>CM076577.1:23711803-24328912 GCA_034641835.2 Pinus albicaulis
ATGACAAAAATGTCGGAACTAAAGTGTCGAAATTTCCGCCAAATGTACTATTGACATCTTCATATTGCGGCTTCGGTCCCAACTCCATGTGTGAAACTTCAATCAAATGATCAATCTTCTGAGAAAGCTCTCAATCATGCATCTGTACTAACACTCCTTCTATTGTTGGCTGATCCAATATTGAATCTTTAACCTGTATGGGTGATGTCTCTTCCATCGTAGCACCTTTCTTATTTTCTCTTCTTTATTCTACTTCTCCTTTGCTCCCATTCTTCCCTTAGTTCTTGTTCTGGTTTATGAGTTCTCCATTCTTCCTCCTGTAATATTTGCTTCTCTCTCATCCTCTGCTCTACTCTTTATAGCCTAACATGGAATTACTTCCATGTTAGTGTTAACTCTTTTTCCATGAAAAATTGAGTGTCTGCATATACTGGCAAGTTAATTAGAACTTGTTCAACTGCTTCCCCATTACCACTTTCAGTGGTTTCTTTTGAGGAAACTCTCTTTGGTGTCATTGTAACAATGACTGCTAGAGAGATGCACAAAAGCTATTGTACCTGTGGGACACACAAGACACTCATGGCAAGCAAACATTAGTTTTAAATAAAACCACTTTCAAGACATGTTCATGTAGCAAACCGGGCATCTTGTGGAGGGAATTGCACAAGTTTCACTGGAAAAAGGGGTTGGTTTCCTGTGGGAACTACGCAATGAATAGTTTAGCCTGGGCAGTGAGCTAGGCGAGAATACACATTGTGTAGTCTCAATGGCCAAGGATGCATACCAAGCACTGTAACTTCACAATGTGCATTTTCTCCAAATTGTATTGCATACTGCGCAGTTCTAGAGGCCAATCTCTCAGCTTGAGCCTCCAAATTGTGTAGTGCCCAATTGAGCAAGGTGAAATGAAGCCAAGGAAATGGAAGATCTACCCAAGGGAAGTGTGAAAATGAGCAGATGTGAGAGATAGTGATGGCTTGAGTGTATATTTTACTAAATATAAAAGAAATAAGCAAATCAAGTGCAGAAACCAAGTAAATGGGAAGAAAATCAAATCGGTGAGGAGAGTCGCCGCAACGACGACCATCGAGTGAAAAAATGATGAAACTGACACGACACTTATGTAAGGCAAACGATAACTTGAAATAACACTTCTAAAAGCTAAATACAGTTAAAAATCCAGCATGTATGAAAAAAAACAAGAAAAACGGAAAAAAGTGATAGAAAAAGAAACTAAAAGTGATAAATGTGAAACTCACCCGGAAAAGTGATGATGATCGCACCAAAGATTCCTTGATCTCTTTGGGAATGTTAGAGCTCTAAGATTGAGTGTTAGAATTATTTCTAGGAGTTTCAACTACATATATTTAAGTAATTAAGGTTTATGATGTGCATGCCACAAACTAAGGGAAAAACAACTGACGATGATAGTTTCCAAAATAGCATGTGTGATAACTTCGGGTTACTAAAAATAGATCCCTATATTCTAGGGATGAATTTTTCTCTTCTCGGATTTTTTTCTTTTCCCAGGTTAACTTTCCATGCACATCACACGAAAGGATTGCATGGTTTCGGGGAACTAGTAGGTCTTGTCTTAGTGCACTCTGCACTTTCTGAGCTCAGTGAGGGATTGTACAGTTTATGGGCTCAGTATTGGCTTTCCTATCATGATTGCACAATTTTTGAGTTCAAGTTTGGGATACCAGTCATGACTGTGAAATTCTGAACATGAAGGTCAAGTCTAGCTCCATGAATTGCACAATTTCTGGAGGCAAGCCAAAACTGCTGCACAAGGCTTAGACAGGAGATTAGCTTGTGACTTAGAGAAATTTTCTAAGTGAAGAGAAAGTAAACAAAAGAAAAATTGAAAGGTAAACATCAATCAAAGAATGGATAACTGATAATAGTGCAAGTTAATTTCCTATGAAAATAAGGTTAGCCTCCAAAATCTAGGAAATGGAAAAATTTGGAGGGTGGTTGTAGCCGCTACAACACTGGCAACAAACTGGAAGAACTCCAACTCTCTAAATGAATATTATCTAGTGAAAAATTGGCCTCACCCTTCCAGAAGTATTATTTAACTCATTGATTACCAAAAATTCCTTACTTATTTTGAGTTAAAGACATAAGGGTCGAAAACGACAAAAGAAGTTTGTCACTGGTGGTTAAGTCTCCTTCACCACCCAACCGCCCAATCAATCACTCCACCAAATTGACGACCCACACCCTTTTTCGCATCCCCTTATTCATATTACCTTTACTGGTGGGGTCGAGGGGGTTCTACAAAGTGGTTTCCTCCCTACTGGTCCCACGTCAACATGTCAACCCCTCATCATTTCACACCCACCCTGAAATCTACCAAACCAACCCATTTCACCACTCTCCTTCACTTGCATTCCCATCCACTCTCATCTTGACGTGTGGCTCATCTGGAGGCCTTTTTACACATCTCGCACCTTTGTTACGCATTTGGGAGATCTTGTTACGCATCTGGAAACCCTTGTTACGCATCTATCAATGTGTTGTGTTTATGGTATTTTTCTCCCAAAACATTCATCCAAGCTCCAGGATAATTGCCACCAATTTCTATAACTTCTACAATAGTAAGTGGACACCCACACCCTCCCTGAGCATCATTCCTATCAAACCCTAATTTCTTATTAATTTTCCATTGTAAAAACAAGAAATTCCTGTGTTTTCCTAATTTAGCCACCTCCATCATACCCACTTCACCAAATTTCACATATACTCTGAAGCTAACATACAACCCTACATCCTGAAATTTTTTGGGAATTCATCTTGGCTTCACTACCCTTCATTTCATCCACCAAACCTACCCTATCCATGTCCTTTTTTTTTCAAATTTACCGTCCACATACCCACTACATCTAAACACCTAGGGTTTCATCCTTTTGATAATTATTATGGAGAGTGAGAAGAAAATCCAGAAAGGAGGGCACCACATAATATTTGAGCCCTCCACCTTGCAAAAATTTAATGCATCACCTTTTACCAAAGGATAATTTGAAAGCACTAGATGCTTCAGATTATGTGAGAAAATCATGGAAGAATGTTTTCATCTCCAATTGACAAGCTTATTTGCCACTAGTTTCAGTATGGGAAAGGCCATCATTGTAGGTGTAGAGTTCAACTTATCAGAAGATCTGATTTCTTCAGCAACAAGTGTCATAGACAAAAGTGGTTTAAGGGCATGGACATAGACCTTGAAGATTATAAATTGTTCCTCAACCCTCATGCTAGAGAAAACCCTGAGTACATCTTCCCTTTCAGGCACCTCCTTAACAGATATGTTCCTTTGATGATGTTAATTATGAAATATTTCACATGTGAAGGGAGATTCTGTAGGTTGTATAGGTACCATATCATATTATTGATGCACTTTACCTCTACTAAACCACTTGACTTTCCATATTACTTGTACAAAAGTTTGGCTAGAATGACTGAGAAGGTTCAGAGCAAAAACAAAGATCATCACCCAAGTATTTTCCACCATTGTCTAGTAAAAATCATTGTTTTACATCATCTCTCAGCCATAAACATAAATTGGGAAACCTTCATGGAAAAAATAATGGCAACACCCACCATTAGTCCTTCTGTCATGCATCGCACACCATCACCATCAGTATCACCACAACCAATGGAGGTTGGCTCTTCTAGTATGCAAAATCAGATTTCAAAGGCTCCTAGGGTTATTGAGTTCACTCACAGCTATGAGAAGAGAAAGAAGCAGGTATTTCCTCCCAAATCCATCAAAAGTGTATCTACACTTGATACTATAATTGAGCAAAGAGAAATAGAGGAGCAACCACTCATGCATCATATTGAATCACCATTGCACCAACATGATGAAGAGATGCCCCTTGATGTTGACATGGAAGAAAAAATTGAGGACAAATCATTTGAAGAGATCATAAAGGTGAAGGATGAGGAAATAGCAGAGTTGAGGGATATTTTCTCCATTGCAAAATCTTAGATTACATTCCTACATCAAGAGAATTTTCAACTAAAGGTAAAATTGCTCCTCCAAGAGAAACCTAAGGTACATTTTGATGTAGATAAAGGCAAGGGAAAATATATTTCAGATGATGATGAGATGGAGGATGTATAGGTTGAAACAAATACAAGAAAACCAAGGACAATGGACCTCAAAAAGGTGCCTCAGAGAGAAAGAGAATCAACAACTCCTAAAGTATGTTGGCAAACCTTTGATGAGCTGATTCTTGATGAGATAAATCAAGACAAAGAGTATTGGCTTGAAAGAGTCAATGGGCACATTGAGAAGTTGTTGAATAAATCCAAGAAGAATAATAATCTTCAGAGGCATATGACCAATCATTATTGTTCTAGGAACAAAATTTCACAAATCAGGCTCAAACATGTGAAAAAGAAGCTTAAAGAGGCTCAAATAAAGCTTAAGGAGAAATAAAACATATACCTCCTTGTTGAGGAATTTATGGATGTTTAGCCCACCCTGCATGGGTCTTATAGAATAAAATTTGAACAATTTTGAGAAATTTTTGCATTTTTGGTGATTTTTTGCACTAAACTCGAAATTCAGCCTTGACATATGTGTAGCGCCAAGTTGTTACGCTTGTTACTAGGGCATCCAAATGATGAATGAATTACATGGTTGGATGCATTTTGATGAGTAAATCACAGATCAAGAACCATTTTTTCATTGCAAGCTCTAGTTTGGAAGAAAAATACAAAAAACCACCATTTTTCTATGCTTTTTCCACCATTTTTTATAGTCGATTACACATCAGGAGTAACCTTGGAAGAATCAACTTTTGGAAGCCTTCCCATGGGTAATTTTTAAAAATTCAAGATGTTATAGAAATTAGACACACAGGGCTAGTTGACCTATCCTTCATGTTTGGATTTGGAGTCCTAAAAGTCCCTTAAAATCAGCTGCAATAATGTGTTATGAATCTGTCAAAAAGTGTTACACATTTGCATAGGATTTTTTAGGACACTTGTAAAGCCCAGAAAAAGTCATAATTTCAAGTTTTTGCTATCCTTTGAGATAGAATTGGAGTAATTGAGTTGGGTTTTTCCTCATATCATGAGGAAACATGTAATTTAATGTGGGGACACACTCTACTCATTTATAGCTAAATTTGAGCGAATTGCTTCTAACCTCCCTAGATTCTAGGAAGTGACTCATCTCATGTATTTATGATGCATTTTGGATGGGATTTCGACCCGATGAGGTTTAATTGTGCATATTTTCTATAAGTAGACCCTCTTTAGTCTTTTCTTGGGTTGGATAGTTTTTTCTTGCACTGGAGTTATTGTACAAGCCTTTTGGAATGAAATCAAAGACAATGTTGCAGAATTTGTGTTGAGAATCTTGTGGTATGCCTTGGAGAATTTGTTCTTTCTCTATATGCTTATCTTATCATGTTGAATGATATGTTTTCCTCTTTCATATACATGCTTCTATGTGTTTATCTTGTCAATTTATAAGCAGAAATCATGCATTTTCATGCTCTTTCTTAACAAGATTTACATTATATGTTTATGTTATTCTAAATGAATGAATTCACCTCAGTGCTCATTCAGATTTTCCATCATTTCATCCTATACACAAAGACAAATTAAGCATCCTTTCAAGCTACCTACCTGGCCCCATCCTACCTACCTTGAAATTTGACCTTAATCCTAGACCTAGTCTCCTTATTGTCATTCCTATCCAGCACAAAAACATCAAACATAAACCTTATTTACTGAGCTTACATACATAGCCTAAAATAATTAAATATTTAGTCATTTAATTGACTTCAAAATGACATTGAGAGAGACCTCTCTGGTCTTGGTATGGCTAACTACCTAACCTAAAGCCTGGTTTGTGGTTACCTTCCTTCAATCCAACTCTCAACCTTGGGAAGTTGGGGGGAGTGATAACATGACCCACTAACATTCAAGGGATCTCCCTGATATGAAGTCCCAACTATACCTCAAACCGTTTGGATTAGGATTCCCAACAGTGGGGTGTTTAATGATATGCCTTGTATTGCAAAACACATAGAGTGGTGTATGGTGTCTTTTGTTAAAGCAAGTCTATGACTCTAGGGAAATTCAATATGATGCATGAGCAGTTCTAACTACAAAGTGGGGAAGAAGTGTGCCCCTTAGAAGCTTGTGATAGCACGCAACTTGAAAGTAACACACGATCTTAGAAATACATCACACAAACTACCAAGCGGAATATTCCACAAGCTAAAGGTGATGGGTTAAAACATGAGCACACATTCAAATAAAGTTTGTACAAATGCAAACGAAATAGTTCATAAGCATATGCATAAGTTTAAAACAAAATTCATTGCAAACATAATCAGAATAGTCCAACTACATTTAAAATATATGCATGAAGACGTGTCGGCTCTAATTTTATTATAAGTGAACATTCCATTCATACATATAACATTATGGACCACTTGCCCCAATAATGGAACATGAAGTCAACAACACCTGCTCCTCCCAAAGAAGCATACTCCCTCTACTCTACGGAGAAGCCAAGGCTGAAACAAAACTCCCAAGCCTTTTCTAAGCCTAAGCCTATCCAAAATCGTGGCTCCTAAAATCCCGTTACAAGATTTATGAGGATGTATTTATAACCAAAGGGGGGTAACTCTTGGCATGCCCCCTTGGTGTCTCTTGGACTCCACTCATGACTCCTCACATTACATATGAATCTTCACATTCCATCATAGACACATGGAATTTCACTTATACAATAATTACAAATAAGACACATTTTCCACTCGTGCCCATATAATACAAAATAGGGCAGAGACAACTTAACAGCCTAACAAAAAAAAACACTATGATTTCGAAGTTTGGGTGAACTCAAGTTTGGAAACCTCAACTTGATGTATCTTGGTCATATACTCATGCCAAGATTGGTATTGTGTGATGATATCCCCAAAATACGAGATGATGTCAGGCTGGAAGCAGACTTTTACTTCCATAGCAATCACGTACAATGTCTTGAAGCCGGTCTAAACCTTTTGCTCAATCAGGTACAACATCGTTCAAATTTTAACAGGGTCACTAATGTAGATCTGCATGTTCTGTCTGTTCATCTCCAAGTACCCCTTTGTGGTAATTTGCGTTAGCTGCTCCAAGTACTCATCATTCTCTTGTCGCACTTGGCATTTGCGCTTAGCATGGGTGAGTGCACCGACTGATGGGATCTTGTGGGTTATCCCGATGAAGTCCAAACTGTTGTACAATTGTGCATATGAGGCCTCAATGTTTTTGATGAATATGGTGATTTAATTGTTGTTCTAGATCAATATCTGAACCTTTTCTTTCTGTGACTTCATCACCTTTACCAATGTGAGTGGTGTTTCCTTGTATCTCATTATCCAATCATGCATATAAGTGATGGCAGCTTACACATTCTTAAGGATAGTGACAAATTCTCTACATTGAAGCTGCAAGTTGTGCAATCAGACAACTTCCTTATGCATGATCATGAGCTCCTCATATAAGTCCTGCATAATATCTCCAAGTGTGGATACTTCAGTAAGTATTGTTTCTCTCATTTCTTCTAGGTGGAATTGTGTGGAAGCTACACTCTGTGTTGTTGTGTGGATTTTTTCAATCTCTTTTTGGGCAACCTGTAGGTTTTGTACCAACTGTTTGTTCTTATTCGTGAAGTAATGAATGTCTTGTTTCACAACACTTGCGAAGGACAATTTGGCTTCGGAAACAGTGTTTGGATTCCTATAGGTATCAGCCATGATCACCCTTTCTCTCATGAATTTAGGGGATGCATGATTATTCAAGAAGTTATTTCTCTACGTTGTACAATATTCTTCTGCAATTCATCAAATGACATATTGTACACATCCATCACCGGATCATCATCAAGGGGAACTACCTCCCCTTCCTCGCTCAAGACTTGCTCTGTGGTTGAAGGTGATGGAGTCTGAATGGTGACCTATGGTACGTTATGCATCAGGTCCACATCTTCATATTGCGGCTTCAGTCCCAACTCCATGTGTGCCACTTCAATCAAATGATCAATCTTATGAGAAAACTCTCGATCCTGCATCTTTTCTCTCACTCCTTCTATTGCTGGCTGATCCAATATTGAATCTTCAACCTGTATGGGTGACGTCTCTTCCATCGTAGCACCTTGCCTTATTTCCTCTTCTTTCTTCTACTTTTCCTTTGCTCCCGTTCTTCCCTTAGTTCTTGTTCTACTTTATGCATTCTCCATTCTTCCTCCTGAAAGCTCTACTTCTCTCATCCTCTGATCTCTATGGCCTTCACTTCCTCTTTTCTTCTAATTCCAAAGCTTCTTTCATAAGTATTGGATCCACTTTAATCTTCTAGCTTTGTTCCTCCTCCACGCTGTCAGTAACCTTCCTCTTCCCCTTGTCCTGTAACAGATTGTTGTTGGAATTACTTCCATGTTAGTGTTAACTCATTTTCCATGAACAATTAAGTGTATGCATATTCTGGAAAGTTAATTAAAACTTGTTCAACTGCTTCCCCAATACCGCTTTCAGTGGTTTATTTTGAGGTAGCTCTCTTTGGTGTCATTATAACAATGATTGTTAGAGAGATGCACAAAAACTATTGTACCTATGGGACACACAAGACACTCATTGCAATCAAACATTAGTTTTAAATAAAACCACTTTCAAGACATGTTCATGTAGACTACTGGGCATCTCATGGAGGTAATTGTGCAAGTTTCGCTAGAAAGAGGGGTTGGTTTCCTATGGGAACTACGCAATGCAAAGTTCAGCGTGGGCAGTGAGCTAGGAGAGAAAATACATTGTGTAGCCTCAGTGGCTGGGGATGCATACTAAGCACTAGAACTTCACAATGTGCATTTTATCCAACCTTTAATACATACTACGCAGTTCTAGAGGCCAATCTCTCAGCTTGAGCCTCCAAATTATGCAGTCCCCAATTGGGCAAGGTGAAATGAAGCCAAGGAAATGGCAAATCTATCCTAGGGAAGTGTGAAAACGAGAAGATGTGAGAGATATTGATGGCTTGAGTGTATATTTTACTAAATATAAATGAAATAAGACAAATCAAGTGTAGAAACCAAGCAAACAGGAAGAAAATCAAATCGGTGAGGAGAGTCGTCGCAACAACGACCATCGGGTGAAAAATTGAATAAAATGACACGAAACTTATGTAAGGCAAACGATAACTTGAAATAACACTTCTAAAAGATAAATAAAGTTAAAAAGGCAACATGTATGCAAAGAAACAAGAAAAATGGAAAAAAAAAACGATAGAAAAAGAAACTAAAAGCGATAAGTGTGAAACTCACCCAGAAAAGCGATGATGATCACACCAAATGTTCCTTGATATCTTTTGGAATGTAGAGCTCTAAGATAGAGTGTGAGAATGAGCTCTAGGAGTGTCAACTACATATATTTAATGAATTAAGGTTTATTATGCGCATGCCATAAATCAAGGGAAAAACGACCGACGATGACAGTTTCCAAAATAGCAAGTGTGATACCTTCGGGTTACTAAAAATAGATCCCTAGATTCTAGGGATGAATTTTTCTCTTCTCGACTTTTTTTTCTTTTTCGGGGAAAAATTTACATGCACATCATAGGGAAGGATTGCACGGTTCCAGGGATCTAGCAGGTCCCAGCTTAATGCACTCTGTAGTTTTTTAGCTCAGTGAGGGATTGTGCAGTTTATAGGCTCAGTGTTGGGTTTCCTGGCATGATTGCACAATTTTTGAGTTCAAGGTTGGGATACTAGTCATGACTGCACAATTTTGAACATGAAGGTCAAGTCTAGCTCCATGAATTGCACAGTTTCTGGGGGCAAGCCATAACTGCTGCACAAGGCTTAGACATGAGATTAGATTGTGACTTAGAGAAATTTTCTAAGTGAAGAGAAAGTAAAAAAAATCAAAAATTAAAGGTAAACATCAGTCAAAGCATGGATAACTGATAGTAGTGCAAGGTAATCTCCTATGAAAATAAGGTTAGGCTCCAAAATCTAGGAAATGGAAAACATTTGTAGGGTGGTTGTAGCCGCTACAACATTGACGAAAAACTGGAAGAACTCAAACTCACTGAATTAATATTATTTAGTGAAAAATTGGCCTCACCCTTCCAGAAGTATTATTTAACTCACTGACTACCACAAATTCCTTACTTATTTTGTAATATCCCAAAAGAGAGATTTCCTACAACAATGACAATACCCTAAGGTATTCCAGAGTTGGAGATGCATCCCTATGACTGATAACAGATGTTATAGTGCATATCCTTCAATAATATGATCAGCAACAGCCTTTACTTCACTTTTGGAATCAAAAGGGTGGGGAAAAGAGGTGATTTATGCCCTAAAATGAGTGTATTCAGAAATCCGTGTAAAAATAAGGGAAATGGAGATATTTTATTTTATCTTAGGCCGTGAGGGACTCCCATACCGAATTTCAGGTCAAAAAAATCATTTGAGCTAAGTTAAACAGTTCCTCCACTCCCGAAAGGGCTTAAAAAGGTTGATTTCCCATGACCTTGAGTATGCAAAAATTACTGAAGCTTGAGCAGCGTGATTTTCTGAAGCCAATAGATGAAAATAATTATGAACCTCATGGAATTATACCTGGGGAAATAATTATGCATTTACAAGATAAAAACAGATATTTCACATGGACAAACCCTTAAGATTGAGGTGCTGCAACACTGGAAATTGCCAAGAAAGATAGACAGTGTAATTTTATGAAGACTGAAGCTCTGATTTATTGTATCTTATATCTAGAACAGATATATACATGAAAATACAGATATATTACATATCTGGAAGCCAAAGAGGTTGTTTATTACATTCCCCTTGGGGTTTTGTGCAAATCATGAAGCACAAAGAGTAGATCTAAGATCTAAGGTTGCAGATCTGCAGAATGATTCAGAAATTTCTAAATAATACAATCGTACATCAGATCAGATCTGAAACACACATGGATTGGATGGCCAATCCACGGATCACCACAGTGAGAGGAAGAATCTCAACACCGAAGATCTCTCCTCCAAAATGTAGACAAAACACCCTACAACTGTAGATCTGCAAATAACGTTGTCCAGGGAGAGAAACAGTGTTGTAGGCTCTGATAATTCTTTGGCCTAATTCCAAGATCAAAAACTTAATCTCCAACAATGGATGCACTCTTCCAGGAGGTTAAAAGACACACTCACTAGGAGGAGGCTCCAATACAAGCTAGATCTGAACAGATCTAGTATTCCACTTGTTGCAGCTTACAAAAGCAATCAAACCCTCACTGGATCTATGTTTTAGTTGGAAGTAGAATCTTGGTCTCCAAACTGATAGTGGACAAGCAATACAAGTTCTCCCAAGAGCTCCTCAATGGGAAGAGATGGAACCCCTAAACAAGAAATCCCAATGCAATCTAGGCTAAGAAACCAAGAAAGATGTCTGTCTAAACAGATAATAATTTAGAAATCATATCATGAACAACCTCAATATGATTCCCTCCTCTTCCTTTTATAATATTAAGGGATTGTAAAACCCTAAACCACCTTCAATGTTTTATCCCCATTAACATGTGTAGCCTCCAACTTGATTGTGCTGTCCTTCTAGGAGATTCATTGCATCTGGATAGTGTGGTTGATTTGGTCCTGTTTGATTTGGTCAATAGATTCAGTCTCTTTCAGACTCAAGTGTGTTTTTACAAATGGCCCAAATTTAGCCTTATTCACATTGGGCATTGATTTATTCTTTTATTAGGAGTTTTATGAACCTCCTTTACATATTCATTCTTTAAACAAAGAAAGAAAAACAAAATGAATATTCCTATTAGCTTAGGACTAATTAGGAATATTACAGTCCTCCCCTCAAAAATGTTGCTTGTCCTCAAGCAACTCACAAGGACTTTGCAAAATCTCCAATGGAATTGTCTCCTCCCAAGAATACAAGTTTTCTTTTGGTGAATGAACCAAATAGCTGTCATCATGAAGTAGTGGGAGATACATAGAAAGAATGATATGCTGTCCATTGGCATTCTCAAGGCATGAGAGATGGTGAATAGTCTGTGGTTCAACCCCCATGAGAAACTTCAATCTCCATGCTATCATCCAAACAAAGTGAGCCATCTTTGGTAGCTCAAAGAAATAGTCACCAATCCCCACCATATGCAATGTGTAGGGGCTCCATGGCTGGAAATGAGAGATAATAATACTCAAATTACACTGTCTATCCCTCCATTTATGATAAATATGGAGCTGGTGATCCTGGGCTGCAATAATATAGTCCTCATGAAGCCAAAAGAGACTTGGAACTTCATGATTCCCTTCATGGATTCTAGTGAGCCTCCTTGCCCAATCCTCCATGCATATAGTGAATATAGGATCTTCACCATGTGTGCTCCAAAAGAAACATGGACTAAGTGTCATATGACATATTGGACGGTGACAATAGTCCCTCCCTTGAGACCAGCATTTTCCTTCATCTTGTTGCCTCAAATCATAGTACAATAAGTGGCCATCCCACCACCTTCTTTCTTCAAAAAGCTTCTTCAAAGCTTGGAAATAGTAGAGCACAATAGGTGTTGGCTGAATATGATTCAAGCAACACATGTCTTGCTGAAAATTCTCCCAAGTGAGAGACTTCTTCCAATGACATAAGCCCAACATATGGCTCCTTGCATAAGAAAACAAAGGATATGATGTAGCAGCCATACAATGTGCTATCCTCCTTTTGAAGCATGAATGAATATGGGAGATTTCATTCCCAAAGGACACACTCAACCAATGTGTCATCCCTCCTCTCATGTTCCCAACAAATATCAGAGCATCATCATCATCATGATATAAATAAGCTCTCTTATGCCACCTCATGAGAGAGTTACATTTTCTCCCAAACCCCAGTACATACATGATCATGAAATACATTACAAATAGTAATACATGTACATACATGAGACTCATCCCAATCACAAGAAAATATATGGACATGAAATTTGACATGGGATGTCCAAACTCTCTTCTTTTCAACCAAAGCAACCATGCCTTCTTCTTATGCATCCTCTCATTGAGATACAAGGCATGAGACAAGAAAATATCAAACCTTGGGTAGTACCCATACTCACCCAATAGCATCCAGCGTAGGACATCTCCTACTTACATAAAATTCAGATGTGGTAAGTGGTTTCCCCACCCCTTACTTGCTGCCCATAACATATCTTCATGGCTGAAAGTGGAAGATATATTTTGTGCCTTAGGAAAGCACCCATCATGCTGCAAAATATCCCTTAGTCCATCAAGGGAGTGGCCATGTTCAGAAATATTTTTGGGCCAAAGTTGGCCATGAAGTTTATAAGATATGACACCCCTCCTTGGAATCATGGCATCGATATATAATATAAAATAATGCATACAATTATAAAATATAACATGATTTGCATAAGTATGCTCTTCACCAATAGTCCTCCTCCAACAAGTGGAGAGGTGCACAAATCTATCTCCTTCCTCATGAGGAGAAAGAGAGGGCTGAACTAACTCTTCCATAGAGTTATATTGTCGCTCCATATTCATGTGATACATGCATCTTTGATAATGTTGATATAATTATTCTTCAAAGCCTTCCCACATGAATCCATTTGAGATAATATGGTGTGTTCTAATGAAAACAGTGGGGGTAGAAAGCAATATATCATAAGCAGCACCTAGTAGTTGGTCCTTGAGTCTTGACTCTTTAGTCAAATAGATCTGATCATGAAAGAAAATGACTCCATCAACCACCTTATACCTCCTATATTTCCTTTGTCCATCAAGAACCTTAAATGTGAAGAGGTTCTTGGAATACTCTACCAAGAGTTGGGATTCCCAATAGGAATCAAGGCTTCTCAACAAAGACAGTGTTGTAGAGTTATGAAATGAAGTATTCATCACCTCATCTTCTTTCTTTTTATGGAGAGATATCATTTGGCGCCCAAAATATATGGAGTGGGCTTTTGACACCATGATAATGTCATCATAGGTCTTTGACTTCTTCTTTATCAGCACAAATAGATGAGTGAGAAATCGAAAAATAAATTTCAGGAAATTGTTCAGCTCTCCTTGAAATCTATCAATAGATCTTAGTGTTGTGGTAGCTCCCATCAAGACTCCCTCCTTAGCCAATTTTGTCATTGATGCACAAAGTTGAGATAACACTTTATTCTTCTTCTCATCAGGGGGTCTCCCTGGTGAAATGCCTCCATGTAAAGAGAGATCAAGATCTGAAGTAGACTGCATAAATGGTTGGACTGATGTGTCCCTTTCCTTGCTACATAGTTCAGTCTCCTTCTCATGAATAGAAACCCATTGAAATAAACAAGGGTGCATGCTCCTCATCATTGGATGTTGATCCATCCTTCCTCCTCTTGCTTGGAGTAAGGTATCATTGCTCAAAAAGGCTGTCACATAATGTTCCTTGGGAATCACTTACAAAGATACACAAGCTCTTTCCCTTGAAACAAGAACTTTATTTCCATCCCCATGTGGTAATGGGTCTTCTTTTGAAGTGACAATGTTGCTACTACCTTCTAGCTCTTCCTTCTCATCAATATTTGAGAACACCTCACTATCAACAAGAGACCTTGGATCTTGGTCTTCTTTTGAAAGAGGAATCTCCATGACTTCTTTTTGAGAAGAAATCTCTTCATGCAATGGGGATCTTTCCCTTGGCAAGGTATCACACAATTTTTCATCCCCTCCAACAAAAACATGAAGTGGAGTTTCCATAGTAGGTCTTTCCAACACATGCAATGGTTTTTCATGTTCATGATTTGCTAGCTCTTTCATAGATGTTTTAGCTTGCCTCTCATCAAATCTCTTCACCATTCTCCTAATGAAATTAGCATAAGTGGAAATATTTGCATTATTCAAAGAAAAAGTTTCAAATAACCACCAATCATAAGCTTTACCTTTAAGATGCAGCATTGCTACCTTAAGGGCTTCTTCTTCTGAAACTTGATGTAGATCTAGATATGAGTCTAGCTGATCTATCCATTCTTCAGCTATGCATGTGGAGGATCCATCAAAGTTAGGCAGAAAGAATCTACCTCTTCTTCTTCTATTGTTGGCTCTTCTCTCCTCCTTGAGCTTTAAGAACTCTTGGAAGCTCAAGTGCTCCTTGATTTCCCAAGATTTAGATTCATACTCCTGAAGATAATCACTCAAAGTCTCCTCCTTTGGTGCATCTTCCTCCTTCATCTTCCTTGCAGTATTCTTGAAATCCTTGGAGAGGTTCTCTCTAGATCTAAATTCTGATTAGATTAATCTCATATTATTCATCATTCTGATCTCTTGGGCTTAGACTCACAGGCTGAGCCAAGACTATGCTCTGATACCATTGTAATATCCCAAAAGAGGGATTTTCTATAACAATGAGAATACCCTAAGGTATTACAGAGTTGGATTTGCAGCCATATAACTGATAACATATTTTATAGTGTATATCCTTCAATAATATGATCAGCAGCAACCTTTACTTCACTTTTGGACTCAAAAGGGTGGGGAAAAGAGGTGATTTATGCCCTAAAATGAGTGTATTCAGAAATCCACGTAAAAATAAGGGACATGGCAAGATTTTATTTTAGCTTAGGCCGTGAGGGACTCCCATACTGAATTTTGGGTCAAACAAATCATTCTAGCTAAGTTAAATAGTTCCTCCACTCTCGAAAGGGCTTAAAAGGGATGATTTCCCATGACCTTGAGTATGCAGAAATTACTGAAGCTTGAGCAGCATGATTTTCTAAATCTAATAGATTAAAAAAAGTATTAACATCATGGAATTATACCTGGGGCAATAATTATGCATTTACAAGATAAAAACAGAGATTTTACATGGACAAACCCTCAAGATTGAGGTACCACAACACTAGAAATTGCCAAGAAAGATAGACAGTGTAATTTTCTGAAGACTGAAGCTCTTATTTATTATATCTTAGATCTATAATATACCTATGCATGAAAATATAGATCTATTACAGATCTGGAAGCCAAAGAGGTTGTTTATTACATTCCCCTTGGGGTTTTGTGCAAATCATGAAGCACAGAGAGTAGATCTGAGATCTAAGGTTGCAGATCTGCAGAATGATTCAGAAATTTATGAATAATACAATGGTACAGTATATCATATCTGAAACTCGCATGGATTGGATGGCCAATCCACGGATCACCACAGTGAGAGGAAGAATCTCAACACCAGAGATCTCTCCTCCAAAATGTAGACAAAACACCCTACAACTATAGATCTGAAAATAACGTTGTCCAAGGAGAGAAACAGCATTATAGACTCTGATAATTCTTTGGCCTGATTCCAATATCAAGAACTAAAGCTCCAACAATGGATGCACTCTTCCAGGAGGTTAAAAGACACACTCACTAAGAAGAGGCTCCAATACAAGCTAGATCTGAACAGATCTAGTATTCCACTTGCTGCAGCTTACAAAAGCAAGCAAACCCTCACTGGATCTATGTTGCAGTTGGAAGTAGAAGCTTGGTCTCCAACCTGATAGTGGACAAGAAATACAAACTCTCCCAAGAGCTCCTCAATGGGAAGAGATGGAACCCCTAAACAAGAAATCCCAATGCAATCTAGGCTAAGCAGCCAAGAAAGCTATTTGTCTAAATAGACAAAAATTTAGAAATAATATCATGGAAAACCTCAATATGTTGCCCTCCTCTTCCTTTTATAAGATTAAGAGATTTTAAAACCCTAAACCACCTTCAATGATTTAGCCCCATTCACATGTGTAGCCTCCAACTTGACTGCGATGTCCTTCTAGGAGATTCATTGCATCTGGACAGTGTGGTTGATTTGGTCCTGTTTGACTTGGTCAATAGATTCAATCTCTTTCACACTCAAGTGTTTTTTTACAAATGGCCCAAATTTATCCTTGTTCACATTGGGCATTGATTTATTCTTTTATTAGGAGTTTTATGAACCTCCTTTACATATTTATTCTTTAAACAAAGAAAGCAAAAAAAAATGAATATTCCTATTAGCTTAGGACTAATTAGGAATATTACATATTTTGAGTTAAATACATAACCCCTTCCATCCTCTTCATCGGTGGAACACTAACCAAGCCAACTCATGATAACTTGTTTCGATTGGGGATGAGGAGTATTTTTATGCACAAGTAAAAGAAAAATGTCAGAGTATTTATTTTCATCTCTGGTGTTTCTCTGCTACCAATAGTCCTAGACATTACCCCAATGGAGTCACTTATAAACACAAACATTTCTCCTCTACCAATGACCCTAGACAGTACCCTAGAAGAGTTGCATGCTTCACCTCTCTGTGTAGGAAGCATTTCTCTTCTTTTGCCCTTTATTTCATTTTTCAACTTTTCATAGAACTGTGCATAGGAACTTATTTATTTCATGGGGTAGAATATGGATCCTAACTTATTGACAGCAAAAGAGGTTGTTCCTTCAGAGAAGTATTTTTATGTACATATATGACATACTTGTTAAGGTTTTCCTCCCCTCCTTACTCTGCTTGACTAGAGCGACAAGGATTAACCGAATATATAAAAATTAGAGTAGGTGAAACTAGTTAAAACCCAAACATCATAATTTTACCATGACTCTCTTCGATAAGGAGCGTATTCTCCATCTAAGTATCATCAACCAACTAGATTCAGGATTCACGCAAAGAGAGGGAATAGACAGAAAGCCAAGTGTTGGTAGAAGAACAACTTTCCTCTTGGATTTCACCATGCTCGCTTCAGAAGTCAAACACAGTCTCATGTGGAAACTAACCTAAGACTGAAAATGAACAAAGGAAAGGAGTAGAACAAAACAAACAAACGTAAAGAAAATGAAAGAAACAACAAGAAGACAAAACAATACTCCTACTCCTAACCTAAGCAGAACGTAATCCAAACTCATGTAAAGTGATACTTCCAACACAGCCACCGGCGCATTGGTTGGCCTACATGGGAAAGGGTATACATGTCAAGAAATATATTCAATTAACACATGAAATAATAAATATAATACAATGTAAACCAAAATGTTTGAATTTTGAATGAACGCGCAGAAAAATGAGAACGAAAAGCGCAAGGGAGAAATTCCTCGGTTGTGTCATGGTGTCCTAACACACTACAAGGAAAAAACCTACACACGAAAAATTTCAAACTATGAGGCCGAGCAAACATAAGGAAAGAAATAAATTTTCATTTCGCCGTGATGCTCGCCAAGTACGACTCCTCCATTGATTAAGTGATAGGATCGTGAAAAAGAGATGGAGGATGCGAAAATTGTAAAGAAGAAGGATTTTCAATATGTGTCATGAAGTGATGAGGATCCTCAAAAGATTCAACACTCTTCTGATCAGAGGTGGACTTGACCTCTAGGCTACGAGAACCTGACATAACCATCAGCTTGGGCTGAAGTGCCTCGATAGCTTGAGGAAGCTCTGACTCATCAAAAGGTAGATCATAAAAAATCGGTGGCTTTGAAAAATCAACAACAGGGAAATCATAATCATGACCAACTGAATCAATGAACAGGTCATGAAAACCACGATCAGAAAGTTCTATATCACAAACAAAGGTATCATCATGATCTGATGAATCATGTAGAGGGGAGATGGAAAATGAGAAATTCACCCTTTATGTTTCTAGAAAGCTTTGATGAGGAGTTAGGAATATTAGTGATAGAGGATTCATCCCTTCCGCATTTAGATGAAAAAATGGCATTCCACGAATTCTGTGAATGATTGGAAGTATTAATATGATCAGAAAGTGAATTCTCACACGATTCAACCATAATGATAGAATCACAAACAATGTCAGGATAATGTGGAAGAGATGTTGAAGGAAGAGATGCATCCTTCATCGTAGATTCTTGTTCAACTCTTGACTCCTGGACATACTCATCACAAATGAAATCGTAGTTTGGTTGCTCCACAACAATTCCATCCACCACTTGATCCTCATGAAAATCAAGGGAAATTTTTGAAACATATGAACACACAAACTTGCAATTAGTAGGATCAGAGGGACCGAAGGATGGAGAATGAGGAGAAAACACTTCATAACACTCATCAGGCTTTTAGTCCAAAACTGCACAAGGGTTCTGAGTATGTGAGATAGGAAGAGATGGTGATAGTTCAATAGATAGATTTTGAAATTTTCCAACCTCAATCTGCGAAGTAGAGTTGTTTGATGAGAAGCGAACGGGGGGTTGGTTGTAACAACAACCTTTTCCGTCAGAAATTTTCTAGCCCCGCGGTATGCTAGGAGTGACTTGAAAAATTCTAAGTCTTGCAGATTTAGTTAAATGCCAACACTACATATGAATACTTTGGTCAAGAAATCCCAATCAATTTCATTTTCTGGAAATTTACAACAAATATGTACAAAATAATTGTGAAAATGGCGTAACAATTCATTGGGTGATTTTCGCATTTCTAAAATTTTCTTGCACATATGTTCATGATCATACCTGTCAAAAGCATGGAACAGTTATGTGAAAAAGTGTTTGAAAGAGTGAATGGAGGCATCGGTCAACGTGTGACACCATTTCCTTGCACACCCTTCGAACGTGAGAATGAAAAAACAACAACCAAAATTCTCAAGGGGAATGTTGTGCTCCATGAAAAATTGAAGAAAGCAATTAGTATGCTCAAGCAAAGTTGTTTCACCCTCGCCATAGAATTTAAGATGTGACATGTCATCAATTATATTCACCAACACTTGTTATTTAATATCTCTAGAAAAACATGTCGGGAGTTTGATTGTGGAAGAAGTCATAAAATGAGTGTGAAATTTCAAAACAGACTTCAAGGGCTCAGCTTGTCATGTAGACCTCCTTCTAGCGCCATAAATGCTAACGGTGATGGACCCGCCAACATTTAGGGGATCTCCCCGATATGAATTTCCAACTAGACCTCACATCATTTGAAGTAGGAGTCCCAACAATGGGGTGTTTAATGATATGCCTTGGATTGCAAAACACATATAGTGGTGTACGATGTCTTTGGTTAAAGAAAGTGTGTGACCCTGCGGAAAGTCAATATGATGCATGAGTGGTTCTAACTGAAAAAGGGGAAGGAAGTGTGTCCCTTGGAAGCATGTAATAGTACTGATCCGGATTTATGCAGGAACGCAACAGAATAAACATATAACCATAAATACAGAGATGCAGCAGAAATAACACTTCCTTTCATTAATATCAAAGAACTGAAATTTGCTTACAGACAGAATGGAAATAAAACTAGCTAGGGCGCTAGTAGCTATCTCTGAGAAGAGATGTGGCGGCTACAGGCCTCTGAACTAAGTTACAATGAGGCTTGAGGGCCTATTTATTATTTAGAAACAATGGGAAATCCTAAACAGCCAAAACCCTAACCCTAGGAGATGAAGCGCCAAAACTATGGGCCCCGTTTGGGTAAATTGGTGTTTCAACTTCCCAGGGCGTAACTTCAGGGGCGTAACTTTGCATACGATCTGCGTATACACGGTTAATTTCTGTTAGAAAGATCTATCCGAGGACTAAAATTTGGAATAAGACTCATTGGTCCATGGAATCTAATGTTGCTCTCTCGTTTTCCCAAAAACGGTCACGTAGGGCCTCAAACGACTGGAAGTTTAGGACCAAAAACTATTAAAACAAGAACTCGTACGAAACCGGGAAAAACTGAAATAGACAATGGTGGAGCCCCAGGTGGAATAGGTGGGTGACCACCAATATCCACCTGGATCATTCCTCCCCCCTTAGGAAGCAATGGTCCCCATTGCGTTAAGTTCCTCCATGAGATGAGGAAATTTCTACTGAACTTGGTCCCTGGTGAACCACTTTCCTTGGTGCAGGAATTGGCCAGCTTTGACAACCCGATATAGTTGGATCTTTTGTTGGCGAGTGTTCTTGATTTCCATGTCCATGAAACAATCTGTGGTGGCCTGTTCCATGCCGTCTGGATTTAACTTTGTTGGTGTGAGTTGTTCTGCAATGTCCGAGGTGTCTAGTAGAGGTGGGAAGTAAGGACGAAGGCGATCCACATTGAAGACTGGGTGCAGACCAAGGAATGGTGGAATAATGAGCTCGAAGGCATTATTCCCTACAGCCTTGGTGATGGTGTACGACCCGTATCGAAGCAGGCGAAGCTTACGGTGGGGTCCAGTGAGGCGCTCCTTCTACAAATGTAGCCATACTTTGTCGCCCACCTGGAAGTTGTGTGGCACTCGGTGTTGATCATGGCGTTGCTTGTACTTGGCATTGGCTCTGTCAAATATATCATGAACCTGTTGGTGGATGTGTTGAATGCGCTCAATGAAGCTACTTGCTTTGTCAACTTCAGACTGGACATGAGCTGAATCGGCCTGAGCAGCTGCAAATGGCATGGCTACGTCAATGGGACATAATGGCTGGAATCCCAAGCCCACCTGAAAGGGGCTATGGCCAATTGAACTGTGGAGAGCCCGGTTATAACTATGTTGTACATAAGGGAGGCTCTCGTCCCATGTGCGTGGATGCTTTTAATTGTACATGCGCAGAATGTGTACAATCATTCTGTTGACGACCTCTGTCTGGCCATCTGTTTGGGGATGGAAAGCTGTGGACTTGGTGAGCTTGGTATCCAACATCGACCAGAGGCTGGACCAAAATGTGCCGAGGAACCTGCTATCCCGATCTGATATGATAGACTGTGGGATCCCAAAGTGCACCCACACTCGTTCAAAGAAGAGTTTAGCAGTGGCTTCTGCTGTGATATTCTTCTTGCAGGCCGCCATAATCGCCATCTTCGAGAATCTGTCGACGACCACAAAAACACAGTCATTTCCCTGCTTAGTAGAAGGCAGGCCCGACATGTAATCCATGGAGATGGATTCCCAAGGTCGACTAGGGGTAGGTAGAGGAGTATATAGGCCTTGCTTCTTGATGGTCGGTTTGGCAATGGCACAAGCAATGCAGGATCTGATGTGCTTCTCGACATCCTTTCGAAGGTTTGGCCAATAGAAATACTTTTGCAGGATTGCTACTGTTTTCTCAACCCCGAAATGCCCAGCAACTCGACTGTAGTGTGCTTACCATATCATCTTGGCACACTCGCTTGAAGGAACACAAAGGTGTCCCCTGTGACATAAAAGTGAATCTTGGAGGTGAAAATTTAGAACTTGCGTACCCCCCAAGAGTGCCTTGTAAGTGTGGCCGAATTCTGGGTCACTCTCATAGAGAAGCGGCCAATCAGAATTTTCGTGCCCACAAGAGTTGAGTACAGTGGTGAGCGCCACGATTGGTGGTCGGCTGAAGCAGTCTGCAACATGATTGGTGCTACCCTTCTTGTACTTGATGTTCAAATGAAACTGTTGCAGATATGTGGACCACTTCTGATGGCGATCATTCTGCAACTTCCCTTGTGTCTGTATGAACTGCAGGGGCCGCTGGTCTGTGTGGATGATTGTTTCCTTCCCCAAAATGTAATGCTTCCATTGTCGACAGGCTTGCACAATGGAATACATTTCTTTGTCATAGGTGGGATACTTGCGAACTGTCTCAGACAATGTCTCACTGTGATATGCCACTGGATGTCCTTGTTGAGTAAGAACTGCCCCAATAGCATAGTCAGAGGCATTTGTCTCGATCTCAAATGGATATTGCAAGTCTGGTAATGTGAGCACTGGAGCAGAACAGAGGCGATTTTCCAATTTCGTAAATTCCTTCTGTTGAAATTCTGACCAAAAGAATTTTTCTCTCACTCCTCCCTTGGTTACTTGACTCAAGGGCCAAGTGA
Organism: Pinus albicaulis; assembly: GCA_034641835.2. NCBI lineage: Eukaryota > Viridiplantae > Streptophyta > Pinopsida > Pinales > Pinaceae > Pinus > Pinus albicaulis. Next base: position 23,734,575 of record CM076577.1, read on the forward strand.
TATGAGAGAACCCCAACACGAACCTACGGTAGAAATTAGCAAGACCCAAAAAAGCTATGAAGCTCTGTTATAGTGGTTGGGGCTGGCCAATCCCGAATGACTTGGATCTTGGTTGGATCCACATGCACCCCCCTTTCATCAATAATGTATCCCAGATATTGAACCCGGGTCATGCCAAAAGTGCACTTCTCCAAATTGGCACATAACTTGTGTTGCCGCAGTGTTTGGAGGACTTGTCGGATGTGGTGAAGGTGCTCTTCCCAAGTCTGGCTGAAGATCATAATTTCATCCAAGTACACCACTACAAATGAGTTGGTGAATGGCCGCAAGATGTCATCCATCATCCTCATGAAGGTGGCGGGAGCATTCGTCAACCCGAAAGGCATGACCAGCCATTTGAAAAGGCCTTCCTTGGCTTTGAAGGCAGTCTTCCACACATCGGAGGGTTCAATTGGTACCTGGTGATACCCAAACTTCAAGTCGATCTTGCTAAAATATTTTTCACCTTTGAGTTGGTCCATAAGGTCATCAATCCATGGGATTGGGTACCTATTCCAGACAGTGATCTTGTTCAGCGCCCGATAGTCAATACAGAGTCTCCACGTCCCATCCTTCTTCTGTACCAACACGATCGGGCTCCCACAGGGCGATGAACTTGGTCTGATGTGACATTTTTACAATAGCTCCTGAATCTGCCTCTTGATTTCATCATTCTCCATAACAGAGCGTCGATAGATCGGTCCATTAGGTAGCAGCGCACCTGGGGTCAGATCAATCAGGTGCTTGACCTGACAGTGCAGAGGAACCCTTGTGGATGAGGTGAATATTTCCCCGTACTCCTCCACAACCTTATCCATTTGTTGTTGTCATGCAAAGGAGCCCTGTCTGGAGGTCGTGGCCACAGTCTTCTTCTTGCCCTAGGGGCGTATCATCAGGAAAACGAATTTCCTGGTTTGGGAAATGAGCTTACTGCATTGTTTTGCAGTAACCAAAGAGATAGTGGTAGGAGGTGGTACCTCTGGTATCCTGTACAACTTATTTCCCAAAGTAACAATAACAGTACGAGGTCGAGACTCATACACATCATGATGCTTCCACAAGTATAGTTGTCCTAATAATACCTCAGAAACATCAATAGGATCAATGTCACATAATACCTCATCCGTGAAGGGCTTGATGCTATAGGGAAGGCGACACTGCTGGCTGACGCGGAGATCTCGTCCTTGGTGAAGCCACCCGATGGTGTATGGATGTGGGTGAGCTGTGGTCGGCAAGCCCAACCGCTTCAGGGCGTTTGCTGAAATGAGGTTCTTTTGGCTCCCATTGTCGACAATGAACTATACCGGGGAGCCCTTTACCCACATCTGGGAGTGGAAGAGACGTTCCTCCTCCTCTGGATCTTCCAGTTCCTCCTTCTGGATCTTTGTAGTGGTAATAGTGGCGTTGGGCTCCGCATCAATAATCTGTTTCCCTTTTTCATTCCCCTTTTCAGGTTCTGATTCGGAGTCAGAGCATGCATCTGACTCAGAAGCCCTCATCTCAGGTTCCCGACACTCACTTGTGTTGTGAGTGGAGCTCTTATGGAACTCACACCACTTTCCCGTGTCCTTCTTTGGCTTTGCGGTGTTGTTCTTTTCTTGTGGCTTCGAATAGTTGTCTTTAGCCGCCATGTCTTGGCTCTGTCCTTTTTTCTGCTGTTTGGAAGCACCTTTCCCTTACTTTTGATTCACAGATCCAAAGTCTCGCTTCTTCTACTTGAATTTCTACTCAATCTTGGCAGCATACCAGTATGCCATACCAAGAGAGGAGGCGATACTTTAGCACCAGATGTTTCTCTGAGTCTTTGATACCCAAATTTGTGCGCAGGGTATGGAACAGATTCGTCAGCTCATGCACATCTTGATCCCTTTGTTGTCGTAGCATGGTCCATTGTATGTACTTGTCCTCATAGCTCACCACGGGATAGTACTGTTCCTTGACAGTGTCTCAAAAACAATTCCAAGTTGGTATGGTTGAGAACTGAGAGGGTTATGTCTGTTCCTTGTTCTCACAATAGGTTTCCCATCAATCCTTAACATGGGGGGTAGCTTTGAGGAGTGCAAAAATAATCTTCTCCCGGTCTGAAAAGTCATGAACCGAGAAATATCCTTCTAACAAATTCAACCATCTATCTACAGCATCTACGTCTATTTGACCCTCAAATATGGGAATTTCAAAATTTACTTGTACCTTAAAAGGAGTCGCGCCTCCAGAGTGGCTGTTGGATGCAGATGCGCCGCCGGTGGGTAGCCGTTGAAGGATCTGAGTAAAGTTATCCATCATCGCGTTCCTTTTTTTTTCGAGGACCTCCATGAGCAATATTTTGATAGGATCTCCTGCTCCCTCATCTTTCTTTTCATCCCCCATGGGCGTCCATCGAGGTTTGCGAGGCTGATCCTGTAAAGGTCCCACCAGGTCTCGTTGGGGACATGCAAAGAAGGATCGAGAAAAAGTAGACTGCTCTGATACCACTGATCCAGATTTATGCAGGAATGCAACAGAATAAACATATAACCATAAATACATAGATGCAGCGGAAATAACACTTCCTTTCATTAATATCAAAGAACTGAAATTTGCTTACAGACATAATGGAAATAAAACTAGCTAGGGCGCTGGTAGCTATCTCTGAGAAGATATGTGGACTCTCAGCCTCGAACTGAGTTACAATGAGGCTCGAGGGCCTATTTATTATTTAGAAACAATGGGAAATCCTAAACAGCCAAAACCCTAACCCTAGGAGATGAAGCGCCAAAACTATGGGCCCCGTTTAGGTAAATTGGTGTTTCAACTTCCCAGGGGTGTAACTTTGGCATACGATCTCCGTTTGATGTGTACCATACCTCGTTAGAAAGATATATCCGAGGAATAAAAATTTGGAATGAGCAACATCGGTCCATGGACCCATGTTGCTCTCCGTTTTCCCAAAAAACGTCGTTTAGGGCCTCAAAACGACTCCAGAAGTTCAGGACCCGAAAAACTGCTAAAAATAGTAAACTGTGTTGAAACTGAAAAACTGAAAGAGATAATGGTGGAGCCTCAAGTGGAATAGGCGGGTGACCACCATTATCCACCTAGATCAAGTACACATCTTGAAAGGAACACATGAGCTGGAAATACATCACACAAAATAACAAGTGGAATAGTCCACAAGATAAAGGTGATGGGTTAAAAAATGAGCACGCATTCAACCATATTTGTACAAATAAAAACGAAATATTTCATAAGCATATGCATAAGTTAAACAACATACATCACAAACATAACTAGAATAGTACAACTACATCTACAATATATGCATGAAGACACAGTGACTCTGATTTTATTATAAGTGAATGTTCCATTCATACATAAAACATGACGAGTCACTTGCCCCAAGAGTGGAACGTGAATTCAACAACACCTGCTCATCCCAAAGAAGTATACTCCCTCTACGCTACGGAGAAGCCAACGCTACCACAAAACTCCCAAGCCTTTTCTAAGCCTAAGCCTAGCCAAAATCTTGGCTCCCAAAATCCCATTACAATATTTATGAGGATGTATTTATAACCAAAGAGGGGTGACTCTTGGACTCCTCATGAATCCTCACATTACATATGACACTTCACATTCCATCATAGACACATGGAATTTCACTTATACAATAATTAAAAATAATATACATTTTCCACTCGTACCCATATAAGACAAAATATGGTAGAGACAACTTGACATCCGAACAAGACAAAACATTATGATGCTGGAGTTTGGGTGAACTAAAGCCAGAAAACCTCAACTTGATGTCTCTCGGTCACATACTCATGTGAATTTTGGTATTGTGCGATGATCTCCCCAAACCACGAGATGGTGTCAAGTTAGAATCAGACTCTATCTTCCATAACATTCGGGTACAATGTCTTGGAGCTGGTCTGAACCTCTTTCTCAATCAAGAACAACATCTTTTGAATCTGAACTAGGACACTAATGTATTTCTACATGTTCTCTCTTTTCAACTCCAATTATTCCTTGGTGGCGATCTGCTTCAGCTGCTCCAAGTACTCATCAATCTCCTATCGTAGTTGCCACTTGTGCTTAGCATGGGTGAGTGAACCAACTGATGGGATCTTGTGGGTTCTCACCATGAAGTCCAAACTATTTACAACCATGTATATGCAACTTGAATGTTTGTGATGAATGTGGCGAGTTTCTTTCTTTTCTATATCAGTATTCAAACCTTTTCCTTCTCTATCTCTACCTACGGCTTCATCATATTTACCAACGTGAGTGGCATTTCCTTGTACAACATTCTCCAATCATGCACACAAGTGATGCCAGCTTTCACATTCTTAAGGATAGTGACAAACACTCTATATTGAAGCTACAAGCTATGAAAGCAGACAACTGCCTTATGCACAGCCATGATCTCCTCATATAAGTCCCGCATAGTATCTCCAAGTGTGGATACTTTAGCAAGTATCCCTACTCTAATTTCTTCCAAGTGGAACTGTGTGGAAGCTTCACTCTACACTGTGGTGCAGAGTTGTTCAATCTCTTGTTGGGCAACATGTATGTTATGTACCAACTATTTTTTATTGTCTCTCAAGTACTAAATGCCTGTTTTCACAACACTTTCGAAGGCCAAGTTGGCATCGGCAATAGTGTTTGGATTCCTGCTAGTCTCTTCCACGATCACCCTTTCTTTCATGAATGCAGGGGATGCATTATTATCCGGGAAGATCTTTCTCTCTGCTTGTACAATATTCTTCTATAGTTCATTGAATGACATATTGTACACATCCATCATTGGTTGATCATCAAGGGGAACTACCTCCCCATCCTTACTTGGGGCTTTCTCTACGACTTAAGGTGGTGGAGTCTGACTGGTGACCTATGGTGTGCTAGGAATCAGGTCCACATCTTCATCTTGTGGCTCCGGTCCTAACTCCATGTGTGAAACTTCAATCAAATGCTCAATCTTCTGAGCAAGCTCCCGATCTTGCATATGTTCACTCACTTCTTCTACTACTGGCTGATCCAGTACTGACTCTTTACATGTATGGGTGTTGTCTCTTCCATCATGGCACCTTGCCTTCTATCTTCTTCTTGTGTCTACTTCTCCTTTTCTCTCGTTATTATCTCAGTTATTTTTCTACTTTCTGCGTTCCATGTTCTGATTCCTACAAGCTCTGCTTCTCTCTCGTCCTCTGATCTGCTTTTTGTAGCCTCTGCTTCTTCTTTTCTTCTACTGCCAAATATTATTCCATAACGATTGGATTCACTATCATCTTATAGCTTTGTTCCTCCTTCATGCTATTAACAACCTTCCTCTTCCCCTCGTCCTATAACTAATTGTTTCCTTCTGGTATTTTTGTTGGAATTGATGCCATGTTAGTGTTAACCCATTTTCCATAAATAGTTGAGTGTCTGCATATACTGGCAAGTTAACTAGAACTTGCTCAATTGTTTCCCCGGTACTTATTTTAGTGGTTTATTTTGAAGAAACTATCTTTGGTGTCATTAAAATAGGGACTGATGGAGATATGGTCAACAATTTTTGTACTTGTGGGACAGACAAGACACTCATGGCAAGAAAACATCAATTTTAAACAAAACCACTTTCAAGACATGTTCATGTAGAAAACCAGGCATTTGATGGAGGGGATTGCATAGTTTTCACTGGAAGGATGGTCTGGATTCCTATGGTAACTGTGCATTGTGCAACCCTTATAGTCAAGATCAAAGCTTGAGGTCTGAAATTGCTCAATGCGTAGTTCAGCCTGGGCAGTGAGCTAGGAGAGAATGTGCATTGTGCGGTCTCAGTGGCCAGGGATGCCAACTAAGCCATGGGACTACACAATGCGCAGTTGGGCTAGCCTGTACTATGCACTATGTAGTTCCAGAGGCCATGCTCTCAGCTTGAGCTTCCATATCGTGTAATGCCCAGTTGGGCAAGGTGAAATCAGGCCAAGGAAATGGTAGATCTTCCCAAGGGAAGTGTGAAAATGAGCAGATCTAAGAGATATTGATGGCTTGATTGCAAATTTGACTAAGTGTAAATGAAACAAGACAAATCAAGTGTAAAAAAAAAATTAAACGGGAATAAAATCAAATCAGTGAGGAGAGTCGCTGCAACAACGACCATCGGTGCAAAAATGAAGAAACCGATGTGGCACTTGTGAAAGGCAAACGCTAAATTGAAACAACACTTCTATAAGCTAAAGAAAGTTAAAACTCCAACATGTATGCAAACAAATAATCAAAACAAGACTCACACCAGTCAAACAAAAAAAATCGACAGAAAAAGAGACTAAAAGCAATAAGTGCAAAACTCACCCGAAAAAGTGACGACAATAGCACCGAAGGTTCCTTAATATCTTTGGAATTCCATAGCTATAATATTGAGTGTGAGAATGGGTTCTAAGAGCATTGACTACATATATTTGAGTAATTAAGGTTTATGATGTGCATGCCACAAATAAGGGGAAAAACGACCCACGGTGATAGTTTCCAAAAATAACAGGTGTGTTACCTTTGGGTTACTAAAAATAGATCCCTAGATTCTAGGGATGACTTTTTCTCTTCTCGGGTTTTCTCTTTTCCCAGGAGAACTTTCCATGCACATTGTCAGGAAGGATTATGCAGTTTCAGGGAACTAGCAGCTCCCAGCTTAGTGCAATGTGCAATTTATGAGCTCAGTGAGGGATTGCACAGTTTCTAGGCTCATTGTTGGGCTGCCTGTCATGACTGCATAGTTTCTGAGCTCAATACCGGGCTACCTATCATGAATTCGTAATTATGAACATGAAGGTCAAGTCTGGCTCCAATAATTGTGTAGTTTCTAGAGGTAAGCCTAGAATTGTTACACAAGGCTTAGACAGGAGATTAGCTTCTGACTTAGAGAAATTTGCTAAGTGAAGAGAAAGTAAAAACAAACAAAACTGAAAGGTAAACATCAGTCAAAGCATGGATACCTGATAGCAGTGCAAGGTAAGCTCCAAAATCTAGGCAATGGAAAAATTTTGGAGGGTGGTTTTAGATGATACAACACATTCTTGGAGTTATACATTTATCACTTATTCAACCTTTTCATTATGCTATAAACAATCGAAGCCTTTAGATTGTCACTCTTTGACTTGCTTGTCCATAATTGTCTCATTCATAGTTAGTCAAAGTTATTATCATTGTCTCATAATCTCATGTTGGTATGCAATGTTCCCCTTATCCTTTACTTCTAAAGAGTCTTCCCCTATTAAGCTCAAGAAGTTTTTTCTAGGCATCCAATCTAGAGTAAATTATATACATTGGCCCCATTCTCATCATTTATGGGCTCCCTCGTATTGGGCAAGGAGAGTCACCATTGCTCCTTAACTTTATATGTTCTCATGTGCTTGACTCCAACTCATTATCACACCATTGAGAATCATACACCATGATGATTATGATATTTTATTTTTTATTTAATACCTTAAACATATGTTACTATGTTTAATGGATTTTAAGTCCTCTAAAGAAGCCATGTTTTAGCTTACTTTCTATATTGTCTAGTCCATGCTAGTGATAGTGATCCAACTATAGTCACAATCCATGGATCTGTTTGTTTCCATCTAGAAGTTGTTTCGAGCCACCTATGATTAGCTTCATTATAGTTCAATATTTGTAGATCTTAGGCCCCTTCATTGTTTATCAAGGCTTTAGTTGTTATGATCCAACACCCTTTGTGTGTGTTTCCCCCTATGTATTCATGTTATATTTAATATTTTCCACATTTCTGTTCTTATATTGGGTCCTATTTTACCCTCATTTATGACTTATTGTACTATGACATTCTAATATTCCTTGATTTGACCCCATGATTCCATGATCCCATATATATCAAGATAGTTTCATTAGCATGGGTATGCATACCTCATTGTGTTGAGATTATGTACATACCTTACCCCATTTGTTGGTTGTTTACATGTGGGTCTATAGAGTCATTTTGGGGTCATCCTCCCTCTTTTACCACTCTACTCCTTAATTTTCGATTTTTTCCTATGGTTTGGAGGATAGAAACATGAGGTATTTTAATAATGCAATTTGATCCTAATATCACACATTAGATGGAAATTGTTAATAACCTAACTTTTCTCATATATCTTGTCATAATCACTTTCACTTAGAAACACTACTTTGGTAGCCTTGGCCCCTCCATTATTATGTGACCTCAATCATGTCACATGAGTCAATGCAAACCCCAAGATTGACCAAAAATTTATAGCACTATATTCAACCCTTTTTCCATTTACAGTGCCACAAGCTAAATTCTTAAATATCTATGCTTTGACACTAGAATGGAAAGTCTAATATTTTTGTGAATCATTAATGTATGTGTGCCTTCTAAAAATGTCATAGTATACATTTATGGACCTTATCAATGTATAAAATCTAATAACGGGATTCAAACTGATCTTGTAATGTACTAAAACAAGATATTGAATCCTTCTACAATTTGCGAAAACAAAACACAATTGCACAATCACATAAGAAGTAAGAGAAAGAGAAAATCAATTTCACAACACAAGATGTATCAGGGGAAATCACATTGCCTAAAATCCCACTATATGTATATTATATAAAGTTAAGACCATGAAACAATACAATGCTTTTCTCTCTCAGAGAAACTCCTACACTCTCCAAACTGTCTCACTCTAATCTAGGCAAAATCAGTCAATTACTTAACCAATTATCAGCCTCTTCTTAGGTTGCCTTTCTCACACATTCTTGGAGAAATTTTTGCCATATTAAATAGGAAATTCCTCAGAATTTATTGCGCAATACATCCTTTGCCTCCACATGACTCTGTCGCTGACCTGTACAATTTTCTAATTATACAACTGATAGTTATCATCCCTTTAACCTCAATCTCAACTAAGCCTTCCTTAGAACTGACATGCAACACTATTTATAGCGAACTATCAGTTAAATGACTGATCACTACTTATGAATTAAATCATATTTAATTCACCGGACCTCTCACTAGCCCATCGTTTAGTTAGAACTAGTTAAATTGTTTTTAACTCAATTAATTGAGTTAACTAATTACAATTCACAAATAATTGTAACTAGAACCCCTTAAATTATGGGAGAACTCTACATGCCTTATATCTGACCTCAACTTGAATTTCCTAAGCTAACTCATTCATTCTAACTTAGTTAACTAGTACAAGTTGTCATGAGATGAAATTATAATTTCTCTTCCAATTTAATTAAGGGAAAATTAAATCAGAAGCCCCCTTTGGGTGCCATTTCAACAATCAAGTCATTATTTCTCATTGTAGGGTTTGATCTAGTCTTTATGAGTTATCCTTATCCCATTACTTCATTAAAGTATTAGAATTGTTCACATTGAAGATATATCTAAAGATAGGTCCATCAATTCACCTATAAATAAAGTTATTAATATCACTCATTTCATCCCAAATTCTTTGTAGGGTTATGTTTTTGAAATTACATCAGAGATATTTTCACCCTAGTCACATTCTTTCTACCATTTTGGATTCACTTATAGCATCAAACTTAGAGTTGGAGCATGCAAATAGGAAAAGGACCTTCCCTCAAGTTGGTATTGGAGCAATTCTTTCTTCAACAAATATTATTGAGGTGTTGTTTGTAAGTCCTTATTTGTGTTATAAAATTATCATTATTCATTACTTTTCATTATGATTCATATTTAGATACATTTATTTCCTTTATCTTCTTTTTGGCATACGTAAAATAGGGAATAAGCTTATAGTATATAATTTTTTCGTGTTATTTATGAGGTATGTTGTTTGGGTTCCTCAACTCCTAAGTAAGGTTTTTTGGTACACCATTGTAATAAATATCCACACACACAAAGGCCCTGGACTAGTGCTTCCTATTTAATCATGTTATTCATGTTAGGAAAATCTAATTATATAGAGAAAGTGATGTCCTTTCCCTTGGGGGTCACATAGAAGGACCTTCCCACTAGATCCATGCTTGGACTTGGCATGATAAAATAACATGCTCCAATTAATTTTATCCTACTTCGAAAGGGGGACAAAAAATTGTTCTTTTGAAAATATAATATAAGAACTCATTCCCTTGTATTAGAAAGACACATTTTTGGCGTTGTATGAATCAACTACTAATTGGTCTCAACTTATTTTTATTTATAACTTTTGCACCTTTATGATTAAAAGTGATGTGGGTTCCTTCCATGAAGTAGCACGCTTATTTACTTTATTTGCTCACTCTTTCTAGAATCATACCATATGCTTTAGGTATATCTATTACAATAATATGAATGAGAATTATTACATCATGCTCTTAGTTGAAAGTGATGGATAAGTCTTTCATATAACCAATAATTTCTAATGTTCTTGAATCCAAAGCTAATATGTATTTACTAGGATGTATGCATTGAAAACCTAGTCTCCACATAACTCAAAGAGGCAGGACATCGTGCCTTGTTCCCATCTCTATGACATAGTTATGGGATATATAATAAAAAATATTTGTAGAAACATAAACAACAAAAATTCCTAGGTCTATATTAATGACAATATATGCCTCTTTTGGCTAAGAAGATGCATCTTCAAATGGAAATACCTTGTTTCCGATATCCATGATAAAATTTGGTTGGTCTTAAGTTAATTAGGTTGAGTCAGTTAGAGTTGAATAGGGTCTTTTGAATTAATAATTTTCAAAAAATGCACATATGTGAGGGGTCTTAATGGTCATCATTCATGTGATAGGAGTTAATGTCAAAGAAAAATCCAAAAAAATATCGTGCATGAGAAAATCTTGTCATTAGAGTGAATTTGACACTTTTACCCCAAGTTCGTAGCGAAATTAGTGTAAAACAGTCAGAATTCACTAAAAACTTACCTAATGCTATGTTTTTCCAACGTTATGAGTTTTCGATCTTTTTTAGTCAATCAACGCATGTAAGGAGGTAACTAAATCATCAAATGAGTTCAAGAAATGTCATTGCGCCATTTGTTTAAGGGGGCATCTCAACTGTCAAACTTCATGTGTATGACAACTCATCAAGGCAACAAAGCATGCCAACTCATCAATTGGACCACTCACCATCTCAACTTGAAGTCTTTCAAGGTCTTAACTCCAGTGTATCAGTGGTCAACACCTCAGCATGTCAGTTTGGTTCGATAGAGATGCTACAAGCTAAATTGAAGAAAAAGGGTCTTAAAGTGATTTTGCAAGATGTTGATGTTAAACATGGTAAACCACACATTTTTTGTCACTTTTTGTCTTAAGCTATCATCACAAGACATATGCAGGCTACAAAGATATTTTTGGGCAAACAAGGAGAAATTACAAAAAAAATTGCCAAACTAGGTGAGTTCGTAGTGTGCTCCAGGCTTGAGGATGAGTTTTCGCTACAAACTCGCGGTAGGTTTCCTTAAGCTAAAACTCCTTCAAAAAATACATCCCATTGGGTGCTAGTCGCATGTATTTAGCTTATTAGACCCAAGGAAGACCCTCCAATAGTTATCAATGTCAAAGGTTATGCAAAAGGTGGATTTTGGACTTCACTACAAAATGAGCGCTATGAAATTTCTTGTACATGGTTGTTTTAGCAGTCAAATTAAAGTTTAATTTCTGACCAAATGACAAATAATTTTGGAAATCTGAAAGAGCTTTTTCTTTATCAAGGGTCCATAAATAAAAAAAACCCTCTCAGTTTTTTCAAATCCACCATGGTTTGGAAATTATGCACTCATCTCCAAGGCCTATGGTTTCAGAATTTTCACTAGCCAGATATGTATAAAAATTGTAAAATTCGACTTGGAAGAGGTCCAGCTTAGCACCCACGTGGCATGATGACACATCAACAGTCTAGTACACTCATAAAATTAGTTTGTTTCAGTTGATAAAGGTTATTAAATATATTTGTTGAGTTATTTAATGAAAGAAGAGTCCTTTTTGTATTCAAACTCTGCCAAACAGAAAATATCCCTAGGAAGTCTCCAAGTGATGTAATCCTTTTTGAAATTGGTCTCTTAGGTAGGAATTCGAAGCTAGATGAGTCCTCACTCTATAAATAGGCAGATAATAGGATTACATTGATGTAACGCTAGCAACTACTTTTGTAATCTTTTTCTGTCAGTAATATACAATTTCAAAAAACTTCTTTCTCACCTAAGATTCATCATGTATTCTTGTATGTGTTTTCCTACAGGATATTTTAATCTTCTTTCAGTTTACTTTGTGTGTAATTGGAATTCATGGTTAAATAAGCTCCAACTTCCTTTATGCATCTAGTCTATTGCTTATGTTATGTTTTGATGAGAATACACATGCCTTAGCTTCCATGAGAGATGTTTTATATGTGATTGAGTTTCCATATTGACTCCATGCCCAATGGTAGCCATTTATTTGCCCCCTTCACATGCATAAAATCATTCAAAGCAAATTTAAGAGTTAGCCATATTTGTCCCAAGCATTTTTAATTAAATATTATACATTTCCTTGAGAGAGCCCTCTGAGGTTGGAAAGGATAAGTTCCAACCAAAAGTGGTTTGAAATAGTTAATCTGAATTCACTGTTGAAGCAGCCCATCAGCCTCAATTTAGTGATAATAGGTTCAAATCATGGAGGTGTAGGATTTTGTAGGATATGATAGAGGTTCTCAAACCGAGTAGGTGTCCCAAGTGCATATAATAATCTCATATGGGTTTGTATCATTGCTATACTAGATCTCCAACCATATTTTAAGGACTTGGTATTGGATAACATGGAAGAATTAGCTCATTAGATAAGTTTATCTTGTCTATGTTATGCCCCAATAACATAAAAAGAGAGACAGAGAAGCAATTCCATGCCTTGAGAAAGAGATAATAATAAACATATGGGGCAAGATCCTTTTATAATGGAACAAATGTATGAGAACTATAGATGTTTATGCATGAATAACCCATCTTCCCATGCCACCTCTTTCACTAGTAGCTTGGTTCTTCCACTTGATGAGGTTCTTAGGGATTGCTCAATTTTGAAATTGCTTAGTATTGGTTTCAAGGATTGTTTCTAGTTCTAGTATGCCTTTCCCTTCATTAATCTCTAGTAAAATAGTTTGTACTAAAATCTTGTCACTAATTACCTAGTTTAAGAAAGCAACATGGAAGAATAGTTGTACACATGAAGATGGAGGAAACTCTTATTTGTAAGTCATGCTTCCAATCCTTTGCAAAAACTTATAGGGACCATAATACTTGGGTGCTAATTTATTGTCCTCCTTTTGTTGCTTGAGCAATATATTTTTGTATGGTTGTAGCCTTAGAATACACAATTCCCCACATCAAATTCCCTTTCACTACAATGATGATCTACTTGTTGTTTCATCCTATTTTTTGTTTGAGAACTTCTTGTTGATGCTTTATGTGGTCCTCCATCGCTTGAACCTTTCTTTTCCTTTTAAGGGTGACATGATGGATGGAGAATGACTCCAGTTCCATAAATGGGGACATTTTTTATGAAGTATGGAAGCATGTGTTATACCACCATTTTGCGAAGGGAAACCACTTGTATCATCGTGTTTGCCTATTAAATGAAAATTAATAAAGATATCATGTTAGACATTTTTTCACAATCCTAGTTTTTCCATCAAAATGAAGATGGTGAGAGGAACTGTGAGCCAATTGGGTACCCAAATAAGAAAATAATTTAGTCCAAAAAATGAATCCTATCACTTACTACTCTTGAAAATTCCATGTAGCTTATTTCTACTATTATCTTTAGTTTTGGATTTTTCCTCATCCACTCCTTGTAGAGTTGTTTTATAGGTTTTCTTCCCAGTATCTATAGTAAAGCATATAAAAGATGAAGTGTTATTTATATAAGATGCAACCTCTTGTATGTTCATGTGGTCATTCTATGAACTAGAGGCAAATTTGTTATTAACTAGAGGTAAAGGTGTCTTCCCTACCTTAGATAATTCTAAGTGATATGCATATAGGTAAATGTACTTGGTATAGACAAGGCCTTAGAAAAATTGACATGAATCCACTTTGATAGTAGTATGCCTAGGAGGACAATGAGGAGGAAGACGAGGTATTAACCTTGCAAGTGTAAAAACTTGCAAGACATTGACTTGTTGATATAGAGAAAGAACTTGATTTTTCATGTTAATTAATAATTTTAGCATTCAAAACTTTCCCTTTATTCTACCCTCAAAGTTTGGGTAGGTGAAGATTCATATTGAGGTCCCTCATATTGAATTATTTAATTCCTAGGTCTCATAGTAAAATAAGGTTATGATACAAATAGGGAAGCCATAATTGTCGTACTGAAGGTTACCTCCAAAGTGTTTATTGTTTTTCCTTTCAACGTGTATTTTACATTTGGATTCATTGTGATCATGTATCTCCATATGGTTATGAACTAGGTAGTATTCTACCTAAGATGGAGGTAAAGCATTGGTTGAAATTATAGATTGGATCACAATCATGAATGGATATGGTGGAAAAATCCCTAAGGAAGGAACCCACATATATAACACCCCCTAGTACATGGTGTTTATTGTGCAAGATTTTGATTCAAGTGATGGTAAATGTTGATGATTATGGATGCTTACCTCTTCATTGATTATTACTAGTCATTGTTATGAATATCACCCCCCATGGATAATGCTTGACTTTTCCTTCATGATTAGTTTTTAATGAATTTCACCTTGGTAACATATGATGAGCTACCCTCATTAATTATGATTAAGAATGTGATTACCTTATGTCATGATTAATACTCTTTGTCTCATCTATCCTTGGATAGATATTGTGTGTTGTTGATATTATGATGATTATGTACTTGATATTTACTTGCAATGAGACTCAAGTGCAACATGATGATTATATCCTTGATGGTTTAATTTTAATATGTTATTAGAAGGATTGCATAGTTAGTTGATATGATGCCATTTTCTATAATGCATGATGTCTTTACTATACACATATACATATACATCTATATTGTATGGTGTTCCTAATTAACGCACCAACCCCTTGTGGTTCCTTTTATGACTCGTTGAGTATAATAAAGCTAAATACATATAAGATTGTTTAGAGTGTAATGAGTATTATTTTCTCCTTAATTAAGAATCAAATTAGAATTTAACATTGGTAATTATAGTATGATGATTTGCATGATTAATTCTTATAATGATATGATTAATATAATAGACATTTATTTTGATGTATTCATACTTTGAATATTAAGGATGATATTATTTGACTCCTAAGTCTAGAAAGTCATACATACTCTACCCCTTTGGTTTTGAACCTTTAACCTCTTAGAAGAAACACATGATCTTAATCATTAGGCCCACTCAAACTGTATAGAAGATAAAATAAAAATGAACCACTTATCCCACTACATTGAAATCTTCACAAATGAAAAAATACCCAAAAATAACTTTCAAAATTAATTTAAATAAAAATTACATTTATGCTTAACTTTCTCCAATATAATTGAGGACGTGTTATCTTAACAAAATAACAAATTAGGCAAAAGCTCGTGGCGGACGAGCGTGCATGGGATCTCAAGTGTAAATGAAAGGAAATAACAAGATGAGAAAAAAAAGCCGGCATAAAACCTGTTTTTTTAACTAATTTTTAGTATTTGTGTTTTTTTTTATAAATGCGGGCATTAAGTGAATTTTGTTTGAAATGGAATTCGTTGAAATCACAAAGCGAAAATCAAAATAGGAAGAATTAAACTATTTTTTTATTAAAAATATATATCCATTAAATTATGAATGAATATATATTCATTAAATTATTAATGAGCTTAAAATAACTTTAAACAAAACTTTTGAATAATTTTGTTTAGAATAAAATATAAATTTTGAACATTATAATTTTGAGTTATTAAATTTATTTAAATATTTCAATTTAAAATTTCTCAAAGATTTTCAAAATAATTTAAATCCATTTTAACATTAAAAATCTTAAACATCTTAAGGTTAAACTCTTATCAAAAAATGTATTTAAAACAACCATTGGGCTCTTACCAAAAATTCTATAGAATTTAAGAATAAATACTTAGAAACCAAGAATACAAGCTCTATGTCTCATTAATCAAATCAAGTTACATATATACATGAGTTACAGTCTCAAGATAGAGAAGCTATCTGAGACGCACAATAATTTGGTTGAGAGAATATCTCAACCTCACACCAAACTAGGAACTAACCTATAGAATAGGAACAGACTATATACATAGAGAGAACCACAACTAAAGACAAGTAGGAATTACATATTCCAACACTCCCCCTTAATGACTACTTGTCTCAATATCTATCTGCAAAATCTACAACTGGTCTTGTTTGGTAATTACACTGGTTCTGTTTGGTAACTACACTTTGTATCTTGTTCACGCTGTTGTCGATGTCCATATAAAGGAACAACCATCTACTGAAATGCATGGGTTCCAACCGCTGCAACCGCTAGTCTACTAGGAAGTCCTTCACATACATGGTTCATTCAACCTCTCGATTAACTCCCCCTTGATATAAAATTTCACCTTATGGAGTCTAAAACCAATATGGCCCACCCAAGTGTATCCATCCCGCATGACACACTCTTCAAGGGTGTTAAAACTCTCTGACAGAGGGAACATATAACAAAGGGGTATGCATGCCTCTTTGGGTCTTACAGCACGTATAAACAATAAATGACATGTAGATTTGCTTCTAATTACAAACTGTGACTCATACTCATAGTCATGAGTCTATTCCAAGAAACTCACACAAAACAACCTCTCAAACTTGATTGTCCATCTTCCTTTGCGCTCGCCATACCATTCACCTCCATAAACACTGCACTATTCATATGCTAGAACACACCATTACTTTGGCTTTGTACTTTTGAGTCTTTGGCATCTTCATTTTACTTTGGCAAGGTGGTCTTGGTCTCCATGTTTTACCTGTCATCAATTAGAGTTGCAAATTCTAACAGAATGACATCATATTGAGGTTGCAAATCTCAATATTTATACAAATTTCCAAGACTTCTCCATATTTACCCATACCAAAAAAAAACAATACCAAATGACAATATAAGCACAAGCGATAACCATGACAGTAATACAATATCCATGAAGAAAAAACTGGCATGCAAACGTTCAACACATGGCCACGCCATTCACTGCTGCGGACAGACTGCCCTGAATTTCAGTTCACCAGAACACTGCCCACACTATTGTTGTGAGCAGATCCAATATCATACTCTGCAAATTGTCTTCGATCAGATCCCTATCAGCTCACTAATAACTAATCGCTCCACGTTGCTTCATGACACATGCACAAGCAACACCCTTTCACTTGCTTGCTAGTTCACATTTTGAAAAGCAGTAATTCACCTCCACCGCTCAGGCACTCAGCCTTGAGGAGATACACTGTAGCCACCAAGGCTCAACTCCGCCACTAAGGCTTATCACAGCCACGAAAGCTCAACACAGCCACAAAGGCTCACCATAGCCACGAAGGCTTATCACGGCAACGAAGGCTCAACACAGCCACGAAGGCTCAACACAACCACGAAGGATCAACTCAGCCATGAAGGCTCATCACAACCACAACTCCATGGTCTAATCCTGCATCTTCCACAAATTCACTGTCAACATGCATAAAATTCAACAATTTTATACACAAAAAGTTCTCGTTTCAGTATCCAATTCCTCTGGAATCGCAGCGTAATGCCACTTCCCCTATTCACAGTATCAAGGCAGGGTAACTGCTTCCAAGCATGCCTCCTCATGCTCACTACTTTCCATCACAATCTACTCCCCTGGTCACACTGGGCACACACAAACGTGATCATCATGTAGCTCCAACCACTACTCTTTGATGCCATTTTCACTGTCATGTCTTCATCATATATGGTAGCAAATCAATTTGTCTATTGTTGGAATGGCCAATTCCAACAAAAACTCAAACTCATGACAATAGTTGGCCAAACTAAATGTCACAATAGATAACTCAATTCTTTCAACCAGATTTACATTAATGCATTTACATGTTAAGTTGACCGGTCTCAACATGAAAGCAAAATGATTCACGAAGACAATTTGTTTCATCAAAGCAAATATGTTGGAACTTTTAGTTGCATAATTACCTTGCCTTCCCAGCTACAACTCACCATGCTTCTACTGCGACTTACCAGAAGTTGTTCTGGTATATGAACAAAGGAAAATAATAAGCTTTTTGTGACCACTAACAAGCAACACATACTTCTCTGTCATGCGAAAGGCTTCTCGCAACTCTTCACCTAACTTCTGTCTACAGTTCAAATTGTATTTCAGGTTAATGTCGTTCACTGGACCCATGGAATGTGCAATACTGTAAACTTCTGACGGTGCAATATATTGTGGCACACTGTTAGAGTACAACATACTAATATTGGGATCAGCAAAAATAGTTATCCCAACAGCAGCTCCAAACATATATGGTGTATCATCATACCAAGTTTTGCTGAGATTTGAATCTTGAACTCGTGAAAGAGATTGTCCTCCTACATCATGGTCTGCAATGTGTCGCTCGAGTCAATATTGTCTAGTACCTCCGGTCCTGCAAGCACTAGCAGCGTCATGTTGAATAGGTCAGGCATAGATACAATCTCAATACCATTCACAAATGCATAAGATTTGTTGCCCTTCTCTAGAACAAAGGTGATGACAATTTCCGAACAACACCGGATCCCAATTGTTGGAATTTCTGTGATTTGGAAGCAATGTCGTGGTTAAAAACGGCCATGAACAAGGCCGTTGAGGTGGGAGGGAAGAATAACTTCAGTCGCACGGTACAAAACTATGTAGGCACCGTTGTTCAGCATGCTGGCCAAGCCGTGGTTGAAGGGGCCAAACTCTTCCAAGATCGTATCTCTGTACGAAACCCAAATAGCTTTAAACTTGCTGTGAGAAGATTTAAAGCCTCACCCAATGCTTGCCTCCCGATAATGAGTCGGTCATGTGTCCTGGTGAAATATTCACAAGTCTAGTGGCTCAGCGCGCCACAATAAGTTCTCACGTAGGCTGATTTAATTCGCAAAGAACCAGTCGACTCTCCACCATCGGCTGATTCGATTCAGTGAGCAACCAATTTTCCACCGAGAGGTAATAAACACTCTCCAGATCATCAGCACCACTATAGTCGCCTTCATCTCACTGTGCAACAACTCCCTTGGATTTCAGAAATATGTCACGGAAACAGTTACGGGCACCCACTTACAGATCTATGAAAAGGTAAAATATTCCTTCGCGGCATTGTTCTATCATCGCAGGCCACGCCAGAGATCTGAAGCTCGAGCAATGTGATCTCTTTGACCGCTCCTCGAAGCATTATCTGACCAGTCGCTCACCACACAATTTCCACACACAGGGATTGACTCAATTCCACCGTCGCTCGGAAATCTCACGAATCTGAGAACACTCCGTCTCCTTTTCTAACATGCTTAGCGGTCCGATCCCTCATGAGGATCCGCAGTCACCAGAAAAATGATCGAGCAGTGATGATGGACAAACAAAAAAACAATACATATACATTTTTATTTCCCTCGGCCCAGGAGGGGCCAAGGCTAGGCCCAAGCCCAAACGAGCTCCGATACCAACTTAGAAACTGAGCATACAAGCTCTATGTCTCATTAATCAAATCAAGTTACATATATACATGAGTTACAGTCTCAAGATAGAGAAGCTATCTTAGACGCACAATAATTTGGTTGAGAGAATATCTCAACCTCACACCAAACTAGGAACTAACCTATAGAATAGGAACAGACTCTATACATAGAGAGAACCACAACTAAAGACAAGTAGGAATTACATATTCCAACATAAATCCCATAAAAATCACCTGATTTAACCCTACAGAGTACGCCTTATTTTTCGAATTTCAAATTTTCTTTTGGGCATCAATTTGGGTCTATTTCTAGCAAGTTGTACCTGCTCGTTTATTGTAACATTGTAGCTATCATTTATTCTATGTTGATGAATATCTCGTAAAATTTTCTTCACAATATCAAACCTTTACATTTGTTTGAGGTGAGCAAAAAAAAGTTGTGTTTTTAATGTGATTTTTTGGATTTTTGGTGTCAGAATTCAGTGGAAAAATTTGAGGTGAAATCTTGATTTGTATTATTTAAACTGGTTTTTTTATTATATATATGAA
Source organism: Pinus albicaulis (assembly GCA_034641835.2). Classification (NCBI taxonomy): domain Eukaryota; kingdom Viridiplantae; phylum Streptophyta; class Pinopsida; order Pinales; family Pinaceae; genus Pinus; species Pinus albicaulis. The sequence goes on from CM076577.1 coordinate 23,754,775, forward strand.
TTAAACACCCTAAAAAACCCCTAAACATTTCTATAGTGCAGGATTATCCTTCAAACTTGTGATTTTAATAAATTATTGCCAGATTTAATATTAAAAAAAAAAAAAAAAAATCTGAAAAACCTAGCTGAAAGGCTATAACATTCATCAACTAAACATCAGTAAAATAAAATAAAAATATTTTAAACTATACATTATACGTTATTTACCATAATTAACTTCTCATTATACTTCCTAAATATATGGTTATTATTTGACATAAACATTATGTGTTTATTGTAAAGTGCTTGAACTTTGTTTTAATATGAATTAGGGTTATCATACCACCACGGTACGCTCATAAATCGCTCCATATCCCGGTCAGTTATGCACTTAGATTATCTTTTTATTATTATAGATCGCGAGGAGTACTATCAATCAATTTTAAACCCTTTCCATCTTACACCTCGCACTTGATAGTGGTAATAAAGTTTATTTTCGAGTATTCATGCAGATCCTTTGTACCCATTCATCTCTTTGAATTCCGTGTCCGCGACACTTATTAATGGTTACACCGTCGAATTATATGTGGATCTACGGCTATCAACATTTCCCTTCGAGATGGGGTATCAACTACACTCCAAACCCTAACTGCTCAACTCATTTGCACTGAGTTCGCAAAGGGTTTGTTGCTCTGCAACCGCGTGCAACGCTCCATCTCTGTCTATGTTTTTCCATTGTCTGTAGGTATTGGACATGGTGCTATATGCGGGTTAAGTTGTAGGTATTGGACATGGTGCTATATGCGGGTTAAGTTGGTTGTATTATTGCAGGGCCTGTAATGGCAACTCGTGGCTCTACCATTGCTTGCCTTTAGGTTTTAGTCTTCGTAAAAAATTCGAAGCGGGGTTAAATGATTCAGGTTTCTCCTGAAACTGGTTTCCTCCAGTTTGGTTCCAACAATCTCACCAAGGGTTCTTTCCGCATTCTGTTGGTTAAAGGATTCGAGATTCTTTGCTCAGCACCATGTCTTCTTCTTCGGTTACAACACGCCCCTTTTTGCCACAACAGGTAAGATTAGATTGCCACCTCATGGCATTAGTTTTCTATATTGGTTTTCATAATGTGCTACTTTCTTCCATACTTGAATTGGTTTGACCCCTTTTTCCCTTTGTCTATCCGCAGGGAAATCTCTGCTTCCGCATGGGACTCATGCAAGTATATTAAAACTGCTTTTCCCAAATACCCAATTTTGGTTTTCAGTAACTGTTATTTACAAATGCCTCAAAGGGTGTTTTTCTAATTATACATTTGGGTTTTTCAATTGTGTAGGTATGGACTTGCCTCGATCGTTCTCGTCGTTATATTACTGTTGTGTCTCTTCCCGACACCTGACAAGGTTCTCACTTTTCAAACGAATTCTTCTGCCACAGGTACCAAGCAGTTTTCCGCTCTTCTCGTTGTTAACGCCGCAGTCATGAGAGTTCTTAGTCTCCGCACACTGTGTGCATGTATTTTTCTAGGTTAAAGAGACTAATTTTGTTTTCCTAAACGAGGGTTTCCCTCTTAACTTGAATTCGAGAGATTCTGCGATTTTGAGGATTTCTATTGTAATGTGTAAATTATAGTTTGTGACTCTTTACATTCCACTATTACTGTTTTTTACGACAGGCTCGTTATCTTTCTGGGGTTTTTCTATTTTGGTTCCATAATATGTATGCATAAATGTACCGAACGCTACAACTCTAAATTTTACATGCTTAAGGAACTGAGAAAGTTATTGTAACCTCTACATGCCAAAATTATGAATAGACAGTTTGCTTACTGTTATATGCGTCTTTGAATGATTTTGGTTCTTCAGTGTTAAGAAACAAGTTAGTTTCAAATTTGCAATTTAATAAATTCCTACTTTGTTTATACTGTAACTTATATGTTTAGGAGTCGACCAGACCGACTAGTTTATTCGTCTGTGTATGGCTTTTATGACGGAAACAAGTGTCCCGGAACCTCTTCACTCTGGATTCGAATAAAGTTTCCCTATCGACCCATAAACGTATTTCCTATTCCAGTTACTTAATTAACTTTTTCGGTTTGTCTATTGTTCAAAATTTACTCAATGAACACCATTCTTAATGTATAGTTACATCTCGTTGTTATTCTGCACACAATTCTTTACTGTAGGAAGTTTTATGTGCAAATAAATTGTTATGGGAGATGGAAAGATATCACTGTTTTAATGAGAAATTGAACAACATGCAAATTCTTTCATTCCACTGTATAGTCAGTTTTCAAAATTCACATAATAATTTAAATCCAAGAAGATTACTCAGTAATTCTTCTCCTCCATAACTAATGACATTTAGTAATTAAACAGACATTTACAGAGTATTATATTGCTCAACCAAAATACTCAGTTTAACATTGTCTATTATTTCCTAAGTTAACAATATCAATTCTACTTCATTAAACTTAGCAAAATTCAGCAGTATTACTTATCTGTAGTTTGACTGTGGTTGTTCTCCCTACCGTGGATGATGCAATTACGTCATCACCCCCCTCGTGCTCCACACCTGAGCAAGTAGAAAGAAAACGACTCCGGTCCAATCCACTTTTCGGAAGATTTCAAGATTGCTGAGAGTATTTCCACTGGTTTCTACCAGCTCGGGAAATTCACACTCTCTCTCCTTTCTTTCCTTCACTACACACTGGTAAAAACCCCTCTTTATAGGATGTTGTTTTATCCATAGAGGAAAGGTAACTGACTGAATTGTTTCTATTCAACTACTTCTCAGTTGGAATATTTTTACCATTAGTTTTTCACAGTTCCATAACTAAATTTTCATTTATCATAAACCCATAATTTATTTCTGTTTATTAACTAATTCTAGTGAGAAAAGAAATGTCTCAATTTTCTTTTAAAACAAATATATAACAGATAATTTAGTCTTTATACCAGCTATGACAAAGACTTTCAAAAAATCTCAATAAAGACCAACTCGCAAAAATAATGGCTAAAAAATGAAAAGTTGAAACGCTAAGCAGATTCCGAAAAAGTATGTTCTCTCAGTGTGAGAGGATGACAAATTTGGTTGTAGCAGAATTAATGGCATAATCATATTAAATAGGCCAAATATATATTGTACATCCAACCCCATATAATATATGGTTAAATTTAAAGCAATTGGTATACTGCACATTTTATTCCATTTTAATTAATTCGATGGTTTGAACTTCGTTTTATTTTAATTTTAGACATGGAGAGCGTGATTATGATGGCCCAAATTCCAAGACCAGTCCGCATGCACTTGTATAGTTGTCATGACAGATTTCTTTGTAATAACTGCATATTTCTGAAGTGTCAGTTATCATGGCAGATTTGTCTGTAATATATAGTTGTTTGTCATATCTTCAAACTGAGGTACAACCGGAGAAATGCCCATTATTTAAGTTAAAAAAGTGAACTTAGAAACGTACTTGCTCTGCTTTACTTACATAAAGAAAAAGCGAGGAGGGGACAGAGAGAAAAAATTAAAGCGTAATATAGAGGGTTGAGAGGACAGAGATAATATATATATATATATATATATTTGTGAGTGGGAAAAGAACACATGGTAGTCCTATGGCATTAACAATACATTGTGCGTACACACACGATAACAAGTGCAATGATGACACACAGTGAAGGCGATATGACTTTCACTATGATTCACATTCATGTCACGGATGAGTATTTATTGTAAGTGGACAAATCCCATATGTTCTAGGTTGACATTTGTCCATTTCAGTGTATTCGTATATCAGTATTTATCGTGCCGGAGGAAGAGTTATATCATTCTAATAATTTAATAATAAGTGAATAGATTTGCGTGCTTGAGGTGACATTTTTTACTATATTCAACAGGAATATTTTTTTTTTAATAGATTTATTTAGAGTAATTTAATGATGTGATGATTCTGTTTTTTTTCTTTTTTTGTACTTTGAATTTTGTAGTTTGAGGTCGTTACGGTTTGTTTAAATATAATGTTTGAAAGGTTTGGTTAGGTATTTAATTTATTTGTGTATTAAAAAATATATTTTAATTAATTCCAAATTAAAATCTCATCAATAATGGTGCCATTTAATTAAAAATATTAAAAACTAATTTGTTAAACTACTTTATTTTATTTCGTTGGTAATTTAAATATAAAATTTCATTTTTAAATATTATCTTAAAAAAAATAGAGAATAAACTAATTTAATTTAATTATTTTTAAAATTAAAATTTCATCTTAATCAATTTATATATTTTAATTTTTTTTACAATGAAATAAGTCTACATTTAAAAAAATAAATTTTGAAATAACAATTCTCTTCAATTAAAAGGAATAAGTTTGGCTTAAAATAAAAATAATTAAATAAAAAATAATTTCACTTTATCCATTATTTAACTTATTTCAATAAATAATTAAAATTTGAAAATTGAAAATTAATTTAAGTGTTGAATTTATTTTAAAAATATAATTTAAAACAAGTAAAATTTAAAAATTAATTTATATCTTTGAAAATTTTGTTCCATAATTATAAAGAGGTGATCAACCCTACCTTGATAACCAGAAAATTATATCTCTGTTTCCACCAACACTAAAAAACACTTTATTTTAGATTGTCCGACTCTTACTCATTTCCCCACATCCCTCTCATTTCCCTAACATCTACAACACTTCCAATCTTCTTGACTTGTTAAGTCAACCAACTTTCGTGATGTGGGAGCCCTTATTTCCCTTCTTTTTTATCATAGAAATAAGATTATGAAGAATAGCAATTTAAAGTCCAAGCATTGATCTTAGTAGACGCTTAATCATCATAATCATAAATTGATTCATCAAATCAAACATTCTATTAAACATTTACTTAATAAAAATTACATTTTTTATCATATCTTAACAACAAATTTTAATTTTGTTTTATTTTAAATATAAATTAAATAAATCTATTTAGATACACTTATTTATTTTGGATTAAGCTTTCATAACTGTAATTTAATTATCAATAATTATAAAGTGGATGGTAAAGATTTAACCTTCAATTTTATTACTAGTTAAAATAGAGGGTTGAGATTTATCTCAAATGCAGTTATGTAGTTTTAAATTTTCAATTTAATTAAAAAAATGTCATGTTGACCAGTGTCATTGAACTCTGATTATTTATTATTGTTTTACTATGTTTTTCATATGGTGAGGGGCTCGACCGAGGTTACGAGGGAGAGGAGCAACTCTCTTTTGGGGGAGGGGAAAGTCGCCATCATGCGTAAGCATGACTCGACCACCGCCATCAACTTGAAGAACTAAAAGGCCATCATCGCTTTCCTCCTCTTTGAACCAGAGAGCTCTTCTTCGTTTCCAAAACCTGACTTTGAGCTTGGAAGATACAACATTCCCCTTTATGATACATTTTATTGCCGATGGACCCTTTACCTAGACAGAATACATTGATCAAGTGAGTGGGGACACTTATTTGTAGACTTGATTCTCAAGGAGTGCTCTATTAAGACATTACTTGATGTGAAGTCACTAGTTAAATTCCCAATTGGGGTGATATATTGGATATGATGAATATGTAGCCCTGAGAAGTTTACAAAAATAAATGTGTATAAATTTAACTCATGTATTAATTATTTTTATAGTTTTTTTTTTAATAAATACTTAGGTTATAAAAAAAAGGGGGGAAATGTTTAACTCATGTATTAATTATTTTTATAGTTTTTTTTTTGAATTAATACTTTATATTACTCAAAAAAACAAATATACATGGTTTCATCAAAAGCCCACTAACACTTGCACAAAATCAAGGTCACACATGGCCTATTTCTCTCGCCAACTATTCTAATAATAACAATAATTTAAAACAATGAGATAAGTTTATTGATGTCTACTATAGATTTATGCTTATCCATGTTTACCAATCATTTAAATTATATCAATGCACTAGTTTAGATATAAACATATATATATTTGATTATAACAATATATATTTTTTTAAACTAGCTTTGAATTTATATTACTTTTAAGTGAAGGAAGTAATATATGCATAATGTTTTTGTCAAAATGACTAAATTAAAGTTGATAATAATGATATATAATGCATAAGTAGAGCTAGTAAGGAGGTTGGATAGTGTTATGAAGTGTAAAGATAAAAGTAAACAAATATGACCATTACTAAAGGTGAATTTCTTGAGTTGCATGTTCAACTTCCTCTTCCTCCTCTGCTACCTTCTTACCAAGGGTAGTCATCTTGCAGTCTAGCTTTATCACCTGTTGCAGAGCATTTATACAGAGCAACATCTCTCGTTGTGCTTTGTTTCGTTATACCAAACCATGCAAGCCCGGTATGGTCTTGATCTAGTACTAGAGGCCAATTGATTGCATATAATGTGTTTGTCTTAACCATACTCTTACCCAGATTTGGAATCCACTCCTTAATGTCTTCCTCCACTTTTATGCCTTAGAGGAAATGCCTTTCCACCATTGCTTCATTTAACCATATCAATTTCCTCTCTTGCAACTTTGGAGGTATAATTCGAGTGTTATGCAAAAAACACTTTTATAGTGGCTTGAGCTCTTTGCCAAGGGGGGTACCTCACATCCATTGCTCCCATGATGTCCATGTGAGGAGCTTGAGTGCAACATGGTATGCAACAAAGTGAGGGTTAGGTGGAAGGGGGCATTATGTGCAGGGAGAAGAATCCACTAGTGAACTTAAGGCAATATAGACCACCAAGGAGCAGAGAGGAGAACGTTTCCTAGGGGTAACTAGTCCACTGGGGAGTCAAAGGCAATATAGACCACCAAGGAGGAGAGAGGAGAAGGATGCCTAAGGGTAGCCAATCCCAAACATGCTTAGGTGAACCCAAAGGCAAGATAATAATGGTTACGTTGTAGGGGATCAAATCAGGGGAGCCAAAGAGGGGATGCCTCCCAATAAGAAGTGCTAGAAGCTAGATCAAATACAAATTCACAGAAGAGTTGGTGTTTCATACAAACAAGGGAAACTTACATAGAATATTAAAAAGTCATGAGACTGTGCAAAACATGCACATGTGTTGAACTTTATCCTATGATGATTTGCAACCATTGCTATCATCCAAATAAAAAGCCTATGAACCGAGTCATAATAATGGATGCATGTGGGAGCTAACAAGGTTGAATGCCCCTTCAGTATGAGGTGATGGACCATAAGCCTCTATATAATGTCACCCTATTCAAAAATTGTACGGGCTATCAGGTGACGCAAACACTTCTTGGTAGGAGGTGATAGTGTATTAAGAAAGCTCATCATCACATAAATGAACAGGGATAATCACCCTTCATTGAGATTTGATTATAGTAAAGTTAATATTAATCAATTTAATAAATAAAAATGTCATATACATTTTTGGATTTATTTGAATCTCTTATTTCTTAAATGTTTTTATTAATATATATTTCAATGAAATGTATTTTAGTATAATTTATTATTTTTATGTTTTTTTAATGCAATAAAAAATATTAAAAAATCATTATTGATTATTATTAATGAACGTAAATTCATTCATCATTATTATTCAATAAAAATAAGCAAGTAGTAATGACTTAAATTTACGTGCTTTTATTCAATCAAAAACAATTTTAGTTCCTTCACTTACTATGGACACTTCTTCCCGAGAAGCCCAATTTAAGACTTCAAGCTACCTAGAAACCAAATATCACGGGTGGTCATTCTTAAAACTTAAACTATCTTCAATATGGTAAAATGAATTTTAATAACATTTAGCCTTATTCTTATACATGAAATTAAATGCTATTTTTAATGATAATTTAACTTTTTACTTAGAAATTAACTATTTTAGTATTTTCATTAAAATTATTTGTTTAAAAACAGATTTTTAAACATAAATCTCAAACACTTGTATGATGTGGGATAGAAAGAAGTTCTTCTTTGAAACTTTAGTCACTCATGTTATCTTATATGGATGTGAGGTTTGGGGTTGCAACATCTCTTGTAACGACCCAACTTGAATTATATGGAACATAGAAATATTAGCATGCATATGAGACCTGCATATGATAGCTACATATGCATGTATCACATGTACGACACTAGTACATGCACTAAGCAATTATGAAAAGAAACTCAATGTAGAGTAAGGAGTGAATTATTGAAGTATTGAGTAACTCCCTAACTCACCATAATATAATGAATGTATCAATTATATATACCATTATCATAATATAAACTAATACTTTGTTCAAAGAAAATTAAAATCATTGACTTATGCAAATAAATGATGATATTTTAATAAATCCAAGATATTTATTAAATAATAATATTTTAATAAAACCAAGATATTTATTAAATAAAAATATTTTAATAAATCTAAGATATTTATTAAAATATAATATTTTTAAGATATTTTAGAAATCAAAGATATTTATTAAGAGATCATATTCTAATAAATATCAGGAATGGATTTGTGTATAAAAGGAGAAGAGGGGTAAACTTGATGGGCATGGGTGGTGAATGGGTAAACTGAATCGGATGCTGTCAGAGGAGTTCTAACTGCGTGATACATGAGCAGTGAGTTCTAGAGTTCTAACAGAGGCATGGAGTGATCTCGATTGTTATTGGAGTTTTGGGCACGGGGGCCAGAAGACTTGTCTTCTGGATCTGGGGACTGGAGAGGTTGACCTCAGATAGGCTGGGAGGAAAATGATGGTTTAGTAACGGGAGCTGGAGCCATGGAAGATCAAGAATATCCTCAAACACGGTTCCAGGCAAGTATTAATTAGTCAATTGATATATATTCTGTTTCAAAAATCCCACTCTAAATTCGGTAGTATGAATGTTGTGAATGATTGTTAATTTTGAAAATTAAGGGCTTTACACTTATGAATTTTGTGATTGATGGTTAAATTATGAAAGTTAAGGTCCTTACACATGGTATAAGAGCACAGCTTCAGACTCTGCGGATCTCAGGGTATTTTAATCATCTCTATGGGTTTCCAAGCTTGTATTGCCTATTTATGTGGTAAATGAACTGTATAGATATTAGATATTTTTTTTTTGTTATGGTCATTTTGGTCACTAGCTTTATGCCTTCAAATTCATCATCCAACCATTCAATAAGTTCTTTTATTATCTATGAGTCTCCACATGTCTGAGGCAATTTCCCTTAGATCATGGTTGTATCAAACTTCACAAAAACAAGTTTATGAACTGATAATTATACAAGTAAATAATTTTGAGTTGATTGTCTTAAGAGAAATGTCTGAACCTGATTGCAAATAATTCACACTTTTATATCACTGATCAAAGTAACAGAGATTCAGAAGTTGTAGTTTTATGGAATCCGAGCCTCCAATACAAAAGTCCGTAGTGTTGTAGATGGTTAAGAAGTTTTATCGGCCTAATCTACAGTACTGAAGGTATTATCTTGTCACATTTCTGAGCTTTCACACTTATGGTAGATCTCAGAGACAGTGTTCGGTGACTGATGCATGTAGCTTGGTCCTAGCTCCTAACGTTGCAACATATCTTTCATATACCAGATCTGACCTACAGAAGCACGAAATCTGAACTTATGAATCTTTATTCAGGTCTGAGCTATAAACTTGACCCACAATCCTTTATTAGCTGACCCGAGCCTTTTAAATTCATATTTTGAAAAGTTGTCAGATATCCGAGCTCTTTAAAGACTTCACGACCAGATCCATCAAGTAATTAACTTGATCTGGGCTGTTGTAGGAGGTCAGAAACTCAATCTTTTGAATTGTCCACATAAATTGTGGTTTAGTGTTATCTTAGCCCAAACAACAGTTTCAGAATATCTTTCCCTTTCGTCCTTGAACTTCCCTCCTCTATCTTCCTTAGTTCTCGAGGTGAGAACTGAAATATCTTATGAGGTGTTGGTTTACGAATATGATGATCAAAGAAGCAGGTTTGTTGAAATTGTGCTCACGAAGCTCTCCTGTGATTACGAATTAAACTCAATAAACAATAAACATAATGGAAGCGACGTTGTCTTTCTGAATTGAGTTCCTTGAGCAATGAACATAACCACAAGAAATGCAAACATGCCCAGCTGAGATTACAGTTTTTCACATCTGTCAGAAATAGAAATGTCGTTTTCCCTTCTGCTAGGTTATAAGAAACTTTCCAAATGTTTTGAAAAGCTCAGCAGATGATTCCACATTTCTTCTGAAATATTGAAGTCTCTTTGACCCATATTCAGTCTACGCCTAGTGAGACAACAATTAACATCTTGATAGCAAATCGTTAAACCCATTATCAGTGGGGCCCTTATAGCGAACTGTTACCCATTGTCAGTTGGGCATGTAGCTTAGTGATGTAGCAGGGTCCACCGACCATGGGGCATTCAATCGAACTCAGGACCTCTCGAACTCGGGGACTTACATAATGCATAATTATGTAATGAAAGTCTAGACTATGAGTTGTAACATTTCTTCTACCACACAAACCCATTGATATGGTAGTTTCACAATGTTCATCACTATTCTATCGAACTTGGTCCATTAATTTATCAAATTCTCTATCTGCTCCTTTCCTCAACATACTATCGGACTTTCCTTCCCTTAAGGTCAAGCTTTCTGAATATCTGCGGATATTTCACAAACAACGCATTATAAGAAGAATAAATGGATTTCTGTAACAGAAATAGGCGATGGCATAAGGATTTTATTTGCCTTAGATAGATAATAGTGTATGTTCATAGTTAAAAGAATGTAGAAATCATAGCCATATCCAAGCCGCCTGAACAGATCGTTAATTTATCGCTTTAAAATTTTCAGAATGGGTTGCCTGCAGTCCAAAACCAGCAATATGCCGACTCCAGACGTAGAATCTCTCGAAAAGAAAAGCCCGGTCCATCAGTTGCCATGCATGACTGTATGATTCAACACATTCCTTCCTAGTATATATAATTTGCAAGATTAAAACAAAAACTCAAAAACAATATGAAATGCATTACCATATGGTCTTTGGTAGATGATTAATAGAATTTGGCTATCGATCCTAGTAGAGTTTCAATTTAGTGATGCAACAAATCGCCTGAGATGATAGTCCAAGGGAACTAAGGTTCATCTTTTGGTATTTCAAGTAAAAAGTGCGTGTAATCTATGGATAGGGTTCAAGTTTTTTTATTTATTTATATATGTGTGTTATTTGTCTTAGGTTTGAAGGGTCCAATTGGCTAATCACGTCAACAAAGGGTTGTGTCTTGTATTACAAATTGTTTCTGTTTTGGGGTAATAAAAGACTTCTTCTATTAAAAAATAACAATATGTGTTGTAGAGATAAATCCCCTCTGCAGACAGAGGCGATCCCTACTAGCCCAGATCGGGTCTAGCAACAATCGTATCATGCTAAGGTGCAAGTTCCTAATTGCAATAAACCAAATAGCGAAGAAGGCTTACCTTGAATCCAACCCTGTTGTTCGTAGAGAAGATAGTACTCCTGTTCCCTTGCTCCGGCAGATCACAATCCTTATGCTCCCCGCGATCTAACACCTACACACGCAAGAAACACGACAAACACAAGCGTAAAACCCAATATATGCAATTATGTATCAGTCAGAGAAGACACAAATCATGATCATAATGAACAATACGAGTGGAACCATAACCAAAGTCGCTTATCATTAATTCATACAAAGGAAAATATAACCTAGCTTTGACGTTGAATCTTCCTTTGGCGGGTCGTCAGCGGAATACGTCTTGGTAAAGCTCGTCGGGAATGGGACAAGCCTCTCTCTTCGATCGCCAATCTACTTGCTACTGATTTGGCTCTATGAGGACTATCAAGGCTCTTGCAGCATTCTTTTGGCTATGAAGGCTCTTGGAGACTAGCTTGCAAAGGAAAATGGCAAGCTTATATAGATGGTGGAAGGGGAGTTGGGATCCCTACAATCATGGGATTGGCCCTATCCTCAAGGACGCTTCCATGAGAGGTGGAAAACCACTTCCTCTACATGGAGATCCGGAGCCAAACCTCCCAACTCAATTTAGAGACCAGTTTAGGAATTGGTTGGAGTCAATCTTCTGCCATTTATTTTTAAAAAACACTCTTTAATAAGCCTGGCACGGGTACAACACTGAGACAGTGCGCCAGCTGGCGCGCCCTCTTTGGAGGATTTCCCCCATTGGCGCGGGTATAACACTGACTAGTCGCGCCAAGGCCAAAAAGGCTATTTTTAGGGTTTTTCACAAGGAATTGTCTTCAGGGGAATGAATGCCCTTGTTCAGGGGGATGCCATAAAAGTGTTTTCAGTTCATGTCACTGCTCACAGGTCACGGAATAAGCCTTCCAATGTGCAGGACGGGGGATTGCAGGGACGGTGACAAATTGTTGTGTAACAATATGTCCATAAGCATTTTATGAAAAAAAGGAGGGTTGCAAGTTCAACCACCACAGGCCCTATCGCCAAGGGCATTAACCTTGCAAAAAATTAAATTGGAACTGACTTAACTACCATGTTAAGCATGTACATATCATAACCCCTTCTATTGTGAGCATAAATGTCAAAAATACAAAATCTAAGAACAGTTCCATGTACAGTACAGTCGAGGTATGAATAAGCAGGAATAATATGAAAACAAGAGATTATGCTACCTTCCATTGCGTGTTACTTTTCTAGCAAAGGGATTGGGATGAGTTTCTAATTTATGCCTAAAAAAATGATCATTAAACACACTGTAATGTTTTTTCCACATGTACAACATAATAAGATAAGATAAATATTGCTCTTATCATTGACAATAATTATGAGTATGTATACAGTCCAAAATGGCAAACTGGAACCATGGTATACAATCCAAAATGACAAATTGGAACTACGCATTACCAGCGTTAGACACGTCCTTAGGTGTAGTTTCCAAGTTTAATTTGATGGAATATGAAAGAGAAGCTTCTACTAATGTAGGATCTAGATCTAGAACTTTTTAAGCTTCAGTTTTCAACATTCCCTGGTAGGATGTGGAAGGTGGAACTAGAGTTATTTCTTAGATTTGTTCTCTAGTGCTTAGTTTCTGAGCTTCATTTGCTAGAAAATAAAACACAAGGTTCTTTTAATGTAGCATTTGAATGTGGATATAAATTTGTTCCATCTTTGAAAATTCCTGGAATACATCATAGAATATTTATCAGCCTTAGAACTTCAATTGTGATGAAATGAGGATGTGATGTAACATGTCTTACTATTGATGAAAATCCAATTTATTGAGTTACATTTATAATTTGGTTGTGAAGGGAAATACATATCCTAGGGAAACCTGTTGGGCACTTCCCCTCATTCTGAGGATGGCATCCGGAATAAACTAGCTTCAGCAGAAGCTCGAGGCTTTGTCAACATAGGGCTTAAGGTCATTACAACAAGAATTTAGCAGAAGCTTGAAGCTTGATGCTTTGTTAACATAGGGCTTAAGGCCATTACAACAATATTGAATATACTTGTTGAGAGCTCACATTTGTCACTTGCAGGTTTTGCAGGTTGAGAGCTCAACATTATTGTCACTTTCAGGAACTGAACCTGGATGGGGAGGATAACTATTAATAATCATTTAGAAGAAATTTTTGAACTAAAAATTCAAGGAGAATTTTATCATAACCCAAAGTTCTGTGCATTTCATTATAGTTGCTTAAAAGTTAAAATAATTTTGCCTTAGTGATGCTATTTATGTGTGCATATCCCCAACTTTAATATATTTACAACATTTTTTTTTTATAATATTTTTTTTTTCATGTACCCATTCACCCTACCCTCCATCCAATAGGTAAGGGTAAGTAATTTCTCAGGGCTTGAGGAAATTCATGAACAAGGTTTGAACTTTGAAGTCATTATATCATTTGCTAGATATGAAGTCATTACATCATTTACTCGATATTAGTTCAATATGTCACTTGCTGAAATTGAACTTGGGTGGGCAGGACAACATCATTCTTCCCAAGATAAACCCAATTGACATTATTTCAAGGTTTTCATCTGTCTCATACCGTGAGTTCTTGTTAGACCAATTCCAAATCTCAAAATTGGATCTTGACTTTTGGTAATGATGTGGGGAGTTGATATACAAATGACAGATTTTTTTAATACTCAATAAAATGCTGCCATTTTATCTTCGATTCCTTTCTTGTGATGCTTAGATCCAAAGCTGATTACTTTGCTTAAAACATGATGTAAAAATAGCTTCTGGTTTTCCGGGCAAGCAACAACATCGTAGATACTTATTAGATCACAAGAGGATGAAAATAGGATGGCATACATAAGCATGGAATATAAGAATCTAATATATTGACAAAGGAGATTTCTCAAGTATTATGAGGAGAGATATAGAGTTATTTAATTTCCAAAATATAGCGAAGCAACCATAAAAATTTCATTTTTAGGTTTTATTTCAAAAAAAACATTCGAAGAGAGATATGTTATACGTTACATTATTCCCTATGTTTATTTTAGCATATGTAAAATGTAAAATAGGCATGGATAAAGTGTTTATGATGTAAAAATTGATATGAATAAACTCTATATCCATATTATTATCCCAAAGAACTTGGAAAGCACCCTAACTATGATATGTACCTTGGTGGCTTGGTAGTTGGGATATTGCCTTATGGACATTTCATTCTTATGTTTAATTTAATTTTTATGTAGTAAGGAAGTCTTTACCGTCACACCATATTAGAACAAAGTATAGTAAATAAATGAATCTTTCATGAGAAGAGAGGCCCACAGCTAGAAGACAAGGAAGGGATCTAGTGTAGATACAACTTAGTATGGATGGTTGCTCATATAGTTTGGGATTTTTTGAATATTGGGAATTTTACCTTTAAGAAGGACATGAGACACATGATGGGGCATTGTAAATGCAACTCAACATGGATGGATGTTCAATAGTGAAGGAGATTCATATTTGAGTGTTCACGGAGGTGGAATCCAAGAAATGAAGAATATGGCATAGGAGCTAAACCTTTACAAGGGTTATGAGGTAGATTAACAAAGCCCTACTCAGTGCAAGCATTTTTGTCAAAAGGAAACATTCGAATAATGATTTAGTTAATGTTTTTTGATTGTATGGTAAAACTTAAGAGAGGGTATTGGAAGATAAGGTTTACTTGATGAAATGAAGTCACATTCATACAAGTGACTTATTACCCACCAAAAGTTAGTAACCCGTAGGAGAAGTTTTTTTATCGTCTATAGACAACCAACAAGCCAGTAGCCCTATATGATGAGCACATAACATTATGACACTATATAAGATGATTCATGGAACTTATTTAGGCGTATATAAAGATTAGTTGGCGGAGTTGCTCCAAAGAAGTTAACTCTTGAAGAAAGGAAGAATGGTAATGAAACATGACTATTGACATTTTGACAAGACCATTATATGTAAAGCTACAACCACATAAAAGGCTAGGCTATTTTGAGGTAAATTGATGGATGAAACATATGTTAAGATGGTAAGAAACCACCCTGTAAGGTAGTAAACACACTATTAAAACAAAATGATATAGTTACCAAGAGAGGGCAGCAGAAAATTTCAAAGTTTGATCTTCATTGTTACTATAATATAATAAATATAGTACCTAGAGAGGACGGGAAAAGAACGAAATGGAAAAATTCTGATAATGATAATAAATGTTAGTTATCATAATCAACTTAGAATATTGAGACTGACAAAAATAGCACCAAAGGTGAGTGAGTGGAAGTTTCATAAAGCAACATAAGAAGTCAATGACATTAGATTAAAGAGTGAATCTATAATAAAATTGATCAATTATAGGATAATTTATGTGCATGACAACATCTATAATAGTTTCGCCCTCTAATGGGAGAGTCACATTATAAAATTTTCCTTAAGTGACTAACTATATCCATGGATTATGGACATCATGGAGTATGATTGGGAAAATCTTATCCCGTGATGCCTTAAAACCTGAAATGATAAATAGATTACATGCGATATCCACATTATCGAATTTATTTATAGGGTCTTACCCAAGTTTGGAAATAGTAACAACATTTACAAGTGTAATAATTATATGCATTAAGAGAAGAAAAGAAAACCATGATGACTATAGGTGAGAAAACGAAGTCAATTTGATAATGTGTTCTTTTTCAAATTGAAGTAGACAAGGGATATTAGGAATATCTGGTATAAGGAAGTGAAGAAATGTTTTCTGTCAAGAGGAATTTTCTTAAAGATATGAGCAACATGATTGGTAAGGGCCAAAGCAATGACCTATAAGGAGTTGTGAACACTCCTAATTTGTTAAGAGTAGCAAGTGTTAACTAAAAAAATGTTTAAAGGTAAATATTAAGGATAATAATTATACACCGTTAGAAAATAAGATACATTTGGTGATAAGATGAGGCCTAAGGACTAATGAGAAAACAATTAATGTGAAGAATAAGGAGATGGTATACGAGTGATGTGTTGTGTTTGGATTAAATGAGTCAAGGCAATAGAAATGAAACAATGGAAGGCAATAGAAATGAAACAATGGTTTAAGGAATGATGGTAAAACTAGTAATATCCTAGGTAGATTTAAGAATCTAAATGGTGAAACTTGCAAGAAAAGAGACTATTTCAAAACTGTAACATACTGATAAAATGACTATGGATATCTTATAAATTGTGAAATTCTTATTGAAAAAGGAAATTATTATTTTTCAAAAATTGACATCTTGTTGAAAACATGACACTCTGAGTAGACCAAGTATAAATGCAAAATGAATAATGCATTTTCAAGCAGTAACAAATTTCATCAATAAAAATAAACCTTCCACTAAGGGATCTTTAGAGTAGTCAATTAACTCTTCCTCCATCTCCAGCATAACCCTGATAATTAGCCCTGCAAAACCCTACTCATTGGCTTCTAGATTTTAGGCTGAAGATGAGCTGAAATAACATGATAAAGAAGTTAATGTTATTATTATCTCTTGAGATCCAGGTTGTAGATCAAAGATAATTAGACTTAAAAAACAAATAAGTAACAAGAATTAAAAGATTGGCTGGATCCATATGTAGTTTTGTGTTTTAGAGTTCTTAGTCAACCTGTATCAAAAAATTAGATCATGTTTCGACTAAACAGTAAGTGTTTTGTGCTCTTATTTCAATTCATTTCGTTTCTAAATATGCAAAGGTTGGAGCATTCCTCCATTTAGATTTAGAGCCTCAACCTATGACTTTTATAAGGATTAATCGGTTAATAGAGTATAGAAAATAGTAGCTACATCCTTATTTGTATATCCATGTTCAATTATTCTATATGACATTTATAACTGTGGGTAATCTTATCTTGTTTTGGGTGGATACTTAAGACTATTATTTTGTACTATGACATGTGAGAATATGTTAAATTTCTTAAACATTGCTGGTACATGGATACCAATATGAAGAAAGTTTTTCTTAAACATTGTTTGTACAGGGATACTAACATAAATTATTTATTATGTTGTGGATATGGTATCTATAATTTTACATATCAACCTAAAATGATGAGATTGAAATAAAAGAGTGATTTCACTTGACTATTCAGGGTAAAAATGAATTTACAGACCTATTGGATAAACATAAACAAGTATGTTATATGAACTCAAGGATCAATATCATAGATAGCAACATATTTGGAATGTGTAGAAATTGTTATATGGGTAACAATTTGCTTTGAACATATTTATACATGTGTTATAATTGTGGACAAGTGTTTTAAATTGCAGATAATATCGTTACCAAACTGACCCCGTGATGAAAAAACTCCAAGAACAATTGAGATGCACTGAGATCCCATGATAGAGTTTTAATCCTGGTTCTACTAGGAGGGGTGGAGGTGTTGCCCATCATTTATCCTCCAAAACCTGGAGTCATGGGAGGGCTGTGTTTAGTCAATTTAGTGTCCTAAATTGCTAACATAAATTATCGATCAGGGCTAGTAAACTGATGAAGTGTGATGCACTATATATGCCTAAGTATCCATTTTTCTTACTTCGTTGTTTTTAGTGTTTTATTGATGTTTTGGGGTTTTTACGTTTGATTCTTAGTATGCTACTCTATGCTAAAAATATGAAGTTAGATCTATGTCAAAAGAGAGAAAAGAAAATGTTAATAAATGAATTAAAACATAGTTTATTTGCAAATTCTGTTCCTAACTAGAAAATGATGAAAACAGAGAGTCCTAATCCATGGATATTACAGCTTCTAAATGAACATTCATGAAATGAAAAGTCACTCAAAACACTACAACTTAATCTGATTCATTTAGTTAGAGATTTTTTGGAAGAGCTTGTGAAAAAGATTAATTCTAATGCAATGAGGATCTCCTAAAACATAAAAGGAAATGCTGAAACAAACAGTAACTTAAAACATTATAGTGAAATCTCATTCATTTGATAGAAGCTTATTGGAAGAGGTTGAGAAAAAGATTACTATAATGTAGTAAGGATCCCCTATGAAATGCTGAAACAACTTATAACATTACAACTAAATCTCATTCATGAGTTAGAGGTTTATTGAAAGAGCTTTTGAAAGAGATTAATCATAATGTGATAAGGAAAAACAATCAATAACTCACAATATTACAACTAAGTCTCATTCGTGAATTAGAGGTTTATTGGAAGAGCTTTTGAAAGAGACTAACTGTAGTATAATGAGAATCTTCCTTTTAACTAAGTAACAGAAAATGAAATGCTAATAACTCAGAATATTACAATTGAATCCCATTCATTTAATAGAGATGTATTGGAAGAGCTTGAGAAAGAGACTAACTGCAATATCATGAGGATCCTTTATCCAAGCAAATGACATGAAACATAATGCTAAAAGCTATGATTTCAGAAAACAGTCTAAGTAAGGAAATATGACAAAACAAAATTGAAAATGACTTATTTAGAAAACATGTAAAACCTCCTCGAATAGCAGGGGCCTTCTGCTACCAATTTGGTGAAATTCTTCAGCTTCTTAAAGTTGTAATCAAAACAGTATCAATGAACTGAACTTCTTTATTGATAAACTCACAAATCTACATCCCTTTCCATCTTAAGCTTTGTTACAAAACACTCTCTAATCCTTTCTCTTCTTCTCCTATTTTTCACTACTCTTGATAGGAAAAAGCTTCCCCTATTTATACAAAAATATGAGAAGTTATCTCATTAATGAGAGTCCATGAATCTCTCCCTCTATCTCTAGAGTTACAATCAAAATAGGAAATGATAAAACACATGTCTTTTTAGAGTTTCAATACAAATAAGAAATGAGACACATATCTTCTTAGAGTTTCAATACAAAAAGGAAATGAGACACATGTCCTCATGATCCCATGATCTTCTCCACTCAAATTCGAATTTGGTTTTGGGAGGCCACATAAAGGTCTTTTAGAAGCTTCCTTTTGACCTACTCATGCCACAAAACTCATAACACATATATAGATATATGAAACTATGTTGATTTTCTAGTTTCTAATCATAAACTCACTTTAAACACATAAAATAAATAACTTTGGAAGACAAAGATCCTAACCCATATATTTATGAAAATGGTTACTTGATGTAGGGTTTTAGGTCAGATAGTTATGAAATGAGAGCTAAATGGTAATGACATAATGGAAATATGTATGAATATGGAAAACACTTTTGAGACTCAACAGACTGTGCGAGTCACGCTCCCTTAGACGTCTGATGATGACTTTCGGATGCCTACTGGTCAATCAGGTCGACGTAATCGACGCTGACACCACTAGGTTTATGGATGGTTGGATCAGTAAAATTGATGCCATGACATATTCCTGTAGAGGTCGGATAGGATGGGAGGGGAAGAGATTAGAGAGGATAGGATGATTCTAGAATAGCTTGGGAACACTATTGGGGCAAGACGTGACTACTAAATTGATAAACCAATAAATGATCAAAACATAAATGTTAAAAGTGTTCTCACACATTAAACGAAAATCTAACTATGATACACCAACCGTATATGATTATAATAATAATTGATATAATTAATGATATACGACATAAAACTTAACTTCGGGACGAAGTTTTCTGAAGGGGGGATGTATGCAACGACCCAACTCGAATTATATGGAACATAGAAATATTAGCATGCATATGAGACCTGCATATGATAGCTACATATGCATGTATCATGTGTACGACACTAGTACATGCACTAAGCAATTATGAAAAGAAACTCGATGTAGAGTAAGGAGTGAATTATTGAAGTATTGAGTAACTCCCTAACTCACAATAATATAATGAATGTATTAGTTATATCTACCATTATCATAATATAAACTAATACTTTGTTCAAAGAAAATTAAAAGCATTGACTTATGCAAATAAATGATGATATTTTAATAAATCTAAGATATTTATTAAATAATAATATTTTAATAAAACCAAGATATTTATTAAATAGTAATATTTTAATAAATCTAAGATATTTATTAAAATATAATATTTTTAAAATATTTTCGAAATCAAAGATATTTATTAAAATATCATATTGTAATAAATATCAGAAATGGAGTTTGTGTATAAAAGGATAAGATGGGTAAACTTGATGGGCATGGGTGGTGAATGGGTAAACTGACCCGGATGCTGTCAGAGGAGTTCTAACTGCGTGATACATGAGCAGTGAGTTCTAGAGTTCTAACATAGGCATGGAGTGATCTCGATTGTTATTAGAGTTTTGGGCACAGGGGCCAGAAGACTTATCTTCTGGATCTGGGGACCGGAGAGGTTGACCTCAGATAGGTTGGGAGGAAAACGACGGTTTGGTAACGGGCGCTGGTGCCACGGCAGATCAGGGATATCCTCAAACACGGTTCCAGGTAAGTGTTAATTAGTCAATTGATATATATTCTGTTTCCAAAATCCCACTCTGAATTCGGTAGTATGAATGTTGTGAATGATTGTTAATTTTGAAAATTAAGGGCTTTACACTTATGAATTTTGTGATTGATGGTTAAATTATGAAAGTTAAGGCCCTTACATCTCTAAAGAATCATAGAGAAAGATTGAGCAAATCGAAAAGCGTTTTATAACGTATAACCTCAAAATTAAAAGCAATACACCCTATCCTATTCTCCTTATAGAAGTGGGTCTTTCCCCTATCGAGAGCCTAGCTATGACAAAGCTTTTGTTGTACAAGCACAAACTCAATAGCATAGGAGACCATAAACTTTCTAAGCTAGCTTTAAATTCCAGCCAAAACCACCTAAGACTCAAACGAGGTTGGTATAAAGACACGAGGGCCTGGTTAAACCATTGGGAGATCGACGAGAATGTTCCATTGCAAAACATTAATAACATTAAAAAAATTGTTACTTCTAAGAAAAAATGTGGGGTGATAAAGATCTAGCAACTAAAAGAAAATTAAGATATTATAAAGAGGTTATCAACCCCACCCTAGAAGATCAAAGGTATCTCTCTGTTTTGACTAGCTCAAAGAAGAAAATTAAATTATATAGCCAAGATTAAAAAGAACTCTCATGAGCTCCATAGTGAAATAGGTCGTTGGACAGTTCCTAAAACACCATGGATGGAAAAGATCTGCCATCTCTGTAAGAATATGAACATCTAGGATGAAAATCACTTCCTCTTAGAGTGCCCCGAGTACAACCACATTAGATCTTAATTCTATAATATTTGTTGCAATACTGACCTTCTTAGCCTTGTCAAAATTATAGTGAGATCGGGAGACTTCTCTCCAAACTTTTTGAACATATGAATAAAATCTTAAACCAAATTAAATAATTCATTTCTTTAAGTCCAATAGACCAAAAATTGGTCTCAGTAGACATTAACCATCATCATCATTATTTATGATTTTATAAATAATAAATAAATATTTTTTCTTATTAATTAAACATTATTAAATATTTCTCAATTTTTTTTATGTAAAATTGTATTTGAGACTTCGAATTATAAACCACGGAAAGTCTAAATGGTCTAGGGAGTGGTTGAGCTGGTAAAGTTTAAATAGTCATAAGAGTAGTTAAGCTGGTAAGAGCTGGTAAAAGTACTATGGGAGTATATCACTAATTCATGTTGATTTGTTAATATAAACAATGATATATTGTAAAATTTTAATAATAAAAAATAAAATGTAAATAATGATGGGCCAGAAAATAAAATGTTTAAACTTTTCCTTTTATAACTATAACGAAAATTTCCACCCGTCTCATGCGGATGCTCGCACCTGCTGCACTCATTTGCGAGTAGACAACGCACCTAACCACTATTTGTATCAATCTGATCAAAAGCTAATTAATGAATGTTAAAAGCTGGTGGAATCCCACTACGTACTCTCCGACGTTTTTGGGAGAGTGAAGTGAAATATTTAAAAACCGTGGTCGGCGATGTTCAACTATTTAATACCCACCTGGGAGAGCCATGCATTGTCCCTCCCTCCCCTTCTGAGGAAGGGGGTGGGCGATGTTCAACTATTTAATACCCAGTTGGGAGAGCCCTGCATTGTCCCTGCCCTTCCTTAGCTAGGGGGCAGGGAACGAAGGGATGGACAGAAGAGCAGACTAGCGATTCCTCGCTGCCCACCCATCGGTTTCAACATCATGAGGCCAGGTAAGTGGCGTCTTGGGTTCCGGCCCCATTATACATGAATGTGTACTTGCACACATGTTTGTTGTTAATGGTTTTGTTTGTTGCAGGGCCTCAAATAATAAGTGGTTTATATGGGAAGAGCAATGGGAACTAATCGCAGATGATCCATCTCACCTATGTAGAAAAGATGAGCAACTATCAGCTGGGTCGCTTCCATTTTCTCGGAGGAGCCTTGCTAGAACAATCTGATGAAAAATAGTCTTCAGAGATTGCATTGGACTGTCCTGAAACAAAGATAGAAGCTTATCTCATCCTCTGCTTCTTCTGTTAATGATAAACATGAAAAGAGGGTTGAGATGGGTTTAATTTGTGATTCTTCTACTGTACGCTGCGGCTACCGCCGGGCAAGTTGTTGTTTGGCTAATAGATAAGTCGCTGTTTTATTTAGGCTCGTTGTTAGGTCACAACTGGCTGGTGGATTTGAAATTTGTGATCCAAGGGTACTCTTGCCCTGCTTTCAATAATTATGTGATAAGCAGATATCTTCATCTTTTGAAGTGCAATGGGATCCACTTTAACATCCGGTGTTTTGTGTTCTTTTTAAATTTCATTTTCCATTGATGGAGGTGTTAAAAACTGGTTTAAAGTCCATTGGTGGGATCTTATATTTATTTTCCATTGATTGTGGTATTAAAATCTGGTCTAAAATCTTATATTTTGATTCTGAGTCCTGCCTGTCCACGAAGGTTCACCTTCGTTGTTTTTAATGACTTTGTGATCTGTAACATGACACGAGGGTCCTCTTACTCTGATGATCTGGAATATTCATCTTTTGAGGTGCAACGGGATCCGCTCCGCTCTCACAGATGTGCAGCTTTCTTTTCTTTTTTTCTTTGGAGTTGTCTTTAGAGGACTTTTTGAAGTTTCAGGTGTCAAATTTGGTCAAAATTTTAAGGTAAAATCTTGGTTTTTGTTATTCAAATTGGTTGATTTTATATATGGATTCAGCGCCCTCAAAAACCTTTAGAATACTTCAATTGTGCAAAGTTAACAATCAAATTTCTCTTTTCAATAAATTCTTGCCAAAATTTAGAAAAATTACACCGTAAAAAATCACCTTAAAACTTAAAATCACCTTAAAGTCACACTGAAAACTACTCGATTTAAAACCAATTGATTGGACAATTGATTAGACCGTACATTGTCGATTCGATTGTGCCAGGACTGAATATTAAGTTCACCTCTGCCTTTTTCAATTCACTTGTTTTTGTCGATATGCTTGTTTGCATGTATGTTCAAAATATCTCCGAAAACATGGGCTACACGCGGATAGTCAATCAACATTGAAGTTTTGAACTTAGTAAAGGAAAATTCCGGTCATATTACAATATGTCAAATGTTAAGGGAATAATATCATTAACTAAAACCGCCAATGAACATTGAAGATTTGTACTCGTTAAAAGAAAATTCAGGTCATACTGTTATAAATGTTTGATGCCAAGGAAAATTCAATTTTAGATAATCCAAGAACATCATTAGATTATGGAATCTTGATAAAGGTAACAAAATTAAAAATGAGAAGGAAAAAAAATAATGTTACGAGAAGATTATCATTAATTTACACTCAACAGGCTTATAAAATTTGAATATCACTCACTATTTTTAACAGACTTACAATAATTTGATAAAATGAAAGTTTAGTAGGGAAAAAATATTAATCAGTTCGTATAAAATGTTTATAAGGGAAAAAATTATTAATAAAAAATAACAAAAGTGATTTAATAAAAAATGATTTAAAAGAATTAATAAAATACTATTTAGAAATCATAATTGACTTAAATTAAAAAGACAACCCTTGAAAAATCAATAAAATATGGCATAAAAATCATGAATAATTGTGGAAAAATCAATAAAATATAATATAAAAATCATGAATAATCTTTGAAAAATTAATAAAATATGACATAAAAACCATGAATATTTTGAAACTTTAGTTACTCTTGTTATCTTATATGGATGGTGAAGTTTGGGGAATCTTAGAGAAAAATTGAGCAAATCCGCTCAAAATTAAAAGCAATACACCCTATCCTATTCTCTTTATACAAGTGGGTCTTTCCCCTATTGAGAGTCTAGCTATGACTAGGCTTTTGTTGTACAAGCACAAACTCAATAGCATAGGAGACCATAGACTTCCTAAGCTAGCTTTAAATTCCAGCCAAAACCACCTAAGATTCAAACGAGGTTGGTATAAATACACCAGGACTAGTTATATCATGACGAGATTGTTGCATTGCAAAACATTAATAACATTAAAAAATTGTTACTTCTAAGTTCAAAGAAAAAATGTGGTGTGAGAAATATCTGATAGCTAAAAGAAAATTAAGATATTATAAGGAGGTCATCAACCTCACCCTAGAAGATCAAAAGTATCTCTCTTTTAACTAGCTCAAAGAAGAAAATTAATATAGCCAAGATTAAAACAAACTCTCATGAGCTCCATAGTGAAATAGGTCGTTGGACAGTTCTTAAAACACCATGGATGGAAAGGATCTGCCATCTTTGTGAGAATATGAACATCAAGGATGAAAATCACTTCCTCTTAAAGTGCCCCGCGTACAACCACATTAGATCTCAATTCATAATCTTTGTTGCAATACTGACTTTCTTAGCTTTTTAATATGTCAAAATTATTGTGAACTCGGTAGGCTTCTTGTAGAAATTATATGCACTAAGCATGCATATGTCTAAGATCTACCTGATCTCACACTATTTAACTTTATGCAAGATATTGAATCTATTCCACTTGTTAATCTTTTGCGGAAAAATTAATTGCAAACACATGTGAAGCATAAACAAAAATATTCAATCGCACATAACAGTTTTTAATCAGGAAAGCTTGAAGCTGAAAACCCCAACTATATATTATGTAACATGGAGATCATATGACAATCTCATACAAACATACAAAGCTTATCACAAGTCCTCAGTACAGTACAATCATCATACACTAATCAGGCTTAATCTTGCAAATCCATGCACTGATCCTTGCCACCTGCTAGCCTACCTCCACTGCGCAATCTCTGATGAAGAATAGCTTTGAACGAATTCGAATTACTCCATCTTTGACTGCGCAATCCTCATTGGCATCTCCGTTGAGTGTTGAATGCAATCAATGCATCACTATAGTCACAACAGATAGTCTATCTTGCCCTTTCACCTATCTCTCCACTGGTCTCCACTGAAACTGCCATGCACTGTAGTTAACTGATATATTGTTCAGTTGAGTAATGAGTTATTATTTATGAATTAATTCACTCCACTCTCACTAGTGTATCAATCAGTTAGACTAGATACAACTAGCTCAACTGAGTCTAAATGAGTTAAACTAAATACAACTCCATAACTACTTCTTCCAACTGTGTCATAACTCTCTCACTTGAGTTCTAACTGAGTCCTCCATGCATTAGCTCCAGTAAACCCTCAGGAATAGCGTAATTCCTTCTGTCAGCTGATGTGCCACATCTGTGCATTGAACTGAAGTGCTCTAAGAGAATAACTGTTTAGAGTCTAATTATTATTAAGAGCTAATATTAATCGACATGTATCTATTTTTAGATTAACGATCTATAAATAGACTTCACCCAATATTCTAAAAATAGAATTTCATCTATTTTTCCAACTTGATCAACCATCCACAAATAGCATCCTGCAACTTCTGAAATATGATCATCATGTCTAAAAATAGACATAGTCTAAAAATATACTTGCGCCAAAAATAGCCTACGGGCCCACTTAGTGAAGGCGACTATTTTCACTAAGCTCATCATCTTGTTGAATCTCAACACTCCCTCTCAACAAGATAGGGATTATGCTTCACCCTGATCTCGCCTCTATGGTATTCGAATTTGCTCCTGGTGAGCGCCTTCGTCAGAATATCTGCATCCTGATCCTCCATAGGAATGTACTGAAGCAACATGATCTTCCGCTGCACACAATCTCTGATATGATGATATCGGATATCAATATGTTTAGATCTATCACAATGAATCATCATGGGATATAAATGTGAACCAAACAAATCAACCAAAATCTTCCTCATCCAGATAACCTCACATGTAGCTAAACTTGCTGCCATGTATTCTGCTTCCATTGAACTGAGTGCCACAGATCTTTGTTTCCTTCTGTACCAAGAAACTGCCGTAAATCTGATACTGAAAATCCCTCCTGATGTGCTCTTTCTGTCTGTTGGGCTTCCTGCCCAATCTGCATTCGTGAAGCCATGCAACTTCACC
Source organism: Pinus albicaulis (assembly GCA_034641835.2). NCBI lineage: Eukaryota > Viridiplantae > Streptophyta > Pinopsida > Pinales > Pinaceae > Pinus > Pinus albicaulis. The sequence goes on from CM076577.1 coordinate 23,781,635, forward strand.
TCATCCATCTGTCTGTACCATAAACCATGCTCAGATGTGCCCCTGAGATATCTCAAAACATGCTTGCCTGCCTTCCAAAAGAGCTAGGTAGGCTTAACCATTGCTTTTGAAAGCTGGTTCACCACATAGCATATGTCCAATCTTGTATTGACTAAATACATGAGCGAACCCACCAACTGTCGATAAACAGTGGCATCCACTACCTCTGCTGGTGTAGCATCCTCTTTCTTCCAATTTCCTGGAAGAGGAGTGTCGATAGGCTTACAACCTTGCATGTGAAACTTCTCCAGTATCTCCTGGGCATACTTGCCTTGAGACACAAATAGTTCACCTTCCAGCTGCCATATTTCCAATCCAAGGAAATAACGAAGGAGGCCCAAATCCTTCATCTCAAACTCCTTTGCAAGATCTACCTTGCATGAGTGTATCAACTGCTCATCACCTGTTAGTATCAAATCATCAACATAAAGCACAATGATCAAAAACTTACCCTCAACCACAATCTGGTACAGGTTTGCATCCGCCTTACTCTTGGTGAAGCCAAGGCTAGTGAAATAGCTTTCGATCCGAGTGTACCAAGCACGGGGTGCTTGTTTAAGCTCATACAACACTCTTTTGAGCCTGCACACATGCGACTCGCTGCTGAAGATCTCAAATCCTTCAGGCTGCTCAATTTACACCTCTTCCTCAATGATCCCATTAAGGATTGCAGTCTTCACATCCATCTGATGAATGTGCAACCCATCTGCGCTGAGAGAGCAAGGATGGTCCGTATGGAAGAATACCGTGCGACAAGTGCAAAGGTTTCTTCATAGTCAATCCTCTCAATCTGTGAGAAGCCCCAGGCAACAAATCTTGCCTTATACTTCTCGACGCTCCCATCAACAGATTGCTTTACCTTGTAGATCCATCTTGATCCTACAACTGATTTTCCCACTGGCCTTGAAACAATCTCTCAAGCACTGTTTCTGACAATGGAGTCATACTCCTCCACCATGGCATCTGCCCATGTGGGCTCATGTGCTGCTTCTTCAAAAGAAGATGGCTCTGTCACAATACACTTGCTCATAAGAGCCATGTATTTAGTATATCGGCCAGGTGACTGTCTCTGTCTGCGCTGTGATGTAGGAACTCCTACATTCTATGCCGCATCCACCTTCAGTCTCTCAGCTTCTATGGTACGCTTCCTGCCTTGACTGATGTTTGGTTCTGCATGAGTGGACTCCTCCACTCCATGAATCTCCTCCTGTGGCTGATCCACATCCAAAGGCTCATCTTTGGGAACAAGAAGTTCCTCTTCCGCATGGAAGTGTAGCTCCCTCTCAAGCGAAAAATTCATGGCTTTCACCTCATTGAATTTTATATCCCATCGCATAACAGTCATCTGACTGTTTGGCAAATACACACGATAGTTGTGGGGTGTTTCTGTGTACCCCACAAATATCTCAACTTCTGCAGTCGGCTCCAACTTCTTCCTGGCATCCTTCGTCACATGAATGTAAACAGGTGAGCCAAAAATATTCAAATGAGAAATATCAGGCTTCTTACCAGTAAAAGCTTCCTCGGCTGTACTCATGCCAAGTACTCTATGAGGACAACGATTTTGCACATAAACTGTAGTGTTGTATGCTTCTGCCCACAAGTGCATTGGTAGGCCCTGTTCATGCAGCATCGCTCGTGCATCACCCACAATCATTCTGTTCTTTCTCTCCGCGACCCCATTCTGCTGTGGGTTATGAGGCGTTATGAGTTCTCTTCGAATTCCTTCTTTGCTGCAGAATTTTTTGAATTCGCTAGAGATGTATTCACCACCATTATCGCTCCTTAGAGCTTTCACCTGCTTCCCCAACTCCTTCTCCACCAATGCCTTGAACTCACAGAACTTTGAGAACGTTTCACTCTTCTTCTGCATGAAGAAGATCCAGCATCTATGAGAAAAGTCATCAACAAATATCACATAATACCTGTGTTTCGTTGTTGAAGAAATCGAGAATGGTCCACACACATCTATGTGAATTCTCTCCAGGATCACCGAAGCACGGTTCTCCTTCTCATGAAAGGTGGTCTTCACAAACTTACCCATTGTACATCCTTTGCACTTGTCTGACTGCGCAAGAGTACCCTTGGGAATTCCAGTAGAAATTTGCTGCAAAATTTTCAAAGCGCCATGGTGAAGATGGCCCAATCTCCTGTGCCATAATTCTCCCTCATCCTGGCTCACCACTTCTTCTGCTTTGCCCATCATTGCAACGCAGCCACCTACCTTCAGCTTGTAGAGATTGTTAATCCGAACCCCTATCTTCTTGGTTTGACCCGTTGTTTTATGTCGAAGGAAGGCTTTTCCCTCACTGAAAACAACATCATAACCCTTGTCTTCCAGCATTGTGACTGAGACCAAGTTCTTCTTCAGACCTGGAACATGCATGACATTCTTCAACAAGAACAGATTATTGGACTCCCTCTCAAAGGTAATGGTCCCAATGCTAGTCGCACTGTATCGACCATCGTCGCCCATCTCTATATGCATCTGGAGGTCCTTCTCCTCCAAGTCACTAAGCAATTCTTTCTCTCCCGTCATATGGAAAGACGCACCACTGTCAAGACACCACACCGATCCCATGCAGCTTGAAACCAAGCATGCGATCAAGGAAAAATCCACCTCAAATTGCAAGGCTAAGGCCTCTCCAGCTGCAGATCCAACAACTTGCTTATTCTTCTTCTTCTGTGGACAGTTAGTGGTGAAATGTCCATGTTCGTGACAGTGAAAACACTTCACTTTGGACAAGTCTTGCTTCTTGCCTTTCGCACTGGGTTTAGAAGGATTTTTCTTCCCCTTCCCTTTCCTTGCTTTGGAAGCCAAAGAGCAATTCTCTTCATCTTCATTCTTCAATGAAGATCCATCCTTGGTACCCCGCCTTATCTCCTCCCGCACAAGATCTTACCAAAGTCACTCCCATCCTGGCAGTTTCTCCCGTCCATTGACAGAGTCTTCGTAGCTATACCAACTCTTTGGAAGCCCAAGTAGAGCCAAGCTCACCAAGTCTTCTTCATCAACAGTAACCCCCACACTTCCCAGCTCATCCTTGCAGTGGAAAAACTTTGTGAGGTATTTTGGAATACTGCCACTTTTCTCCATTTTTATTTTTCTGAGCTTGTCTTTAAGCACCAACTTCCTCTGGTCACTTCTGCTTTGGAAAAATTCTGTCAAAGCCTTCCACATTAAGAATGGAGTGACTTTCCTGTGAAGGCTGGACACAATATGGTCCTTCACACCTTCCAACAGAATTCTCCTCGTCTTTGCAGTCTTCTTTTTCCATGCATCAAGTAATGCAACATCGCTAGATCCTGGCTTAGGAACATCGCTATCGATGAGCTCCTTCAGCCCATTATCCTCCAGCACCGCCTCCATCATGTCCTTCCAGGCTATGTAATTCGAGCTCCCATCAAGGGCATACTCCAATCTCAACCCGTTGAAAGACATTTCAATGTATACTTGATTTCTGCACCAAGAATCTTCTGTAGCAAATTTGAATTGTCCACCAGCACAAAATCACTTCACAATTGCAATCTTCAATCAACAATGCTACGATACCATGTAGACATTATATGCACTAAGCTTGCATATGTCCAAGATCCACCTGATCTCACACTATTTAACTTTATGCAAGATATTGAATCTATTCCACTTGTTAATCTTTTGCGAAAAAATTAATTGCACACACATGTGAAGCATAAACAAAAATATTCAATCGCACATAACACAGTTTTTAACCGGGAAAGCCTGAAGCTGAAAACCCCAACTATATATTATGTAACATGGAGATCATATGACAATATTATACAAACATACAAAGCTTATCACAAGCCCTCAGTACAGTACAATCGTCATACACTAATCAGGCCTAATCTTGCAAATCCATGCACCGATCCTTGCCACTTGCTAGCCTGCCTCCACTGCACGATCTCTGATGAAGAATAGCTTTGAATGAATTCGAATTACTCCATCCTTGACTGTGCAATCCTCATTGGCATCTCCACTGAGTGTTGGATGCAATCAATGCATCACTATAGTCACAACAGATAATCTATCTTGCCCTTTCACCTATCTCTCCACTGGTCTCCATTGAAACTGCCATGCACTGTAGTTAACTGATGTATTGTTCAGTTGATTAATGAGTTATTATTTATGAATTAATTAACTAATTAATTCACTCCACTCTCACTAGTGTATCAATCAGTTAGACTAGATACAACTAGCTCAACTGAGTCTAACTGAGTTAACTAAATACAACTCCATAACTACTTCTTCCAACCGTGTCATAACTCTGCTACTTGAGTTATAACTAAGTCCTCCATGCATTAGCTCCCGTAAACCCTCAGGAATAGCGTAATTCCTTCTGTCAGCTGATGTGCCACCTCTGTGCACTGAACTGAAGTGCTCCAAGAGAATAAGTTGCTGTTTAGAGTCTAATTATTATTAAGAGATAATAATAATCGACATGCATTTATTTTTAGATTGACGATCTATAAATAGACTTCGCCCAATATTCTAAAAATAGAATTTCATCTATTTTTCCAACTTGATCAACCATCCACAAATAACATCCTGCAACTTCTGAAATATGATCATCATGTCTAAAAATAGACATAGTCTAAAAATAGATTTGCGCCAAAAATAGCCCGCGGGCCCACTTAGTGAAGGCGACTCTTTTCACTAAGCTCATCATCTTGTTGAATCTCAACACTTCTCTCCAAGTTTTTTGAACATAGAAATAAAATCTTAAATCAAACTAAATATTTCGTATCTTTAGGTTTAATAGACTAAAGATTAGTCTCAGTAAATGTTAACCATCATCATCATCACTAATATAAATAAATTAAAAAGACAAAATTCTTGAAAAAATACAATAAAATATGATATAAACATCAAAAATAACTTGTACCAATATAATTTGTAGTTATAACATTATAAAACTAATGATAATCATATTATTGAAAGTCAATAAAAATAGATTTAAACTTATTACATCAATCACTGATTAGATACGGACGGCAAACACATTTACATTAATAAGTTAATAAAATGATTAGGAAAAAAAACATCATTAATAAATAATATAAATGATTTAATAAAAAAGGTTTTCAAGAAATGATATAAAAACTATAAATTAAAAAAATATAATCCAAAAAAACAGTCAATATAATATGAAATAGAAACCATGAATGATTTATATTAAAATACCATAAAAATAATAATTACATTATTGAAAATAAAAAAATATTTTGAAATTATTGTTTTTTTTTCCTTGTAATATGTAACATAAAAAATTAAATCTCTAATGAGTTTAAATAAATTAATAAAACCAATTTAAAAAAAACAAATTATTATAAATTAGAATTTAATAAAATTAAAGTTAAAATAACAAAAATATTTTATTAATAATAAATCAATAACATAAAATATAGAAATAATAAATTATTTTTATTAATATAATAAATGCAATATTATTCAATAATTAATAATTATACAATTGATTTCACAAAATCAGTAATTATATATGTATACAATAATATTTAATAAATTTATAGGGTTTTAGATGAATGGTGATCGGTAATGTGTTAATATGTATATAATAATATTTAATAAATTCAGAGAGTTTTGAATAAAATTAAAATATAAACAATTTTTTTAATCTAAAATATACTAATATATAAAAATTATTGATAATTTTATATCAATAAAAATTAAAATAACTTTACTATCATATTAATAAAGGAAATTGAAAGTATATCATAAAAACTACAATTTGGTAAATTTGATTTTAGTGAGAATATTTTGTTATTAATATAAATACATATTATGAAATCAAAATAATTTTTTTTATACTTTAACTAATAATTTAAATAGCATATTTGATGAAAATGGAACTACACTTATGATGCGTTTATGAGTTAATGTATTCATGATGGGTTTATGAGTTAATATATTTAGTAAAAATAGAACTAAAGTATGGTGGTGTGTTAATGTCTTGAAAATATCAAGAATAAACAAAGGTGCTTGTTTTTGCATTTTTTTTATGATAGTTATTTCAATATAGCTTTTCAAGCATGATATCTTCTTTGTGAGGGGTTTTTCACAATTTAGTTTTGACAAATTTCTAAGTTTTTTTTGGTTGGTTAATTTTGATAACCTTATATTTATATCATAGTTATAAATACACTTAAGTAGAAGAGTTTTAAGGTTTTATTTAAGTGCTTAAACGAGTGTTTGATGAAAGTTTTTGATCAAAATTCATATTTCCATCTAGAGAGGTATTTTGTTCATAATTTATAAAATCTTTACATAGGTTATAAATAGCCTCATTTCATTTTTCAATAATCATAAACCATTGTTTTCACAATAATTTACACTTTAGCACCCAATAATATGGGAAATCTAATAAATAAATATTAGCTTATATAGCTTTACTAACCCAACAAATTTTGGAGAGAAACATCTACTAGATCCTATGAATTATTATGGGATCCTAATAACTAGCAATTAAGCACAATAATAGAGATAGTTAAAGATATGATCTCAATTACTCCACAAAAAAAGGACACCAAAAGGCCTCTTAAACCACAATAATAATATCCCACCAAAATAATGAGATATACTAGTAAGTATACTAAGATTAAGGAAATATACTTATGTTAAGATGAATGACAAGAATTCCTATCATTCCTTCCAATAATAGAAGCATTGGCCTTCAATGCTTTCAATGGAAATATTAGTGAATATGATGCAAAGAAATCTAACAAGCTTGACATGGAAGTTGATTGTGACAAGAAGAAAGGTATGATGTTGGATCCTTGATCAGTTTGGTATGTCTCTGTGATGAAAATTTGATTTTTAATAAGTGGGATTTAACCCAATCAAATAATATATTTTAACTTTGATTACTGATATATGTTTACAATATCATGGATGCTCATATGATTGGAACAAAGATATTAGGAACCTCAAGGGAAGCTTCACTAATATATGATATTTAACAAGGAAACAAACTAATGAAAAGAGGCTATCAAATCTAAACTTTCAAGGAGATAACTTTGTAGCAAGTGAGAAACTTTCAAGATTGTAGAATTTCCTACTGAGATGTTGTCTTGAGATAATTGAGGCCGATGACTAAGAAAATAAATTGTTGGAGTTGTATAAGAGTCCTTTAATATTGTTGAATGAACCTAACAGGGATGTTGGATAAAAGTTAAGTAATGCTTTTTAGCAGCAACATATTGTGGTAGTTCGAATGTACAACAAATAAGATATTTGGTGTTACCTTTATGTAGTAGATGAGTATTGTTGAATGGACCATATTGGGGTGAAAACCCAAAGTTGAGAAACACTTTTTGGCAGATGAAAAAAAATTCGGTGAAAATTTTAATTTCTCGTTCGAGAAAATAGTCAACTCAATTTCTCAACCGAGAGTTTTTAGAACTCTCATCCGAGAGATTTTTAATGTTTTGCCCGAAAGTTATATTGAGCTTGACTGGAGTTAAACTACTCTCGAATGAGAGTTAAGTATTTTCTCGTCCGAGAGTTTTATTGACATAAACTCTCGGGCTTTAAAACTCTCGGCCTATAGTTGTTTTAAAACTCTTACGATGCCCATTTGGGCGTTTCATCGTCACACTTCCCTTCGTGTTGTATATTATGAAATATACCACAATAATCCATATTGGTCACATTACAAATGGCTTTATCCACAAATTTAGGACCAAAATAAAGTAACATAGTGCATGTGTATGGTGGCCCTCAGTATTGCAGCAAGAATAATGCAATTCCTAAGGGGTCTCGACTTTAATTGTCAACCTGGGGTTCATATAAACTTAATAGGGGTCGACACTATGTGTGTTATACAAGATTTATGACTGTGGAAAAAAGTATCTCCCCTAAGTTGGTGGCTAACCTAGAACAACAGAGAGACAAGGAACCCAATGATTTTCCTTAAAGTAAATAGATGACAGAGTGAGGCCTACGTGAAACCTGTTGCACGCTTCGCTCCTTCTTTATCTTGGAAGCTCTCATTCAAGCTTTGATTGCCAAAATTAGAACCTGCACTATCAGATAACACAATCCAAGAAACTGCAAGATATATGGAGCATCATCTAAATACTCTATTCAGTAGATAAACACGATATTGAACTACATGAAATACAATATCACATATAGGAAAACAATGAATTATTTTCATTAATATAAATGGAAGGAGATTACAACCATAAGTAGAAATTGATCTTATAGAAGAACTCTTCCAAGTTTTTGACTTTCCCTTTCCTTGTCACAATATGCACCTCCAATCACCCTAATGCATGAGATAATAACCACTCATTCTCCAAAATCCAACCATTCATTCATTCTAACCTTTGCACATGCAATATGGTAAATATATATGAGAGTGGGGTAAGTTGGGAGTTCTTATCTAATTACCATTATAAGGTTTTAGATCTAACTTTGATGTAGGGATAGGATCAAAGGATAAGTGGTGAAAACTCCAAAGTATGGTAGGATAGGATACAAATGTTTAATCCAAGATAAGCGATTGAAAAAACTTCTGGAAACTCCTAGAAAGTGAAGCTTCTGGAAGCCCGATCATTCTCCCGGATTTCTAGAACCAACACAGGTGCAAAGGGGAGAAACCTGCTAGTGACCAATGCTGGCCACAGTGGAGCAAAGTATAGGTGGTCGCACCCCAGTAGGCATACAGAGAGCGTTGGTCCTAAAAATGGCTCAGATGATGCACCTTAGGGCTAAAACTTTGTGGGATGAAAGGAAAATTCTTAGGGCTTTGTGAAAGATGACGGGGGGAATAGGATGTTGATTGATCCCATTAGGAGGCTCACTGATAGTATGCGACAAAATGGCCTATAACAGAATGCCCCCTAAAGCGCAAAGTCAGAGGTGATGACTGATGATTGAAGTTCTTTACCTTGTGACAAGTAGGGATTAAGGACAACTGACGAGCTTAATTTGTTACAATACATTTATCATGACATATTGTTTCCGAGGGAGACATACCTATACTCGGCTCATAAGCTAACATAACATGTACAATGATCAAAAGGCACGTCTACAGATGAAACTAGTTGACCCATGACTGGATAATCATCTATATGATTATGACCATCATACATTTTGATCTTTGTACACTTCCTGAAATCATGGCTCAGATGGATGAAACTAGATCTGGGGTCTTCTATCTCATTCACATGAACAACTATTATACGGGTATAACCATGTGAATCAATGTTGGAGGCGAACATGGTAGACACCATCTGATTACCGGCCAATGATGTAAGCCGTTAACAGATGCGAGAGAAACCACCGATGATGTTAATGACTCTCAAGGTACTACGATACAATTAGTATGGTGTGAGTAAATGAGCTGATGTCGAACACCACTCAAAATATTTCAGTCGAAGGCGATTGATGTAAACTTGTCACCGAGAGCGAAGAAGCTTGCCATTGATGTATGCAAGCACCAAGGCACCAAAGGGTTTTTCTAAGTCAACTTCTTGGATGATGTGTTGGTGTTGACAGGAAGCGACCCGTCACAGGAGGGCCTTGATGTATCCCCCATCAACGACATGAAACAGGTATCATGATTGAGACATAATGATCAAAATGATGCTCATATGGAACTGGATCAGGGAAGGCATACATGAAATGAAGGCTTAAGAGTATTGTTGTGGAGATCAACTGAATGACTTCTCTTGAAAACTGACGACACTAAATGGAGTTGGTGGCATTGAACCAAAACTGTAATGGTATGATAACCAAGAGACAAGCAGATTACCTGACACAATGGCCATGAAGATGAAGTGGAAAAGTGTCATGTTCAAAAGTGACTCATTGCCATTAGCAAAATGGAATCCCCTGTTTTCCAAATTTCCCCAACCATACTGGTCAATACCTCTTTATTTTTTAACAAGCTTAGGGGGAATAACATATTCTTGATATGTAAGTCCTTTAGATGAATCCCTCCGAGTATTTTTAATGAACCTTGAGAAAGAGTGGTTCAACCTTGCCATTTTCGATAAGTCCATAATTGTTTGATGTTTTAAAGAGTCGAGTGAAGGTAAAAATTGACATATTTTTCATGTTTAGAGAGTTTTAAAAAGAGGCGGAAAAGAAAACTCCACATGTCCCTTTTCATAGATAGTCTCTTAAGTCTGAAAATGTAGAAAACAATACTCAAGAGAACCTCTTAGCCATGTTCGACTAAGGTATTCCTTTTTCGTATCTAGTCTACATTAAGGGAATTTTGAGGTCTAAAATGGGCCTCTTAAGAAAAATGTACAACCAAAATAAAATTTATAAGAACCAATAGGATTCAATATAATGATGTCAACCATGGGGGATGATTCACCGTTTTTGGAGTCAAAAAGTAAAAAGATTAAAAAATAATAAAATAATAAAACTACTTTTTCAACTCTTATTTTCAACTTTTGCACCTAAGGTTTTACTCAAATTTCGAGTGGGAGTACTCGTTGGATGTAAAATTTAGTTCCTCATCCAAGAGTACCCATGTTGCATACTTTCGATGGACCCTGCTACACGAAAAAATGAGAAATACATGAAAAATGTTATTGTTATCATGTTTTTCATGTATTTCTTATTTTGCGTATAGCAGTGTCCATCGAAAGTATGCAACATGGGTAATCCTTGGATGAGGAATCAAATTCTGCATCCAATGAGTGTTCCCGCTCGAAATTTGAGTAAATCGATAGGGAGATAAGTTGAAAATACGAGTTGAAAAAGTAGTTTTTCCTTTTTTTCCCTCTAAAATTTGATGACGTAATCTAATTTTATTTTATTATTTCCACTATTATTCTACAATTTCTTTAGGAGACCCATTTTATACCTCAAAATTCCTCTAATGATCTCAGTCCGGAAAATGGTTAAACTTATACTGATTAAATTTATTTTCATTTATTTTTTACGCGTTCAAAAAGACAAGTGCTTGAAAATATTTTCATATTTTTGTAGTCTGAAAATGGCTGAAAGAGGACTCCAGGGGGGTTCCTTTTTCATTGGTTTATAGAGTCCAAAAAAGAGATAAAAGTATACTCCTTGGTCAAAATAACCTGTTAAAACATAATAAAAACTTGCTAACAACTGTCGACCTGCTCAAAATACCACAAGAAGGATTAAACATACCTGTTTCATAGTAAAAATGAAGCATATCTAGGTCAAAATATTAAAAATGAATAAAATAACAAGAAAATGACCATAAATATTCAAAATGACTTTTAATTTTCACCATTTCACATTTTACCTTCAACAATGAGTATTTGGATCCTTTTTGTCCCCAATCTTCTGGAGATCATTACAACCAATCCAGGGAACCATTTCGAGTGTCATTGGATCCAGGGAGGAGCCAAAACCATTCTCCATCTTTCCATGGTTCATTTTTGTGTTTTCATGCAAATTTTTCAAGGTTTTGAGGCCCCTTGGGTTAATATAAAACTTCCCGGGACCAATGAATCCCCTTTGTGTCGAAAAGGGCATTGGACCTAGGCAGAGAAACATTACAGACTAAGGTGAAACCCTCTGTCATACACTTCTGGGGAGTGTTGGGTGCAAATATCCAAGTTTGTTTTTAGTTTTGCCTCAAATTTTGTCAGTTTTTTTCATGGGAAAGAGCCTAATGAATCTCTTGTTGATGTTTAAGGTACCCATTAGCACAAAATTTCATTCATTTGGAGAGAAAGAGAACATGAAGCACAAGATTTAAATGTAGAAAATGACCCTACTACCATCCAGGCACTTAAAAACTGCAGGTTGTTAAAATTCTTCTGGATTCCTGGTATGAGGCAACAAATGGAGTTGCTAAAATACCTTGTGCATTTATGGGATGTTTAGGCACAAGAGTTTAGGTTTGGGGAAAATCTACTCGAGATACATGTAGATGATATTTAATTTCTGACAGGTTTGTCAAAGCGAGGTGCCCCCATCTCTCTTCTAGGTGGAAGAAGTGGCGGTGAGACGTTGAAAGACTATTGCTACCTATTGTTGACCTCGATCCCTTCCTACGAGGGATGGGAAGATTAACATAAAGGAGGTGGCTCGATTACCTTTAAGAATGATTTAGTTCATTATCATAATATTTGTAGGCAAATAAACACTACATATAGCAAGCATATCATACATGTAGTATGGAGTACAATGTCTAGAGCCGACAATATTCAAATGGAGTGAGGGTGTCTTTGTCAACTTGAAAGAACAACTTACTAAAGCAAAGGAGGGGAAGTTGAAGAACTTCGGTTATGGTGCCATATTGATCTCTTTTTCTCTAGAGTGGCTACCATTACTACAAACTCAACAAATTTTACTCGAGTCCTTTGATATAAGGGTCCCATAGATGAGGAGATGGATAGACCACATAGCCAAACATGAAATTCCATCAACGATCAAATTTTCACCAGCCTCATTTCGATGGTTGCGCATACATTTCATCATGGTCGATGATTATCCTTACGCAGGCATGGATTTCTATGATGATCCCAAACTTGAGCTACATGAGGGTGAGCAATGGGATGCTAAAGGTAAGATACTTTGACCATTAAGCTTTTTGAAAAGTTCTACAATTTTTTTTTGTGTTTTTTCATGTTTCTGAGACTAAACTATTTGATGTTTTTAAGCAGATATCGAACTTGTTTGACCAATAGGTGCTACATATCTTCGTCGCCTAGAGAGACAATCACAGGAGGAGGCAGTGAGACCAGTATAGGTTGCCACAGTGGGACAGAATGCACTACAAGATCTTGAGGTAGCTGAGATCCTATAAGAGGTGGAGTGCCACATGGAGGGATTGACACATGGGATTGATGAGACTGTGGTTGATAATCTTCCGTTGTGACTTCAAAGACACACTATTTGGGTGCCTGACCATATTGGTCGATTATTGTGCAAGATAGCCCATTCAATGTCATTTTATGATGAGCACCATTGAATTTATACTTAGAAATTTGCATGTAGTTTTTTTTGGACGATGTAGCCAAATGTGTCTCAGGGTAAACATTTTGTAAAACCAAACTTTATATATATATATTCAGTGCTTCCTAGTTCCTATTATGATTTCAATATGATATTATGTGAATCAAAAGTTACTTATATTCGTTGCAAATGTCTATCTAAAACTAAATTAGCTAGGGCATCTGCTAATGTGTTTAGATTTCTAGAAATGTGTTCATATCGTATGAAATAAAAATGTCTTTCCAAAAGACACACTCTCAAAACCATGTGAAGGATGGCATGATTTCTTACTGAATAGATATTAGTGAGTTGTAGTACTACGATTTGTGAGTCAAGCCTGATGACTATATGGCAGATATCATGTGAAATAACATCCAATAATAGCTCAAACACTGCGCTGTACTCAACGATGTTGTTAGTAGAGAGACCAATGCAAATCCATTGCATGCTCAATAGCTCTCCATTTGGAGCAAAGATATCCCATGTTGCGGCGGATAGATTTCATGTATTATGACTAGCACCATTGACATAACCAATATATGATTCGAGAGAGGTTGACATCTGAAAACCAAAAGTAAAAAGAATCAACATAAACCATGGAAAACTCTCAAAAACACACTAAACACACCTATAAATAGTATGTACATAGTGTATTATGCATGGGATCAAGCATAGTATTTTTTGAGGTATGTTGGCTTGAGGGATCCTGACCCAAGTTCAAAGTTATAGGTAAACCAACAAACCCTCCAACTACTAGCCCTTTCAGCAGTGATCTGCTTGCACAAACCAAAGTCTCAACCGAAGCAGTATAGGGGGGTGTTGGAACCATTTTTCCGCACCCTGAGGGATAAATGGATGAGTGGTCCTCGGTAAAAACCCACAACAAGCTTATATAGATGCACACATAGAGACTACAGAAACATAAACAAAATACCACAAAATTTCTATCACTTTGGCGCAGAGAACTAGAAAAAATCGCAGCACATCAAAGGCTTACACAGATCTTTAATGTTTCATCATTTAATTGTAAATTATCCACAAATTCTACACAATAACTATAACAGAACAAAGAGACAATATCACAGAAATAGGGTTTTCTCAACGTAGACAACAGATCAGGACCATATTTCACTCTTACTTAATAGAAGTCAATATTCATGCAAAATGACGTCAATTATATATGCGTATTCATCAGTAAGCAAACATAAAGTGTGATCTCATTAAATCATAACAGTAAATAGAACAAATGCATAAAACAAGAAGTTCGCCAAAAAGGTTCCTTTTACTAATTCTTCAGATCTGTCAATACATCATCTTTCCTCCAGAAAACCTTACAAAACCCTTACTATCCCTTCCGCGCACACAACCAATAGAGTCCGCACACAACCAGGACTAGGTCTCCGTGTACACAGCCAGCAGGAGCCTTTTACCTAACCCAAGAACCCAAAACCCTTAAATATGCAGATATTAACCCAATATCAATATATCATAGCTTCACTGAACTACTTAGCTTAGACAAAATGCTACCTATTTACAATATTCCTAGTGCATAGATACTATGGTCTCAAACCATGGTTTGAGACCCATAGTTTACATTTAAGCTTAAATCTATCCCAACATTGGGGAAAAAAGCCCTTTGACTATCCTTGCGCAATGCACACATACAAGCATACACAAAAAAGAGCATTGAAGCTTGTGCCTCAAGGTATCCATAGATCCTACGCAATAGCTATAACAAAACACAGAGACAACATCATAGAAATAGGGTTTTCTCAACACAGAAAACATATTAGGATCAGATATCGCTCTTAATTAACATAAGTCAATATTCATGCATATACACATCAATTAGATATGTGCATTCATCAATAAGAAGACAGATAGTGCGATCTCATTAAATCATAACAGTAAATAACACAGATGCATAACACATAAGGTTCACCAAAACAATTCCTTTTATTAATTCTTCAGGTCTGTCAATACATCAACTTTCCTTCAAAAACCCTTACAAAACCCTTACTATCCCTTTCACGCACACAACCAGCAGAGTCCATACACAGCCAGGACTAGGTCTCCACGCACATAGCCAGCAGGAGCCTTTTACCTAACCCAAGAACCCAAGAACCCTTACAAACACAGATATTATCCCAATATCAATATATCATAGCTTCAACGAACTAAGTAGCTTAGACAAGATGCTACCCATTTATTATATGCCTAGCGCACAGATACTATGGCCCCGTAGTTTACATTTAAGCTTAAATCCATCCCAAAATTGGGGCAAAAATCCCTTTTACTACCCTTGCGCAACGCAAACATACAAACATACACAAAATAGAGCATTGAAGCTTGTGCCTCAGGGGACCCCGCTCCTACAAGCCCTCAACACAAACATGTGACTCATCCCGAGTCACTGAGGCGCTGCGACTGTATCCTTGGTCTTGTCCCGGAGCATCTTGACAGAAGTTTGGAGAGGGAGAACTAACTCCAGGCTCTGTGCTATTGCACCTTGTGCCTGCTGAACCATTTTTTCTGTCATGGGCCCTTTGGCGGCCATATCCACACTAATCTGGGTTTGCTGGATGATCTTGAGCGTGTTGTCCAGTGTCTCTGAAAGTTGTAGTGCTTCCTCTACCCATGGTTGCATTCTTTCTGTGAGAGATTTTTCTTTTCAACGCAAATATGCAATTTCTTCATGGAGTCTGTGAACTTCTTGCAGACGAGGAAGTCTCTGCTGAACCACCATTGTGGGCACGACTATGTGTATCTCTTCAAACTACTGCTCTTTGGTGCTAAGTGTGTCACACAAATGCTACACTACCGAATCATTTTGGAAAGATGCCCAAATTCCCATGACCTATGCTAGGGATTGGTCACACTGGGTGACTGCGGCGAAAATACTTTCTTGGGCTTGTTTCACTTCTGCATCTCTCTTGGCACAAAAATCGGGTGATGTCTCCAGCTGAAGCTTGTTCTGAAGGTCTGCAATTTGTTTCTTGTACTCATCTTGAAGTGTGTGATCTTCCACATGTGCAACCTTGATGGCAGTAACTAGTCCATCTAACTTCTCTGAAGGTACAATAGCGACTGCGACTGCGACTACTAGAATATCCTGGCATACTTGATTAATATTGTCTTCTAGCGTAGCGCACAGAGCTTCTATTGCTTGATAGGCTGCCTTTTCCTAACACTGCTACTCATGTGCTTGTGCAGCCTGTTTCTATGTGTCATGGGTCTACGTCTGCGTGGTTTATTCGCACTACTGCAGCTCATCGATGATGACTGAATGTAGAAGATGAAGCTTTCCTACAGGCAACACAACAAGATTAATATGCACATCACCTGGTAGGGGAATATGGACAAATTTCCCCTCCCCAGATGATTGCAGTGCTACGTCTAAAGGTTGTGCACTGCTAACAGGCGCACTAGTCTGACTCGCTTGAATTACAGTCGCCTGGATTTGGCTCGCTTGAATTTTTAGTTCTTGAAGGCTCACCTGTACAACTTCCAATGAAGATTTATACTGAACTTCCATGTCCATCCAATGATCCTCCTGTGCAATAGTGAATGTATTTGCGATCTCATTGAGATCATCCTCTGTCAGTGTCAGGACCTCCTGTCATGTTTGTTTCAAACCCTTCTTTTTCCTTGATCCAACCTGAGTCTACGAACCAGAAGTTTTTCCCTTGGAGGTGGCTGCTTTAGTTTCTTTGGGTGTAGAGCCATTCTTTTCTGTCACGGTGGTAGTCTCAACAGTTTCTCCCATTGTTGTTGGGGTAGGCTCCTTATCGCCATGCTTGTAGGTCACAGTGGGTGGTACTATTTTAGCAGGCTTCTCAGTGGCTTTCTTTGTTGATTTACCAATGGGGGTGCGCGACTGGGTTGGTGGTGTCAACCACGCCAGTGGCCAATCTACTGTGACTCAGATAAAATCTTCTTCGGTCACTAAGGCAACTCATGATAGAATCCTTCCACCATTCCCTTCGTGTGGATATGGATATTGTGGGATGTACTCTTGAAATAAGCTACCATTTTGTAATGCTCATAAAGGGTGGGAGACAATCGCGGCTTTGACTGTAATACCTGGTATAAACTTCCGTCATACAATACCCAAAATATTTTATTATCCTTTGCTCACACTGGGTCCGACGAATTCCATAGGGTGGCATAGCGCACAACTTCGCACATGGATTCTGCAAGTTATGGAAACTGGGTATCTTCAGGGTCTTCCACCTAATCAGTGCAATTAACAATAAGAGCCAAGCATACTGAAAATGCTTGCCCTCCTCCTGCACTTCTTGCACATTTTCGAGAAACTCTTTACACAAGTATGTGCAGCAGTTGTAGATGACGCCTTTTTTGCATCGCCTTGTGAGCTCAATTACATGCGCAGGTACCTGCTTTGGTCTACACTTGCACATAATTTTGCAAGCCAAAAGGATCGTGCCAAAATGTACTATCGGGTTGTTAATTTCTTCAACCAAAAACCCCCAAGATTTGTTCGTAACATCGTATTTATTCTTGATTTTTTTCTGCCAGCGCTTTCTCCTGCGCTTTTCCTCCGAAATCCTCCATAGGGTCGCCCCCCCTGTTTGGCAACCCGATGATTCTGTGAATTAAGTCCGCATCAATTGGGATGCACTCTCCCAACCGAAGAACATCATCATATACTAAGGCCAACAACTTCCTGACAGAGATATCATTAATGGGTTGCGCCCAAAATGATGGATCTGCAAAAGATTGAGGAGGCCCACCTTATGCAGGCCTAACATTTATTTCTTCGGCTCAGAGAGCACCAACCCTCTTGTGTATGTAACTGGATCAAGATACAACTCTAGCATGAGCTCTAGAAATTTCTCTATGTTTGCGATATCCCAGTCATTGGATCGCAGCTGATGGATTTTGGCTAGCATATCCCCCTACATTGGGATGTTATCGGGGATAAACGACACTTGGATACCTGCACGCACCTTATATAAGTCTTTTGGCACTTTCATTGTAGGTTTGCGCGACACAATGTAGCTAGGCAGCTGCGCGAACAGTGCTACTTCTACGATGTCTTCATCCCCTTATTTGATAGTTTTCGGGAGTTCAAGCATGGGTTTCTTCATCTTCTCTCCAGAAAAATGGTGAGGTCTGGGGGTATTTTCTCTCGGGGACTTGCGCATCCCAGAAGTGTGTCCCTTCTTTGTTTTAGATGGTTCAAGGGTATCTACCATAGGCGCCTCCTGTGCGGTAAGGTCCTATGTGGGTCTGGTGGCAGTCATTTTTCTCTGAATTACGTGTTGGGGTTCCCATGTTTTGGCCAGGTTGACAGAGACCAAAAGACGAGACAACATAGAACCACTTTGGGACCTTAGGATCTAGCCCTCCTAGGTCCAGAGAGGGATCTCTCTATATGAGTCAAAGGATATGTCTTTGAATCTCTTTAAGTTATGATTTTAGGCTAGTTGTAGGCTCATGGTTGTTTGTTTGATTGTTTGGGTTTGGTTGGAAGGAATCAGGAAAAGAAGGACCAATATAAGACAAGGATGAGCAAAGAGGAAGCTTAGGCAGAGATAGATAACTCAGAGAACATCAAAGCCATTGGGCTATGGAGTCAAGAAAGGATTTATTTGTGTTCAATGTGCAAGCTTTCAGTTGGGCTAGTCATCTAGAGCATTTGGATCTTGAAGGAGATATTTGGAATGGGACATTAAGGATTGAAAATGAAAGGAAGAGAACCAACCAACTCTGTCTATAGATCAGACCAGAGGTCATTTAACTCCAGGCCTGCTTGGATAGAATTAGAGGTGAAACAAGGGATCTTGGAAAGGTTTAATTGGGATGGAGAGATCCTAGAGAGACAGAGATCAGGTTCTAGGCCTCCAGGATTCTCAACACATTCAACTAAATCCTAACAAGAACATCTAAATACAGATTTCATTAATTCATACATCAGAGAGCAGGCAATAACATCCACTACACTGGTTAAACCAATTGAAATCAACATTCAGATACACATATAAGCAGAAAACATAGAAGGTTGGGAGAGCAGCAGCATAAGGTACCTATCAAGGGTAAATCTTATGCCAAACTTCTGATGCGAGCCTGAAGAAACATGATGAAATGAAAGCAAGTCAATCACAAATACAGAGAAAGGAAAACATCACCAACTGCTTTAGATCAGGATCCAAAGAAACATGCTTGTCATATTAAAAACAACACCAATCAGGTACATCATAGCCCATAGCTTGAACATTCAGTCTGAATACATCTAGTCTTAGTCTATCTTACAATTTACACAGAGAACTTGTCTCAAGAGGAAAACACTTGCGTTCCACTAATAGCTCATCAACAACCATTACAATAGTTCCCTTCTATGCTTTATAGCAAAAGAGACACAAGGGATCGACTGAGGGGGCAGGTGAAGATTCAATGCATCATTAAACACAGAGTAGAGAAATAGGGCCGAGGCCCATTCTGTTTGAATAATTATTAATGAGTCTTTAATTTCAGTCACCTTTATATGCAGGGATGATCTTATTCAGATTTTTCTTTACTCCAGACATGACTTAGCTGCATTCTGGTGGCCATACCTAGTTGTACTTGTGGGGAATAAACAAATGGCAAACAACTGTTGAGAAGTCTGCTGCATCAATGCTCAGATAGCTCAAACTGTGTCTTGGAAAGGCAGTTTCCTCATGGGTACGTTTGTGGAGTAAAGGCGATATGGATGACCCGTACCTCATAAGGAAAAACATGCTGCTGGTGGAAGAAAATCCCGATGGTACGCTCACTGTGCTCTGGATCTTCCGATCGATTCTCGGGGTCTTAGAACAGGGCTTAACCTTTCAAACTGTTGATTTAAGGCCTGAAACCTTCATTTTTGTGCTCTAATCTCTTGTCCTCGTTTTGAAACATTCCTTCTTCTCTGACCTTGCCATACTGCACTCTAAATGGTGCCAGAAAGTTCCTTACAGGGTTTGAAGTGTGCTCATTTAATAGGAATCCCTGTCTCCACCTTCCTTGGTATTTTTCCATAAATTCAATCCGCAGCACAATGGTTCTCTGTGATTTCTCTGACATCGTGACAGAGACTGTGTGCTAAGGTGATCTTTTCTCCTCGAAAACCCTGCAAGAACAGCAAACTTCGTCAAGAAAACACATATGGAGAGACAGAAGTGGTGTGAATGGATGAGATGATCGTGCAGTGGACGGAATGGGGGCAAAAAACACGGAAAATGGTGGAAAATCCATGAACAGTGGACCAGAAGACGTTGCATGCGGCGAAGCAGAAGATTACGTGAAAAACATTAAAAATCGCGAAGAATGGAGCAATATATGCAACGGAAAGGCATGTGCACGTGGGATGCTGACGTGGCGGGAGTGGGAGACCGTGAAACAGTCAACAGCAGGGAAATAATCTGGACCATTGATCGTTGAGAGATCAACGGCGGAGGATGACGGATGGAGGGTCCGCGGGTACGATGGCCGGGGTTAAGTAGTGTGCGGGTTCGATGAATGAGCGCCGTTGGATGAGGGCTCCAATATCTGACGGCCAAGGTGAATTCTGCTGCCTGGCTTTCGTCCGGGAGATAATGCGCGAAATGGGCGGTTTTCGAAATAGTACACTCGGACATGCGACAGGAGATGAGTGGAATCGCTGGGTGTCCAGGGAAAACCACTCAGCGCCCAACGGTGGTGCGGAAAAACCACGGCTGTTTATGAATAGTGAAAGCGGGGAAGGGGGGACCACCGCTTCGGGCTCACTCCGTGCCGTTGGATCTGGTCTTTAACGGACGGTGGAGATGGACTACGGGGGGCCAAGGCGTACGGGCACGGGAGTTTTGGAGCGACCCCCGTAGTGAATAACAACCGTTGATTTGAGTCGTCCTAGATCCCTAGGAGTCAATTGCGGGGGCTCCATGGTTTGACTCTACGGACAGAGAAAAACCCCCGCAGGAAAAAACCTTGGTCACGGCGTCGGGTCACATGGAAGGTGAAGGAGCGCGGGGCTATGGCCAAAGGGGCCAGGACCCGAAATATGATTTTTGCACATTTTAAAGCATTTTTTGGCCCAAGGGAAGGAACGATAGGGAGGCGAGGTGGAGAATTAGGGAAATAAAGGGTGATGGGGGAGTTTAAGGGGATTTTGGAGAATTTAAGAGTGTGATGATGGGGATAAAAGGAAGAAAAGGGATTTTGACAAAGGAAATGGGAGGGTAAAATGGGGGTATTTGCAGGGGTATAAAAGGGCAATAGTGGGCCTTTTGAGAAATGGATCAACAGAGGGGCTATATTTTAGGCACAGTACACAGAGACTTCAAGGAGGATGGGTTTTCAGGGGAAAGGTATTCCTTGAAGGCTCCCAAACAATCTAGCCCCCAGCTTGCTTGCCAAGAATTTCATAGGGGGGCTAACAGTGGCTCCACATGAGGATGGCTTCTCCTTGGAGGAGTCAAGAAACTAGATATGATCTTTGGAGTAGGCCAGATGCCTGCTATCATAAGCCATATTTCTTCGTTGATTTTCAGCTGCCACAAAAATGATAGAAACATCAGCAAAAATATTCCCTCAACCAATCTACCTACCCAAACTACAGTTCTACATTTTTCCCTTGGGTGCATTTGAACTAGAAGACCCTTTACATTTTATTTTCAAAACAAAAACAAACCTACTCTAAATCTACCCTTATTTCTCCATGAGGCCAGATTAGACTTTTGGCCTCATCTATTTCTCTACCTAATCTACTACCTGTTGGGATTAAACTGTCCAACAGGTTTCTTCACCTACATTCTAAGACAGGAAATTGAAAACATCCAAGCCATGATTAAGCTGTCTGACTTGCTGTGAATGAAAAGTGCCGAAAATTGAAACAAAACTTTGAAGGCTTGAAGTCTGCAACTTTGAAACATCCTTCTTTTTCCGTGACTCAGGTTTTGAGCATATTGGAGTCACCTCTTTCTTTGACTTCAGCCCTGGTTTTGGGCAGATTAGAGCTGATTCTTCTTCTCACTGCTGGTCCAGATTTTGAGCATATTAGGACCAGTCACTCTTTGCTTCTTGTATGAAGTAATCTTGAGGCAGGATGTCTTCGTGAGCCTCATTTTGAGAATTTTTCTGAGCAAGAGCAAACTCCAGACCAAGACTGTCAAACATGCCTTACTTATTCACTTGGTCTGGAGTATGCACTTACTCTGGAAAATGCATGGGATTATCTGGATCTATTCTTTGCGCTTTAAAGGTCCATGTTTTGAGCATGTCTGGACCTGTCCTTTCACTCTGTTTTTGGAATATTTTTTCTATTTTCCTGAAAGTAAAACTGCAACGATATGTACAATGGAAATGGAACTGGAAATAAAAATTAGCAGAAATAGTGTTTGAGCATCCTGCCATTCACAGGACCCCCAAACAACTCTGTACCATCAAGTTATTATAATAAAAATGCATTAGGACCCACAGTGGCCTGGATGAAAAATGGACCTTGCCACAAACTGTCAAACTTACCATGTTTGCCTTTGTCCTCTCTTCTCGAATCCCATCTCAGAACCTTATCTCCAACCTTGAAATCTGAAGCTTTGGTTCTTTTGTCAAACTGTCTCTTCATGCCTTCCTGTACTTTGACAGCTCTGCTATAAACCTGCTCTCTTTTTTGCTGCAGATGGATAGTTTCATTGATTCTCCTTACCATACTGTTTTCCTCTGATTGTATCTCCTGGAAAAATTTGATCACTGGAACTCCAAGACTAGTAGGAAACACTGCTTCAGTCCCATAAACCAGCTGAAAGGGTGACATGCCAATGGATTTCTTTGTAGTGAGCCTGTCTGCCCACAAGGCATGTATCAACTTTTTATGCCATGACCTTTTGTTCTCTTCCAACAGCTTCTTGATGATTGTAACCAGGCTTTTATTTGATGATTCAGCTAGGCCATTACCCTGGGGGTAATAGGCGGTTGAATGTCCAAGCGCTATTCCGTACCTGTGACAGAAATCAACCATTCTTTTGGATCCGAAAGCAGCAGCATTGTCAGTGATTATTTTCCTTGGACAACCAAAACGTGATAAGATGAAGTCTTCTAGGAACCTAATGATGATAGAGTCAGTGGCATTCCTAGTGGGTATAGTTTCTATCCATTTAGTGAAGTAATCTGTAGCAGTTAGGATCCATTTATGTTGTCCAGAGGAGGCAGGATGAATTTCTCCTATAAAGTCTAGGCCCCATTGCATGAAAGGGCCTTCTATGGTGATCGGTTGCAGAGGGAGGGGAAGGAGCTTTCTTTTGCCCTCAAAGATTTGGAATTTGTGGCAGGCAAGAATCATTTTATGGACATCACTAAAGAGTGTAGGCCAATAGTAACCAGCCCTGAGTATCTTATTCACAGTTGTTTTCCAACTCAGGTGGCCTCCACACTCCCCAGCATGGAATTCTTGTTTGACTCTTTCAGCTTCAGTTTCAGACAAACATTTCAGCAGAAGGCCGTTTGGATTTTTCCAGTATAGACTCTCATTCATAATGCAGTAATTTCTAGCTTTGAGTTTTATGAATCTGGCCTTTGTTTTGGATAGTTCTGGAGGGGCATTGAGATTAGTGAGCACATAAAGGATATCAGTATACCAAGGAGAGTTCTGAAACTGCTCCTCAAAAATTGGATGGGGCAATCCTTCCTGCTCATCTAAGGCATTCATCATGTTAATGTCAAGGGCCTGCAAGTTTGATTCAGACATTAACTGGGCCAAGCCTTGACCTTTGATCAGCTTAGTGGGTTTTATTTCAAGTTCGTATTCCAAGATGGCAGCGATCCATTTGCCCCTTTTCCCATCAGGGTCTTGGGACAAGATATCCTTAACCACTATGTTTGGCACATAGGCAATGGTGTGAGAATGCAAAATGTACACCCTAAAGTCTTTTAAGGCCTTAATCAGGGCATAGGCCTGCTTTTCCATGATGTTGTACTTTAAGGGTGCATCTCTTAAGGCTTTACTGAAGAAGGCTATAGGTTGTTCATTACCTTCTGAATTTTTCTGCAGTAAGACTGCAACTATTGTGTGTTGGGAGGCAAATGAAAAGATCAGAAAATATTTTGAGAAGTCAGGGCTGATAAGCACGGGGGCCTGAGTGAGAGCAAGTTTTACTGGCTCAAAAGATTTCCTGGCTTCAACAGTCCACTTAATACCTGCACCTTTCTTTAGCATTTCAGTCATTTTTCTAAGGTGCTCAGCAAGATTGGGGATAAATCTTCTAAGGAAATTGATCTTCCCTATGAAGGACTGCAATTCCTTGATGTTTCTTGGATGTGAAATTTGAATTATTCCCTCAACTCGCTGTGGGTCTATCCTGATCCCTTTCTCAGATATAATGTGGCCAAGAAGTTTACCTTCTTGCAACCCAAAAATAGTCTTCTTAGGATTTAGGGACAGGCCATACCTTCTACATTTTTCAAAGACTTTCCTCAGATGTTTCAAGTGTTCTTCTTCAGTTTTAGAAAAGACAGTCAAGTCATCCAAGTAGATGACTATAAAGTGTCCAATCTCATCTGAGAAAGCAATATCCATTGCTCTCTGGAAGGTAGCTCTAGCATTCATCAATCCAAAAGGCATTTTCAAGTACATGAAGGTGCCCCATGGAGTGGTAAAAGCTGTTTTGAGTTGATCTTCTGGGAGTACCAGAACTTGGTTGTATCCTGAAAAACCATCAAGCAGGGAGATTCTCTTAGAGCCTACTACCTTTTGTAGGATATGTTCCATTCTAGGCAAAGGGTAGTTGTCTTTCAAGGAGGCTCTATTGAGGTTTCTGAAGTCTATGCATAGTCTGATCTCCCCTGTTTTCTTCCTTACAGCCACTAAGTTTGACACCCAATCAGAAAACCTTACAGGGACTATTATGCCTGCATCATACATCTTCCTGATCTCTTTCTCTACTGCAGGCAATTGTTTTGGATTGATTCTTCGAAGTTTTTGTCTGAAAGGCTTCTGATTTTCCTTTAGTGGTATCTTATGTTGTATGATGTTGGTGTCATAGGCCTTTAAGTCTTCGTAGCTCCATGCAAACACATCAATGAATTCCTTAAACAAGTCAATGTATTTTTTCTTCATGTTTGCAGGTATAGACTTAGCCAGTTTTATCATTTTGGGCTTATCTTCAGTGCCAATGTTGCATTCTTCCACATCAGAATCAACATGTTCAATTGTGGGCTTTTTTGCTACGTCATCAAAGTAAAAAAGGCCCTCTAAGGGTGCCAGGCCTCTAGGTATATTCTTGTCTTTGGCCTGCAATACCTCAACCTCTTCGTTTTCTGCGTTTTCGCTATTTTTGTCAAAATTTCCAGTTTTATCAGAAAAAAGATTTATTGCTATGTTACAGGGAGTTTCCACGTTACAGGGTGTTTCTTCCTCATCTGAGGAATCTTCATCTAGGCAGAAGTTATTAGATTTGGAGTCTAAATCAGAAAATTCAAACTCATTTCTGCCTATCATGAAATCCTCAATCTGTTTGTCTCCTTCGAAAACCTGCCAGTATTTTTCATTGTCTAGCACCGCAGGTCTAAATTTGGTCTGGATGATGATTTGTTGGTCATTGGGGGCCTTAGGATACGAACTAGCTAGGCAAGCTAATCCATTAGCAACAACGTTTTGACCCCTAGGAATGAACACTAATTCATATTCAACAAACGTTCTCAGCAAATCCAGAGTGTCATTCCTGTATGCCCTGAGCCTGGGGTGTTTTGCTGAATACTCACCATTCACCTGTTTTATAACTAACTCTGAGTCTCCTTGTACAACTATCCTACGGGCTCCTAATTTCTTCAACAGATTCAAGCCCAAAATGAGAGCCTCATATTCTGCAATGTTATTCGTGCATTTGAAATGCAGATTGACAGCGTGGCTCTCTGCGTGATCATTCTCTGTGTTAGGCAGCCACACTCATGCTCCAACACTCTGCCTAGTACAGGACCCATCAAATTTCATTTCCCACAGGGGTTCGTTGTTTACTTCGTCTTCATCCCCTCCCCTACAGCTGGATTCGCCATTATGTTGAGTTGTGAGGTTTGTGCTAGGAGGGGGGTCATTTTGTGGTTCATTATGGGCATGGAGATCAGGGAGGTGGCTGGTTTGCTGTTTTTGTTCTATTTCTGTTCCATTCAGAGTTACGTTTTCAGTATTTTTCCCATGGTATTCTTCATCGTATTCTTCTAGAGTAGCCATTATGTTGAAATCCATGAGCTGTATGTTTGTATTTCCATTATCTGATCTTGGCTCTTCTGAGGATTGGTCATTGTAGAGGATAAAAGAGTCTAGATCTGTATGTACAGAGTATAATGGTGAGTTTTCAGGTTTCTCGGGGCTACTGACTAAGAATTTCATTTGAGATTCTCTATACAGTCTTCTAAGCTGGCCGAATATAGGGATGGTGGCATATGAGCCATTCATCTGCATTGTCCCTTGCAGTTTGGCTCCCCATGATCTTGATAATAGCATGCCATACTTAGGTGGCACATCTGCCACCACAACATCCATGACCATACATTTAGCAGGAATCTGGGTTAAACTCACACATAAGTCTTTGATGAGGCCTAGGCATTTTACTCTGCTAGAGTCAAATGAATATAAGTCTTTGTAGGGTCTGGTGATTTCTAGGCCTAGACTCTCCATCACTACCTTGGGCATTAAGTTGTGAGACGCTCCAGAATCATGCATTGCATTGTGCAAGATCTTGTCATGAATGTTGAGACTGATATAAAAAGGCGAGACTACCCCTTCCTGAAACTTTCCCTCAATAATTGGACCAAACAACAGGGCGGGTTGATCATCACTCAGATTTACAGAATCGTTTATTTCTCCCAGATTTAATGCTCTCAAAATTTGGCCTTTAAATACATCTTGAGTGGCTAGCTCAGATAATGGTATAGAGATTTTGATTTTTGCAATCTCACTCTCTAGATTGAAAGTGGACTGGACCTTTGTAATGCTCAATTCTATTTTATTAGCTACTGCCTTAGTAGCCGAATTAGATTGTGATTTCTCACTATGTACAAAGTTTGGAACAGTTGTATCAGGAGTACTAACTAAAGTGCTAGTACTGCTGGTTGGTTGACCTTGTTTTCCAGAGTCCTGGTTGTCCTTATCCTTATGTTTACCAGAACTTTCAGCTGCTGTTTTGTTGTCTGCAGTAGATGCCTTAGAGGATTTATCAGGTCTTTTCTTGATGGTTACCTTAGGAGTCTTTGTTTTGGAAGTATCTTGGTTTTTCTTGCTCCTAAGTTCATATTTTTCCCTGACTTGCAACATGGCATTTTCAAATCCTAATATGTAATCCTCAGTTTCTAACCATTCCTCATTCCCATATGCAGATGAGGGCAGATCTTCTTCTGAATCGCAGTTAAGGACTGAGTCCTCTGCTTCAAACATATTTATGGTATTCCCTTCAGACTCTTCAATGGTTCCCTCGTCTTCATCTAAAATGTTTTCTTGAAATGGGGGAATAATTTTTTGGTCTGACTCTCTTTGTCTGTTGGGAGCAACATTGTTTCTTCTAATGTTTTGGTTCTGGTTTCTGTTTTGGTTGTTGTTTTGGACAACCATCCTCTTTATCATTTGTTGAAGTTCTTCCACATTTTTTGAAAGTCTGTCATATTTGGGATCAGACGTGGAAGCTACGTTGTCATCCCTATATGTTACCCTCTTTTCAGCTTTTTGTCTTGCCCTTTTTTCCATTAAGTTTGCTTCTATGGTTATAGCTCCTTTCTGCATGTCTTCCAGTGTGGTATACTCTTTATCTCTGAGCTCGTAGGCCATGTCAGCATCAAATTCATCAGGTTATTTAGCTAGGGCCATTCCTTGTGGAGGTTTCATGTGTGGAGGGAGAGCATTGTAAATGCTGTTGAATCTAGTGGTGTAATCGTGAACACTCTCTCCTACGTTCCTCTTAAGGGACATGTATTCTGCTAGGAGCTGGCGAGGGTTTTCTCTAACCTCCCATTTGTTTATAAAGGTCTGGTATAATGCAGGGAGATCTTGAATACTGCCAGGAGGCAACCCTTTAAACCATTTCTTGACCTCGCCCCCTAAGCTTTGGGCAAAGATCCTCATTTTGATTGTTTCATCATCAATTTCCATATAATCAAAAGAGTCCTCTATTTTATCTACATGTTGCTGAGCTGTTATGGACTCTTTAGCAGTGAAGTGTGGGATTTTTGACTGATAATCATTGGGCAAGGGTAACAAGGGTTGAGGTAAAAGCAAAGGCGCATACCAGGCTGCCATAATGATGTTCTGATGGGGTATAGGGTTAGCTTGAGCAGTTGGTATTTGGATGACAGGGATGTTTGGACCAGCATAAGTTTGTTGAGAAGATCTAGGGTGAGAGAGCCCCAAGTTTTGAAGGAAGTGAAAATCAGGTGGTGTGGAAGGAGGGGTTTCACTGTCCCTAGTGTTTTGACCACTGTTAGATGGTGTATTGTAAAATTCGAGGTCTTGCTGGTCTAGATGATTGAATGACCTAGTTCTCGGTAGTTTATTAGGTATGTCTAGGTCAGGGAGGAAATTTGCTAGAGCTGTTAGGTTTTCTGGTGCATAATTAGCTCTAAGAATGTGGCTGGAAATGGTTGGTCTTTTAGGTGTAGGAGCTCCTTTGAGGATACTCTCTAGATCTTCAACTATTTCCGGTGGGTCAGGGTTGGGATAAGCTCTTGTGTGGATGGTTCTGAAAGCCAAAATGTTGTTTATAAGCCAAGCAGCTTAACCCTACTCGTTTCTTCTACTGTGGTTAATGTTGTCTCAGGGACTGGTCTCCCAGTGGAGTCTGATTGTGAAACCAAGATAATCAGCAGGCCTACTGATCACCAGTGGAGTCTTTTCGTTTAGTAACAATGGAGTCGCCAGGTGGAGGGTTTAGGATGTTTCTAAGGGGTACACTGTACACCACAGTGCTCAGGCACTATCACCTTTCAGGAATCTCCTCTAAAGCAAAAAGCTCCAACCAGAGATTGATTGGGAGGGCATTTACCAGATATGTCACCTCTGAAAAGAGGATGAGATCTGGAGGCTACCTGGCCCTTTCCAGGCTCTGTCTAAGAGTATGGTGGATATTCAATAATGGAGGTTGATTCAAGAAAGGGGTGACTTACTGTCAACCTAACCAGAGTTCTAAGTTTCTGAGGTTTTTACGAATGTTTAGGGTGAAATGTACTCAGAGTTCCCCAGCAGAGTCGCCATTATGTTGGGGTTCCCATGTTTTGGCCAGGTTGACAGAGACCAAAAGACGAGACAACATAGAACCACTTTGGGACCTTAGGATCTAGCCCTCCTAGGTCCAGAGAGGGATCTCTCTATATGAGTCAAGGTGTATGTCTTTGAAGCTCTAAGTTATGATTTTAGGCTAGTTGTAGGTTCATGGTTGTTTGTTTGATTGTTTGTGTTTGGTTGGAGGGAATCAGGAGAAGAAGGTCCAATATAAGACAAGGATGAGCAGAGAGGAAGCTTAGGCAGAGACTGATAACTCAGAGAACATCAAATCCATTGGGCTATGGAGTCAAGAAAGGATTTATTTGTGTTCAATGTGCAAGCTTTCAATTGGGCTAGTCATCTAGAGCATTTGGATCTTGAAGGAGATATTTGAAATGGGACATTAAGGACAGAGAATGAAAGGAGGAGAACCAACCAACTTTGTCTATAGATCAGACCAAAGTTCATTTAACTCCAAACCTACTTGGATAGAATTAGAGGCAATACAAGGGATCTTGGAAAGGTTTAATTGGGATGGAAAGATCCTAGAGAGGCAGAGACCGGGTTCTAGACCTCCAGGGTTCTTAACACATTCAACTAAATCCTAACTAGAACATCTAAATACAGATTTCATTAATTCATACATCAAAGAGCAGGCAATGACATCCACTACACTGGTTAAATCAATTGAAAGCAATATTCAGATACACATATAAGCAGAAAACATAGAAGGCTGGGAGAGAAAGCGGCATAAAATTACCTATCAAGGTAAATCTTATGCCAAACTTCTAATCTTTTGAGCTTTGAAAGAAGCTTTGATAGAGGCTCAGAAAGAAAATCCAATCACAAATATAGAGAAAGGAGAACATCACCAGCTGCTTTAGATCAGGATGCAAAGGAACATGCTTGTCATATTGAAAACAAAACCAATCAGGTACAACATTGCCCACAGCTTGAACATTCAGTCTGACTATATCAAATCTCCGCCTATCTTACAATATACACAGAGAACTTGTCTCAAGAGGAGAATACTTGCATTTCACTGATATCTCATCAACAACCATTACAATAGTTCCCTTCTGTGCTTTATAGTGAATGGTGGATAGAAAATCGACTGAGAAGGTAGGTGAAAATTAAATGTATCATTAAACACAGAGTAGAGAAATAGGGCAGGAAGGCCCGTGCATTTGAATATTATTAATGAGTCTTTAATTTGATCACTGCTTATATGCGAGGATGATCTTGTGAGATTTTTCTTTACTCCAGACATGACTTAGCTGCATTCTGGTGGCCATACCTAGTTGTACTTGTGGGGAATAAACAAATGGCAAACAACTGTTGAGAAGTCTGCTGCATCAATGCTCAGATAGCTTGAAGTGTGGTTTTGGAAAGGCAGTTTCCTCATGGGTACGTTTGTGGAGTAAAGGCAATATGGATGACCCGTACCTCATAAGGAAAAAAATGCTGCTGGTGGAAGAAAACCCCGATGGTACGCTCACTGTGCTCTGTATCTTCCGATCGATTCTCGGGGTCTTAGAACAGGGCTTAGCCTTTCAAACTGCTGATTTAAGGCCCGAAACCTTAATTTTTGTGCTATAATCTCTTGTCCTCGTTCTGAAACATTCCTTCTTCTCTGACCTTGCCATACTGCACTCTAAATGGTGCCGGAAAGTTCCTTACAGGGTTTGAAGTGTGCTCATTTAATAGGAATCCCTGTCTCCACCTTCCCTGGTCTTTTTCCATAAATTCAATCCGCAGCACAATGGTTCTCTGCGATTTCTCTGACATCATGACAGAGACTGTGTGCTAAGGTGATCTTTTCTCCTCGAAAAACCTGCAAGAATAGCAAAATTCGTCAAGAAAACACAGATGGAGAGACAGAAGTGGTGTGAACGGATGAGATGATCGTGCAGTGGACGGAATGGGGGAAAAAAACATGGAAAATGGTGGAAAATCCATGAAAAGTGGACCAGAAGACGTTGCATGCGGCAGAGCGGAAGATTACGTGAAAAACATTAAAAATCGCGAAGAATGGAGCAATATATGCAACGGAAAGGCATGTGTGCGTGGGATGCTGACGTGGCGGGAGTGGGAGACCGTGAAACAGTCAACGACGGGGAAAGAATTTGGATCGTTGATCGCTGAGAGATCAACGATGGAGGATGATGGATGGAGGGCCCACGGGTACGATGGGCGGGGTTAAGTAGTGTGCGGGTTCGATGAATGAGGGCCGTTGGATGAGGGCTCCAAGATCTGACGGCCGAGGTGAATTCCGCTGCCTGGCTTTCGTCCAGGAGATAATGCGCGAAATGGGCGGTTTTGGAAATAGTACACTCGGACACGCGACAGGAGATGAGTGGAATCGCTGGGTGTCCAGGGAAAACCACTCAGCGCCCAACGATGGTGCAGAAAAAACCACGACTGTTTATGAACAGTGAAAGCGGGGAAGGGGGGACCACCGCTTCGGGCTCACTTCGCGCCATTGGATCTGGTCTTTAACGGACGGTGGAGATGGAATATGGGGGGCCAAGGAGTATGGGCACGAGAGTTTTAGAGCGACCCCCGTAGTGAATAACAGCCATTGATTTGAGTCGTCCCAGATCCCGAGGAGTCAATTGCGGGGGCTCCATGGTTTGACTCTACGGACAGAGAAAAACCCCCGCAGGAAAAAACCTTGGTCACGACGTCGGGTCACATGGAAGGTGAAGGAGCGCGGGGCTATGGCCAAAGGGGCCAGGACCCGAAATATGATTTTTGCACATTTTAAAGCATTTTTTGGCCCAAGGGAAGGAACAATAGGGAGGCGAGGTGGAGAATTAGGAAAATAAAGGGTGATGGGGGAGTTTAAGGGGATTTTGGAGAATTTAAGAGGGTGATGGTGGGGATAAAAGGAAGAAAAGGGATTTTGACAAAGGAAAGGGGAGGGTAAAATGGGGGTATTTGCAGGGGTATAAAGGGGAAATAGTGGGCCTTTTGAGAAATGGATCAGCAGAGGGTCTATATTTTAGGCACAGTACACAGAGACTTCAAGGAGGATGGATTTTCAGGGGAAAGGCATTCCTTGAAGGCTCCCAAACAATCTAGCCCCCAGCTTGCTTGCCAAGAATTTCATAGGGGGCCTAACATTACGTATCCAAAACCCGCTTGGAACAAAGGTTCCTCAAACACAGGATCCAATCCGGACATAAACACAACAAAATAAAGACAAATAAACAGCCTAAGAAATTTCTTAGAACGCAAAGGGAACTATTGCGACCCCATGCACCATATTTCTGCACCGAATCCTTAGACATTAATGAGGTTCCATTACTAACAAAATGGTCCCAAAAATAGAAAAATCCCCCCATTAAATGCACCTTGGATGGTCCTAAAAATGGTAATAATTCTGTCTTATCCAGTTTTACTGTTCCAACGACTAGTTTTTGACACCTTTGCGCACTAGTCAATCCCTTGGCGCAGATACCACATGCTTGCCACACTTTGCTGCGCATGTAATCCGT
Source organism: Pinus albicaulis (assembly GCA_034641835.2). NCBI lineage: Eukaryota > Viridiplantae > Streptophyta > Pinopsida > Pinales > Pinaceae > Pinus > Pinus albicaulis. The sequence goes on from CM076577.1 coordinate 23,814,357, forward strand.
AGCTAAGTATAGCCATTGACGTCCCCCCCAACATAGGCTTGTTGACCAGATACTTCAAATCATATCGTGTGGTATCCGTCATATCCCTGAGCAACTGCAAACTTCTCTGACATTCATCATCCTAATGGAATGTCACCCTTCTACGGAGAGATCTGGTCATGGGCTCAGTTATCAATGCATACAAGGGAATGCACTTTCTGTAGTATCCCACAAGACTTAGCATGGAGTGCATTTGTATGAAGTTTAAGGGGATGGAGGGTCTTGTGAGAATGCGTGGGTCCCGAACTTCTACTAGTGCCAAGTGTCGACAAGACACATTCTCCTTGATCGATGCTTCATTTATCAAAGCTACACCGATGATATTGATCCAATTTTAAAAGCTAAATGTAAGAAGGAAACTATATATTAGCACAAACCAATTGCTAGTCCCTCTGTGCAACTTTGTTTCCAAGTACCATTTAGTTGGCATCTTTCCCAGGGTATGAATAAACATGTGAACCCATTTAGGCCTTGGTTTGACACCCCACAACTGATTCCATTTTTCCAGATGTCTGCATGGATCCTCCTTGCCAGAGTATAATTCTTCTACTTTATTGATTGGTCATTCGAACCTTAGCCGTATCATATGTGCGCATTACTCCCAATATCCCACATTCTCCTTATGTGTTCCCACCATCTTGCTGGAGTAGCACGCAAGCCAATATGTAAAGCATGGAACCTTTATGCTGCCGAGACAGTCCTTTCTAGTTCTCTCAAGAACATGTCTACATCAGTTGAGCCATCATAATGTAGGAAAGAAAATATCTCAGATCTTATACATCGCAGATATCTAGTCACACGATTACATCGCAATGCATACACCTTATGCAAACGGTTCTACCGATTCTCGTTTTCCTCATCTGAGTATGAAAAACAATAACTTTCCTTCTCCCACTTAAGAGTTCCATCTGCTGTTGGGTTGATCCAATCCTATTCACAGAAGATTAGGTTATAGATTTGGTCAATGTCATCCCTAACATGCACAGGCTCCGTATATTGGTGTCTTTCGGAGGGGTCTAGAGGGATGATAACTCAAACTCCATTATTCATAAATTCCATTATTCATGTATTCAAGTCTATGACACCATCCATGTCAATATCCCAATACAATCCTAGCAGTGCATGATAGGGATCTGTATCATCCACGATATCTATCACTTAAAATTCGGCTTTGACATTGACACCCTCTATACTGACTACAACTTGAGGCAGTTACCCAAGAGGATTGATCCTCTGTTGATTGGCCATGCACAGTTGGATCGTGGACAATTCTGGCTTGGGTTCGCCCATGTGCTGCCATGTCTGTTTTGGTATAAAATTCACGTCTTACCCTAGATCAAGAATTACTTGGTCCATCTCATAATCTCCTATCTACGTAGTCAGGTGCATCTCCCTACTTGTTATTTTCTTGTTTTTGTAAATTTTATTGACGATGCGCTGTTCTAACATCGATGGTCCCTTCTAGTGAAATTATCTATCAATGCTTGTAGATTCCATTGCCTTCCTGTTGTGCAGTAATTTCATACATGCCTACAGGAAGGGTTTAATCTCTTCATCCCCTTTAGCGCCTTGCAATGGTCTACTTGATGCTGATGCACCACTATCGGTGAATTATTTTCGGGCCTCAATGAAGGTTTCTTTTGCGTGCTGAAGATCAACTCCTATTTTATGTTCTGGCACCTTACGGATCTAGAGACTTGTATCTTATTGCTCTCTCTTATATTCATTGGTATCTACGCCACTCCTTGTCACTACGTTCACACTTGGATCCTCCCCACGCGTTTCAGTGTGCACCATCTGCAAATTTTTTGTTGGGGTCTGCGTCTTTTTTTCCTGCATGTTAGCAATTAGGATAGGGAAATCTTCAAGCACGTGATCAAGTTGCCTACAATACCTACAAGACTGGCACACATGATTTGGGAAATCGTGCGCATAATGCCTAGCATCTCTGTAATTATAACAAATGACTTGTCCCCTTTCTCGACTAGCTGATCCGCCTCCTCGACCCCTTCCTCTGCCCAGAGATCCTATGCACCCAAAAGGGGATGTTGGTGAGAAGTACTCAGCCTGAACCCTGTATATTTCAGATTTATCCATCATCATCTCATAGGTGCGACAATGCTTCTTGTCATGCCCTAATGACGAACAAAACCTGCAAAACATATGCTTTAGGTCAGGCCGATACTTCACAATCCATGGAAAAGAATCTGTGTCATGCAATCCAGCAACCTGACAAATTGTACACCAGATAGGGATCTTCAAGGGACTGGGACCTCCAACATTCAAATAATTAGTGAAAACAGGACATTGATCCTTATAGTGCCTGGAATCTTTGCATTTTATACACCATATTTATGCGCACACTTCCTTGCCCTTATCATTGTCCAGGCTTCGAATTTCCAAGTGCATGGCTTCGAGCTGATTCTGTATTTGTTGAGTCCCAAGCGCAACAGGTTTTGGTGTAGCCTCTAGTTTCATTGTGACCTCTACAGCCTTAGCTAATGTGGAAATATTTTGATGTCCTAATGGCTGACGCAGATGGGGGAGAAACATAGCAATGAACCATTCTTTATACTTACACTATCATATTAGGCCCAATTTTCGATGGTCAAAATGTCTCTATTGCGACACATAGGCATCCCAAGAGTGACACTTTGTGGTTGGGAAAAATGTCACTTCCTATACTGTCGCATATGCGACACTTCTAAAAACTGTTGGTAGAGTGACACTAGACACGACACGTATCTTCATTTAGTCAATCTTTGAATCACGTTGTTTATTGCCGCTATTCTGACATCGTGTGTGTTATCACTCTATTAATTCTTCAAGTTGTGAGATTTTGATTTATAGTTGTAAGAACTCTAGAGGTAACCACAAACCTACTTTTAAACTCTAAGATCTAGCCTTCTTAGGGTTCAGAGAAGGCTCTCTCTATAAGATTTAACTTTGTTTTAATTATTTGATATTAGGTTAGTTGTGATTGTGCAATTTGGTTTTGGTTTGATTGATTTGGTGGGAAAAATTACTTAATGAGATGGATAGTGGGAAATATGTTTGTCCGTTGGGCCGAGGAGTCAAAAATCAAGCAGATAGAGCTAGGATCAAGGTCAAAAAGTCAAATGTTTTCAGGGCAAGATAGATAACCCTTTGAAGATCTTGGAAGGCTGTTTGGTGAGGTGATATGATCAGGATAAAGAGTAATGAAGGGTTCTTTGATCCAGAAAATAGAAGTAATAGGCAGAGGTCAAACGAAAGAGGGAGAAATTAAGGGTTCCCTACTCTGGAAATCAACAGAAAACATGGAAATGATAAACAGTAAAGATAGGGTGCTTTAACAAATCCTGAAGTAATGCTACTGTTTATTCATTGAAATTTGGAAAACATTTATGGATGCATGAAACAAAGAAGATAAATAATGACAAGTAGAAATTATTTCACTTCAATAGCTCATCACATGAATCCTGAGATATGATGCTAATTGGTTTGATCCAGTCTGCTACTCAAGATGTGAAACAAAAAAGCCTTCAAGTCCAATAAAAAATGACTATAGAAATCTTCAGCAATTTATTCCTCAATAATACTTCAAAGTGTGAAGTATTTACACATAATTGTTTACAAAATATCCTAGAATGCTTCTAGGATTTATCTAAGGAAAATAAAAATATCTTTACAACAAAATAGAGAAAACTTCTCAACAAATCAGCAAGCTGTCCTATCTATCCAAATAAAATAGAAACTAATTGTGGATTAGGTGCAGCTGGCTGCCTTGGTGTCCACTTTGCTAGCTCAGATATTTTCAAGTTGGTTTTGAAATCTAATCTGTTTTATCTTTTACTCTTTCACTCTAATTATCTTTAATCTCTGATACTCTTTGAACTCAAATACTCTTTGACCATTGTAAAACTGTTTACTGCTGTAATAAAAATTCCGTTTTGACTAAAAATCAACAAACTATTTTTCTGCCTTTTACCTTTCACATTAAATCTGTAAGTGACTACCAAGTTCCTCATTTGGAATTTGTATCTTCTTTAACTTCCTAAAATTCTCATCTGCCTCAGTATATCTGGAAAAGGTTGGTTTTATGACAAACAAGTGTCTTATCTCATGTTGCAGATAGAATAAATCTTCAAAGCTTCTGAGTAAGACCTTCCCTGTTGGAGTGCCTTGTCCACCTATCTTTTCAACTTGCTCCTTTGGAGATTCTCTAATCTTTTTATTATAATCTTCCTGAGGCATAAGCTTATAATTGATAACCAAAATATTAGGCAAACTTCTTTGCCTAATATTTTCAAATTTAACCATGATTTTGGTTATGGTTATGTTCATATTCTCACACTTCTCCTCAAGCTGTTTCATCAGTTTCTTCTTAGTGATGAATTTCCTTATTTTAAGGATTGTTTCAGTCCTGTCAGTAATCTCAATTTCTTGTAGCTCTTGCTTATTTTTGCTGTTAAGAAATTTGATCAATTCTATTGCTTGCTCAGGTTTGTTATCAAGCTCATCTTTAGTCTTCTGAATTTCTGCTAATGTTGCCTTTAGTAAATCTTTTTGTTCAAATATCACTTGAATTGAGGGCCAAACATCATTGATGGCTTCAATGACCTGTTCCATAAATGATTTTTCACACATGACATTGGCTCCTTTAAGGTTAATTCCTTTTGTAGCTTCTTGAGTTCTTCATTTAATCTAGTAGCTTTTTTCTCATGAGTTTTAGCATTTATTTGAGCTAACTTGTTTGTATTTTCAAGGTTATCAATCGTCTTTTTCAATCTGTTAATCTCACTTGTCTGAAGTGACATTTTTTCCAAGGCTTTTACTAGCTTGCTGGCCTCATCTGAAGGGTGAGCTGTTGTAGTAGATGACTCTGTAGCTGATGTTGTAGATGATGTCATTGGCACTGCAGTGGCCAATGGTACTTTGGGTGCCAAGTTTTCTACTAGAGTTGAAGGCACAATTATAGTAACCATAGGGATAACTGAAGGAAATTATGGTGTATTTGTTGTTTCCTTTTCATGGACAAGCTTATCCATTTGAATCTCCATTTCTTTGATCTGTGCTGTTAGCTGATGATTAAATTCATCATGTCATCCTTCTGAGTTTGTTCCTATATAATTTTTTGGCTTGAGGATGTTCACTTGATGGCAGTTTGAGTTGTTCCCACAATGCTGCAATGTCCTCATTCTTTTTCCTCACTAATTGTTCTGCTGCTTTGACATTTGCAGGGTCATATCCAACCTGCAAGACCAATTATTCTAAAGATTTAATTCTGAGATCTTTAGCATATAAGGATGCTTTGTCAAGTTTTATTTGATCTTTCATATTTGTGATAGTGTTCTGAATTTTTTGAACACTCATAGCTTTGGTTGTAGCAATAGAATAAAAAATTTCTAAACTCTGTCTATAAAATTCTATTTGATCAAGTACATGAATGATTTCTATTGGCACTTCTAAATCAATCTTCTTGTAATCTACAACTGTCTTTGGAGTTTTCACTGTAGGCTATAATACTGACATGATCAAATTTTTATTTGAGTAATCAAAGGCATATAAAATTCTATTTTGAATGCTTGGTGTTTGTTTCAGATATTGAGAATAAATTTCATTTTAAGTCTCTTCATTCTTTAACTTAATCTGCTTGTATTTTTCCCTGATATCTAGATCCTTTTCCTCAGCTGTCTATGAGGATGATGCTTCCATGTTCTGTTGTTTTTCTATCAACTGTGCATTTTCATTATCAACCCGTTCTTCATTTATATTCTCTGTAACTTGCTCATTTCTGATAACAGTGGCAACATCTGTGTTGGTAACTGGGATATCTATATCTTCAACCTCAATGGTTATCTTCCCTTTACTCACTGGATTTAACTTAGGCTTCTTATTGTATCTTAACTTGAACTTAGTTTCAGTAGTGGTTTTAGCAACATAAGAATCTTCTTCTATGACTCTCTTGGTGGTTTTTTCTGTTTGATCTGTAGTTTGTAAAGTGTTTTATATCCACTCAGTCTGATTAGCATACTTCTCAATCTATGGTTTTTTCTCATGAATGTAGGGTGTTAGTTTACACTTAATCCTCATTTACTCAGTATCCCTTGTGGATCATAGTTACAGCAGAAACTCTCTTCAAATCTATACTCTAATAACTATTTGGCTGCTTCTATCTCTGCATCTCTATGATTAAAAATGAATGGTCCCACTTGATTCTTCAAATTAAATTGTGTTTTATTCTTTGCTGCTAGAAAGTTGATTGAATCAGGATTTAAAATCTGCCTGATGTATTCCAAGGAAAAAACCCTCATTGATACATATTTGGGTAATTTGTAGGGCAACAAATTGGATCCAAAAACTCTAATCTTTGCGTGTTTTTCATACAAATACCAATCTCCAATCTTGGTCTACTTTGATAATTGTAAAATCTTCTTCATATCATCATTTACCCTTGGCTGTTCAGTATTTGTTAACATTTTTATCAATGGATGGATGAAGAAGTCTGAAAACTCTGCATAGGTAAATTATGTGGACTCTTTTCTGATTAAAGAGGTCCAAAAAATGTCTGAAATAGGATTTCCTTCTATTTCAAGCTTCTGTAAGGATACTGGAAAATTATCTGCTTGAAAATGCAAGAACATGTGAAAAAGGAAAGATGTGTATATAAACACTCCTTTAGTTGGCAACTTAACCAATTGGTCATGAATATTGTCGGCAATAAACCCAACATAATTGAAGATAACAGATGGAGGCTGTCCTGGTGTGAAAGTAGATAGGTAACCTAAAATGGATTCATCCGTATGTTCATCAGTAAAGTACCCTAGGATGAAGGACAACATGGAAATGACATGCCTTGAACATTCTAGAAATCTTGAAGTGGAATATGGAGGATTGATTTGAGGAATTTCCACATGTAAGGGAATGAATATTTGGAAGATATGGAATCTTTTAGGAAAATCAAGGCCAATGTACAACTTGGTAAGTGCTTCAATGGACAAAGGAACTGCTTGAGGATCAGGTTTGAGCTGTAACATTTGGTTAAAAGCACTTCTTTGTTGGCATTGACTATTGCTCTTTTCTTAGGCATATAATAATGATATCATAACCTAATGACCTCTAGGCATGAATGGGTAACTAGAACAACATATTTGGGCAAGTGTGATTCCCAAATTTGAACTTCTTCAACATTATCTAAAGATTTTTCAAAGCTCCAGTTATGAAGTTCCAACGAATTTAGTTCTACAATAGGGTTTGGTATCTTATAGTCAACATCAGCTAATGGAGTGTGCTCAATTTCTACAACAGGAGGTTGTAGAGGATTTATAATGATGGAAGTCTTAGAAGATGTAGCTAGAGTAGGTTTAGGCATTTTGAGGCTTTTTGGACTACACAAACTCAATTTTTTGGCTTTTTGGCTACTTCTGTAAGATTAAATAGTTTACATAAGTATTGTTTTACTTTGGCAGGGGTTCTTGAATTAAAACAAGCAGAATATGGTATTTTCTTGGTTTTTTCTTTCAAATTCAATCTTCAACCGATTTACAGACCTTTATTGTTTAAAAACAAGAAAGAAGGGTTTCTTGGGCTTTTTCAATGAATAATTGGGTTAACAAATCTTTTGGAATCAGGCACAGAGGTTAGGCTATCTTCACTGGATTTCTGGTCTTAATTTAGAGTTTTAAACAATTTATAAAAACTATATAAACTCGATATTTTCATTTAAAATAATGCGTAGTATAGAACAGGATTTCTCAAAAATTTTGCCAAGGTTTGGCCTGTTTTTTGCATCTTTTAAGAGGCTTGTTTAGACAAATTTGAATTTATGACTGGATTCGTTCTTTATTAAGGTCCTTTCAAATCAACAACAGGCTCAATTTTTATAGAAATACCTGTTATACGCATGTATTATTCTTTGAAAATGTCTCTAAGGCTTTATAATAAATTTTGTGGTATCTTTCTAGTCTTTGGAAGCTTTTTGGAGCTTCTCGGCAATCTTTAACAGTAACTGGTGGGATTTACACTAATTCTGGGCATGAAAACCATATACAAGCTTATTCTCAGAGTCAGAATGTCCAATACAGTAAATACACACATAAGAAAGGAATAATAGTGCGTTTTCAAGGTTTAATGGGTGTTTTAGGGTTAATTTAAGCTTGCAATAAAGGTGGTCAAATCGGGCGAAGAGGTGGTTTTCAAGCTTCAAAGGTGAAAAACCACTGGTGGTTATCGCGCGCATCTGAGGTGGTAAGTAGTTTTGAAGGGATCGAATGCGATCCAATGGAAATATGCCACATCAAGGTGAGGGAAATAGGCAAAACAACCCATTTCACATAGAAATGAAACTTTTAAATTCAGGCAACTTTATTTGCGATATTGACTTTGCATCGTTGGATCGGGGAAGGCTCATGCGAACAGTCAGGATTTGATCTAGAAGTTGCATCGGGATTGGAGTGGGGTCCAAAGTTTTCATTTTCGGCCGGATGGTTTGCTTAAACCTTATAAATATAAATTTATGAAGTTTAAAACTTTGGGTTATATGATAGGCGGGGGGTAATGTCATATATGCATTGATTAAAACATTTCACCAATGTTTCAACCAATACATGGGTGCGGGTTTTAATATTATATGGTATAATAAACCTTTGACAATTGTTTAAATACCATAGGGGGGCGGGGATTAGTTTTATTGATACGTTTAAACCAATGGGAATAAAAGGTGGGTTTTTATTTCTTCACATGGGATAGTTTAACATTGGTTTAAACATTAAAATAGTGGGTTTTGGGGTTATTTACTTTATAAAGGATTTATTTAATATACGGGAAATGTATAGTTTAGGGAATTAATAAATATAGTTAGAAATTAATATGAAATAAAGGGTAATATAGGAAATAAATGAAAAATACATAATTTTAATACTAAGTAAAGTGTAAAGATAGACAAATAAGCATATTTTGTCCCTTTTGGTTTTTTCACACTTAGGAAAAAAGTATTTTATGGGTTTTTGAGTGTTTCTAAATGAAGATAAAATTAATTATGTAGGGTTTTTACTTTTACTAAGTAAAAATGGGTTTTTACTTAGGAAAAGGGATCATGATTATGGATGAAGGGTAAATGTTGATGAATATGGGTTTTGTGTAGGAATTCAATATTTTTAACCAATCAGTTATCGAGCCTTGGGTCTGGTCCCAACAGAAGTCAGAGAAATGCCCTGAGCCTTTTTAACTAAAGGTTTAGAATATTAAATTATTGCGGGGGAGGGGAAATTAGTAATTTTTCTTGATGATGCTTTAATACATGCTTGCACATTTTCTTTCTACCTACCCATAATTATTCTAACATTTTTTAATTCATTTGCATGGGTGCATTTAAGCTTGCAACCCTAAATCCATTTTTCTTTCAAAGCATAAAAACTATCTAAATCTAACCTTATTTCATTCGATGGCTCAGATTAAACTGTTGAGCTCCTTATTTATTCTCTATCTTTTCTACTGATTTGTCAAGTTTAAATTGTTTGACATATCTTTATTCTCTATCTAAAACATGAAATTCAAAACATGAAAAGTTAAGATAAACTGTTTAACTGATCATGGATTATGGAATTTATTGACAATCTTCACATAATCATTGTTCTTTCAGTACAAGTAAATAGTAGTGGCAATTTGACTTGCTCACTTTCATGCCTTTATTTTATCTCTTTTTATTTTGGGGTCTATTATTTTCTAATTCCTTTGATCTTTATTTTAGGACTTTTACCCTCTTTTCATTTTTTTTTATTATTTTCAAATATGGGGAAACAACTTGCAGAAATCAAGGTATGTACATATTTACAAGACTATAAAAGTAAATTCAAAAATTATGAACCCTATTATTATAGGACCCTAATAGTGGCTCCACATGGGGATGGCATTTCCTGGTGAAATGTCAAGAACTTTGAGACTAGTAGTCTTTGAATTTGACTGTGATAACCTTGTAAGTATGTTTCTGATCTCTGCAATTATTCATACTTATGATATTTTACCTCTCAAAGCTTAGGGCCTTCTCTCCGGGCTTCAAATTTGTTAGGAAAACATCCAATCCAATCTACAATCTTCAATGTATATGTACAATGATCACAGTAAATGAAATTAACTATTTGTTATCTCAGAGGAGTAGCAGTGCTTCAGCGTTCTGCCATTTACTGGTCCATCTAGCATAAGTGATCCATCCATTTCTTTCAAGTAGAAAGCATTATTACCTCTATATCCATAAATCACATAAGGTCCTCTCCATAGAAAACCAAATTTTCCATGTTTACCTTTGTATTCTCTTCTTGAATCCCATTTTAACACTTTATCTCCAATGTAGAAATCATCTTCTTTACTCTTTCTGTCAAAAATTTTCTTTATTTTATCGTGGATAACTTGAGACTTAATATAAAATTATTCTCTTGTTTGTTGCTAGTGAATAGTTTGATTAATCCTTCTTTATATGTCATTTGTTTCAACTTGTAACTCTTGGATAATCTTCATCACTGGTACTCCTAGGGAGGATGCAAAAACAACATCCATTCCATAGACAAGCTGGTAGGGGATGTACCAATAGATTTTTTAGTTGTAAGTCTATATTCCCATAAGGCATTGACTAATTTCTTGTTCCAAGTCTTTTTTTTATCTTCCAGTAAATTTTTGATGATGTTTACAAGGCTCTTATTTCAAGATTCAACTAGACCATTACCTTGAGGGTAATATGCAGTAGAATGGCCTAGGGTAATATGGTATCTATGGTAAAATTCAATCATTTTATTAGATTTGAATGTTGCTGCATTGTCAGTAATTATCTTCTGGGGACATCCAAATCTTAAAAGAATGTTACTTTCTAAGAAGGAGATAATGACAGTATCTGTGGCTTGCCTAGAGGGTATGGCTTCAACCCACTTGGTAAAATAGTCAGTGGCTATCAGAATCCACTTGTGTTGGGCTGATGATGGGGGGTGAATTTCTCCAATGAAGTCAAGACCCCATTTTTGAAATGGAATTTCTATTGAGATGGGCTTTAAGGGCAGAGGTCACAATTTTTTCTTACCTTCAAATATTTGGCACTTGTGACAGGAGGTCACATATTTTTTAACATCTGCAAACAAAGCAGGCCAGTAAAAACCAACTCTCAAGATTTTGTCTGTAGTAGTCTTCCAGTAAATATGTCCTCCACAGTCACCTGCATGAAATTCTTGTAATATTTTTTCAGCTTCTTCTTTTAACAAACAATTTAATAAAATCACACTATGATCCTTCCAAAAAAATACATTGTCTAAAATACAAAATCTTACTGCCTTAAGCTTTAGAAATCTTGATTTTGTTCTTGATAAAGGCTTCACTGATATTTGGAGTCACCATCTCTTCCTGATCATCTATTTGGGAAATAAATTTATGTCTAGGGCATGACAATTTGATTCAGCCATAAGTCTAGCTAAACCTTGACCTTTTATCAATTTTGTGGGATTTATCTCTATGCCATATTATAAGATAGTGGAAATCCACTTGCCTCTTCTTCCATTAGGACCATCCTGAGTAAGAATGTCTTTTACTACAACATTTAGGACATAGGAAGTGATGTGAGAATAGAGAATGTAAACTCTGAAGTCTTTAATGGCCTTACCCAAAGCTAAGGATTGTTTCTCCATGATATTATACTTAAAATATGCATCTCTAAGTGTTCTGCTAAAGAAAGCTATGGGTTGTTCATAACCTTGGTCATTTTTTTGCAGTAAAACTACAACAATGGTGTGTTCTGAAGAAAATGAAAAAATGATGAAATCCTTTTTGAAATTAGGACTTATAAGGACTGGAGTTTTGGTTAAGGCATGTTTGATGGATTCAAAATATTGTTTGGCTTCAACAATCCATTTAAGAACTGAATCTTTTTTAAGCATATTATTTAATTCTCTAATTATCTCAGCTAAATTGGATATGAATCTTCTTAAAAAATTATTTTTACCTAGAAAGGCTTAGAAATCTTTTATGTTTCTTGGTGGATTTATGTTAAGAATTGTTTCTATTCTTGCAGGATCTATTCTAATTCCTTCCTTAGATATTATGTGTCCTAGTAACTTTCCTTCTTCAAATCCAAATAAGGTTTTCTTAGGATTTCTTGAGATGCCAATTTTTCGGCATTTTATAAAGACTTGTCTAAGATGATCTAAGTGTTCATAATTAGCCTTAGAAAATACAGTTATGTCATCTAAGTAAATTACCAATAATTCATGAATTTCCTTGGCAAAAGCTATATCCATAGCTCTTTGAAGGGTTGCCCCTGCATTCATTAAACCAACAGGCATTTTTACATACATAAAAGTGCCCCAAGGAGTAGTAAAAGTTGTTTTGGCTTGATCCTCTGGTTGAACTAAAGTCTGGTTGTATCCTAAAAATCCATCTAAACGTGAAATCCTAGAACATCCAACTAACCTTTGTAATATGTGATCCATTTTTGGTAAAGGATAATTATCTTTTAAGGATATTTTTTTTAATTCCTAAACTCAACACATAATCTAATCTCTCATGTCTTTTTTCTGGTTGGAACTAGGTTAGAAACCTAATCAGAATATCTGATTGGTGCAATTATCTGTGCATCATACATTCTTTTAACTTCTTTTTCTATTAAGGGCATCAAAATATGGTTGATCCTCCTTAAATTTTGTCTAAAGGGCTTTTGATCTTCTTTAAGAGGAATTTTATGTTGAATTATGTTGGTGTCATAGGATTTTAGGTCCTCATAACTCCAAGAAAAAACATCTTGGAATTCCTTAAAAAGAGCAATATATTTTTCCTTTTCTTGTTGAGGTAAGGCTTTGGAAATTTTAATCATTTTGGGTTTTAGTTCTATGCCTATGTTGCATTCCTCAATGTCAGATCTAAGTGGCTCTATTTTGGGTTTTCTAGCAACATCATATGAGTCAAATAAATCTTCTAATGGAGTTAAAATTTTTGGTAATAAATTATCTTTGAGATTTAATATATCAAATTCTTCATCAATTATATCATCAATTTCTACTCTCTCTAATTTATCTATATCTGATTAACTGAATTTATTTGGACTAGAAAACTTTAATTTATTTACATCTACATTATTCAAATCAATGTTACAGTCTAAATCTTAATCTATGGTACAATCAATGTCTATTTTACAGTTCTGAAATTCACCTTCATTATTCATAAAATGGTAAATTTGTTGGTCTTGTGAGAAAATTTTCCAATATTTGAGGTTGCCTAGAATTATTGGTCTGTGCTTTACTTCTGCAGTATACATATGATTAGGCTGAAAAGGTAAATTACAAGTACTAGCAAAGGTTGCTAAAGAGTGTGCTTGTAAATTTTGCCTTCTTGGTATTGCAGAGAAATTACATTCCAGTAAATCATCAATCAAATCTAGTACAATCTATCTATATCGACATAATCTAGGATTGTAAATAGAGTATTCACCTTTAATTTGTTTTACAATCAAGTCTAAATCTCCCATTATTGCTATTCTTTTACCTCCTAAGTTTCTGATTATTTGGAGTCCTAAAATGAGGGCTTCATACTTAGCCATATTGTTTGTGCATTTGAAATTTAGTCTGAAAGCATGAACTTCTGCATGATTTTTCTCTATATTAGTTATCCACACTCCTGCTCCTGCTCCTAACTTGTTTACTGAGCCATCAAAATCTAAATGCCATAAAGATTCATGAAAGATATTATCATTGTTTTGTGTTTTCTTTTCTTCCCTTAGTTTAGTCTTGATTTCATTATTAGTTTCAACATTACATAGGATGAATGAATCTAGATCAGTGGGTGTGGTGTAAATTGGGTAATTTATTGACCTTTCAGCACTACTCACCATATATTTCATTAATGTTTCCCTATATAACTTCTTTGGTTGACCAAAAATTGATATAGTAGCATAAGACATGTCCAATTGTAGGGATCCCTGTAACATTGCTCCCCATGAGTGAGATAATAGCATTCCATATTTAGGTGGGATATCAACTACTACAATGTCCATAAGTATACTCTTACCAGGATATTGAACTAGTGTTACACACAAATCTTTGATTAATCCTAGGAATTTTACTTTGCTTGAGTCAAATGAAAATAAATCCTTGTAAGGCCTTGTAATGTCTAAGTTCAAGGTTTCCATTATAGCTTTGGGCATTAAATTATGTGAAGCTCTTGAATATAACATTGTGTCGTGTAATATTTGATCATGAATGGTTAAACTGGTGTAAAATGGAGGAACTGATCCATCTTGATGCTTTCCATTTACATCTAGGCCAAATATCAACTTTAGTTGATCATCATTCAAGTTTATGGAGTCTTCTCCATCATTTATGTTTAATGTTTCAGTGATGGTTGATTTATACAAATCATGTTTTACCAATTCTGTCAAAGGAATTAGTATTTTTAACTTTGCAATTTCATTTTGTATATTGAATAAAGTTTGTGATTTACTTATTTGAATTAAATCTTCTTTGGTAATTGTAGATTGTGTTGGTTTATCTTGTTTTTCTACAGTTTTATTTTCATTTTCAATTTGAGTTTCTTGTGTCTTACTGCTCTTTGTTTGTGAAACAGTAGATGTTTTTTCATATTTAGAATTGTCAAAAGTTGTTTTTGTAGTGACAGCTTTTGGATCTGCTGATTTTGGATCAACAGTGGATATTTTAGGATCTAAGTTTGCTATTTTAGCAGAATTAGATGCTTTTGCAGCAACAAATTTTTGTGAATATTTTGTAGCTTGAGCAACCTCATCTGTAATGTCAACAATATTAGGGCTTGGTGAAATTTTAGGATTGGAAACTTTTTGCGAAGAACTAGAGTTTTGCTTATTTTCCTTAGGGAGAATTTGCAGAACTTTTGTTGCTGGAGATTCTACTGTTTTATTATTTTCAATTTGTGCTGTTTTATTAGTAGAAGGTTTAGTATTTTTCTTAATCCTAAGGTTATATTGCTTATGAACTTCGTTTATGGCAAAATCATAACCTTGTTTATAATCGAAGGATTCCCCTGAATCTAATTGGAGTTGTTGGAGTTCAAATAACTCTTGATCTTCCTGTGTAAGAAAGGTAGTGGTATTATCATCTATTCCCATTAAATTTATGGTATCCTCATCCTCAATGTTGTTTTGAGAACTCTCAGCATAGTTCTCCTGAAATGGAGGTCTTATTGTTTGGTCTGGGACTGATTCTTTTGATTTTCTTGAATTTATGTTTATTCTAAAATTGAGATTTCTGATTTGTTGTTGATTATCCCATTGAGGTCTTCTTTCTATCTTGTCTAATATATCCATCATTCTCTCTAAAGTCTTAGCTAACATATCTATTTTTGTGTCTGAACTAGAGGCTTCTTCTTTCATGGTTACTCTCCTCTCATTTCTTAATCTGGCCTTTTTAGCTAGAATGTTTACTTCTATACCTACAACATCTGTTTGCATTCTTTATAAGGTTTTTGCATTTCTTTCTCTTAACTGATATGCCATGTCAGTGTCAAATACATCTGGGAATTTGAGTAAGACAGAGTCAGGAGTGGGTTTTAGATTTGCAGGAATTGAATTGTAAACACTGTTATATCTAGTGTACTAGTCTTGTACTGACTCATTGGAAGCTCTCTTCATAACATCAAATTCAGACAATATTTGTAGGGGGTTTTTCTTCTTTTCCCATTTATTTAAAAATAATCTATGGAAAACAAATAAATTAGCTATACTACCTGTAGTAAGACCTTTGAACCATTTTTTTACTTCTCCTGTTAATGTTTGTGCAAACAACCTCATTTGTGCATTCGAATCATCTATCTCATGGATTTCAAAGTAATCTGTCATTTTGTTTATGTGCTGCTGTGCAGTGTATTGTGTAGTAGCATCAAATTGTGGTATCTTACTTTGGTAATCCTAAGGCATGTCATGAAGTTGTCCTCGAGGAATTAGGGGAGCATACCTAGCAGCCATAGCTTGAATTCTAGCTTGGCTAGGAGGTAAAGTGGAAGTGCTTGGGGCTGAACTAGAAGTAGTGACTGATGAAACTGGATTATAGGATGCTGAACTAGAAAAAGCAGTGGAAGAACTAAAAGATGAAGTGGACGTACTAGGAAGTGAAACTGGAATATATGAGGAACCAGTAGGAAATGAGAATGATGTGTTTGAAAAATTGGAAGGTAAACTAGTGGATGAAATGGATGTAGGGGATGGAGGAAATAATATTCTAGGCTGTAAGGGTAATCTAGGACTAAATAGATCTGTAGATTGGATGGTAGTAGAAACTATAGATGATGTAGTGGTATCTAAATGAGGAATAGAAGGCTTAGATGTATATGCTAACAATTGAGCTAATTCAATGGCTTCATTAATTTCTTTAAGAATAGTAACATTAATCTCTTCAAGTTTGTTCTGATTTCTAACTTTCTTTAATTCAGAATTTGCTATAATATTTTTCTGCCTTGTTTCCAAAAATGAAACAAAAACTGGGTCTAAAACAATAGTACTTAAATTATTTTCAGGTTTCTTCTGAACAAATAATTTTCAAATTTCAAATCAAACTCTATATCCTATAAACTTATTAATTCTTGTGGTAATGAATTGACTCTTAGTAATAAAATTTTAACATCTAAATCTTCTATCTGTTTTTTCTTTTTGCCAATTCTGTTCGGGTTGTCCATTATAACAACAAGTTTAGGATTCGGGTTAGACTTGGTATAGTAAACTTTCCTAGAAGCCAGAATTACAATTTTTTATACTCACAACTTGTCAAAGAGTCTTAAAGGCAAAAGGATGATAAAAATAATTTCCTTTAATATATTTTTAACAATTAAGGATTGGTTAAGTCCCCAGTATGGTCTCCAGTATGTTATCGCTCTAGTAATTCTTCAAGTTGTGAGATTTTGATTTATAGTTGTAATAACTCTAGAGGTAACCACAAACCTACTTTTAAACTCTAAGGTCTAGCATTCTTAGGGTTCATAGAGGGCTCTCTCTATAAGATTTAACTTTGTTTTAATTATTTGATGTTAGGCTAGTTGTGATTGTGCAATTTGGTTTTGGTTTGATTGATTTGGTGGGAAAAATCACTTAATGAGATGGATAGTGGGAAATTTGTTTTTCCATTGGGCTAAGGAGTCAATAATCAAGCAGACAGAGCTAGGATCAAGGTCAAAAAGTTAAATGTTTTCAGGGCAAGATAAATAACCCTTTGAAGATCTTGGAAGGCTATTTGGTGAGGTGATATGATCAGGATAAAGAGAAATGAAGGGTTCTTTGATTCAGAAAAGAGAAGTAGTAGGCAAAGGTCAAACGAAAGAGGGAGAAATTAAGGGTTCCCTACTCTGAAAATCAGCAGAAAACATAGAAATGATAAAAAGTAAAGACATGGTGCTTTTAACAAATGCTGAAGTAATACTCCTGTTTATTCATTGAAATTTGGAAAACATTTATGGATGCATGAAACAAATAAGATAAACAATGACAAGTAGAAAATACTTCACTTCAATAGCTGATCACATGAATCCTGAAATATGATGCTAATTGGTTTGATCCAGTCTGCTACTCAAGATTTGAAACACAAAAGCCTTCAAGTCCAATAAAAAATGACTATGGAAATATTCAGCAATTTATTCCACAACAATACTTCAAAGTGTGAAGTATTTATACATAATTGTTTACAAAATATCCTAGAATGATTCTAGGAATTATCTAAGGAAATTAAAAATATCTTTACAACAAAATAGAGATAGCTGCTTAACAAATCAGCAAGCTATCCTATCTATCCAAATAAAATAGAAACTAATTGTGGATTAGGTGCAGCTGGCTGCCTTGGTGTCCTCTTTGCTGGCTCAGATATTTTCAAGTTGGTTTTGAAACCTAATCTGCTTTATATTTTACTCTTTCACTCTGATTATCTTTAATCTCTGATACTCTTTGAACTCAGATACTCTTTGACCACTGTAAAACTGTTTACTGCTGTAATAAAAATTCTGTTTTGACTAAAAATCAACAAACTATTTTTCTGCCTTTTACCTTTCATAGTAAATTTGTAAGTGACTGCCAAGCTTCCTCAATTGGAATTTGTATCTTCTTTAACTTCCTAAAATTCTCATCTGCCTCAGTATATCTGGGAAAAGTTGGTTTTATGACAAACAAGTGTCTTATCTCATGTTACAGATAGAATAAATCTTCAAAGCTTCTGAGTAAGACCTTCCCTGTTGGAGTGCCTTGTCCACCTGTATTTTCAACTTGCTCCTTTGCATGTTCTCTAATCTTTTTATTATAATCTTCCTGAGGCATAAGCTTATCATTGATAACAAAAATATTAGGAAAACTTCTTTGCCTAATATTTTCAAATTTAACCATGAATTTGGTTATGGTTATGTTCATATTCTCACACTTCTCCTCAGGCTATTTCGTCAGGTTCTTCTTAGTGATGAATTTTCTTATTTCAAGGATTGTTTTAGTCCTGTCAGTAATCTCAATTTCTTGTAGCTCTTGCTTATTTTTGATGTTAAGAAATTTTATCAATTCTATTGCTTTCTTAGGTTTGTTATCAAGCTCATCTTTAGTCTTCTGAATTTCTGCTAATGCTGCCTTTAGTAAATCTTTTTGTTCAAAGATCACCTGAATTGAGGGCCACACATCATTGACGGCTTCAATGATCTTGTTCCATAAATGATTTTTCACACATGACATTGGCTCCTGTAAGGTTAATTCCTTTTGTAGCTTCTTGAGTTCTTCATTTAATCTAGTAGCTTTTTGCTCATGAGTTTTAGCATTTATTTGAGCTAACTTGTTTGTATTTTTAAGGTTATCAATCAGCTTTTTCAATCTGTTAATATCACTTGTTTGAAGTGACATTTTTTCCATGGATTTTACTAGCTTGTTGGCCTTATATGAAGGGTGAGCTGCTATAGTAGACGACTCTGTGGCTGATGTTGTAGATGATGTCACTGGCACTGCAGTGGCCAATGGTACTTTGGGTGCCAACTCTTTTGATAGAGTTGAAGGCACAACTGTAGTAACCACAGGGATAACTGAAGCAAATTCTGGTGTTTTTGTTGTTTCCTTTTCATGGACAAGCTTATCCATTTGAATCTCCATTTCTTTGATCTGTGCTGTTAGTTGAAGATTAAATTCATCATGTCATCCTTCTGAGTCTGTTCCTGTATAATTTCTTTGGCTTGAGGATGTTCACTTGATGGTAGTTTGAGTTGTTTCCACAATGCTGCAATGTTCTCATTCTTTTTCCTTACTAATTGTTCTATTGCTTTGACATTTGCAGGGTCATATCCAACCTGCAAGACCAATTATTCTAAAGATTTAATTCTGAGATCTTTAGCATATAAGGATTCTTTGTTAAGTTTCATTTGATCTTTCATATTTGTGATATTTTTATGAAGTTTTTGAACACTCATAGCTTTGGTTGTAACGATAGAATACAACATTTATGAACTCTGTTTATGAAATTCTATTTGATCAAGTGCATGAATGATTTCTGTTGGCACTTCTAAATCAATCTTCTTGTAATCAACAACTTTCTTTGGAGTTTTCACTGTAGGTTGTAATACTGAAATGATAAAATTTTTATTTGAGTAATCGAAAGGTAGATAAAATTCTATTTTGAATGCTCAGTGTTTGTTTCAGATATTGAGAGTAAATTTCATTTTTAGTCTCTTCATTCTTTAACTTAATCTGTTTGTATTTTTCCCTGATATCTAGATCCTTTTCCTCAACTGTCTGTGAGGATGATGCTTCCATGTTCTGTTGTTTTTCTATCAACTCTGCATTTGAATTATCAACCTGTTCTTTATTTATATTCTCTGTAACTTTCTCATTTCTAATAATAGTGGCAACAATATGTGTTGGTAACTGGGATATCTATGTCTTCAACCTCAATGGTTATCTTCTCTTTACTCACTGGATTTAACTTAGGCTTCTTATTGTATCTTAACTTGAACTTAGTTTCAGTAGTGGTTTCAACAACATAAGAACCTTCTTCTCTGACTCTCTTGGTGGATTTTTCTGTTTGATCTGTAGTTTTTAAAGTGTGACTAGTATCACCTTTCTTTACTGCATCTTTTAAAGTGTTTTCTGTCCACTTAGTCTGATTAGCATACTTCTCAATCTCTGTTTTTTTCTCATGAATGTAGGGTATTAGTTTACACTTAACCCTCATTTTACTCAATATCCCTTGTGGATCATAGTTCTAGGAGAAAATCTCTTCAAATATGTACTCTAATAACTGTTTGGTTGCTTCTATCTCTACATCTCTACGATTACAAATGAATGGTCCTACTTGATTCTTCAACTTAAACTGTGTTTTCTTCTTTGCTGTTAGAAAGTTGATTGAATCAGAATTTAAAATCTGCCCGATGTATTCCAAGGCAAAAACTCTCATTGGTACATATTTGGGTAATTTGTAGGGCTACAAATTGGATCCAAAAACTCTAATCTATGTGTGTTTTTCATACAAATACCAATCTCCAGTCTTGGTTTGCTCTGATAACTGTAAAATCTTCTTCATATCATCATTTATCCTTGGATGTTCAATATTTGTTAACATTTTTGTCAATAGATGGATGAAGAAGTCTGAAAACTCTGCATAGGTAAAGTCTGTGAACTCTTTTCTAATTAAAGAGGTCCAAAAAATGACTGAAAGAGGATTTCCTTCTATGTCAAGCTTCTATAAGGATACTAGAAAATTATCTTCTTGAAAATGCAAGAATATGTGAAAAAGGAAAGATGTGTATCTAAACACTCCTTCAGTTGGAAACTTAACTTATTGGTCATGAATATTCTCAGCAATATACCCAACATAATTGAAGATAACAGATGGAGGCTGTCCTGGTGTGAAAGTAGATAGAAAACCTAAAATGGATTCATTTGTATGTTCATCAGTAAAGTACCCTAGGATGAAGGAAAACATGTAAATGACATGCCTTGAACATTCTGGAAATCTTGAAGTGGATTATGGAGGATTGATTTGAGGAATTTACACATGTAAGGGCATGAATATTTGGAAGATCTGGAATCTTTTAGGAAAATCAAGGCCAATGTACAACTTGGTAAGTGCTTCAATAGACAGAGGAACTACTTGAGGATCAGGTTTAAGTTGTAACATTTGGTTAATGGACTCAGCAGTAATGGTAAAAAGCACTTCTTTGTTGGCATTGACTATTGCTCTTTTCTGAGGCATATAATAATGATGGCATAATATAATGACCTCTGGGCATGAATGGGTAACTGGAACAACATATTTGGGCAAGTGTGATTCCAAAATTTGAACTTCTTCAACATTATCTAAATATTTTTAAAAGCCCCAGTTATGAATTTCCA
Organism: Pinus albicaulis; assembly: GCA_034641835.2. Classification (NCBI taxonomy): domain Eukaryota; kingdom Viridiplantae; phylum Streptophyta; class Pinopsida; order Pinales; family Pinaceae; genus Pinus; species Pinus albicaulis. The sequence continues at coordinate 23,835,709 of CM076577.1, forward strand.
ACAAATTGAATTCTACAATAGGGTCTGCTATCTTATAGTCAACATCTACTAATGGAGTGTGCTATATGTCTACAACAGGAGGTTTTAGAGGATTTATATTGATGGTAGTGTTAGAAGATGCAGCTGGAGTAGGTTTAGGCATTTTGAGGCTTTTTGGACTACACAAACTTAGTTTTTTGGCTTTCTGGATATTGCTGTAATATTAAACAATTTACAAAAGTATTATTTTACTTTGGTAGGGGTTCTTGAATTAAAACAAGCATAATATGGTCTTTTCTTGGATATTGTTTTCAAATTCAATCTTCAATTGATTTACATACCTTTAATTTTTAGAAAACAAGAAACAAGGGCTTCTTGGGCTTTTTCAATGAATAATTGGTTAAAAAATATTTTGCAATTAGGCACAAAGGTTAGGCTACCTTCAGAGGATTTCTGGTCTTAATTTAGAGTTTTAAACAGTTTATAAAAACTATATAAACTCAATTTTTTCATTTAAAACAGTGCACAATATAGAATAGGATTTCTCAAAAAATTTGCCAGGGTTTGGCTTGTTTTTTGGATCTTTTAAGAGGCTTCTTTGGACAAATTTGAACTTCTGATTGGATTCGTTCTTTATTAAGGTCCTTTCAAATCAACAACAGGCTCAACTTTTAGAGAAATACCTGTTATACACAGGTATTGGTCTTTGAAAATGTCTCTGAGGCTTTATAATAAATTATGTGGTATCTTTCTGGTCTTTGGAAGCTTTATGGAGCTTCTCAGCAACATTTAACAATAACTGGTGGGATTTACACTGATTCTGGGCATGAAAACCATATAAAATATTGTTCTATGAGTCGGAATATCCAATATAGTTAATACGTGCATAAGAAAGGAATAACAATGCATTTTCAAGGCTTATTGTGTGTTTTAGGGTTAATTTAAGCCTGCAATAAAGGCGGTCAAATCAGGCGAAGAGGCGGTTTTTGGGCTTCAAAGGAAAAAAACCACTTGTGGTTATCGTGCACATCTGAGGTGGTAAGAAATTTTGAACGGATCAAATGTGATCCAATGGAAATATGCCACATCAAGGAGAGAGAAACAGGCGAAACAATCCATTTCGCATAGAAATGAAATTGTTAAATCCGGGAAAATTTATTTGCGATATTGACTTTGCATCGTTGGATCGGGGAAGGCTCATGCGAATGGTCAGGATTTGATCTGGAAGTTGCATCGAGATTGGAGTGGGGTCCAGAGTTTTCATATTCGGTGGGATGGTTTGTTTAAACCTTATAGATATAAATTTATGAAGTTTAAAAATTTGGGTTATACGATAGGCGGGGGGTAATGTCATATATGTGTTAATTAAAACATTTCACCAATGTTTCAACCAATACATGGGCGCGGGTTTTAATATTATATGGTATAATAAACCTTTGACAATTTTTTAAATACCATAGGGGGGCAAGGATTAGTTTTATTGATACGTTTAAACCAATGGGAATAAAAGGTGGGTTTTTATTTCTTGACATGGGATATTTTAACATTGGTTTAAACATTAAAATAGTGGGTTTTGGGGTTATTTACTTTATAAAGGATTTATTTAATATACGAGAAGGGTATAGTTTAGGGAATTAATAAATATAGTTAGAAATAAATATGAAATAAAGGGGTAATATAGGAAATAAATGAAAAATACATAATTTTAACACAAGGTAAAGTGTAAAGATAAAAAAAAAGCATATTTTATCCCTTTTGGTTTTTTCACACTTAAACTTAGGATAAAATGCATTTTATGGGTTTTTGAGTGTTTCTAAATGAAGTTAAAATTAAGTATGTTGGGTTTTTACTTTTACTATGTAAAAAATAGGTTTTTACTTAGGAAAAGGGATCATGATTATGGATGAAGGGTAAATGTTGATGAATATGTGTTTTGTGTAAGAATTCAATATTTTTAACCAATCAGTTATCGAGCCTTGGGTCTGGTCCCAACAGAAGTCATAGAAATGCTTTGAGCCTTTTTAACTGAAGGTTTAGAATATTAAATCATTGTGGGGGAGGGGAATTTAGTTATTTTTCTCGATGATGCTTTATTACATGCTTGCACAACTGCTTTCTACCTACCCATCATTATTCTAACATTTTTTTACTTCATTTGCATCGGTGCATTTAAGCTTGCAATGCTAAATCCATTTTTCTTTCAAAGCATAAAAAATATCTAAATCTAACCTTATTTCATCCGAGGGCTTAGATTAAACTGCTGAGCTCCTCATTTATTCTGTATCTTATTGTTGTAGAGGTAAATCCCCTCTGCGGACAGAGGCGATCCCTACTAGCCCAGATCAGGTCTAGCAACAATCATACCACGCTAAGGCGCAAGTTCCTAATTGCAATAGACCAAATTGCGATGAAGGCCTACCTCAAGTCCAACGCTGTTGTTTGTAGAGAAGATGACGCTCCTGTTCCCTTGCTCCAGCAGATCACAATCCTCTCGCTCACTGCGATCGAACACCTACACACACAAGAAACACGAAAAACATAAGTGTAAAACCCGATGTATGCAATTATGTATCAGTAAGAGAAGACACAATTCATGATCATAATGAAAAATATGAGTGGAACCATAACCAAAGTCACCTATCATTAATTTATACAAAGGAAAATACAGCCTGGATTTGACGCCAAATCTTCCTTTGACGGGTTGTCAGTGGAATACGTCTCGGTAAAGCTTGTCGAGAATGGGGACAAGCCTCTCTCTTCGATCGTCAATCTCCTTGCTACTGATTTGGCACTATGAGGACTATTACAACATTCTTTAGGCTATGAAGGCTCTTAGAGACTAAAACATTCAGCCCTTCAGCTATTCAGCTATTCAGTTATTCAGCTATTCAACCATTCAGCCCTTTCATCAATGGATGAAGGCTATATTTATAGAGGAGAGGAGGAGGTTGGGATCCCTACAATAGTGGAAGGGAGGCCTTATCCCTTGGTAGGTTCCCCATAAGGTGGAAACAATAGGCCAAAGGAGGAAGGCCATGATTATTTAGTCGAAACCACTCCTCATGACTCATCCACGAAGTTGTTGTAATCGAAACTTCGCCTCTTTTTTAAAAAAAATTTCCATAAGCAGATTGGCTCGGGTGCTTAACTGGGCCAGAGTGCCAATTGGTGCGGGCTCAGTGTTAATTTTCCTCATTGGCGCGAGTACATAACGGGCTGCTAGCGCCAAGGAAAAAACAGGTGTTTTTAGGGGTCTGCTCAGGAAATGATCAACAGAAGAAATGTTGTCCTCATGGTAAGGGATGTAATTATGGTATTTGCAAGGCATGACATTGATTATTGATCACAGAAATGACCCTCCAATGGGGGAGATGGGGATTGCAGGGACGGTGACAAATTACTGTGTAACAGATGCCCCCTAAAGCATGAGGCCCGAAATAGAGAGAGGGGTGAAATGCTTTACGAGAACGTGTCCAACTGAAAACACTGCCGTCGGAAAACCTGCATAGAGAAGTACAATTGATATCTCAAATCCATGATATATGTGGTATGGGCGCAGCCATCCATAACAGAGTATACAATAATCCAGATCGAAGGTATGGACACAACCATCCAGTGAGGATCGATAAATAGACTCAGGTATGGTCGCAACCATCCAATCAATGAGTCATGTAACCAATCAGAATAATCCACAAAATCGCAGCTTGGATTCTAACAAACGAAATCCAGGGTCTTGCACTCAATCTCGACCCAAACAAAGTACAAGTTTAAGCATGTGAATAAATGAGATGAAGTCGAACATGCAAGAACATTGCCTGATTACTAGCCAATGATGAAAGCTGTTAATAGACGCGAGAGGTACCACCAATAATGACAATGGTCCTCAAGGTACTATAAGTACAATCTACGACATGTGAATTAGTGAGCTGGCGTCGAACACCCGTAGAATCACTTGATCGGAGGCCAATGATGAAAACCTCACGTCGAACGTGAAGAACCTGCCATTAAGGCATGCAGGCTCCAAGGTACCAGAAGGGAGTCTCTAGATCAGCTTCCTAGATAATGAGCTGAAGTCGACAGGAAGTGACCTTGATCGAAGGTGGGCCATTGTGTTTCCCACATCATCGACATGAGACAGAGGAACATAATGTCTTTGTGAATTAGGATCAGATGAGAATTAGAGGAAGGTTGAGACTTTTACAGAGGTCAACTTCTCTTGAACATATGGCGGCACGACAGTGAGTTTGGCAGTATTTGACATCAAAAGATCAGAGGTCATGATGACGAAGCAAAGAGAAGATGAGAGGTCAAAAGGGATTACCCAAACCCATGGAGGCTAATAGAAAATAAGGTGAGATGTCCCCAACCCGACACGAATGCAGACAAGTGCCATGTTCAAGAGCGACATACTGCCGACACGACAACGATTTTGGTTCCATTTTTCCCCACCATTTCTGGCGAGTACCTCTTTATTTTTACACAAGCTTGAAGAGGATACCATATGCTTGTCATAGAAGTCCGTCCTTCGGACGAACCCATCCTAGTACATTTAACGAGCCCTAGGAAGGAGAAACTCGAATATCGTCATTACGACTGGATCCGATGTCATCAGGATTTAACGAGTCTGACAAAGGAATAATTCGGTGTCTTTTCAAGTTTAGAGAGTTTGAAAAGACAGCAGAAAAGTAAAATCCAAAGGTCCCTTTTCGTAAATAGTTCCTCATATCCGAAAAGGTAGAAAACTAAGTCTGAGAAAACCTCCTAGTCACGATAGGCTAGGGTATTCCTTTTTTGTAAGTAATCTATCCCAGCCCGAAAAAGGGGTAAACGTATACTGGGTAGATGTCATTTCGTAGCCACTTTAACGAGATCAAAACGACAAGGGACTTGGCAATCTTTTCAATTTTTAAGAGTCAGAAAAGAGTTGAAAGATGACTCCTCCTGGAGGAATGAGTGGTATAAAGGGTAGCAACTGGTTCCGGTGATGGTCGAATTGCTCAAAACAAGTAAAGGTTAAGAGGTTGGCTAACAAGACCACTCATCGCAGCGGTTCCTCAGGAATGGGTAAAACAACCAAGTGAAGGCATATGATCGGCCAAGCAGATAACAACGATGGAGTGAGAAAACCAAGGCTCATCTGGAAAAACAGGCTGATAAAATGGCAATCACGAGAGGTAAAATGGGAAAGGTTTCATTTTTACACAAGCTTGAAATGGAAACAAACTATGCATGAAAAAGTAAGCATGCCCCCAGCATGGTGACTTAATTCGAGAGGTAAACTTGGAAGGATCCCTAACGGTTGACTAGTTCTTCTGTTAAATGCCAGCAGATTCTGCATAACAAGCGCAAGCGGCGGCGAGCCAAAAGCTTGCCAAGTAGTTGAGGATAAAATACTAACAGACGCGCCTTAATCTATAATGGTGCTGGGTATGACCAGACCAAAATCATGTACTGTTATCTCAAAAGGCACATAAGACGAAAGGTGGTATCCTGCAAATCAACTCCAATCAAAGGAAGTGACCGAAATACTCGGAGAGGCTACCATCGAATTGATATGGTCTTCCCCTGGTGTTACGGAAGAAGAAGGAGCATCCTCTACAACCTCCATCTCGAAGGCGGGAGGAGTATCCTCTGGGACCTCCATCACAGGAGGCAGAGGAGCAACTTCTTGAGATATAGGGATAGGAGAATATTTCTCCAAGTCCGAGGAATCTGAAGAAACAAGAAGAACCTAAGGGATGTGAGATCCACTCTCAACGGAAAAGACCTGGTGCACTGCAGACGGGGCCAACTCAACCGATCCCATGACCAATGGTTGGTCGGGAACGAATTCCTGAATTTGAATTTACGGGGGAGCGGGATTGACCAAGGATGACTCTTGACCAATCGTAGGATCGGCTGGAGGAGGAATCAAAGAAAACTGTTTGTAAACAGCCAGAAGGCATGGTGTAGAAACAGTTGAGTTGTCCAAAACTCGCTTGTCTTCATCCATATACGGACAAAGGTGAATGGCATGGTGCCCTTCACACAACTTACAGGGGTTGGTAATCTTACCCTGCTTCTTAGGAGCCTTACCAACACCAATTGAAGACGTGCCCCCAACTTGACTCCCAGAAGTCAAAGGCAACGACGAACAACCGTTGGACCATACTTCGAGCACCTTGGGAATGCCAGGGCAGTCTCGAAGAAGATGGTCTCCCGTGCACAACATGAAAGGGAACTTGAATTTCTGTGGAGGGTTGGAAGGTTTATCAAGAGGAGGTACGTTAGAAGTTGCAGCTGCAAATTTAGCCTCTCTCTTATCAGACTTCTTCTTCTTTGTCTTATTCTTCTTCTTCTTAGCCACCTGGTTACTCGAATCCAGACTTTCACCAGGCGAAGTAGAAGAGGAGGACGCAGAAACAGGAGAAGAAGGGGAGAGGTCCACCTTGGAATCAACATGATGTTGTTCAGGCAGAGGAACTGATTGAATAGTAGTCGAGACATTTGGGACCACAGAGGTTGAGAAAAACCAAACAGGCAACCCAACAGTTAACCCAAGAAGGGACAACGTTGCCATGTAAGGAGCACCAACATTCCCAAAAGGAGGAAAATGACCCGGATTCCCATCGGAGGGGATTCCTTGGTTGGTGAAATCCGAAAAAGATGCCATCGGAAACGACCCAAAACAACACCCTAAGGAAACTAACTTTAACCAGGAATATTTCGTGGGCAGTTAATTTTTATGACATTGAAACAAAACTCTACCGTTTCATATTTTAAGAGTTGAGAAACAGATGAAAGATGACTCTATCACTTTCAATTTTGAAACAAGCGTGAAAGAACAAGCGCTTGATGATATTTTCAAATTTAATGAGTCAGAAAAGATCGAAATGACTACTCTGGAAATCTAGGCAAAAGGGTGTACCAAATATCCGTGAACCGCAATATACACCTTGGTTTCAAAATGAAAGAGAAATCAACCAAGGACTTAACGTATGTGCAGGGAATCTCCCTGAATGCCGTGTCCAGTGTATCATGGGTATAGGGCGGCAGACTCAACTTCCTGTGGATAAAGGATAGAAACCTAGTGGGGTCTCCCTTTATATACACGATGGTACGGGGATCACAAGTCCGTGCTAGTACTGTCTAAAGCCAAGAGGCGAACGACAGCTACTAGGTTTAAAGACGCCGGAACATGTCTCTAGCATAAACCTCTAAATATTTTGTTAATGTTTCGATGCTTCCTTAGTGTAAATTGAATAGATTTTAATGTTAATCTTCAATTATTTTTCAATTTCAAGGCCCTACCGTATGTCATCTGACAATCTCCTATATGCAGCTATATGAGAAAAGAAATCTTTCAATCTGATGAATGCTATCTAGTTAAGGGAAGAGCTTCAAACAATGATGCAACAAACAACAATACTGAAAATGAAATTTTTTCCAAACTAGATGACTTTCACTATCCAAAAGTAATTCCAAACATTCAACGATGCGAATAATGCAATGTAATCTATGGAAAATCCTCTTTTTTGAAAACTATGCATTTGTAATCTATGCACAATTTCCTTTTCTTTTCAAATGATAAGAATGCACTCAATGCATTTTTCGATGAATTGAGAATCTACTTAATGCATGCTTTTAATGAAAGAGGATGCACTCAAAGCGATTTCTAGTTTTCAATCATCAAACAATGTAATCTAAGTTCAATGATGGATCTCGAAAAATCCTTTTCAATGCAATGTGATCTAATGAATTTTAACGAAAAGAAAACTATGAGACGAAAACTAAAAGAACACAATTCTCCTTAATGGAAGGATGAATGCAAAAAGGATGTAATCAAACACTAAGAATGCAATCGTTGTTTCAAAATACTTTGTAACAAAATTCCTCAATAGTTGACAAGACATATGAGGTCAAACACAAAGAGGACTTCCAAAGCATGAGGTCAAAACAAGGCATTCATTCCCTTTTACATCAAGCAATCATAGCAAGAAGACATTCCAAACAATGAGAAATGTAATCTACGCTCATACAGAGGAAAGACTGGAAGGGAAAGACACACTGGTGAAGGATTCAGGGAAAAAATACCAATTTTCACACACCCTGAAATTGGCACGACTTTGTCATTGACAACTAGCACCAACTGGTGTGACTTGCTCACTAACAACTAGCGCCAATGGAAAATTGGCTCGGGTTTCTAACTGACAACAAGCGCCAATGCCTAAAAATGAAAAAGCAAAGAATTTCTCCCAACCAAGACCAGACTCACCACTTCAAGCAGTATCTAAACCAAACCCAGAAGCAAAGTACTGACCAAAAGAAACTTTTGAACAAGGGTAAACCCTAGCACCTACAGGAAATGGCGTGAATTTCTGGCTGTAATCCGCACCAGACAGGGGATGGCGCGAGTAATGAACTGGAAACCTGCACCAATTGGCATGACTATCAGGCTGGAAACCGCGCCAATCAAGCCAACCATGAAAAGATGAAAAATTCAAAAACACAGAGGTCAGATCTGATCCTCTGGGGGCTAAAAAGAGGTTTTACACTAGAAAAAAGCGAACCAAAAGAGCTGATCAAGCAAGCAAAGACCAAAATCAACCGAAAATACAAGACAAACTCCAAGTGTTTAGTTCATGAACTAGACTGGAGATTGACTGAAGTAGCGTTCATATACTTTCGCTAATGCAGAGCAAGAGCGTTTCGAAGGATATCTGGCTAACTCCAGGCTCCATCTGTAGTTTATAAAGCAAACAACAAGCTAACTCCCAGTGGATACACCAATTTGTTGTAGAGGTAAATCCCCTCTGCGGACAGAGGCGATCCCTACTAGCCCAGATCGGGTCTAGCAACTATCATACCAAACTAAGGCACAAGTTCCTAATTGCAATAGACCAACTTTCGATGAAGGCCTACCTCAAGTCCAACGCTGTTGTTTGTAGAGAAGATGACACTCCCGTTCCGTTGCTCCAGCAGATCATAATCCTCTCGCTCACCGCGATCAAACACCTGCACACACAAGAAACACGAAAAACACAAGCGTAAAACCCGATATATGCAATTATGTATTAGTCAGAGAAGACACAACTCATGATCATAATGAAAAATACGAGTGGATCCATAACCAAAGTCACTTATCATTAATTCATACAAAGGAAAATACAACCTGGCTCTAACGCTGAATCTTCCTTCGGCGGGTCGTCAACGGAATACGTCTCGGTAAAGCTTGTCGGGAATGGGGACAAGCCTCTCTCTTCAATCGTAAATCTCCTTGCTACTGATTTGGTACTATGAGGACTATTACAACATTCTTTAGGCTATGAAGGCTCTTGGACACTAAACCATTCAAATTCTTCACTGCTCAAATATATTCATTATTCAAATATCGAACTATTCACAGCCTTTCATCATGGATGAAGAAGAGAGCAGAGGAGAGAGAGGAGTTTGGGATCCATACACAGGGGAATAAGGGCCTATCTTGTAGTTCTATAAGGTGGAAACAAGAGGCCAAAGGAGGAAGGCCGTGGTTATTCAGTCGAAACCACTCCTCATGACTCATCCACGAAGTTGTTGTAATCGAAACTTCACCTCTTTTTTTAAAACAATTTCCATAAGAATATTGGTGCGGGTGCTTAACTAGGATAGAGCACCAATTGGCGCGGGCTCAGTGTTAATTTTCCTCATTGGCGCGAGTACATAATGGGCTACCAGTGCCAAGGCAAAAACATGTGTTTTTAGGGGTCTGCTCAAGAAATGATCAACAAAAGAAATGTTGTCCTCATGGAAAGGGATGCAATGATGGTATTTGCAAGGCATGACACTGCTTATTGGTCACAGAAATGACCCTCCAATGGGAAATATGGGGATTGCAGGGATGGTGACAAATTACTGTGTAACACTTATCTACCGATTTGTCAAGTTTAAACTGTTTGACATATCTTTATTCTCTATCTAAAACATGAAATTCAAAGCATGAAAAGTTAAGATTAAACTGTTTAACTAATCATGGATTATGGCATTTATTGACAATCTGCACATAATCATTATTCTTGCAGTACAAGTAAATAGTAGTGGCATTTTGACTTGCTCACTTTCATGTCTTTATTTTATCTCTTTTTCTTTTGGGGTCTATTATTTTCTAAATCCTTTGATCTTTCTTTTAGGACTTTTACCCTCTTTTCATTTTTTTTATTATTTTCAAATATGGGAAAACAACTTGCAGAAAATAAGGTATGTACATATTTACAAGACTATCAAAGTCAATTAAAAAATTATGAACCCTATTATTATAGGAACCTAACAGTGTGGAGACCTCGGTATTACGACACCAATGGTTTCCCAGAATGTGTCGCAATACTGACGTCATGTCGTCACATGTCTGACTCTATTATATTTCTAGTGACGGAAGCAATCGTCAGAAGTGCCACGACAATCATCGCTATTCCGACAACTTGCATAACAATGTTGTGACGGTTGGGCCATACCAGTGATGGAAACAACCATCGGAAGTGCCACCACAGTTGTCGCTATTTCGACAACTGTCATAAAATTGTTGCAATGGTTGGGCCATATCAGCGATGGAAACAACTGTTGGAAGTGACGCCATAGTTGTCGCTATTCCGACACTTGGCATAACATTCTTGCGATCGCTAGGCCATACCAGCGAAAAAAACAACTGTCGGAAGTGCCACAAAAGTCATCGTTGTTCCAACACTGGGCATAACATTTGTGACTGTTGGTCCATACCAGCGATGGAAACAACCTTTGGTAGTGCCACCTTAGCCGTCGGTAGTCCGACACTAGTCTTAGCCTTGCGACGTTTGGGTCATACTAGCAACAGAAACAATTGTCGGAATTGTGACGCAACTCCTAGAAATTGTTTTTGGGGGCATAAGTAACCCTGAGATGATCATTCACTTTAAGAAGGAACTCACATTTGGATTATGGCATGATAGCAGTAGTTGATAAAGTAGACTATGGCATGATAGCAGTAGTTGATAAAGTATAAAGGAAGATGTACGACCTCCCAATCGAGCTAGGATGAAAGACAACTGTCTCAACTGTCTTGCATCCTGGCCTAGCTTGCTTAGGAGGTTTTCAATCTTCATTTCTCATTTATCAACTACTGGAATCATGCTAGAAGTGAAATTTGAGTTCCTTCCTAAAGTGGATGATCATCTCAGGCTTACTTCTACCCCTGCGGAGGTATCTACGGTAAGAATTTGGTACCTTTTTTATAAGATCAAGGGCATGTTAATTTAACAAAACTACCTTTTAATAGCCCTTTGTGTGAATCTTCATGCAAATTAGTACATCCATACTATCTCAAAGTCCTAGAGGCAATTACAACACTTCTACTCAATGGATTTTATGGTTGCTATCATCTCTTATTTGAACACTATTATTAAAATCCGTGTCCTGATTGTTCTTAGCCAATCTTAATGACAAGTTATATATCGTGTTGCATCAGAATATATTGCCAGAGACGTTTTCTATTGATCACCTTTAGATGTATGCACTTGTTAGGTCCTTATATTACTAGTGTAGTCCCTTATTGTTGTTAGTGTAGCCCCCTTATTGTTATTGTTGTATTCCTGTAACCCCCATACTGCTATTATTGTGCCCTTACATTATTATTGTTAGGTCGGCTAGGATTATATTGTGACCCCATGGACTCCTATATATAGAAGGAGGTTTTTCCATTTGTATCATCCAAGAATTGTTCATATGTAATGTAAAGGAGATTTCCCCCTCGAAGTGCCTGATTTCTAAGACGTTGATCTCTCTTTTCTTCTATTTTGGAAGATGGTTTCATAAAATTTGGAATCAGAGCTTTGGATTCTAGGGTTTCGATACTTCGAACAAGACATCATGGAATTTTTGCTATAATGTTTTTTCTACGAAGGTTCAAAAGCTGAAATTTTTACCACGCGAATCTGAAATCCGGAGGAACTTCATGTAAAAATTTCAGATCTTGGTTCGTAATATTTTCGGAGATATGATTTGTGGAAGTTAGGGTTTTTTTAGGCTCCTGAATTTCATCTAAAAAAGGCGACCTTGGGAAAAACTTCATAACTATCTCTCGAAGAATCAGATTAGAATTATGTAAAATGTGGCTAAAAGTAAATGAACTGTAGTTTCCTATGTATCAATGTTAGAGGCGAAAGAGGAAAAATTGACACGTGGCGTGCCGTACAAGTTCTCTCTACTGAACCAATCCATAATTAGGTCATTGTGGGAGATTGGGCATAAATTTTTCTTCAAGCATCCAAATCAGGTCAGACCTGTGGCATTCAAAAGAAGATTCAATGGGCTACTAGAAACACAATTATGGGTAATAATCGAATAAATAGACACTATTACCTTTTTCTTCTTGATATATCCTTCTATCTTGAGAGTTTGAGGAGTGGTAATTCCTGCCAATGCATTACATGATATGGTCATATTCATTTCTTCTTTCTCCAGGGTTGGTTCCTGGTGTATTTCTTCTTTCTCTAGGGTTGGTTCTTGGTGTATATCCTCCTCTTTTGATAATTATTGTTCCTTTTATTCCTCTTCTTCACAATATATGTATAATAATTTATTCTCAGCACACTTATGAACTTTAGTGTATTTTATATCACAACCGTAACAAATCCCTTTTTCTCTTTTTCCTCCAATTTTTGTGGCGTCAACCTTGTAGGCTGTGGAATGCTAGGAGAAAAAACACTTCCATATTTATAGTTGTGATTGATAGACTTCATTGTTGCCATAATTTTTCTTTCAACTTTTCTTGCCACCCTTAATTCCTTCTCCAATGAGTTAGGTTCCCAAAGGTGAACCTCATGTTGGATGCTATACTTCAAAGTCCCTATGAATACATCAATCCTATGCTCCGCTGGAATATAAGATACAATGATATTCAATTTTTGGAAGTCCTCAATGTGCTCTGCCATTGAACCTATTTGTTTGATATTTATCAATTGGCTAAAGAAGCTGTCGCTCTTTGTATCCTCATAATGTGCTATCATTTCCTACGTAAAAATTGACCAGGTGAAAAGTGGTTTATGAGAACAAATCCATCGATACCATGCAAACTGATTAGGTTCTAGATATAAAGTTGCAATGCGTACCTTTTGTGTGTGTTGCACACCATGTAGATAAAAATATTTCTCCATTTGTTGTATTCATGTTACTGAATCTGTTATCACCAAGCTGGAGCAGTTGGGATGTTCAACCATCAACCTAGAATAACTATTTCCAACCAACTTTTAACTGGAAGCTATCCCTTCCAATCATAGAGGGCTCTCTCAAGGAAAACAAGGGGATATTCAATATGAAATTTAAATGGCATATGGCTAAGTATGTTTATGATTTATGTGGTTTTTTTTAGGTGGAAGAGTGTATGATAATTACCATTGGGCATGGAGTCAACAAAGGAAATTCAATTTACAAACAACTGTATTCATGGAAGTTGAGGCAAATTGGCTTAAAACATAAACTTTTATAGCATGCATTGTAATATGAAGGAATTCAGAGCATTTAACCATGAATTCCAAGTAATCATTCCACCATGAAACTGATAAAAATACAAAAAATGGAGAGATAAAACACATAAGCCAAGGATAATCTCAGGTTGTAAAACAGTTTGTTGCAAAATGTATATTAGCTTGATAAAGAAAAATTACATAGTAGTCACCTCATAACATTCATCAACTCCTTCAAAGTGAAAAAGTTACATATTTATAGAGATACCTCCATTACAATAGTTTTCCACCTAGGCTAGACTCAATACCTATTAAAGAGTCCTAATTCTAATTGAATTAAAACTCATGGAGCCCTTTTATGGATATTTTTGTTTTAAAAGAGTTTGAATACAAAAAGGACTATTATATCATTAAATATCTCAAAAAATTATTTTAGTAACCCTTATCAAATGCAACCAAATGATTTTATGAATTTTTTGGGCTTCTAATGTGTCATCATGCCACGTGGATGTTGACCTTGCTGAGTTGGACCTCCACCATGTCATATTTAAAAATTTCTGCAACAAATCTCGCTAGGAAAAATTCTGTAAAATAGGCCTCAAAGATAAGTGCTTATTTTCCAAACCTTGATATTTGTGTAAAAAATGAGAGAGGATTTTGTAAATGAGCTCACGCTGAACCTCCTTCTGATGTCCAAAATTACTTTCCATTTGGCTAGAAAGTGAGCTTGAAGTTGACTACTAAAACGGTCATTTTCAGAATTTCTGTAGCAAATAACGTGGAGGTTGACCTAGTTGACCTGCGGAAGTGTCCCCCTAAAAAATAGGAGTTCATATGTTGATGATGTGGAAACCGTTTACTTGTGGTTTATCCATTTCTTCACTGTTTGAATACCCAAAAATCATCAAAACTCCATAACGTTGGAAAAAATAGAGCATAGGCAGTTTGGTAGCAAACTTCAGTAGAAAATTCCAAAATCACCCTTCTGCATATAATTTTACTTTTTTGACTGTTATAGGGTATTCTATAAGGCTTATGAGTTAAAAACATGCCTTGATCCCTCATATTTCTGAAATTTTAACTAGCATTTTCCTCCATTTAAAGCTACAACAGTTTCGTAGCAAATTTCTGCCATCAAGCTTGGGAGTTGCTACAAAAGTGCCTCGTTTTCGAGATTTTGCATTTTCATTATTATTTCGCCTCTAATACACTTCTAAAATCCTGTATAAGTATGTATATTACCCAAATTTTTGATTAGCCATAGTATAAGTAAAAATTTATGGTCTTACCAGAGTCATGGAGTGTCATCAGTTTGAACAATCATTCCTTTCTTCAAAAGCTCAACTTGTATCATTTCCATTTGTGCTTCTAAAGTTAAAAATTATCCCTGTAACCTCAACCTATCATATTGCAACCATCTAGTCCTCTTGCATAGGTGTTTCATAATTCTATGTAAAGGAAATGTCCTTTTCAACATTTTTCCATATTTTTCTGCAACCTTATTGTAAAAGTCCAGTTGCTTTGATATATCCTAATTTATATTTCGTCCTTTGAGTTTCCATGCCTTCAACACATAGTGAGATGCTTCTTTGACAACTGAAAATATCCCAAAAGGCAGCAATATTAGCTATGACACCTACAGAACTACCCTAAATACAACTAGACCAACTCACAAGACAACAAGATCGAGCAATGGACAATAAGAATGGCTCGAATGAGAGGGAAACCGAGCTAATGACAAGAAACTATTTCAAAAATGGAAAGAGGACGAAAAAGGGAATGAATGTATAGGGTGTACATGTTTTTTGAAGTGAGGGATAAGACAAATGATATGTAATTATGTCCCACATGACTCTGACCCTAACCGTTTCTAAAAAAAGTCACCTTTTCCTTACCGTTACCACAACAACAGAATTCCATAGAAATCAGTGTTCATGAAGGAAGATTTGTTGTGGAATCTCCAGGAACTTTTGTAGAAAATTCTCTGTTTTTCTAACTGGAGTTGCTGCGAAATTTTGTTTAACTGTCGAATTGCTAATTATGACCAAATGAGGCTAAGACACATGGAGTTTTTAATTTTCACCTTAATGTTGACACCCACTAAAATTCATAATGACCTTGCAAACTGGATTTAGGAAAAATATGACCTTTATACATGTACTTATTTTGAAGAAAAAATTAAAACCCTAACTAACTTAACCAAATTGACTCAAAGACAAACCTAAGTGCTATCTCAGATAACAGGATCCTCGCCATCAAACTTCCTCATATTGATCTTTGGAATGTGGTGGGTCTTAAATCCAACATTGGAGTCTCTAAAATTATAATTCATATTCCTTTTTATGTCCTTGTGAGTTTCATGGAATACCTTTTCGCCATTATGAAGCCTTTCTTGTCGTAACTTTGTCAAACCTTCCTTCAAACCTTCCATGTCTAATTTTAAACCATTCATGTTGCCTTTTATTTTTTATTTTTAAGCCATCCATGTCCCCTTTTAAACCATTCATGCCGCATTTTAGTTCCTGATTTTAAGCCATCCATGTCCCCTTTTAGTTCATATTTGGTTACTCTTTGTGAGAGCGAAATTTGTCACGCAATTGCAGGTCCCATAACTTTAATACATCATGTTGTAATTCTTTCTCTTCATGCATCATAGTAGATATTTCCGAGGGCTTAATGGATGTAGAGTTATTTTTTTGGGAGGAATGTTATAGCCCAATACTGATATCTATGCTTCAATATTACATTGGAATCACTTCAACTAATTTTTTAAACAAAAGTTATGTAAAATTGAAAAAAAATACATATATTTTTTTTTCTTTTTAGGAGCTCTATATTAAACCTATTGTATCTCTATAATTTCAGATCTCAAAGGTCTAAAATTCCATCCTGTGGTATCCCTATCAGTCTTCTTTATAAACCCATAATTCAAACTGATATTGGATTATTCAAGAAAGAGTTATGACTGATATCCCATGATGACCTAATTATATATTGGTTCATTAGAGTGAACTTGTACAGAGTTCCACATCTCACTTTTTCAACCTTCGGCCCTAACAATGATACCCATGAAACTAGAGTTCGTGTACTTTTAGTCACTTTAAAAAAAATTCAAATATGATGCTCAGAGAGAAAGTTATGACAATTTTCCCTAGGTACCTTGTTTGAGATTGAATTCAGGAGCTTGAAAAAACCCTAGCTTCCTCAGATCATATCTCCAAAAATATAGCGAACCAAGCTCTGAAATTTTTACATGAAGTTCAACATGATTTCTTCTCCACGTGGTGAAAATTTGCACTTTTGAACCTTCAAAGAAAAATATTTATAGAAAAAATACCAAGATGACATGTCTGAAGCAGCGAAACCCTAAAATCCAAAGTTCTGATACCAAATTTTATGCAACCAACTCAAAAAATAGAAGAAAATATAGATCAACAACTTAAAAATTAGCCTCTTCGAGGGGGAAACCTCATTTTCATTAAATAAATGAAAAAAATATTGTATGAAACAAATGAAAAGACCTACATGGTATATATATAAGGGTCTAAGGGGTCACAATATAATCAGAGCCTACATAACAATAATAATGTAAGTGAACAACAATAAAAATAGTGGGATTCTATGGGGAACAAAAATAACAACATGGGGGAGACATGGTCACAACAATAACAATAGGGGGCTAGACAAACAATAACTATTAGCGGAATACACTAGTATTATAGGTACCTAACGTACTTTGGACAAAATTATCTTCCCTAGACTTGATGGCCTAGTCTAGAACAACAGAAAGAAAAGAAGCTATTGTTTTCCTTAAAGTAAATGGACAATGGGATAAGCCTACCTGGAATCTATCGTAATATTCACTCCTCTCTTGGATTTTACGCTCCCATCCTAGCTTTGATCACTATAATTGGAATCTACATAATTAGACAACACAAACCAATGATCTATAAAATCTTTGAAGCATCAACCAATAACTTTATTCAATGGATCAACATGGCATCAAAATACATAAAATCATAAAATCACATATACAAAAAAATGAACTCTTTGTATTAATATAAATGGAGATATTTACAACCAAATATAGGATTTGATCTTGTATAAGAGCTGCTCAAAGTTGATAGCCCTTCCTTGCCACAAAGTGTACCTTTATGTCACCCTAATACATAGAATAATGACTCTCACAGCAGTAGCATAAGGGTAGAATATCTCTCCAAAATCCAACCCCTATCTTGTGGATGGTAGTAAATATATAGGATAGGATGGTAGGTTAAGAATTCATATCCATTTACCAATCTATGCTTGAGATCAACTCTTGATGGGAGGATGAGCTCAAGGAATAAGAGGTGAAATCTCCAAGGTAGGTGTTGTATCTATTTCTCGAAGGTAGTTCTTGGTTGCGAAACTGCGGTGAGAAACCAAATCGACCAAACTTTAGGCTCAAGCTGGCCCTCGAACCAAAGTGGGCTCCCTCAAGTGTAACGAGGAATTTTTTAACGTCATTCACTATCACTCGACAATAAAATTTGAAGCACAATGAATAGATATATGATTTTTATAGTTGGTTGCTGATGATTATCCAATCTCTACTAAAAAATAAATCCCTACCTTGCAGAGGCCTTGATCAAAGTGCCAATGTCCAAATTTGACATAAAAAATTAACTTTAGAGAGTTTCGTAGAGGAATAGAAGAGAATACATGATAATTAAGAATTCATATTGAATACTTAAACAACCAGATATAGTAGATGCGTGTAGAAAACTTCTGAATCCAAAAAAATATAAATTGAATATATTCCATAAGGTGAAAATTAAAAATGCAGAGGAGCTATTTTAAACAAACTGTTCAATAAGCTTATCTCAATAATGATGATAACTTTGCAGTGGGATATCAAGGAGGTTGATACTGAACCTAGCATTTCCCTAGCTTCTATGTTACCTTGAACTTATGCAGAAATGGATTATGAAATTAGTGTAAAAACATACATAAGAAACAACTATTGTCATCAAAAAGAGCCATAAACCTTCAATAAAAAATACTGTAATAAAAGTCTTTAAAAAGATGGCAGGGTTTTGGCATCAAAATCCAACATTTTTATATTCAAAATCAAACAATATATAGATATTACAATTCCTGAAGTTGTTACAATTTTTTTGGAATAAAATCCTAAGCAATTCACCTAAAATAAAATAATCTCTAAATAATATGCAAGAGACTTGGAACTGCTGGAAAATCCCCTGCCTTCAAATCTAGGAATTGGTTCATTGATGCTGATTTAGATGCCCGAATGCTGCCTTTAAATATGAAATTGTTTTATTAATGTTGGTCCTATGCTTTGGATTATGTATTGGTTGAATTTGTTTTCACAAAATCTGCTATCTGTGCTTCAAACTTGGTTAAGTTTGTCACCTGTATCAACTACTTGCCCCTTTGACTGCTATTTCTAAGTCCAAAATCTGAAAATAATCTCATGTATACTTATGTTTTTTTGCCTAGTTGACCCAGGAATTCATTTCATTTTGGAGTTAAACCAAACTATATGTTGACCTTTTTGCCCACAGTGTTTGTCTTCATTATATTTTAAGTGCTTAACCATTGTCATAAAATATTTGAGAGGAAAATATTTTGATAAAATATTTCCCAAATGTTTTTTTAAACTTTCAATTCATATTTCTTCTATTTTCATGAATTTCATAAATGAACTCTAAATATTTCCTCAAATTATTTTATCTCGTAACACCATGCATTGTTTGAAATCTGTTTCTTATTTTGAAATCCGTGTATATTTTTCCCTTGAATTTACATATTTATGAATAAATAATATCCATAAACATATTTCATAAAACCATCGACAAATTTATTTCTCATGGTTTTGAAAACCATGTCTTGTTTTCCCATGATTGGTAAAACATCTTTTAGTTTCCCTTTTTACTTTTGTAAAATTTTTGGATAAGAATTTATCCAATTTTTATGTTCACGTGCATTTCCTCTTTATAATATTTTTCCTCCTTAAATTCATAACATAAAACATTATTTCTCTTCTTTGTAAAATTTCATTTTTACCTTGTAAAACTATTCCACAAGGAGGAAACATATCTACTCCCTCTTTATAATTTCTTTCCTCCTTAAATTCATAACATAAAACATTATTTCTCTACTTTGTAAAATTTCATTTTCACCTCTCTAAAACTATTCCACAAGGAGGAAACATATCTACTCCATGTTTTGTATTGAAGTGTATTTCAGGAACATGTATCCTCTTTTTACCTCATTTTACTCAGCCTCCTCTTACCTCAAGCTTTCGTCCATAATATTATTCTAGTAAAAATAACTATAAAAATGCTCTCTCCATTATTTCCCTCGATACACACTTTATAATTTATAATTTTTCTTGCATACCTTGTAGACATTCCCGCTGACATTTATAAGTTCAGATAAAAATGGTTTAGGTGGTGGGGGGGGGTCACGCAATGCATGAGATGAAGACAACTGGGATAGGCACCCCCTACAAACCATATATTTATTAATTCACACATCTCGAGGTAATGTATATAATGGTGTTTTAATGTGAGAAATGTGGGATGAGGACATAGGTTTGATTTGACTCATTGATTTTAAATTTTTGATTACCCGTAATACATGGTAACAAATGTGGTTCTCATACATAGAGATTGGTATGACTTGATAATTTTAACATAAGTTTAATATATTAAGAAGAAATATTTCGGTAAAAATCACATTATCATGAAAAAAGTCGACGCGTTTCGAACCAACCAGTGTGATGAACCACACTGGTTGGTTCGAAACGCGTCAACTTTGTTCATGATATCGTGATTTTTACCGAAATATTTCTTCTTAATTTATTGATGGATCACAGAAGCCAAAAATCTAATAAGTTTAATATTTTAAATAAATAATTTATAAAAATATAATATATATATTTTATTAAAAAAAAATAATTAAAATCAAAACTATTAAAAATAAATCAAAAACATTTATAAAAACCTCAGGGACAATTCATACTTTAGCAATGGAAAGGGTTAGATGGAGTGATATTTAAAGGAAGGAATTTTCAAAGGCAAGGATAAGATTGAAGGAAGGTGGAAATTTTTGGCAAATTAAAAAAAAAATGTAACTTTTAAAGGTATCAGAAAAAGTTACAATACAGGCTCCAACTAGGGAATGCTTCACCCTGTGGGATGCAGAGAACCTGTGGACATGTGCCTTGTATCTCTTGGGCATGGAGTATCGCCATAATAAAATTAATCATCTTCCCTCTCAAACCTGCAATTTGTGGTCTAACACCTGTTCTGCACTTTGAAATTTGTAAGTTGCCAACTAAAACCAAACTATCAGTTGATGCAAGTAAAATTAAGTACAATTGTGTTTAATTCATTGGGCTAGTGGATTAAATATTCCACATATGTTATTTTCATCTCCTGCAACTTATTTCACTTTAAGCAAACCAAACTACATAGTGTGATTGGAATCCAAATTGAAACAACTGCTGAAAATAAAACCCATTTATAAAATGCACACTAAAACTGAATTATTTATTGCACATTGAAAATGAATGATCTACTGATTCAATCCTACACACCTCTATATAACTAAGATAAAAATATGTATTCTTAGGTGTAGTAAAATTTATAGTGTAACCACGTGGGAGGTGGATTAACTAGAAGATCAGTTTAGCATGCAACTGAAGATATGAAAAATATTTACAACATAAAACTCAAATTCCTTGTGTAGATGATACTTACAACTGGTATTTGAAGATTGCATCTTTTTTTATGCTTGAAATTTCTGATCATTGCCATAAGGAAGAAAAACATGTTGTTGCATGTCATTATCATAGCAAGAGATGCACTTGTCATTTTGAACTAGCAGAATCAGTAACCCAATGGAATTTCCATATAAACAAAGTTAAAGAAACACAACGAATATTAACTTCCTACTCCCTTTTCACCAAAAAAGAGTAGATCGAATCATGATCGTTCTCCAGGGAAATATATCTTCGTTACTTCGATCCCTAGCAACGAAGCCAAATGTTGTATATGTTTCTTGAAGGTAGTTCTTGGTTACGAAACTGCGTCGAGAAACAAACTTGAACACAATGTATGTTCAAGCTGGCTTTTGAACAAGAGGGGGCTCCCTTAGGTGTTACAAGGATTTTTTTAACATTTTTCACTGTAACTCGAAAATAACCTTTGAAGAACAATGACTAGATCTATAATTTGTATAGGTGGTTGTTGATGATTGTCCAATATCTGATAAAAAATAAATCCCTCTCTTACAGAGGCCTTGATCAAAGTGCCAACGTCTAGCTTTGACAGAATAAAATAAATTTATAGAGTTTGGTAGAGGAATATAAGAGAATATATGATAATTAAGCATTCATACTGAATACATAATCAACCATATTTAGTACATGCATGTAGAAATATTCTGCACCCAAAAAAATATACATTCAAGAGATGACAAAAGGTGACAATTAAATATGCAGAGGAGTTATTTCAAACAAAATGTTCAATAATATTATCTCTATAATGATGATAACTCTGCTGTGGATTGTTAGGGAGATTGATACACAACCTAGCCTTTCCCTTGCTCCTATGTTACCTTGAAAATATGAAGAAATAGATTATTAAATCACCGGAAAAACATACAGAAGAAACAATTTATATCATGAACTAGAGCCAATAAATTTCAATTAAAAATCATGTAATAAATTTTTTTACAAAAATGGCAGGGTTTTTGCATCAAAATCCAATCCTTTTACATAAAAAATCAAACAATACATAGATATTACAACTCCTGAATTTGTTACAATTTTTCTGGAATAAAATCCTAAACAATGCACCTAAAATAAAAATAATCTCTAAATAATATGGAGGAGACTTGGAACTGTTGGAAAATACGTTGCCTTCAAATTTGGGAATTGTTTTATTGATGTTGATTTAGATGTTTGAATGTTTCCTTTAAATCTAAAATTGTTTTGTTAATGTTGGTCATCTGCTTTGGAATCTCGAGTTGTTGAATTTGTTTTCACAAAATATGTTATTTGTCCTTCAAACATGGTTAACTCTTCCACCTATATCAACTAGTTGTCCCTTTGACTTCTATTTCTAAGTCCAAAATCTGAAAATAATCTCATTTCTGCTTATGTTTTTCCACCTAGTTGATCAAGGAATTATTTTCATTTTGGAGTTAAACCAAACTATATATTGACCTTTTTTCCATAGTATTTTCCTTCATTACCTTTTAAGTGCTTAACCATTGTTGTAAAATATTTGGGAGGAAAATGTTTTGATAAAATGTTTCCCAAATATTTTTTTAAATTGTAATTCATATTTCTTCTATTTTCATAAATTTCATAAATGAAATCTCAAAATATTTCCTCAAATGAATTTATCTCGTAAAACCATCCATTGTTTGAAATCCATGTATTGCTTTTCCCTGAATTTATATATTTATGAATAAATAACATTCATAAACATATTTAATAAAACCATCAATAAATTTCTTTCTCATGGTTTTGAAAACCATGTCTTCTTTTGCGATGATTGGTAAAATATATTTTAGTTTCCATTTTTACTTATTTAAAATTATTGGATAAGAATTTATCCAAATTTTATGTTCACCTGCATTTCCTCTTTATAATTTCTTTCATGCTTAAATTCATAGCATAAAACATTATTTCTTTGCTCTATAAAATTTCATTTTTACCTCTGTAAAATTATTCCACAAGGAGGAAACATCTCTTTCTAGCATTGGAAAATCCATGTTTTGTTTTGAAGTGTATTTATGGAACATGTATCCTCATTTTACCTTGTTTTACTCAGTATCCTCTTACCTCAAGCTTTCACCCATAATCCCATTCCAGTAAAAATAACTATAAATATTATCCCTTCATTATAGCCTTCGATACACACTTGATAATTTTTAATTTTTCTTTTATACCTTGTAGACATTCCCCTCCGGCATTTATAAATTCAAATCAATTTAAAAAAATGGTTCTACAATGGTATTGTGTGGGGGGTAGTATATGGTAAATGGTTTAGGTAGGGGGAGGTTTCACAATGCATGAGATGATGGAAATTGTAAAATTGGTTAAGTAAAACCATAATTGTGGGGGGGTGTGGGGGGGGGGGGGTGGTTGGGGGTAGCTTGATGGTTGGATAGGCATCCCTCCCACCCATGCAAACCATAGATTTATTACTTCACACATCTCGAGGTAATGCATATAATGGTTTTTTAATGTGTGAAATGCAGGGTAGGGACATAGGTTTTATTTGATTCATTGATTTTGAATTTTTAATCACCCATAATACATGGTAACAAATGTGGTTGTCATACTTAGAGATTGGTCTAACTCGATATTTTTAACGTAAGTTTAATATTTTAAATAAATAATTTTATAAAAAAAAATTATATATATATATATTATAAAATTAATTTTTATTTAAAATCAAAACATTAAAAATAACTCAGAAACATTTATAAAAAAATAAGAGACAATTCATCCTTTAGAAATGGAAAGGATTAGATGGAATGATATTTAAAGGAAGGAATTTTCCAAGGCAAGGATAAGATTGAAGGAGGGTGGAAAATTTTGGAAAATTTCAAAAAAAATTGTAACTTTTAAAGGTGTCAGAAAAAATTACAATAGTAGGATAGGATAGGATTCGAGGTTTTTATCCAAGGTAAATAGTTAGAACAACCCTTGGAAGCTTCTGGAAGAGGAATCTTCAGGATTCTTTTTATTTTTCCTGAATTTCTAGAATCACTGCATCCCCAGCAAGGGGAAACCTGCTAGTGATGAATGCAAGTCCAGCGAGGACCAACCTCTTGGTGAATGCTGGTCCCTAAAGGGTTAGGGTGCATTGGGCCTAAAAACATTGAGATGAAGTAGTTAAGGGCATAAATTCAAGGTTTGGAGAGAGCCATGCTTAAGTATTTGTGTAGGGATGATGACAAGGCATTCAAGGATGTGAATGATCCTAGTTTGAAGGCCTATCAAGCATATGTGAAAAATGGCTTATAACAGATCGCCCCTAAAGATCAAAGTTAGAAATGAAAATTGATGAATGAAGTGCTTTACCTTATGAAAATTTAGGATTAGGAAAAACTAGTAAGATCATTACCTGTTACAATACATTTATATCATGACATATTTGTTGAGGGAGGAATACCCATGCTGAGGACATAAGCTAAAATTACATGTGCAATTATTGAACGACACGTCCACTGATGACAAAGGGTGGACCCATTTCTAGATGACTATCTATATGATCATAGCCATCATAATTTGTAATATTTGTGTAATCCTAAAATCACAACCTTGATGGATGAAAGTATATCTGGGGTCTTCTATCTCGTTCACATAATCACCCAATGTACAAGTCTAACCATGTGAATCAATGAGCTGAGGTAGAAAATAGTAGACACCATCTGATTATTTTTCGATGATATAATACATTAATAGACACGAGAGAAACCACCAATGATGTTAATGGCTCTCAAGGTACTACTTTACAATTTGTATGGTGTGAATGAATGATTTGAAGTTGAAAATCACATAGAATATTTCGGTCAAAGGGTAATGATGTAAAATTGTCGCAGAGAGCAAGAAAAAATTCCATTGATGTATACAATCACCAAGGTACTAAAGGTTGTTTCTAAGTAAACTTCTTGGATAATGAATTGATGTTGACAGGAAGAAACCCATCGTGGGAGGGCCTTGATGTATCCCCCATCAACAAAACGAAATAGGTATCATGATTTGAGACAAAATGATGTTGACATGGAACTGGATCAGGATTAGCAGACATGGAATGAAGGATTAAGAGTATTGTAGCATATATTGACTGAATGAATTCTCTTGAAAACATTAACGATACTGAATGGAGTTGGAAGCATTGACCCAAAACTGAAAATGGAGGCTTTGAAACAATGTGATGAACAAAAAGACAAGCATATTTCCCAACCCAAAACCATGGAGATGAATTGGAGGAGTGTCATGTTCAAGAGAGACTCACTACCATTAATAAGTGGAGTACCTTGTTTTCACAATTTCCCCAACCATTGCTAGTTAGTACCTCTTAATTTTTTAACAAGCTCGAGGAGGATAACATATGCTTGATCTGTAAGTTCATCCTTCCGATGAATCACTCCGAGTTTGTTTAAAGAACCATGAGAAGGATTTTTTCGGTCTTGTCATGTTTGACGAGTCCATCATTGTTTGATGTTTTAACTAGTCGAGCGAAGGTAAAACTCGAAATATTTTTCATGTTTAGAGAGTCTTAAATAGAGGCGAAAAAGAAAACTCCATATGTTCCTTTTCATAGATATTCCTCTGAGTCCGAAAAGGTAGAAAAAGATACTTAGGAGAACCTATTAGCCATGATAGACTAAGGTATTCCTTTTTTGAAAATAGCCTAGCTTAGTTCAGAAAAGGGTTAAAATTATACTAAGCAGACACTTTTTCATTTACTTTAACGAGTTTGAAAATAAAAGTTCTCTACAATATTTTCATATTTTGGGAGTCTGAAAAGAGCTGAATGAGGACTCCTGCTGGAGGAATGAATGGTATAAAGGGTAACAACTAGTTTCAATCATCATGGAACTACTAAAAACACGTCAAGGTCAAAGGTTGGCAAATAAGACCACTCATCGCATTGGTTCCCCATGAAAGGGTAAAACAACCAAGTGAAAGAGTATGATCGGCTAAGTAGATGGTAATGATGAAATGAGAAAACCAATGTTCATAAGGAAAAATAGGATGATAAAAAATACAAATCACAAGAGATAAGATGAGAATGGTTTCATTTTTACATAAGCTTGAAACAAGGAAAAACTAAGATTTAAATAATTTTGCATGCCTCCAGCATAATTACTCAATTTGAGGAACATTCCCCCCAACCTTGATTTCATGCACCTATGTAGACCACTAATTATTAACAGGTGGATGGAATGAAGGTTCATTTATGAGATCAAGTGAAAGATTTGACTGGGAATTTACGAGATCTAATCAATGACACAAATGGAAAGGGAATCTATTTTATTTTTTAATGAGCTTGACACAGGAAAATAACTATGCTCTGAGGACCTTATTTAATTTTTTAAGGAGCTTGACACAAGAAAAGAAACTCTGCTCCGATGACCTTGTTTCATTTTTTAAGGAGCTTGACATAAGACAAGGAAATCTTCTCCAAACCTTGATCATGACCTCCAGGAGGCCATGGATTCCAAGAGGTTCTCATCAGATGGAAGAACGCCGCTCTGGAAGGGATATGTATCAAGGGATCCAAAAGAAATATCGAGATCTAATGCCCCCAGTAAATGACTCAACATATCACCTACTAGATCATCAATAGACACGAGCACGAAATAGGTTGCCACATAAGTAATATATGGCTGGGGAGATACCACTTGCATATAAGGACCATTTAGGGAATTTGGTTGATTAGGAGTCATATTAGGACCAGTGAACGAAATATGGTAAATGGTCACGATTATTCCTTCATGAGGGAAACACATCACACGAAAGAGTGAAGAGATAAGATATCCCATGGCAAACACATAATCACGCCCAAGGAGAATATTAAAATCCAAAGGGCCTTGAACTACCATCACATCGATATAGATAGTCATTCCTCCCAAACTAATAGGAAACTTAGGAAGGATACCTAATGGTTTATTGGTTCCTTTGTTAAAGGCCAACAAATTCTGGATAACAGGCACAAGTTGCGGAGAACCGAAAGATTGCCAAGAAGTTGAGGAAAGAATACTAACAAACACGCCTTCGTTTATGACTATACTATTGGTCACCATAATTGTCTTCATTTAACCCTACCTTTATCCTAGACCACCCAAATCCCTGTTTTACAATTAAACTAAACCCTTTACACATGGTTCTTGGTTCCTTTTTGTGATTTTCTTGGATATGGATCATAGAGGCCTATTAATCATTAAAGAGGTTGAATAGGCTTATATTTCCTTGTAACTTATCTATTTCATATTTCCTGAAGGCATGGTGAGTAAGTATCATTAATCGAAGACAGAGTTGGTTGGTGCAGGATCCGATGTTCTTGTACCATCTATTGTTCCTATACTAGGTAGATAGCCGATCGATTCATTCCATATTAACTTCAAAAATATCATAGTTGTTAAGGAGTGGTGTGCACCTATTGCTGAGGTTTTGTTCCATTTTTTGCATCAATATTGGAGCATTATGGATATGCTAAAGATGGAGGTCGGTCATCGTTCAACACATTTTTCCTGTTAAGTTTTTCATTGCGGCCAAGAGTTGAACATCTATGTATAAATTAGGGATTATAGGATAGGTTTTGTTAGCGATACTGTGAAGAGATTTTGGTACCCCGTTGTTGTAATTTTTTGAATCTTGTATTGCCTTGACCCTCTGGGGCTAGAAATCTGGTTTTATTATGTATATTTTCAGAAGACTTTGAATAAATAAGGAGCTAATTTAGGTTTGATTCATTTCTTGTTCCTGTTATTATTTTTAATGCTTCCTTCGCGCATTTGAGTTCAGATTTTTCGTAAAGGGACATGAGTTGGTTGGCTAGGGCCCAACCAACCCAACTCACTCTCCCCATTTTTTTGTGGTGTGCATAGATACAATTATGCTGGTGTGAGCAGAGTGATTTCTTTATGCTTGAGCTTGCAGGTTTGGCGAAACCCTTGTGCATGTATTTATTTTATGCATGATCTTAGATCTGAGGAGTCCTCGTGTGCGTTGAGTGGATTTTCATTTCCATTTTCAATATTTTATTCTTTCCTAAAGAATCACAATGTTTATTTTATTTTTTGAGAACATTTCTTGAATTATTTTTGAAAGCTTAGACATGGTTACAAGCTTAATGATTTAAGTTTGATAGGAAGATTTATTTCCTTTTATAGCACTGAACATACCTTGATATAAATATGATTTCTGGCTGAGTGATGATATATCTGTGTATAAGTTTTGACTGTAACATTTTTCCTCAAATGATTGTAAACTAAATATCACTAAGTACAAGAATCGTTTATGGCATTTTTCTGAGCTTAAAGACTTTATGAAATTAATATTTTAAGTAGAGTACAAGTATCATGCTGCGACAAAGATCTGAAGAGGTTTAAGTCTCATATTTTTTATAACACACTTTTATTTATAACGCAAGAGTTTTTCCTTTCTGCTATTGCGAGAATTTCCTTAAGTCTTTGCAGTTATCTTTTCGTTGAAAGCTTGATTTGGATTGGGAGTCTTTTGATTAAAGTTCGAGCTAAATTTTTCTTTCTGTTTCACTAATTTCCAGTTTATTAGTTGTAGCACATCAATATATGAGTGAAGGGTGGTTGAAAGTAAGCTTGTTCTAGTGCAGGAACAAAACGTTCCAGTACAGGAACAAAACATTTTAGTACACGAACAGAGTGTTCCAGTACTAGAACAGAGTACTTAAGTGCAAGAATGAAATTCATTTTGGCACAGGAATGTAATTTTTCTAGTATAGGAATGAGATATTTTCAGTAAAGGAAACATATTCAAAGGTGAAATAAAACACCATTCTTTATGTTTTCTAAGCATTTGAATTTGATCACAGGAACATACTTTATCTTTTGATATCTTTTTGAGATTGATTGCAAGGCGTGCTTTAATTTTTTCTGTCAAATTTTTTGGCAAGTATTTTTCTTGAGTAAATTCAGTACCTAGAGTGGCTTGGTGTCATTTCACTGAAAGGTTTTCTTTGTAGTTTATTTCTTTTTGATTCCGAAAAATTTAGTTAGTCGATTAGAAGTAGGATTTACAGAAGTTAAACCCAAAAGTATTTGGAATTTCTTGTGTTACGCCTCGAAGCTTACATGTCCCTGGATTGACAAATTAAGTGTTGAAGGAGTTCAATGAATTGTAACTCTGGCACCCAACCTTTCGACGCCATTTGTGAGGAGGCGTTGAAAGAAATCTAGTAAAACTTTTGATTTTTTCTGCAATAGAGGTAAGCCTACTCTTATTTTTTCCAACATATTTTGATTCTATTGTTTGAAGGATTTTATTTGAATTAATTCGTGTGTTGTTATGTTTACTGCAGCAATTGATTGGGCTTTTTTTTTCAGCAATTTTATTTATTATTATTATTATTATTATTATTTTCATTTTGGTCACTTTTGGTTGATTTATTTTAAAATGTATCACTAAAAGAGGTAGGGGTCCGATCCCAATATGGGTCAAAGAAACACTGATAAATTTGAATTTTTTTCTCACGTTGGGCCTTTTATTGCAAGCATAAAGTCCAAGTAAAAACAGATCCACTACCTAGGTACTGTTCATCTAGACTCTAGAAAAAGTAGTTTGGGAGTAACAAAACAAACAAGGGGAAGGAAAGAGACTACTAGAACCCAAAAGAGCGATTTGAGCCATAGTCATCTTGCACATTCTGTTGAGAGTGGTCTGATTGGAGAAATAAAAATGTTAGATAATGAAGACCATGCCAAGGGAACTGGTGAGAATAAGCCAAATGAGGAACAATCCACCTTTGGGATTTTGATTGTGGACCTAGATATAATAGTTCAAATGAAGAATATTCCTCCATCCGCTCTTCCCCATTTCCATGATAAGGTACATGAATATTCAGATTATTTTTTATTTTAATTTTATATACTGTGTAGGAGTTATGATTATTCTACAGGCGCCCAAAAGCTAGAACTATTTCCTGCAAATCTCAGCGATTCGGCTTTACACTGGTTCGTATGACTAAGAGGAAATATTGTAGCCTCTTGGGAACAAATGAAGAGAGTATTTTTCACTAAATATCAGGAATATTGAAAAATGAGATAAATGCAGGATGAGATCTTCACTATTGTACAAGGTGTTGATGAGACTTTGGAAGATTACTTAGAAATATTTTTATATATTCTCCAAAGGTAAAAACATAAATTTGATATGAGTACTATAAGAACCTTGTTCTTACAAGGACTTACTGATGATGCTACAAATAATTTAAACTTATTAGGACAAGGGGACATTTCTCAAAAGACTTTTGATAATATTTGTGACTTGTGTAGGAAGTTCTCACAGAATCAATCTAGATATGGTAGAGGAATTCGAAGTAAAATAGAAAATTTGGATCTATGAATGATATGATTATTGGTTTGGAAAACAAGATGAACGATATGAAAGCTGAAATTATGAATACTGTTATCAAACAAATAGTCTTTTTAAAATTTCAGCAAAAATTAGTAGAAGAACAAGAGTCATTGTCCCTTTGTCGTCCAAAGTGTAAAAAAAAACATATTTTACGTGAATGTCCTGTAGATATTAAGAGTGCTAATAAGTGTGTGATATGTAAAGGGAAACATCCTTTTGAGGAATTCCCTTATATACCAGGATTGAAAGTAGCATTTGAAGGAGAGCATCAAGAACCTAAGCCATTACATGCTATGAGAGCATTAAAATCATGGCCTCAGGTAGGTACATGTATGATCCCTAAACATGCACCGTGTTTTTCTAGTTATAATGAACCACAATATTCCTATAAAAACTTATTACTCTCAAACTTGGAAGCATGGGCATGATTTTCAGTATGGACAATCACCTCCACCTTGGAAACAAGGATGGAGGGGATCACCGCACTCTCATTATTCTTATCCTGCACCTACACAGTCATATCCCACTACCTATGAACCTTATCCCATGGCACAACCTACATTAATAGCCTTACCTCAGTAGATTCAGGCCATGAAACCATTACGTTTACCACCACCTTTTCGACCGCCTCAACTACTTTCACAACCAATACCAAACCTAAATAATAAAGCGATTCAAGTGATTCATTCTATTAGATCGCTTCATTTTAACATTTATCATATGATGCCAGTTAGGGTTAATTACCTTCAACTAAGATCGGGAAGGGCAGTAAATTCATAAAAACAAAAACAACCTATGGTGATTACCGAGGAGAAAAGTGAGGAGGAAACTCCAAATAATTTAAAATAAGATGTCACCATTTGACCCATTCCCGCACATTCAGAGCCCTTACCATCTTCTTCAAGCCGACCTCCATTCTAGAGAGGCTAGCTATGGAGAAAGATGACCCCACCCTTGAGTCTAACTTGCTTTCCGAACTTAGTAATATTTGTATAAAGGTTCCTTTTCTTCACGATATTAAAGAGATCCCCATCTGTACTAAAATCATTAAGGAACTATCTTAAAAATCCATGAAGGAAGAGAGTAGAGCCTCACACCATTCAGTTCGTTGGGAGAGCAGTTGAGTTAATGGCATGATGTTTTCAAATGGAGAAATATAATAATCTTGGAAACCCAGTTGTTGTTGTTTAGATAGATGATATCCTTGTCCCCCACATGTTAATAGACCTAGGAGAAGTTATCATTGTTATGAATAGGCAAACCATGAAACAAATCTGGTTGGTTCACATTTGTCCTACCCCTAATTTTCTTGAACTTGCTGACATATCTAAAATCAAGCTAGATGGTGTGTTAGATGATGTGTTTGTCTCAATTTTTTCTTGGGAATACCTTGTGGATTTTACTGTGCTTCAGCCAAAAAATCCTATTGGAGGACATCGCTTGATTTTGGGACGACCATGGCTTGATACAACATATGCTTATATAGGATGTCACTTCGGTGATATGTATATTTCCCATGGAGATGCTAGGAAGAAAGTCACCTTGTACCCACCTACTAGATCCATCCAGGAGTGTTGAGTAGACTATGATAGTAGTGATGAGGAGAGTCGATATGTTTCTTTGATTAATCATTATACCGAGTCAACTGAGGAGGGTGAGATTCAGGATTTCTTGAAAAATATGGACACAATGTCAAATTTTTATTCACTTTATCATATTTTAAGCCCGATTTTTCAAGAAAGCTATGACTCCCAACCTTTTCCATTACAGATTTTAGTATCACCTACTAGAATTATCGAGCCCATAACCACTCTTGTTGAGATTAGTCCAGGAAAATATTTACACATTAGTTTAGACTTGGACTTATCCCAACAAGAGAAGCTTGTGAACTTGTTACGAGACCATATTGGTGCCTTTGCATGGAGGTATGAGGACATGAAAGGAATCCCTGCTGAAACTTGCACTCATCAAATTTATATTTAGGAGGGAGCCTGACCTGTTCGACAACCCCAAAGTTGTATGAATCCTGTACTAAGAGAAGTTGTTAAAGAATAATTACAAAAAATCTTAGATGCTGATTTTATATTTCATATATCTGATAGCTAGTGGGTGTCCCCATTAGTGACAGTTCTGAAGAAACATGCGAGATGACGTATTTGCATTGATTATAGAGAATTAAACAAAGACACTCTCAAGGATTATTTTCCCCTTCCCTTCATTGATCAGGTGCTAGATACCCTTACCGGTAAAAACTACTTTTCATTTTTAGATGGCTTTAGTGGTTATAACCAAATACAAATCACACCCGAGGATCAGGACAAGACCAATTTTACTTGTCCATGGGGAACATTCGCTTATTGAGTGTTTCCTTTTGGAATTTGTAATGCGCAAGCTACCTTTCAAAGGGAAGTTTTGGCTATCTTTTCTAACCTCAAATGTGTAGAGGTTTACATGGACGATTTTTCAGTATTTGGTGATTCTTTCGAGGAAGCCATTAAGCATTTAGAAAAAGTTATTTTTGTTTCCAAGAGGCTCGCCTCGCTTTGAGTGATAAGAAATGTAGATTGATGTGCAAAGCAAGGGTACTTCTTGGCCATCCTATCTCTTACAAAGGTATATAGGTAGACTCGTCCAAAATAGAAGTTATTTTACGTCTTCCTGCACCCAAAACACGAAGGGAAATGAGGGGATTCATGGGACATGTAGGCTATTACCGGAGATTCATCGAAAAGTTGTCCAGGATAACTACCTGTATTTTTTTTATTTTTATCTAAGGATAGTGATTTCTCTTGGAATTCAACTCTCAAACAAGCTCTTGAGGAACTGAGGGAAAAAATAGTACATGCACCAACCCTGAGGGGGCCTAATTGGTCCCTTCTATTTTGTATTTCCTCAGATGCCTCAGATACTACTATTAGTGCAGCCTTAGGACAAGAAGAAAACCAATGATCCTATGCAATCTACTTCATAAGTAAAAACTTGTATCCTGCTGAACTGAATGATATAGTAACCAAGAAAGAGTTCTTAACTGTGATATTTGCTATTAATAAATTCAGATACTAAATTATGGGTTATGAAGTTATTATACATATAGATCATTCTACCATAAAGTATTTAATGAACAAACCTTTGAGTAGTGGTAGGGTGACTAGGTGGTTCAGGAATTCAATGTTACCATTATCGATAGACCAGGAAAATAAAATTTTGTAGCTGATTATCTTTCTAGATTAAACAATCCAGATGAAACAATTCATGTAGATGAATATTTTCTTGACGAACATCTTTTTGTTGTATCAAATAATTATCCATGGTTTGTTGATATAGATAATTATTTTGTTACAGGAAAAACACCACCTCACCTATCCACTCAAGAGAGGCATAACATTATTTAGAAAAGTGCTTCATATTCCTGGATTCAGGGAGACCTATTTTACACAGGACCTGATCTTATTATTTGTATATGTGTGAGAGAGGAATAAGTGTTTGATATTTTGAAAGTTTCCCATGATGAATCTTGTGGGGGTAATTTTGCTGATAAATTGACAACATATAAATTTCTTCGCATTATCTATTTTTGGCCTTCCTTGTTTAAGGATGCCAAACAATATGTCAAGATTTGTGGCAGTTGTCAATGAATGGGCCAACCTGGTCAAATTGATGAAATTCCTTTGTGTCATCAAGTCATGATTGAACCCTTTGAAAAATGGGAAATTTATTTTTTAGGACCTATAGCTCCGACATCTTCAAACAAAATATATATCTTGGTTTGTACAGATTTTGTAACAAAATGGGTAGAAGAGAGAGTTGTTGCTTTTTCCACTGAAAAAGTTGTTGTTGATTTTTTATTTAATGATATTTTTACTGGATTTGGTGTTCCAAGAGAAATTGTTAATGAAAATGGGCCTCAATTTGTTTCTAATCTGGTAAAAGGTATTAGAGACCAATATAAAATTCAACATAGGAAATAAAAACTATACCACTTGTAGGAAAATGCCCAAGTAGAATCTACTAATAAAGTGATCGAGTTCATTCTTACAAAAGCAATGATTATTCATAAGAAATATTGGGTGAACAGATTACCAAAGGCATTATGGGCTTATAGAAATACCTAGAGGAATAACACGGGTCATACACCTTATGAGATGGTGTACAAGAAGTAGGTCCTGCTGCCGATTGAATTCCAGATTAATACTTTCAGAAATGTAGTCCAATTGGGATCGAAACTCTCGGAAGAACATTAACAATGTCTATTATAGTTGAATGAGATTGATGAATTTAGAAGAGATGTTCTTCAACATAAAATATTAATGGAGAAACAACGTAGTAAATGGCATGAAAATTTGATAAAAAAGAGGCAGTTCCAACCAGGTGATTGGGTATTCCTTTATGATTATATATTTAAACATTTTAAGAGGAAATTTTGTACATACTAAATGGTGCCATATGAAGTAGTCAAAGTTTTTGAAAATGGAGCGATGGAAATCAATACCATTGATAGACATGAATCAATTTTCCTTGTGAATGGACATAGACTTAAAGTATGCTTTCAACCCACCACCAAAGAAAACTTCATACAACAAGTGAAACAAAAAAATAGAATTAAGGATGGTAGGTGGTGATGGAAATCTAATGTGAATTTTATTTCTGTTTTCAAATAAATAAGAAGAATAAGAAGAAGAAGAAGAAGAAGAAACCAGAAAATTAACAAATTGAAAATAAATCTTTACTCGTGACTGTGAAAATCAGCTTGCTGGCATGGTCTTGGAAGGGTATTTCTAAAAACCATCATGCTAGCAAGTAGATCAATTTTTTTTAATAAAAAGGGATGTTACTTGATTATTATAAATGTTGATTGTCATTGAGAAGAAGCAAGTTTCTGTAAATTTTTCTAGTGAAAATAGAATGACTGGAAGAACTAAGCCCTTATCAAACTTCAAGGAAATTCACATGGAAAATCTTGTACAAGTGATGCAAAAATCCCGTTGCAATTAATTTATTCAAGGTAGAACATTATTTGGCAGAGACATTTGTGGATTGGGGTAAAAAATATTCCTTTCTTCTTGTTATCTTTTCGTAATTTTCCCTCTATTTCCTCCTTATCCTAGTTGAAATTTCCCTCCTATTCTTCATAAGTTTCCTGTCCCTATTTCTATTTTCCCTCTCATCCATGAATTTGTTTTTTCCATTCCCTTTTCCTATATTCCCCTGTATTGGTTTATCTCACTCTAATCTCCCTCAATATTTTCATTCCCTTTATAAAAATACCCTTGTCCCGCTTCATTATTTTCCTCATGAATTTTTGCAGGATGTGATGAATCTATGAAGACCTTACTTGATTAGATCGAGAAAGCACAATGATACTTGGAAACTGGCGATAAAAGAAAATCCTTTAATTCTTCAATTTATTCGTGAATATAGCCTGTGTATAACAGAGATAATTTAATTTTGTAAGAATCATTTATGCATTACAGGAACCAAAACATACTGGTGCATGAATATATGTTTCAGTACAGGAAGATGGGTTCAAGTGCAGGAACCCAGTCACAGTACATGAATTATTTTGTAATAATGAGCTTTATTAGATCGACTTCAAATTTTATTTAGAAATATGATGCCTATTTATGAAAGCCATTACCGTTGTATTTAAGATTTAAATGACATTATTTATCATTTCCCAATAGGAATAAATGTTTAAAGTGCAGGGATATTATAGGTTTAACTAACCTCATTTTAACAAAGCACTATCATATCCAATCAAAGTCATGATGAGGGTCAGGAACATGTGTAAATGGTGGCTTCCTTATCTGTTGATTATATCTGAACCTTGTAATTTTTTAATGATTTGGCCATTATCATGTGTGAACCATGCATTTCCTTTTTGAAATTTTAAACCGCTGCAGCCGCTGCCTTTAGCTATCATTACCCCAGTTACCTTGGAAATCATGCCAAATCCTCGGCCTTTCCAATCAAAATTTTTACACTAACAAGGTGCCAGTCATTTTAATCAATGATATAAGTGGATTGGATGTTATGGAGTGAAAATTAAAGAATTGGTGCATGCAATTCAAATTTGATAAATACAGAGACCATAAGCACACCCTCAGAATTTAAAAAATTGTATGTTGAGAAGGATCTTATTTTTTTCAGGATTTTGTAGGAGAGTGGGAGTAGTGTAACCCTTGAGCATCATGGCACCAATATGAATTGAACCATGGTCTATAAAATAACTAGAAGGGATGGCAGAGTATGAGGACAATCTTCCCCTATTGCAGGAAACCTAGTTTCTTCCCTTCTTTCTCAAGTTCAATGGCTACGATTCTGCCGTATCTTAGGAATTTTCACACACCTTTGATGGAAGGAAAACCATTTTTGTCTCTATGCAGTTTCAAGTGACAGAGAATTCTATTTCACAGGACACGGAGCTACTAGCCATGGGCGAGAAGTGGTTTAAGAAGGGTGAAGTAGAAAAGGGTTTATGTCGTCATTTTCTACTTGAAGAAGACTATGCTGTGGACTGGAAAATTGGATTGCAAAGGAATGTGATGGTTGAGAAATGGTGAAATTTGTTGTAAATTACCCAGAAGTTCCTTACTTGCGAAGGGAGAGTTTAGAAAAAATGTCTAAAAGTGTGAAAAAGAGTCAAAGATACCAGATAGGGTTTAAATTGTGCCATTATGGTTTAGTCCAGATTCTAGTTAAAAAAGAGTTAGAGAATAGAGGCACTGCGTGGAAAGAATTTCAGGATGAAATCACTGTAAACAATCTCGTGGTAGGATTCAACCACAAAAAGGAAGTAAATGGGTCGTCTAGCCAAGTTTCATCCAACAACAGGAGAAAAAGTTGACACCTATAAAAGGTGGAAAGTGTTGAAAACTAAAGATTGGAAAACCCCAGTCCAAGAAGCCTAAAACCTAAGAAGAAGGAGAAGAGTAAGGAATAAAGTGAAATCGAGAATTCAAGACCCTCCCGTAGGTTTATACAATTTTCGTTAAAAATACGCCATGCTTCTTTGAGAAAAGAGCCGGTTACGACAACTACTATAGTGGAGATAATTGAGGACTCTAAGGAGTGTGTCTCTCTAAAAAACCCTCCTATGGAAATTCCTACAAATACTTTGACAATGCGGAGAAATATTTCAATGTTAGCAGAAGTAGCAACCATGGGTGCTTCAATCTTTAGTCTAGGTTATGTTGAAGAAGAGGATGATATTCATTTGTCATCTCTGATGAAATAAGTCAAGAATAAAAATGTGACTCATAAATAGGAAACGAGGGAAGAGATAACAAAAGTCCCGACAGTAGAGAAGCTTGAGGATACTATTCCTATAAATATTGAAACACAGGAGTTGGAAAAGAAAATAGAAAATAATGATACTTTCTATGAGTCAATGGCTAAAAAAGAAACAATGAAATAAGAAGTTGAGGAGAAAAATTATGTCTCCGGAATGTGAAGTCAAATTCAGGATTTGAAGCAAGAAATATATGAAATTGAGGTTTTAAATTGATGTGTAATGGGATCGGATGGGATCGAGTTATTCTAGATTTGGGATCGGATGCTATTGTTCTACCTAAGAAAACATGGAAGCGCAAGGGAGAGCCAAAGCCGAAGTGGTCTACCATTCAACTGCGCATGGATAATCAACAGAATAACATTCCTTTAGGAATGCTATCACAAGTTGTGGTTAGTATAGAGTGTGTTAATGTGACGACAGAATTTGAAGTCATCCAAATTGCAGATGATATTGATCCCTATCCTGCGCTGCTAGGATTAGATTGGGCCATCCGACATGGATGGTGTTATCAATCTGAAGAAAAGGAGGATGGAATTTGAAAGCAATGGAGTCAGGGTAATCATTCCTCTAGATCCTGCAGAAGAACTGAGCCGGTGCGTGCTGAGGGTGAGATCGATCAAATCTATAAGCTAACATTGCGCGAAGAAGATTGGATTAATCTAACAAAAGATGGAAATATTAAGTGGGAGAAGGATAACTCTATTCTTTCAGACTCTGATGAAGAACTAGAAAATTGGTAGAACCAATTGCATGAGGTGTCTACGCTACGCTGTAATCACGTGACCTAATCTCTGCTATGTATAACATCTAAGGTACGCGATTTACCGCATTATGATGGATTTACTGATATAAACATGTTTTAGGAGAGCTTGAAAGGACCGTACCTGAAGGAAAGAGATTCCATGCTTTGGATATTAGCTTGTGTGCTACTCCAACAAGATGGTGAGAAACTCATAAGGAGAATATGGGCAACAAGGACGAATGTGTGCACATGATGAGGTTGAAATTTGAATGTCCAGTCATGAAAATGGAAGATGTGTACTCTGGAAAAGAAGATCCACGCAGGCCCATGGAAATATGGAATCAGGTATGGGGTGTAGATCCAATACCTAAATGGGTCCATATGTTTATTCACACGTTGGGAAAGGTGCCTACTGAATGGTATTTGGAGACAGAACTGCGCAGAGGCACTATTGAATGGTTTGCAAACAAAGAGTTTTATTCTTACATTTAGCTTTCAGAGTGGATTTGATACGGTTGGCCAATATTTGCATAATATGCAAGAAGTCATATTTGATACAACGAAGCCTACAATCGAGTGTGCTCCACTAGCCTGGGATGCATACATGAAAGCTATTGTGAATTTTAGGAACCTGACAGTGGAATAAATTGAAGAGAATCCAATAATATCATGATCCCTGAATCTGAAGGAAAGTACGCACTGATTGGGCCCTTGATCACCTCGCTAGATGTGACAAAGCCCCTAAAGCTCAGGCAGGTGAATATTGGAACTGAAGAACAACCTAAGTTGGAAAATATTGGAGACTACTGGGTTGATGATACAGTAGGCAAGGTTGCTGAGTTGCTCACACAATATCAAGATCTATTCCCTACAAAGTTCTTAGAGTTGAAAGGAATCATTGGGGAACTTGGAGTTATGAAAATCACATTAAAATATGATGCGTGCCTAGTAAAACAACACCCATACCGACTGAACCCAAGATATAGTCAGAAGGTGAAAGAAGAGTTGGAAAAAATGGTTGCAAGATGCAGCATTGAACCTGTAGAAGAATCTGACTAGGTAAGTCGAATGGTTGTGGAAGATAAGAAGAGCAAGGGCGAAATCAAAATATGTGTGGACCTGCGCAAATTGAATGATGCTTGTGTACATGATCCATTTCCAACTCCATTCTCTGATGAAATTTTGGATAAAATTGGATGTCAAGAAGCATATTCCTTCACAGATGGGTTTTCGAGATACCATTAGATCTCGATTGTAGCAAAATATAGAAGTAAGACCACCTTTTCTACTGAATGGGGATCCTTCCAATATACAGTCATGCCTTTTGGATTGAAAAATTCTCCTGCCATTTTATCGCATGTAGTAGTTGCTACTTTCAAAGAGTTTATCCACAAATTATTGGAGGTATACTTTGATTATTTGACTATATTTCGGCTGTTAAAGAAGCATGTGTCAAATATGCGCTTAATGATGGATTCTTGTAGGAAGTATAAGATTTAATTGAATTTGAAGAAGTGTATATTCTGTGTACCATTTTGGATACTGTTGGGACACATTGTTTGTCAGCAGGGGTTGATGGTAGATCCTGCAAAGATTGCAGCCATAGTTAATTTGGAGGTATTTGAGAGTGCTAAGGAGTTGCGCTCAATATTGGGGCATACTAGATATTTTAAATTTTTTATTAAGGGCTATGAACTGATAACTACACCCATGTAAAAAAATGCTCAAGAGGGATGCAACATTCTGTTGGGATGAGGATTGTCAGAAGAATTTTGAGTCACTAAAGGAAAAGATGGTCACTGTGCCCATCCTGGTCTTCCTAGATTGGTCAAAGGTGTTTCATGTACATGTGGATGCATCATGTATTGTGCTCAGAGCTATTTTAGCACAACAAGGAGCGGGTGAAATTGATCATGCTATTTCTTATGCAAGACGAAAAATTTCAAGCACAAAGAATAATTACTCAACCACGGAAAGGGAAAGGCTAGAAATGGTGTACGCACTATAGAAATTCCGCCACTATGTGTTAGGAGGTCCCTTTAAGATGTTCATTAATCATTCTGCTTTGATGTACTTGGTCAATAAGCCTTTGTTGGGAGAGAATATCTGTAGGTGGTTGTTGTTATTCTAAGAATATGATTTTGAGATTATGGTAAAACCAGGAAGATTGAATGCTAGGCCAGACCATCTGTCATGCATTGAAACATGTGAGGAACCTACAAATTTAGAAAATGGATTGCCATATGTGTAGTTGTTTGTGATAAAGGTGGTTGATGAGAATTTCCCTGATATCATTTAGTTTCTGACTGCTAGACACACACCTGAGGAGTATACAGTTCAACAGAAGAAAGAACTCGTGGTGCGTGCAACATAATTAACCATTATTGCTGGACAATTGTATAAATGGGTGCGGATGAGGTTCTGGGAAGATATGCCTTGGAGTATGAGAGATGTTCAATTCTAAATGAAGCTCATGGAGGGGTTGCCGGTGGTCATTATGTAGGTAAGGCCACTACACAGAAGATTTTTCATGCTGGGTTATGGTGGCCCACGCTACACAATGATGTGTATGCGCACTGTTGCGCATGTGATGTATATCAGAGGACGGGAAAGCCGCCGTGGAGAGACAAAATTCCCTTGCATCCCTAGATGGCACTGCAAGATTTTGAGAAATGGGCTATAGATTCTGTGGGACCTATTAATCCTCTAGGAAGGAGGAGTGGTGTGTGCTACATTATCACTGCGACAGATTATGTAACCATATTGGCTGAAGCTAAACCAGTGAAATATTGTACTACTGATATAGCTACGCAGTTTATATTTGAGAATATTGTGACTCGGTTTGGTTGTCCTAATTTTTTGATAAGCGATCAGGGTACACATTTTGTAAAGAAAACCATTGAAGCCTTGATATAATAATTCAAGATGCGTCAATAAAATATCTTTTCCTATCACCCTCAGGTAAATGGCACAGTTGAAGCTTTCAATAAGATATTAGAGGCCGAGCTGACCAAGGTGTGAAATGCTAATAGAAATTATTGGGATGAGAAAGTGATAACAATTCTCTGGTCATATAGGACTACCTGCAAAATGTTGACTTGAAGGACACCTTTTAGGATGGTATATGGGCAAAAGGCTGTGTTGCCCATGGAGTTCAGTGTTCCTAGTCTGCGCATTGCAACACTTACCAATATGGCTGAAGAAGATGCTCTGGAAGATCGGTTGTCATAGTTGGTTTCTCTGGAAGAAGATCATTTTATTGCAAATTATCACTAGTAGGTTCAAAAGGCACGCGAAAAATCATGGCATGACAGGCATATCAGGAAAAAAGTGTTCAAGGAAGATGATTTGGTCTTACTGTATGACAGCAAGTTTGTGCACCACCCAGGGAAATTGAAGATGCATTGGCTAGGGCCCTATGTTATGGAGGAAATCATTGATGGAGGAGCAGTGCGGCTGGCAACATTGAGTGGGGAATCCCTTCCTGTGTATCTCAATGGTATTTGTTTGAAGCCCTATAGGGATGACCCTGTGCCTACCAAATGAATATATGGCTGGAGTATCAGACCTGCGCAAATGGGATGGTGAATTCACAGTAAGGTGCGACGCGCGGGTGGTAGCTGCGTGAGGAGGTTGAATGGGTCATAGAGGTGTCAAAATCTAGTCATTAGAACAGAAAACTGGAAAAGAGAGATTTATTACCTTTTTTGAGAGCATCTAGGATGCATTTAATGAGGGGATTTTTCCAGTTTTGGGATTGTTTTTTCAGTAATGGAGACTCATTAATGAAAAAGGAGACGTTGAAGATGTGCCACAAGTATAAATATGACATTTTGGGTCGAAATAGTTCCCTTTGATTTTTGAGTGAATTATTTGCTTTAAGCTCCCTAATTTCCACTGTATATACTGTGTCTATGTCTAGTTTGGATCTAGAGTTCAAAGATTCACTGAGCCGAGTAGGGTTGGGCTACACTATTCTTGTAAAAATTACAGCCACAACACTGGGAGATTACCCTGTTGCGCCTGAGGTCCCCATTGTTGAAACACCTGCGCCCTCCAAGTCTAAGAAGGGGTAGTATTCTAGTCCTCAAAAATCTCTGAGAGAAACAACCCCCAAGCCACGCTCTAGTGCAGCTGCGAAGATGAAGAGGCATATGTCTGAGGTCCCTAAAACCATTGGCGAAGGAGAGGAGGATGTGGTTGAAGTGGACCCATTTTCACAACAGCCAAACTATGTTTCACCGCACAAACCCTCTGTCCGAGTTCCCAAAGACCTAGAGAAGGTGCGTGTAGGCATATAGATGCCATTGATCCCTGAGAATGTCCCAATGGAAGGGGACATGTTCGCTAAAATTCCACAACTCATATTCGATGATTGGGACATCGTAGATGTTGAGAAATTCTCAGAGCACCGAATTTATACCTTAATCAGATTACCTATGAAGGAGGCATTGTGCACCTCGAGCCAAAAATATGGGTGCTAGGTGTTACACTAATTTTTGGTCATCTAACCATGTATAATTAGATGGATCTAAATACACCATGCAAATACTTTTACCATAGTAAAATTGCTTTCACTAGGAAATAATTTAATAAAGCATAGTTTATTAAGTTATTTTTGGTCCAAATAGAAAACCCCATGAGGAATAATTAGTTAAACCTCTGTTTAATAATATTCCTAGTTATATTTAACCCAATTAATGATAAATAATTAGATCAATCATTATTTATCTTATTATTCTCTAGGAATAATTAATTAAATCATTATTTAATTAAAATTCCTTATTAGATTTGACTAAATCATTTAGGAATAGTAAAATAAATCATAATTTGTTAAATTATTCCTTGATCCCATCCTTGAAATGATAAATAAATATTTTATTTGTTTATTATTTCTAAATAAATGAATTTAACCAATTTAAATTCCTTTTCCCTCCAACAAAATATAATAAAATATTTCAAACAGTTAGATCTAGATCTTGGTTAATAATATTTTATTATGCATCATTATTAAGAATAACTCAATATTTTGTTATAAATAGGAGGGTTTTCCATTCACTTCTTACCTTTGATCCTTTTATCATGGTCGGACTTTGATCCTCTTATCATTGTCACACTTTGATTATTTTTATTTTCTTTTTGCTTATTGAACTCCCTTTGAGTTCTACACGTCTTGGGTATTCTACACCATTGGGAGAGAAACTCTTAAGCTGAAGCATTTGAGGACAAACAAGAACCCATCCCATTGAGGGGGACGCTATTAGTTCCCTTCCCAGGTGTGTTAATACAATACAAAAAATTATTTATAATTCTCGTCTTGTCCATTGGATATTTTGGAGAAACTCTTATTTCATTTTTCTATTTAGCTGCTTTATTTGCATATATATGGGTTTATTTTGCATTTTTTTTTATTGTATATTGAAGATCTAAGAATTTAGACAACCATATTTGTTGTTAGGGTTGTTTTCCATGTGAAGCTAAAGTGATCTCTTTTCGTACACTTGTGTTAAGAATTCATTGTAACAATTCGTGACTCCACCCGGTTTTATTCATATTTCCTGTGTGACCATCTGATTCAGTCCTATGGTTTTTATTTAACTATTTATTAGCCTCTTAATTTTGGTTTTACCTTTTCGCCCTAAAACAGTAAAAAATCTAACTTTCGCATGTTTCCGGGTGTTTTCTACATGTAATAGGTATCGGCCGCGCCACAAACGAAATTTTTTTCCCGTAACTTTCTACTGAGACTTCAAGAAGTGAAGCTCACACTTTTTATCCCAAACTTGCGAGTTTAGGGCCCAGATAGCAGCTGTTAGGCCAAAAACTGTGAGTTCACCAGCAAATAGGCTAGTACTTGCGAGTTGCAGTTTTCTGCAAGGTTTTTTTCTATAATTTTTAGGGTTTGCTGCAAGCACTGTTCAGAGTTTTTTGACCTATATCTCCGCTTGTCTTAGTCCTGGATATTCTCAGTTTTTCTTTTTTGAAGTGGGAACAAGCCCCTTAGGGTTTCAGTATGCTTCCAACTTTTTAGGAAGGGTTTAGCTGAGTAGGTAGTATAAGATTTTGCAGCG
The DNA here is from genome assembly GCA_034641835.2 of Pinus albicaulis. Taxonomy (NCBI): domain Eukaryota; kingdom Viridiplantae; phylum Streptophyta; class Pinopsida; order Pinales; family Pinaceae; genus Pinus; species Pinus albicaulis. The sequence continues at coordinate 23,880,392 of CM076577.1, forward strand.
CTTTCAACCATTTTTCAGGGTCTGATCCCTCTTTCTTTTAGATCCATTCAGATCAGTTATTATCTCATCCAAAAATCCCTATTGATTCTTGTTTTACCTCTCCCATAAGGTCCCTCTTGTTTCCCTCAGGGTTTTAACGTGTTTCCTCCCTTTTTGCAGCAATTTTCCCTCTGGTTTCTTGCTGTTTTTTGCACCTCTTTTTAGCAGATATGAGTCATTAGATCCCTGTCCCTTAGAAATTATATCTTTTGGCCACATTGTGTGTTTTGGTTCAATTTCGCCCGCCTCTTAGAATAGTTGCTTGGGAGCCCTTCTTTTTGGGTAGAATCTATGAATATTTAGCTGTGTATTTTACTGTCGTTTCAATTTTATTTATAGTTATACAAAATTTTTTATTTTTATTTATACAAAATCATCTGGGATTAGTTATAATTAACACACCAATTGAACACACACACACACCTAAAGATAAGAGAAAATGGTTTAAGCCACCAAACCAAGACTTAAAAATCGTAATTAATTTATCTGCCCCTCTGCGCCTTTGTTTATCTCCCTTCATTATTTGGGTATATGTGTCTTGCGATCATTGCGCCCCCAAGGCATTTATCCTAGAGACTCCTAGGCCTTCATCCCCAGTTTCCGTTAGGAAGACTTACTCCACCTCGTCGACGCCGAGTTAGTCCTCCACCGAGTCCCTATACTGACTCTGATTCTGGTCCATCGAGCCCTCACTCTGATTCTGAACCCGGTTCCCCTCTACCTCATTCTTGCACCATGTCATGTGCCAACGTAGGTACTAATCCTAACATTGGTGGTAGCCCTGACCCTAACTATGGAGCTAATAGTAGTGGAAACAATAATAGAACCATCCCAACTACTCCCTTGCAATGTTTTATTGCAGGTTTGAGCCTCCCTAATTTCAACCAGTTAATTAACGACCCTATACACCATGATCCAGGTTGGCTTGTTATGCCAACTAAGCTTCCTTCTGACATCCCTAATTTCAAAGGAAATGCTAGAGAGGACCCTAATAATCACATCCACTCCTTCCACATCTGGTTTTCGTCCAATTCTATCATTGATGACTTTATCTATCTTCGGTTATTCCAGCGTATGCTCACTAGAGGCGTTGCAAAGTGGTATGTCGACCAAGCCTCTGCCTCTCATTCCACTTTTTTGACTCTTGCTAAAGCATATATGTCATACTTCCATTTACCTCTCCGAAATGATATCAGTATAGATTTTTTGACCCCATTCTGTCAAAATTTTGTCACCCGCCTTTCTGACCATGTCTAAGAATGACATAGAAGGAGGAGCTTATGTTGAGCTCCCACATTCGAGGAATGTGTCTATATGGATTGGTTTGTTAGAACGATTTTGCCTTCTATTGGTAAATATGTTGCATCTCACTTTCCTCATAAAGAGGAATAAGCTCTCCAAATCGCATTGAAATATGACCTCATCTACACCCAGTGTGGTTATGTTATATCGTCTTACCGGATATTCCTAGACTTGGTGGTGCCAATGCACTGGGGGCATCTGACGCTGCCAACTATATCATTGTATCTCTTTCACATATGTATACTCATCCTCCCATGGGTTATGGTTTCCATTAGAGAGGGGCCAAATCCTCTAGCACTTATCCCCCTCCTGACAACATGTATCCAGGACAAAGCACATTTGCCCCATTGCATCAACTGATCTGAAGGGCCTGTGGTTGTTCAAAATTTTTACCCCAATGTTGCTCAATCTCCCTTCTATTATCATCAAGAGCCCAGTGCTCCAGCCCCTATGGCATTAGCACCCCATCCTCCTATGCCTTCTCAAACTTTTCCGTAACAACCACCTCCTCCTCCAAAAAAGGTGTATGCACAATAGAGTGAGATGGATCCTCCAATGCAAGAAAAATACGAAATAAAACCAAAATCAACTAGCGCAAGGTAATCAAGGGTGCCAAGGGAACCTGCCAAACACTAACAACTAGCAACAGGGAAATCCACCCAAGCAAGACATGCCTCTTAGTATGAACAATAATTGTTCTTGTTGTGGTGTCCATGGCCATTATACTCATGATTTACCCCTTTTAACCAAAATGCATCAGTTGTGGGAGGCATAAGCAACATCTAGAGGAAAAAAAGCCATAATTTCGGCTCCTCCAAATATTGCACCTGTTCAATCGACTATTTTTACTGATACTTTCCCTCAACAAGGATATGTAGCTGCCCAACCCCCTCAAGGTCAGGCTGCCCCTCAAACCTCTCAGTCTAGTACTTCTGATTACCAGATTATCATGATGAATTTTGAAGTGGTTAATGTCGCTGATGTCAACCTTCAAACTTGGTTGCGCCAATATGGCAAGCCACCTGCTTCGTCTGCATCTCAAACCAAAGTTTCCATAGAGTCCAGTTAGACACCTGATGCCCCTTTATAGATTCATCATCCATGAGAAAAGGTCCTTCCCAAGATCCCCAAAGGGCCATTATGCGGAACTTCTGCTTCTGTCGAAGTTGCCAATAATTACAACATAATAGATGACTTAGCACAATCTGCTACTACTATGTCAATGTTGGAAGTCCTCTAGTCATGCCCTTCACAACGTAACGCTCTATTATCTGAGCTAGGCATTGTGGATCCTTTAGATGATCATTTGATCGTCTTTGATGTTGGCAAATCAGAATATCCCCCTTTACCTTCATCTGTCGCTTTCCAAATACCAATAAATATTTGGAATGCCCATGTTTCACGTTGTATCATTGATGAGGGCACATCCACCTACGTGATGTCAGCCTCTATTTGGAATAAACTTGGATCACCTGAGTTAGCCCCTTCCACCATCACTTTGCATGCTGGGGACAGTCACTCCTCTCAGCCCCTTGGCATGTACCACCATTTTCCTGTCACTCTTGCAGGAAATACTGTTTGTATTGACATTGAAGTCATTGATGCCCCCTTGGATTACAACATCCTGTTGGGTCGTAGCTACACCTATGCGATGTTTATTGTTGCATCTGCGGTTCACCATAAGATTTTATTTCCCCACAATGGAAATATCATTAACATATATCAGTTGACATATTATGAAACGAAGTCTCAGCTCTCCCCTGAGTCTATCATATCTTCGGTGGCTGATAAGTAATCAGTCACATCTCTTGCTAGTGTTTCACCTAGAGTCTATAAATATTCCACCCTACTTGGTGCATTCTTATCACAGATTCCAGCTCGTTGAATGTTTTCATGATGCAATTGTCTCAGAATAGACGCAAGTGGTCCAGTTCAACCACCCAGTAGCCTACGCCTCCGCAACCTGCTGGTGGTAACTCGACGGACCCTATAGGCCCTTCTTTTCAAGGACCTTCCTCTTCTGTTGGTGTCTCTTATACCCCTTTTCAAATAGGAATGGTTCCCCCTAGCCCTAACCAATTGTAAGCCATTATGCCAGGCAATTACCCCTCCAGTCAGATATCGTTTCTCGCTCCCCTCTTTCGAGTATTTTTGGTGCCTTTTATGGCTACGTTGAACCTTCCCAATTTGAACCTGGGGATCCAAATATGGTATATCGATCCCCCAGAAAAAAACCCACCTGTTAAGATCAAACCTTATACTGCTTTTATCCCAGCCCAACCGGTTGACATGAATCCTACCTTTGCTTCAGTGCCTCAGCCACCTCAACAAGAACCTACTCCTGTTGCGAAAGAATTTGGTCAGGGTGGAAAAGCCAGAAAGAAGGAATCTACGGATAAGGCTGCCCAAACAACTCCTGATCCTCCTAAGCCTCCAAATAAGTCACCTCCATGTGCTTTGAGTAATTTTGTTAGGCATGCTACCCAAAATTGTCCTGAACTTCCTCTTCTCAAACCTGCGGTCAACGAAACATTTCCTAAATCTGATATCCTGGAGGTCCATATTACCTTACCCGATTCAGCTAAGAAACTAAAAGTGTTGCGCATGGATCACCCTTGTGCTTTGTGTGATCTTTATGGCCACTATTATCACCTTTTCCCTCATATCGAATATTTTCGCGACACCCTTGAAGCCGTCCGCTGAATTGAGGCCGAACGTAGCTCACCCACTACTCCTCTAATCGTGCATTTGGCTCAACTTGAACAAGATAACATTGTCATACCTCCTCCCAATGTCGAGATGATGGAACCTTCAACCACCATCCTCTACTTTTCATCACCCATGAGATCCTTGGGGGAAAACCCCTCCGGGGTATTCCCTTTTGTTTCGACTGAACCTCCTTCGACGATCACCTTGGGCTCAACATCGATAGATTTTACATCTACTAGCTCTTCATCTACCCTCAGTAACAATGTGTATGTGAACCATATCTCTCATGATGATGTATCAGGTAGCCCTGCCGTGTCATGTGGTATTTCTTCTGCTAGTCCCCCCATCTTTCACTCTAATGAAGACAATATGGAAGCAATGACCACCCCTGACTTTCCTTGGGATGATATGCACCACCGTGTGTACTTCCCTCCACAAAATTTCCATGATTAGTACGATGTGGAGTCTAAAGACTTCATCTCATATGAGGTTGATCGGTTTAGAAACCCCATTCCTAGATCCGATGCTTTTGACGAAGAAAACATTGCCTTGGGGGGCCACATAATGCCCTGAAAGAAATTGAGGCTTACTCCAAGCTACTCAAAGGATTCCATAATGTTTCTGCTAGGTCCTATTTAGAGATGCCCAGACTTGATCCAGCCACTATCAACCACCATATCGACGCTTGGCCCGATTCCTACCATGTCCGTCAAAAGTTTAGACACATTTCTTGATGAGAGGCTCTCAAAACCGAAATCGATAAGCTCAAGCAGGATTGTTGTTCCTATCCCATTCTCAAGTAAACAAGCACCATTCATGTCTGTATGGACTTTCATGACCTGAATAAAGTTTTTCCCCATGATAGCTTCCCTACACCATGTATTGATGATATCTTTAACAAGTGTAAGGGGCATATAAATTTTACCCATAGCATCCCCCATGCGTGTTTTATTTCTGCAATGCATTTAGGTTTTCTTCAATTTTCCATCATATTCTCCTTCGTTGTCTTGTGACGTCTTTCAAATGGATCCTTTATCCACACCGTACATCGGTTATGTCGACGGTGCAAGTCGCTAGTCGCGACATCTAGCTTGGGCAGCGTGGGTCATTTTTACCCCCATACATTCGTTAGTCCTTTCCAATGACATATGTATTGGATCTACCACCAACAATCAAGTTGAATATGATGCAGTGCTAGGTTTGTTAGTTGATGCCCTTGACCATCACATCCTTCATCTTGTTATTTTATATTCCCTAGTGCTTTTTAGAAAATTTAATGGCGTATATCGTGTGCATAACCATGCCCTTTTTAGAAGATATTTATGATTGAAGCTCTTAATGTGTGAATTTTAAACCATTACTTTCAGTTATATACCTAGAGCCCAAAATCACTATGTAGATAGCATTGCAAACAATATTCTAGATTGGCACTTATCACATGCATTTAGCACAAGACAATAACAATAAACAAAAGGAGAGCCACATGCTCGTCATATATAAAAGATGCATATCCATAATATGTGTCCACAAAATTATAAATGTTTTGGTGTCCTCTACTCTAATACATCCAACATGCCCATATAATGTTAAAAAAATAAAAAATGGGGGCACATCATGCCCCTAAATAAAATCACTATCGGGAGGATCCTGAGCCAATGGCTAGGCTCCTGCAGCCTGTAGATCCTGCATACCCTGTCCAACCATCGCCATGTGCTGCATGACCCCTCGCCACTCCGAGGGTAGACCAACACATGCCTTAATGTAGTGGTCATCTAGATCTTACCAGCCATGCTCTGATACCCCAGTCATCAACAACTCGCATCTGCGGCGGACATCCTCCAATAGTGCCTCTAAATCTACTCGGTCAGCTCCTCTAGCTGTACTAGAATCTATAGCCCCTGGTGGTGTGGGTCGTCCCATATACCCGGTCAGTCCCACTGGTGTTATATATGCATACCAAAAGTAAAAAATCAATACCATATACATCATTTAGAACTTTAAATGCATAATGAAATATAACAACTTGTCACTTACTATCTGGTCCCTATGCTCGACTAGGCAAAAGTGGCAAGTTCGGGTCCCCCTAATAGTTCATCCCACTGTATGGATAGTCGTCTATATACAATGGCATTTTGTCCCAATGTGCAAAGAAATTAGGTTGGAACACCCACATGACTCCCCCACCTCCTCCTCTCCTCAATAGCCGCCCCCAGCGGCGCATCCTGCGCTCTCGTGGGCCCCCATCCTAGATCTGTACATGAGGCCAAAGTGTCGGGATATTATCGAAGAAGAATGAGCACAATACTATCCCAAAAGCACAGTCATGGTTCACTTGTCACTTGCATAGTGACAACTGTCGTTTCAATGACAACAACATCATCTGGGCCCACCCATAGTAGGACCCGCTCAACACAGTCTTAACAAGCATCATATGCCCTTTGGTGATGTGGTGGAATGCCTGGTTGCCCAAATTATGCATCACTGCTGCAATGACAGCTCGAGTCTCTAGTCTCTCTAGGTCTCCGACCGATATAGTCGTGTCCTTGACATGAACATCTGGTTGATAATGGTGGTCCACAAACTCATAGATATTCCACCCCCATGGTAATACTGGCTGGATGTTTCCCACCATCTACAATGGTGGGAGACTGGTCAGGAAATACATTTCATGAATGGTCAGCTCAATCTGGTGCCCCTCCACTATAAAGACCTCTAGGTCTAGGTCCCAATAGTTTACTATCCTGGCTAACAAGGGCTCTCCTGCCCTCATCAAGGGGTTCTCTACACCTTGATCCCCCTGGATCTCAGAAAGGAGTGCCTCAAGATATCTCTCTCTCCATTTGAAATTTAAATCTTCCATACATGGAAAAAAACCATAAATTTGTCATTCAGAGGAAGAAAAAATTTCCTAAAAAAATTCAAGTCCCAGTTCCCAACCAAAAACAAGAAAAAACAAAAATTTTGGCAGCTCACACATTTTTCAACCTTGTACCTACGAGGTCGCAATTTTTCCTCTGAAAGCTGCTACCCATGTCGCAGAATAGGCCCCAAAATGTGCGAGCGGGCCATAAGGAGGAGCAGGATGTTGTTCCCAGGCTCTCGGCACCTAATCCTAAATTTTAAACTACTGAAATTGAAGAGTATGGTTAGGCCACCTACCTACAACTGACGGATCTCAATTTTGATGGTCGATTTGTCCACTATGAACGCTGCAAGATTTAGGGCCTTTTCCTCCTCTCCAAATTCACCACAGCTACACTTGAAAATTAATAAAATTGAAGGGAAATCACACTATTAAAAGAGAAACCCTAATTTTTCTTTTTCCAATTATGACCAAACTGTAGCTCCATTTGACGAACTGTCAGCACCGTTGGAAATCTCTCACCGAGATCTAAAATGGGTATTCGTTCATTTTTGGTGATTTGATACTTCATCTCGAAGCCTTTTTCCACGAAGGGTCACTTTGCCTCCTCTCAAAATCGAATTTCTGCACTTGCCCCACTTGTACTTGGGGCACCACTTAGCCTTCATAGTTGTAGAAGCTTAGGTCAATTTTCGTCACGAGTAACCATATTTTGCTCATGTTTTCATGGTCTTCACCAGACCTATTCTGTGTGGTAGCATCATGGAGTCGTCATTGATCATAGCATCCAAGTTGAAACATCATCGCATTCATGGAGTTTTTCCCGAGTCCCTTTTGCCTCCTGTTATAGTATTCCATCAATTCCCTTTTGCATCCCATTATATTATTCCATCCATTCATGCCTTGTCCCTCTCTCGTGTAGCCCATTTTGGCCTCCAATCCCACTGTCCCGCATCCCCTCAAGAGTCGAGTCAGTCGTTGCCATGTCACCCATGCTTTTTATGCTTTAACAAGGGAATTCGTCCGTTTTATACTTAGTATCCACCATTCCATCATCATCCCTAGTGTCAGTCCATCAGTTGCTCTACTATGTTCCCTCATGCCTTAGTTGAGGAACCTCCTTGCCTCACCTATGGCAGAACTCCTTATGTCGACATCAACACATTCATTCCAGAAGACAGGTATAGAGGGCAGTGTATCTTAGTTCCATATTCCATCACTGTTCAATGCCTCAGATCAGGTAAAGGGACTCCTTATTTCCCTTTAACTTGATTGTTTCTTATACACTCAACTTCAACATGATCTAGATTTGTATACTCAATATTTTGGTGATCCAACAGATTGATCGAATGATTTCCGGGTGTGTGTGAGATGTTTTAGGCCTCATGAGGGGGAGTCCCTTCAGGTAGTCCCCCACTTGCCCAGATGACCTCATTCTCTTCTACAACCTCAAATGCAGCTCCACAGATTTGATGGGTTCTACCTCAGCCGCTTGCAGTGCCTATATCATGCATGTATCACTTAGATTATCCATTTATATTTTCAGACCCGTTTCCTGTTTATCAAGGCTTCTCTCATTGTTATTATATCTCATGTACTTAGATATTTTTGTATTCAATCCTAGTTGTTGTCCCAGGAATAGTATGTATGTGGGATCCATTATATTTTTGTATGACCCATGTTTATGTCAACATATTATGTACTTTATAGATCAGTCTCATTTTACCGGGTGAACCATTATTCTTTGTATTTTTTCATCACGACGGGCATAGGTATTCCTCCCCCGCCTCATTGTGTATACGTACCCAACCATTAAAGGAGAATTACTGTTGTCGGTCTTGCCCCCTCAGGGTTATTATCCTCTCTCTATTCGCTTCGCCTACATATATCTCTATCTATGAATCCCCTTCATTGAATAGTGATTGTGTTCTTACAACGTACTTTGGTCATACGAGTAGCTCCTAACGCTTTCACATTTGGGGGAAATCTGTTACACCAATTTTTGGTCATCTAACCATGTATAATTAGATGGATCGAAATACACCATGTGAGACCAATTTTACCATAGGAAAATTGCTTTCACTAAGAAATAATTTAATAAACCATAGTTTATTTAGTTATTTCTGTTCCAAATAGAAAACCCCACAAGGAATAATTAAATAAATCCTTATTTATTCGATTTTCCTCTAGGAATAATTAATTAAACCTCTGTTTAATAATATTCCTGGTTATATTTAACCCAATTAATGAGAAATAATTAGATAAATCATTATTTATCTTATTATTCTCTAGGAATAATTAATTAAATCATTATTGCGTTGAGAGGTGGAAACTACATCCCAGTATGACCCCGATGTCAGGTATGTCACGTTCTCAAAAAAATAATAAATTTTACGTTTTCTAATGTTGGCCAAAGCATTAACCTAATATTGAATTTTATATAACTTGAATATTTAGATTATATATAAATTTTTTAACTTATTAATGGGCTGAGATTAACTATTAAAATACAACTATGTATTATTTACATAATTTGAATGGATAGTAAATTATATACGTGAATTTGAATGGATCATAAATTTACCTTTAACAAAAAAATTTACCACATTGAATTTCCAAATTAAGTAAAATTTTAAACATCTTTACTCTTTACTAAAGTCAATATCATTTCCTAAATCAAAGAAAAAGAGTTAATTCAACACAAACAATCAAAATCCAAAATCTTTTAATATCCCTTTTAATTAAATATTTGGAAAATGAATCTTTAAAAAGAAAACCCATATTCTATGGATAAAATAAAATATTTAAAGACATAAATATTTCCCCATCAAAGTTGCAATATTTTAAAATTTAAATAAATATATATATATATATATATAAATGAACATGAGGTATGGTAAATAAATAAACCTATTTTTATACTTACTCCAGAGCTATGGTAAATAAATAAAAATATATATAAACTAGATGTATGGTAAATAAATAAAAATTCTTTTTATATTTACTCCATAAACCTTTTTATATCTAAAAAACTTTAAAACATAAGTTTTATTTAGATGAAACCTATGGAATCAATAGCATGGGACAAATTAATATTGATACCATGGGCCAAATACCATATTTATAAAATAATAATGGTAAATAAATAAATATAAAAGAGGTATAAAGAGGTATGATAAATAAATAGATATAAAATAGGTATAAAGAGGTATGGTAAATAAATAAATATAAAACAGGTATAAAGAGGTAAGATGAATAAATAACAATATGAAAAATAGGATTATAAATAAAAATCTAATTATATAACAAGCCTATGGGAAAAATACCATAGTAAATAAAAGAGGTATCATAAATAAATAAAAATATTAATAAACCAAAGGTATGGTAAATAAATAAAACCTTTTTTCATATTTACTCCATAATCTTCTTTATATTTACAAATATTTATGTTCATTAGTTTACATAACCAAGAAGAAATAGAGAGAGATAGAAGTGGAGAGAGAGAGAGAGTGATAAGGGAGAGATGGAGAGAGAGTGTGTATGTTTAGGGGTGAGATAAAGAGACAAAGTAAGATGTATGGAAAGGAGGGAGAGAAGAAGAGAGAATGAGAGAGGGAGGGATATAGTAATGTAGTTGGAGAAAGAGAGGGACGGAAAGAGAGAGAGAAATAAAGGGAGATGGGGGAAGAGAGAGGATCAGAGAGAGAGAGAGAGAGAGGGAGAGGGAGAGAGAGAGATGGGGGAAGAGAGAGGAGGAGAGTGGTGGGGGAAGAGAGAGTATTGGATGGAAGAGAGAGAGAGAGAGAGAGAGAGAGAGAGATCAGGGAAGAGAGAGGGAGTTAGGAGAGAGAGAGGGAGATTTGATCCCTCTCAGCACTTGATAGATCCGGAGTTAAGATGGATCTAGGCTGGTTTAATTAATATTCGTTGTTAAATTTGACTAAATCATTTAGGAATAATAAAATAAATCATTATTTGTCAAATTTTTCCTTGATCCTATCCTTGAAATGATAATTAAATATATTATTTGTTTATTGTTTCTAAATAAATGAATTTAACCAGTTTAAATTCCTTTTCCCTTCAACAAAATATAATAAAATATTCCAAGCAGTTAGACCTAGATCTTGGTTAATAATTTTTTACTATGCACCATTATCAAGGAAAAATTAATATTTTGTTATAAATAGGAGGGTTTTCCATTCACTTCTTACCTTTGATCCTTTTATCATTGTTGAACTTTGATCCTCTTATCATTGTCACACTTTGATTATTTTTATTTTCTTTTTGCTTATTGAAGCTCCCTTTGAGTTCTACACGTCTTGGGTATTCTACACCATTGAGAGAGAAACTCTGAAGTTGAAGCGTTTGAGGACAACCAAGAACCCATCCCATTGAGGCAGACTATATTAGTTCCCTTCCCAGGTGTTAATATAATAAAAAAATTATTTATAATTCTTGTCTTATCCATTGGATATTTTAGAGAAAATCTTATTTCATTTTGTAGTTTAGCTGCTTTATTTGCATAGATCTAGGCTTATTTTGCATTTGTTTTGACCCTCTATTGCAGATATAAGAAGTTAGACGACCATATTTGTTGTTAGGGTTGTTTTTCATGTGTAGCTAAAGTGATCTCTTTTCGTACACTTGCATTAAGAATTCATTCTAACACTAGGTCTACACAAGGCAGATCTGCTAAATTTTCTCCAGATCTCTCATTTTGGGCGCAACCCCATAAATGATATGTGCATCAGAAAATTTCTCACACTTGTACATGATGATGCACTATGTTTGGGAGAGAACATCCCTAATGATGTTTCTTTGATCCATAAGACCACAGGTCTGCATGCTAAAGGAGCTGACCCCATTGTTGATTTCGACTGTAAGGCGTAGGAGAAACCCATTGAAGATCAAATTAAGAAGAAATATTTAGTCACGAGAAAGAGCCAGGGTTTTGTTGTTGATGAAATTAATGACCCCACAGTGTGCTTTGGTATGATCATCTTGGCCTGCAAGATGATGCGCAAGTGCAGAACCAAGGAGGTTCCCGTGCACATTATTTCTCTCGCTGGATAGTGCGAGAAGGGGGTGATTTATAATTGGTCTAGCTACCTCTGTAAATGTTGGCTTGAAGGGTGCTGACCCAGGTTCAAAGTTAGCACATAACCAAAAAAACCCTTTTACTATTGGCCCTTTCGGCAATGACCTGCTTGCGCAGGCCAAAGTCTCACCTGAAGCAGTATGGGGGGTGTTGGAACTAGGTTTCCACACCTTGAGAGAGGATTAAATGAAATGGGCATATTTAGATCTATTTTACTACACATACTGACTTGCACACCATAAAAACTAGGTTAATTAGCATAGGTTGCCCTGTGTGCACACATAGGCAGTATATCTGCAATCCCTTTAACTGTTCTAACAGTGTGATATTCGACGTTTACAACAATAGATCTATGAAATTAACATTATTTTCAACATCAAAACAGGTACGCAACCAGTCCAATCATAGGGAATATAAATCATAAGAATGAAACATAAATCATACGTGGAAACATATCATAGAAATGGATTACAAATGCGTTTAGTACTCAGAGTTACCCAAGCATCATCAGATGTTCTCAAAAACCCTTTTACAGTCCACAGAAACACTTGCAACTCTTCAGATCTACCCATGCACAGAGCCAACAACATCTACACACAACCAGACTAAGTTCTCCATGCACAAAACCAACAAGAGCCTTTTAGGCACAGGTTCTTACACAAATTCACTTCAGAGCTCAATCATTCATGAAAACTTACATAAAAACTTTCTTATCCAACTTGATCTAGACTTCTACTTATACCTTCCACTTGCGCTCATACTATGGACCTCAAATCATGGTATGAGACCCCTAGTTTACCCATTAGCCCAATTAAAAATCATGAAGGGGATTTGACCCGGCCCAAAGCCCCTTGACTCTTCATAGCGCAGTGCACACGACTAAAAACTACAAAAAATACTATTATTTAACTCCAAAAATGTGGTCGTAAGGGACCCTGCTCCAAAAGTCCCTGAACATAATCTTGTAACTCATCCCAAGTCACAGAGGTGTTGGGGTCTTCATATTTGTCTTAAGCTCCTTGATGGAAGTGGTAAAGGGTGCATGGATGCCCATGATTTTATCGAAACACTCTGAGTCGTATCCACCAACTTCTGAGAAGTAAGCCCCTCTGCTGCGAGACTGATACTGTGGTATGATTGGATCAGGTTCTTGACGACAACATCTAGGTCTTGCGATATTTTCATTGCTTCATCTACGCACGACTTCATGTGGGTGGTAAAGATGTGATTCTTCCACCGTAGGTCTTCAACCTCACCACACATCACCTAGCTCGTCTGCAACGACGCCATTCTCTGATCAGGCACAAGTGTGGGCAGCGCCTCCTGAAGCTCATTGAATGTATGCCCTTTTGCGTGTAGTTCCTACGAGATTTTGTTGATAAGTGGATCAGTCTGTACCAAAGTACACAAGCCCATAGATGTGTCCATGATTTCAGTTCCCTTGGTGGTTGTTTCTGCAATACTGGTTGATGCCTCCTTGACCAAGGTAGCGCGCTCCGCTCGCACTTCTGGTGGATTTTTTGGTTGGATATTTGCTTGTAACTCCATGAACTTCTGCTCAGAATTTTCCTTAACCACTTGCACTTCAGAGCGAGAGGCCTTTAGGGTAGCCACTAATCCTTCAACCTTAGCCTGGGGCACAACAGAGGTAGGAATGGCAACCTAGAGAAGGTCACCACACAAATGATCAATCAAGATTTCCAATTCTGTGTGTTGTGCCACCGGTGCCCTCTGGGATGTCTGCGCTTGAAGAGATTATTCTATCCAAGCTACAATCTTCTGCTTAGCCTCTGTGAGCTGATGGTGCATGCATGCCTCATGACACTATAGCTCATTTGTGGTGATCATCTGTAGAGCATGGATCTTCCTGCTAGGAAGCATAGACATGTCGATAAAAACCTTTGAACATGTCTTGACTTGTGCACGCAAGGCAGGTTGTTCCATCGTAACCACAGCTCCAGGGAATGAGAAGATCTGGCTATATGTTGTGCTGATAATCATGTGGGTGCTCACGCTCGCTTTATCTAGCCTTGCCTAAGTCATGCTTTCTTGAATGTTGTCTGTCTTTAATTAAAGGACCTGCAACCCAGTCTTCATTTCCTCTACTGCACCTCTGTAATACTCCTTGAGCATAGTCCATCGATCCTTGGAGGAAGATGAAACCACATCTGCGATTTTGTCCAAATCATCGTTTGTGAGAGTGACTTCCTCCGTGCCTCCAATCTTGTATTCATTTCTCTTCTTGCATGTGCCCTTGGGGATTTCAATGCCATGCTTGGTACCTCTGGGGGACTCAGATTTGGTACTATCTTGGCCATCTGTGCCACCGAGATCAACATCCAGTTCCGGCTCAACTTCCTTCTCCGCTTCTTTCTCGGCTTATTTCTCTTTTTATTTCTCAACTTCCTTCTCATCTTATTTTTCATTCACAATGTCTACTATATATTTTCCATATGTTGAGGCCGTGACAGGCTAGGTGGAGCCTAGCGTAGTCTTCCATGCATCGGGCCAAGTCGCAATGACCTGGTCGATTTCGGCCTCTGTCACCATGTAAGGCAGGTTGTACCATACCTGATATTTGCGCCCCTGGATCGTTACATTGTGCATCGACACCTTGAACTCTGGAATGGCCTTGTACTTTTCATGTGTAGCAGGGGACAACTAGGGCCACAAGTGGATAGTTGTGGAAATTCTCCTTCGAATAAGACCCAAAAGATTTTATTCTCCAATATTCTCTTTGGGTCCATTGAGTCCCACAAGTTGGTGTAGCGCGCCCCTTCAAATAGACTAGGCTCCATGTCTACAAGGAATACATACTTTGGTGTTTCCCACGCAACCAGAGTGATGAGCAAGAGCAACCAGGAATAGAAAAAAAAATTCCCCTCCTCCTGTGCCTCGCGCATGTTCTCCAGGAATTCACTGGAGAGGAATTGTGACCAGTTAAAGCTTATGCCCTTCTCGCACTATCCTACTAGTGTGATGATGTGCACAGGGACAACCTTAGGCTTGCATTTGTGCATCATATTATATCCCAGCACTAAGGTTTCGAGGCACACTGCTGGATCGTCAAGCTTCTGCACCAGGAAGCCCCTGGTATCACGTCCCACCTTGTAATCCTTATTGACCTTTGTAACTACTTTCAACTCCTACCTATTGCTATAATTAGCCATGGGGTTGGGTCCCTTCTTGGGCAGGTCGATGATCTGGTGGATCCGCGAGACTTCGATTAGAATTCTTATCTTGATCCAAAGGCACCCATCATGCACCAACACCAAAACCTGTCGCACACATATATCCGTGATGGGATATATGCCGAAGTGAGGAATCCTCAATATATTGAGAATTCCAGCATTAATCAACCCGTGCGCCCAAGGCATGGGCTCTACTTTTATGACTCCAACGTACACAATGCACTCAAGGTATAATTCTGGCACCAATTCAGGGAATGTATTCTCGTTTTCCAAATCATAGTAATCAAACTTTAGCAGAGGGATATTTCAAAACATATCTCCCTCCAATGTGAATGCATATGGGATCAATGGCATTTGAAGGTAGTCGCACATCATATCCAAATACTTTGGTGCATTCACAGAGGGTCTGCATGGCCTTACATACTTTGGGAGCCACGAGATGAGCTCGAAAAAGTGTGCAACCTCATCAGTCGTAGTCATGGGTCTCTTTGTTGGGTCACCTATAGGAGACTGTCCTTTGATGCCCGGAATAGGGATGTGATCTGTCTAGGTGATGTTCGTGAATTTGAGGACGATCCCTTGGTCTATTTTCCCTTTCCTTTGGCAGGTGTGGACATGACTACATGTACTTTAGGGACAGTTTCATGTACATCGTCAGAGCCTGGTTCTGTAAGCGACACATAATTCTCCTTAGACTGCACACTCTCAGCAATGGGTTAGTGGCCATCATTATTGCTTGAAGATAAATTTGGGGTTTCTCACATCAGATGCGGGGGTGTCATGACCAGACATACAGTTCACAGAGATAATGACAGGGTGTGATTCACTTAAGCAATATAGGAACAAAATGCGACTCACTTTCTTAATTTTATAGGAGATCCATGGTAAAAACAGTCGAAACTTCATTAATGGAACCTTATCCCCATAAAAACGATAATAAATTTTGTAATATCTCCTTAATTACTGAAAACCCGTTCCATCCAACGGTAAAATCAATTTTTCACCCATATTCACTATTCCAATGACTAGTTTTTCCCACTATGCACAACCTCTGCGCTCACATCGCACCTACCTGTGTACGTCCTCTCCTTAACACGTAGACAAGTGTCTTTCATTTATCCGGCCATATATTCATTTGGTAGGCACAGGGTTATCCTTATACGGCTTCAGCCAACTGTCGTTGATGTACCCGAGAAGACTCTCACCGCACAACGTGGCCAAGTGCACTGCACCTCCATTTCTGATCTCCTTCACAATATACAACCCCAACCAATGCTTTATGAACTTCCCTGGGTGGTGCGCAAACTGGTTTTCTCGGAAAACAAAACCAAATCTTCTTCTTTGAATGCCTGGTACTAGATGTGCCTATTATGCTAGGCCTTTTCGCGCACCTTTTGTACTTGCATATGAAAGTTAGTAATAACCTCATCCTCCTTTAATGCAACCAATAGTGATAGATATTCCTCCATGATGTTTGGTTAAGCCATATTATGAATGTTGCGATGCGAAAGCTTGGGATTATGTATTCCATCAGCATGATTGCTTCTTGGCCACAAACCATATTGAATGGTGTTTTACCATTCAATTTCTTGCATGTAGTCCAGTAAGCCCATAAGATAGAAGGGATGCGAACGTCCCAATCATTTAGGTTTGCATTGAAGATCTTTGTGAGCACATTCTCCAGGATTTTTTTAAAGGCTTCCACCACACCATTTTCTTGAGGGTGATAGGGAGTACTCTTCTGGTGATGTATCTAGAATTCCTCTATCAATGCTTCAATGGTATCATTAACAAAGTGTGTACCCCGATCACTAATTAATATCTCCGGGCACCCAAATCTAGTCAAGATATTTTCAAAAATAAACTACGCAAAAGTGTTTGCAGTACAATCTTTTACTAGCTTAGCTTTTGCCCATCTGGTTACAAAATTTGTTGCAGTGATGATATAGCACGCACTATGTTGGGTATGTGTTATATTATTTCCAAGACTAGCCCAACGCGCTGTACATTGCGCTGGGCGTAGCAGGGGGGTCATAGGGGGGGCGGCAGCGCCCCGACAAATTTTTTTTTGGTGTGCGGTCCCACTCATATGCGGACGCACCCATGTTTTGTGCATGAGTTTGCACATGGTTTTTTGGGGTACGATGTTTTTCGACCCCTGGTATTTTGTAGATCTGGTCAAGGGAACTACGGTTATGTTCTAATCCAGGGTTAATGGATTGGGGTTTATGTATGCTTCGGCATGTATATATATGTGTTTTAAAACTAAAAGGAACATAATGAAATATCAAGCTGGTCGTCCAGATTTGGGATCCAGGGGAAAATCTCTGTGTTTATCTGTTTTATGTTTTATGCTCTCGCTATTGTTTATTTTCTGTTATAAGATTCATGTGTAGATAATTTATGTTCAGGGTTAAAACCTACACACTACTCTTTTTGCCAGGGGGATTAATAGGTCCAACAAAGTCTATGACCCATTTATCAAAATCCTACATCACCATCTGTGGCTGCAATGTTATTTCATCTTTGCGCGATGGCTTCCATGTTCTTTGGCATGCATCACAAGCTTGACAATATGCATGTGCATCAATGTGTAGTGTGGGCCACCATAACCCAGTATGCATCACCTTCTGCGTGGTGGATTTCCTTACATAGTGGCCTCCCGCCACTCCCCCATGAACTTCAACAAAGATGTCTTACTTTTCATGTTCTAAGACATATCTTCTTAATACTTCATTCACTCCCAACTTGTACAGTTGACCAACAATCAATGTAAAGTAAGCTGCACACGAAACCAACTCCTTTCATTGCACCGAGTGTTCAGCAGATGCACTACCAGTAGTAAGAAAGTGAATGATATATACTAAGTGTTCATCAACCACTTTAATAGCAAAGAGATATGCATTAGGTAGTCCCTCCTCCAAGCTGGTCGGTTCCTCCCCATTCTCAATGTGTGATAAGTGATCAGGTCCAACATTCAGTCTACTAGGCTTAAAAATGATTTCAAAATCATATTCTTGAAATAGAAATAGCCATATACAAATCTTCCCCCCCAACACAAGCTTGTTGACTAGGTACTTCAAAGAAGAGTGTTTAGAGAACATATTGAAGTGCCCTCCTAGAAGATAATGCCTATATTTTTGCAGAGTGCAGACCATAGCCAACCCTTCCCTCTCTATGGTTTAATAGTTGCGCTCTACATTAGAGAGGTTCCTACTTGCAAAGGCAAGGGTGTGATCAATATATCCTTCTCCTGGCCGCGCTAAGACAACTCCAAGTGCAATTACAGATGCATGAACATGAACATGGAAGACCTTGGACCAACCAGGGAATGTTAAAATAGGTGCAGTAACCATATTTTATTTTAGCAGCTCAAATATCTTTTGGCATTCTCCATCCTAGAAAAAGGACACATATTTCTTCAAAAATTTCTCCATGGGTGCAGTGATTAGAGAATAGCCCTGAATGAATTTTCTATAATATCCTATGTGTCCTAGAATAGAGTGCAACTGTTTCTCACTGGTAGGGACCTCCAAGTTGATAATAATTATGATCTTGGCTGGATCTACCATCAACCCCTGATGACAAGAAATATACCCAAACAAGATTCCAAAAGGAACACATAATATACACTTATTCAAGTTAAGATAGATCTGATGCTTCCTTCAAGTGTCAAGCATCATGAACAGGTTGGAAAATTTCTTCTTTAGCAATCCAAACACAGTGCAGTAATCACAGTACACTTCCAGAAACTTGTGCATGAAATCCTTGAATACATCTACTACTACGCATGAGAATATAGATGGTGCATTCTTCAATCCAAAAGGGATGACTGTGTATTGGAAGGATCCCAATTCTATTGTAAAAGTGGTCTTACTTTGGCCCTCTGGCGTAATCCTTATCTGAAGATACCCTGAAAATCCATCAGTGAAAGAGTAGGCCTCTTTTCCTCCCACATTGTCCAATATCTCATCTAAAAATGGGGTAGAGAAGGGGTCATGTACCCATGCATCATTCAATTTGTGCAGGTCCACACAAATCCTTATTTCTCCCTTAGTATTATTTTCCTGAACAACCATCGGGCTCACCCAATTAGACTGCTCCACAGGCTCAATGATTCCTGCAACAATCATTTTCTCCATTTATTCCTTCACTTTGTGCTTATATTTTGGATTTAACCAATATGGTCGCTGCTTGACAGGGTGCACATCTGGTTTTAGAGTTATTTTCATAACTCTCAAATCTCCTACAATTCCTTTGAGCTCAGAAAAATTTGTGGGAAATAGGTCCCAATATTCTGTCAACAGCTCCACAACCTTTCCCACTGTGTCATCATCCCAATAATCTCCTATTTTAGCCAACTTGGGTTGTTCCTCCATCCCAATGTTGAATTCCTTTAGTTTTAAAGGCTTAGTTACATCCACCATTCCTAAGGAGGGCCCTGCAACTGCACGCTCCTCCTCAGATTCTGGGATATTGATATTTCTTGGATCTTCATCGTTATCTTCTACTGAAATATTTTGGAAGTTGGAAATATCTTTCATTTGTGCTTCCCATTCTAGTGCAATACATTCTATCTGAGGATGGTAATCATCAAAGAAAATTGCTTCTATGTCCTTCAGGGCTTCGTCCAATCCCTCTGATCCACCGGCCATGCCAAAGGTTAAAAAAAAGATTTCACTCATTCTAACCCAATTGAGAGTCCCTTGGCGTAGCTCCATCTCCAAATACCATGTAGTATGGATTTGTCCCAACGTATGGATAAACATGTGAACCCATTCGGCCCTGGGCTTCTTGTCCTAACTCCCAAATCTCCATCCACATATCCAGGTGTTTCCGCGGATCACCTCGACCACCAAAAATCTCAGTCAGTGGGGCAGTGGGTTTCTCAAAGTGAAACCACATCATTCTACTACATTCATCCCAATCCTTAAAGTTCCCTTTGTGCGTATCCCACCAACGTGTTGGATTTGCACGCATGGAAAGATTGAGTGCCTAAAACCTTCGCTCTTCTGGTACAACCTTTTCTATTTAAAAAAAAAAAAAAAAAAAAAAAAAAACATTGCTAGAACCATCAAAATAGGGTAATTCCTGTACCTCTGAGGAGATGCATCGAAAATTTTTAGTGACTCTGAGGCATGGCAGCGTAGAAAAATCATGCAGGCGACTCTGCTAGTTTTCCATTTCTGCATTCGAATCCGAGAAGCATGAGCTATATTTTTTCCAATTTAGCATCCCATAAGCAATAGGGTTGATCCAATCCTCATCTCATGTAGTAAACTTGTATATATGGTCAACATCGTCTCCTTCGTGCATTGGTTTTGTATATATTTCCCCTCTACGGTATCCAAGGGTAATATAACTCGAGTACCATTGTTTTCAAAGATCATGCTCTTGCTCTTAAAGTTGATGATGCCCTCCATGTCGATGGCCCAATCCAGCCTTAGCAGCACTGGGTAGGGATCTCTATCATCCACAATTAGTATTACTTCAAAATATTCACGTGCCTTTACTCCAGCAATATCTACGAGAGCCTGTGGGAGTCTTCCCAATGGGGTAATATTCTGTTTATTGGACATGCATAGCTGAATGGTGGACCACTCCAGCTTCGGTTCACCCATCTTCTACTAGGTCTACTTAGGTAGGACATTCACATCAAATCCCAAGTCTAAAATGAACTGATCCATCTCATATTCCCCAATTTTCATGGTCATGCACATCTCCCAACCAGTTCCCTCCTTATTCTTGTAGATATTGTTTAGGACCCACTAGTTTACGGAGGCCACAGTGCCACTTTATAACGTAGCCTAAAGATCGTTCATCGGTTGTATTTGCTAATAGCTTGATGCATCTTCAGTGTGTTTTGATTTCATTTCCACATATTTTTGCTTATCAACTTGGATTTGGATGCACCTGGAGTAGCAAAATCCTTTCTAGCTTCTACAAAAGTTTCCTTCTAATTATGTAGGTTGAGTCCTTCCTTATTATCAGAAGCCTTCCTAATCCAGGGTTCTACATCAACCTTCTTTCGCTCGTCCTCTCCAATGGCAGCACCACTGCGTGTAATTATTTTTACACTCGGATCATCATCTCCTAGCTCAGCTCTAACCATTTTTATATTTTGTGTAGGTGTCTGTTGTTGCTTCTCCTACATTCCAGTAATAAAAATAGGACGATATTCAATAACATGATCAAACTGTCTACAATACATGAAAGACACACACGCAGGGTTAGGAAAATCGTGTACAAAGTGCCCGACATCTCCATAGTTGTAGTAGATTAGTTGTCTTGTTCTGCGACCTGCACCTCCACCTCTCCTTCCTCCACTTCCTCTGGCTAGAGATCCACCATGCCTAGAGGGGGATTCTAGTGAAGATGGGCTAGCTTACAGTCTATAGAGGTTGGCATTTTCTCTCATCAGATCAAATGTGCGGTAGTGGTGCTCATCATGGCCAACCGAAGAACAAAACCTACACCATTTCCGCTTCAGTTTTGGTACATAACTTCCTAATCGAGGGAATTTTTTTGTGTCATGCCACCCAGCCACTTGATAGTCAGTGCACCATAGCGTGGGAGTACCACTTGGTCCTACAACATCCCTGGGTCGCGATGGATTTGGTCCTCCCGCTTGCATGTAATATTGAAGCAAGGTACACTGATCTTTTGTGTGACTAGAAACTTTACAACGTATGCACCATAAATCTGCGCCGAATTCTTTCCCTTTCTCTCTATGTATGTTTTTAATTTTCAAATGCATTTATTCTAACTGATTTTGGATTTGTAGAGTTCAAAATTTGTCATGAGTTCTGGGCCGACTTCTAGCTTCATGGAAACTTCAAGAGCCTCAGCTCGAGAATCAATTTTCTACTGATTCATAGGGCCACACAGGTGTGGTAGGAGCTTGGAAATAAACCATTATTTATGTTGCTTATCATCATATATAAATCCTCCATCACTGATGGTGCACTTCAATTGCTAATCTGCCTCCCAGACATATTCATTTGGTTCTTTTCAGATTTATTTAAGCTCTGTTACACATTGTGAGTAGGAATTTGGTTTTCTGAACTACTGCTTTAAGGCCTTCTTGAATTCATCGATAGTAGGATCCGTGTTCTAAGTTATATATCCCATAATCCAATCTAGCACACGAACCTCAAACGCCATAGCTAGTTGTGCCCTCTTGACAACATCAGTGTTGACATTTTTCACAGTCCATACTGCATCTGCAACAAACCAGAATCTTTCCATGTCTTCATCTCCTACACCCTTGAAGGTGGGTAGCTTCATATGTGTAGCCATATCACCTCCTGGTGGCAGTGGAGGTGGGGTAGGAGGTGACTTAACCCTACGCGAGTTCGACTGTGGGGTGGCTGGAGGGCCACCTCTGACACGCGTAGCCTCACCACTCTCTATATCATTATTAGGCGGGTTTCTTAGAGGGATGTATACATATATATCTCCTCTCTGGTTAACCTGAAAGTAATTTTCATTGCGCGTAATTCTCTCAAATTTTTTTGGGGTCATTCACTCGGTGCGACTGCACAAAATACCCTTTTCACACAATAACATCTTAATAAGCAAAGGAAGAGAGCCTATGAAATTACCTCTTAGTCCTCTGAAGAACCTCCTTTATGCTTCAAAATATGACACAAACTGATCAACTGCAAACTTGGTTAAAGACCCACCCAAAATGATGTCAACCCAATGGTCTATAGTGTGGGTGATGGAGTTATCAGTCTACTCTAACTATTGGATCAACTTAGGCATCCACTGATTGATCTTATCGCCCTTCAACATGTCTAAAACTCAAATAACCTTAATAAACACTGCTGAAATTCATGTGCAAAGGTCACAAAGAAGATTTCATGAACCTCTATGAAAATATACTTCTGTTCCCACTCTTCAGCATACAACTTCTTACTTCTGTTCTCCTTGATGGAGAATTTATGTATATTTTTCTCAAACCAGTCTTCTAATTCAATCTTTAATGGCTACCACAACATCTAATCTCTCTCCAAATGATCCTGGTCCTGGCAACAGAATCGCTTTTTGACTTGAGGGGTCCTGACCCAGGTTCAAAGTTAGTGCGTAACCAAAAAAATCCTCTTACTAATAGCCCTTTCGGCAATGGCCTACTTGCGTAGGCCAAAGTATCACTCGAAGTAGTATGGGGGGTGATGGAACCAGGTTTCCACACCATGATAGTGAATTAAAGTAAGTGGACGTCTTTAGATCTATTTTACTACACAGATTAACTTGTGTACCAGAAACCCTAACCAACAACCCTAGGTTAATTAGCATAGGTTACCCTGCGCGCGCGCACAGAAAATATATCCACAATCCCTTTAATTTTTCTAACAATGTGATATTCAATGTTTATAACAATAGATCTATGCAATTAAAATTCATGTCAAAAGTAAAATAAGTATGCAACCAATCCAATCATAGGTAATATAAATCATAAGCATGAAACAGAAATCATACGCGCAAACAGATCACAAAAATGGATTACAGATTCATTTAGTAATAAGAGTTACCCAATAAGATCTTTATTCATCAGATGTTCTAAAAAACCCTTTTACAGTCCATAGAAACCCTTACATCTCTTCAGATCTACCCACGCACACAACTAGCGAGGTCCACACACAACTGGAATAAGGTCTTTGTGCACATAGCCAACAGGAGCCTTTTAGGCACAGACGCTCACACAGATTCGCTTCATAGTTTAATCATTTATCGATACTTACATAAAAAATTTCATATCTGACTCGATCTAGAATTATACTTATACCTTCCGCTTGCACTCATACTACGGACCTAAAACCATGGTCTGAGACCCCTATTTTACCCATTAACCCAGTTACAACTCATGAAGGGGCTTTGATCCTCCCAAAAGCCCCTTGAATCTTCATAGCGCAACACACATGACTCAAAACTACAAAAAATACTATTATTTAACCCCCAAAATGCGTTCCTAAGGGACCCTGCTCCAATAGTAAATAATTCCTTGAAAATGGGTGTGAAGCATAGGAAGAAGGCAAGCATTTACACTCTACTTGGATATTATTATTGATCGCGCTAATTTGGTGGAAGTCCCCCGAAGACACTCAGTTCCTAGAGATTTAACCTAATATGTGTGAGGCAGTGCGCTATGCAACCTTATGGAACTCTTCAGACTTGGTGTTCACCAGAGAAAATCAGATTTTTTTGGTTCTGTATGATGCTACTCTCTAGCAAGCAGTACAGACAATGCCATGACTGTCACCAACTTTATATGACCAGTATACTATGGTAGCCGAATTTAAAGCTACCTTTTCACAATATGTATATCCATGCAAAGGGCGTTGTAGATGAAGTATGGTACGAGTTACCTTACTTGGTAAATGAAGATGATTTGATTAGAGTCATGGTTGAATGGCTGCCAACATGGTTGAAAACGATCAGACCAACAAAGGAACACACTGGAAGCTAGATAGTGAAATCAACAGAGAAAGTGATAGAGAAGGTGATTGAGAAGGAAGAAACACCAACGACCATAGGAGAAACCATAGAACTTGAAACAGAAACCCAACCAGAAAAGAATGGGTCTGCGCCAAAGGAAACATGGGAAGTTGAAACCTGTAAGGGAACCAAGCGTTACTCTCAGGCCACTAGAGGATCGAAAAAAGAGAGGAAGGTTTCAAATATGCCAGGTAGGAGGTCCTGACGTTGATAGAATATGGTCTACATGAGATAGCAAATACTGTCATTTTTGCAACCAAGGATTGTTGGACCATGGAAGTACAGTAAAAATATGAACTAGAGCTTGTGTAAGTTGGAATACAGGAGCTGAAGGTGTAGGAGAGCCATATTCAAGCAAGTGTAGCTCAGGCGAGCCAGACCAGTGCGCAAGTCACGAGCACACAACCATTATACATTACTTTTCCAACCACTAGGGATGCTCGCCTTGTCCAAATTTCCACACCATCAATTCATATAGATGCCAGTCAACGTGCCCAATTTAGAGGATTAGGTGATATAAACATTAACCTTTCTGTGTTACCTACAGGGAAGTTACACTTAATGCACTCAATGATTGCAGATGAGCTTCAATACAAAGAGGCTACAATGCACACTCATATAATGGAAGCCCAACAACAGCTAGAACAAGAACAACAACAAAAACAAAAATCCATCAAGTTTTCCATGATATTCCAGATGTCCTGGCCACAACTGCGCCCAAGGAGAAGTTAGAATTATTGGCTTCCACAGCGAAAGCAGCACTTGCTAAAGTGAAAACAGTGAGAACATAATATGAGCAGCAGTTTGCAGATCTTTAGACAAAGTTGCAGCCCAAGACTCCACCATAGCTTCACGCACAAAGAGTAGCCGAAGTCAAACAAGCCAGAGATAGTATCGCTACTACGGTCACCTAGTGAGACAATTTGTTAGATGAAGCCATGAGTGTGTGGACCTTAGTACAAAATGATCCAATATTTTAGCAGTTGCACGACACACTACATCAGAAGGAACAACAGTTTGAGGAAATCAGGACAGTGGTGCCAACATTGGTTCTTACTCAACGCCTAGCTAGTCTACAGGAGTGTTGGACGATCCAAACATAAATTAAAGAATTCCACTAGAACGAACTATTGCTCAAAGCCGGCATGCAACCATGGGAAAAAGAAGCACTTCAGCTTTTGTAGATGCTGGATAACACTTTGAAGACTATTCAGCAAACTCAACGTAGCGTAGAGATGGCCATTGAAGAGCCTACCATAGAAAACTTAGTTCAACAAGCAAAGGGCACCGTAGCACAAAGTTTGGAACTTGTGCTCCTTATGAATTCTTCTGTCAGCACGCTCCAAGCTAAGATCAAGGAGCATGCACCTCAGTGACTTGGGATGAGTCACATGTTTGTGTTCGGGGCTTGTTGGAGCAGGGTCCCCTGAGGCACAATTTTTTATGTAATTTTGTATAAGTTTTGTGTATGTGATTGAGTCAAGGGATTTGGGGTGGGTCAAGTCCCTAATTTTTATGTGAATGGGTTTAAGGGTAAAACTGTGGGCCTCAAAACATGGTTTGAGACCATAGTATCTATGCGATAGTTGAATATAGATAGATAGACCAAGTCTAAGGAAGTTAAGTTAAGCTAAGTTTGATACGATACTGTGATCTATATGCATATGTAATACGTTGTGAAGGGTTTTTCTGGGTTGGGTTGAAAGGCTCCTTCTAGATGTGCGCACGGAGACCTAGTCCTCGCTCTTGCTGGCTGTGTGCACGAAATGGTTAAGTAAGGGAAAGTATGATGTATTGAAAGGTTATGAATATTAATAGAAAGGACAAATTTGACAAACTTCTTATGTTATTGATCTGAGTTATTTAATGTTTTTGTTCTGTTGATATCACTTCGTTTTCTATTGGTTATTGCGCAAATAATATTTTTTTTTATGGTTATGCATGCTTATTAATGATTGATAAATTTGGTTAAGTAATTGCACATTATTTAGATCTGGAATTGGCTCTGTTATACTTATCTGCACCGAATCAATCTATGAACTTTGTTATTCTATTAAGAATTACACACACTCTGTGATTTTGCTTTATTTTGTTGCGTGCATCTATTTATAGTTGATGCAAGTCTGCATTCAATTTGCTTAGGACCACTTCATTTATTTTATCCCTTAGGGTGCAGAAACCTGGTTCCAACACCCCCCATACTGCTTCGGGTGAGACTTTGATCTGCACAAGCAGGTCATTTCCAAAAGGGATAATAGTTGTAGGGTTTTTTGATTTATCCAAAAATTCTGAACCTGCGTAAGGACCCCTCAAGCCAACAAAAAACACTGAAATAATACTCCTTTGTATTTTTTCTAACTAGAGAGGTTCAGTGAATGATTGATTGCAGTCTAGCCTGTGAATCAAGCTTCTCCAAATGGGAATTTAAATCTCTCTCATTAATGATACGAAAATAGATAAACTAGAATAGACTAATGTTTGAAATATCCTGTAGCACTTAATTTCAAGAATTGGTCATGGATAACATCTGATAAAAATTGACTGAAATTAAACCAAACCGAGGGCTTATTTTAAGAAGAAAATATTGATATAAATCAAAGGATGACTTCATCTACCCACTAATCAGTTAAATACCTTAAGACACAAGAAACCATTTAAATCAACTGCCTAGACATCTCTAAAAAAGTTGCAGAAGAATATGGTGGATTGGTTCTTGGTAATTCTGAATTTTTAGGCAGAAAACACTCAAAAATGTGGGCTCGTTGCTGAAATGTAAGCTTCTGATAAATTTCCATGAGTGATTTAGTTGAAAAAGGATGAAGGAGGCCTTGGGGATTGATCTGCAACACTTGAAAAATTGATTCAAGGGTTATTGAGAAACAAATTCATTGTTTCTAGCCATTATGGCTCTCTGGCTAGGTAAATAGTGACTATGGCACCAAGTGATGATTCAGGGAAATGGTGGGTTTGGGGAAATCAAAATTTAGGCAACATTGACTCCCAGAAGAAAAATTCATCACTGAAATCTTCAAATTTTTTATTTTCCCAATTATGGAGTTCACATAGATCGAATTCACATTGGGTTTCAATGATTTTGTACTGTGAATATACTAAGGGAAGTTCATCGAGGTTAATTACAGGGGGTAGGGTCAGACTCTCCACAAATTATTTGGATTTTCCCTTTTGATTAACCATTTCAAGAAAATGATATAATAGAGGATCACTTAAGAAATTACTTGGTTAAAAATGATGGCTGATAACATAGGGGATTGCTGCAAGTTTTCGTTGTTTGATATGTAAGATTGTTTCGTGCAAGAATGGAAAAAGATGGATAATGGAGCAATGACAAAATATAAATTTGGAATGCATTTTAATGATTGCTTTCCAATAACCATTATTAGCACATAGATATTTATTAATAGAACCTTGGCGAGATCATTAATAAATTAAGGGTAATTTAGTAAGTTATCAGGATATTTGTCGATGGTTATTTTAGCGGGGGTGGTAGAGGAAAAATTAGCGGGACGGTTGGCGGGAGGATGCCAGTGCGACTAAGCGGTTTTCGGTTTGAGGGGGGGGGGGTAGGAAGTAAGTGGTTTAAGGTGGGGCTGGTCCCATATTTCACAATAGAGTATGACGTAAGGGGAGGTGGTAATTTGAAAACAACTTTGTGGACCCCCCCTTCATTATCCATCGAGAGTGCGGGTAGTACCACAATTGCAAGATGACCGTTGATCTGGGTAGGGGTGATATTGATCATTGAAATCTGCTTGTCATTTACCTCTTTGGAGAATATTTTTTTGTTTACAAAAATAATAATTTAAAACATTTTTGGTGCCTATGCAAAATTTGAAAGCGACATTTAGACTTGCTCGCTTATTACAAAGTGTAGAAATTAAACTTAACTAATTTTTTTTTTAAACAGATGCATTTTAGAAATATCAAATGCATAGGTAAAATTAAGTTACAACATCAGCTCCATCTGGGGATTTCTTCCCCCTGTGGGATGCAGAAAACCTTAAGATCCGAGTACCATATCCTTGGGCTATAGAGTCTTTCTTGTGAAAAAATCATATTTGCTCTAGAAATATAAACAAACAGGATAAAAAAAATGTTGATGATAAAAAAATATACGCAATATTGGATGTAATATTTCAAATTCTACCCATTGACTAGAAATGAGGAGTATTATCCTTCGAAATTCAGAAGAATCAAGGTATTATTGCCTTTGAATTTTGCAATGTTGAAAGTTCCCAACCATAGGTTATCGAACTTTCCATGCTTTCCTTTTTCTTCTCTTCTTGAAACCCATCAAAGTACCAAGTCTCCTATTTTGAAGTCCCTTTCCTTGACTTTCCTGTCAAACAAACTCTTCATCTTGTCCCGATATAGTCAAATTTTATGTTGAACTTCATCTCTTTCTTGATTTAGCTCAATAATTTGATTTATCCTTCTTGAAAATTCCTTAGTCTCTTCATATGAAACCTACAAAATTTTCATGAATGGAAATGCTAATTGAGTAGGGAAAATAGCTTCTATTCCATAAAAAAGTTCAAAATGAAATTTACCAGTTGACCTTTTAGGAGAAACCCTATTTTCCCATACTCCATATTTTAGATGATTATCCTAGTTTATTTTATGATCTTCTAACACCTTCTTGATGAATTTGATTATACTTTTGTTTGATGCTTCTGTTAGAACATTCCCTTGTGGATAATAAGTTGTAGAATGATGAAATAAATCTGATATTTTTAAAAAAATTCAATCATCTTAATGTTGCTAAAAGCTTGAGCATTATTTGCAACTATTTGCCTTGGACAACCAAATCTAGACAAAATGTTTTCTTCAATAAATTTCATCACTACTACATCAGTTTCATTCCTTACAAGAATAGATTCTACCCACTTCATGAAGTAATCCATCGATGTAAGTATCCATTTGTGTTTATTACTTGAATAAGGAACCATTTCACCAATAAAATCCAGTTCCCATTGCAAGAAAGGAGCTTCAACTGAAATTGGAGTGAGGGGTAGAGAAACTAGTCTTTGTTTTCCTACAAAAATATGACAAGGAATAAAACTTCTCACCTTTGATCCAACCCATGCAAACAAATTTAGCCAGTAGAATCCTACTCAAAGTATTTTATGTGTTGTTGATTTGCAAGCATAATGACCTTCACAGACTCCTTCATGAAACTATTCAATCACTCATTTTGTTTCACTTTCAGCCAAACATAATAAGAGAATATTTAATGGATATTTCCATTACAGATTGGAATTTACTATACAATATTTCATTTCTTTGAGCTTAATATATCTACATTTATTTCAGGTGAATTAAACAGGATATTCAAAACCACGCAGAAAATGTACAATGTCTGTATACCAATCAGACAATAGAATTTTTTCATCAATATGCAGAGGAAGTGGTACTGAACTAAAATAAGGTTCTTGTGGATTCTTCTCCTCTAAAAATTTAGAATTTTCTTGTGGATTATTCCCCTCTGAAACTTGAGAAGGTTCTTTTGGATTCTTCTCTTCTGAAACTTACATGATTTAGTTGATGCCTAAAATTTTACAATTTGATTTTTCCAACAGTTTAGCTAGACCTTGTCATTTTACCAACTTTGTAGGTTTGATATCTAGAACAAGCTCTAAGACCTTAGCAATAAATCTTCTCATCTTTCCATATGTATCAGGCTGAGTCAATATTGTCTTTACTTCATTGTTAGACACATAAGCAATTATAGGAGAATGCAGAACATAAATCCTAAAAGTATTAAAAGATTGTACCAGAGCATAAGCTTTCTTTTCTATTATGTCATATTTCAATTCTGCATCCCTCGTAACTTTTCTAAATAAACCAATTGGTTTCTCACGTTGATCTTCATTTTTCTGCAATAAAAATACTGTTATTGTGGTGTCTGAAGCAAAGGAGAAAATACTGATAGTTTGGAATAATTAGGATTGGCAAGTACCAGTGCTTCATAAATTTCTTTTCTGATTTGAGAAAAATAAAGTATAGATTGTGTGGTCCATTTGAATTCATTATCTTTCTTGAGCATATCAATATGTCTTTAATAATTTTAGCATATTTAGGTAAGAAACTTCTTCAGAAATTTATCCTCCCTAAGAATGATTGGATTTCTTTCTTATTTCTAAAATTCCAAATTCATTTATCTCTAAAATTTTGCAGCAACATTAATCAGACTGTAAGGAATTTTAGCATACATGAAGGTACCCCATGGAGTTGCGAAAGATATCGTTTTTTTCTTCTTCTTGGCTAACCAAAATATGATTGTATCCATAAAAAACATCCAACATTGAGATCCTTTCAGAACTGATTATTCTTTGAAGCAATTGATCCATTTTTGGTAATGGATACTTATATTTCAATTTCAATTTATTCAGTTTTCTATAATAAACACACAACTGTATTTCTCCATTCTCCTTCATAACAGGTACCAAATTAGCGATCCATTCAGAATATCTTAAAGAAAAAATATTTTTGCATCCAATAACTTCCCTACTTCTTTCTCAATAAAGGGTAATAGAATTGGAATAGTTATTCTCAATATTTGATGAAATGGCTTAGCTCGTGGTTTCAAAGGAATTTTTTTCTCAATGATAGTTGTGTTGTAATATTCCTAAATTAGCATGCAACTAATTGGAATATTAAAATCTAATTTTTCTTTCTTGTTGGATGAATAAGTGGGTAAGGAGACCCTTAAAGTCTCTTTAGTAGGAGTCACTAGTACATTTGGGGGAAATTTCGACACTTGGTTCCGATGCTTTTGACCAAATGTCAGAAATTTCCCCAAATTTTTTCAATCCCGCCCGCAACCATCGCTATACCGACGTTTAGAGAAAAGTTTCGCAATACCAACACTTAGACAAAGTGTCGCAATTGCGACGTTTGGAGGAAGACGTCACAATTCCGACACTATGCCCCAAAGCGTCGCTATTGCGACGGCTGCCTCCAAACATCGCAATTGCGACACAATGTCTAAGTGTCGCAATTGCGACGTTTGGAGGCATCCGTCGCAATAGCGACGATTTGTCCACCGTCGGTATAATGACACTTATATGCGCGCTACATAAAAATATGAAACTTATATGCACACTACATAAAAATGATTTTATTAAAAACTACATTAACATCTGCTATCACGTGCGCATTCACCCTCTGCTCTTGCAGAACAACATTCGCCCTCAGTATTCGCCCTCAGCTCTTGCAGAATAGCATTTTCCCTTAGCATTCTCCCTCAGCTCTTTCAGAACAGCATTCACCCTTAGCAGTCATCCTCAGCTCTTGTAGAACAACATTTTCCCTCAGCATTCACCCTAAGCTCTTGCAGAATAGCATTCGCCCTCAGCATTCGCCCTCAGCTCTTGCAGAACAGCATTTGCCCTCAGCTCTTGTAGAACAGCATTCACCCTCAGCTCTTGCAGAACAACATTCGCCCTCAGGTCTTGCGGAACAACATTTTCCCTCAGCATTCACCCTCAACTCTTGCAGAACAACATTCGCCCTCAACATTTTCCCTGAGCTCTTGCAGAACAACATTTGCCCTGCATTTTCCCTCAGCGTTCTCCCTCAGCTCTTGCAGAATAACATTCACCCTCAGCTCTTGCAGAACAACATTCACCCTCAGCTCTTGAAAAATGGTAAGTTCTTACTGCAGGCCCTTCCTCCTATAGTAGGGTTGACTGTGTTTGGGTTTTTTTGGTCAATTCCATTGGATTGTGTTAGGCTGTAGGGTTCTCTCTAGATGTCTTCCAATGTTCTTTGAGATGAGTTTCAAAGAGGATGTGTAAGATGTGTTTGTGCTTGCATGAATTTGACTCCACTAGTTTCATGAAGTTTAAGCTATGGATTTTAGTTCGACAAACTCATCCATCTCAACACCCAGTAACGAATTGCCCTTGGTCTGATCTATATTGAAGGTGAAGTGCGAAGTGGTAGAGAATGGGAGATCGAAAGTCATCAACTTTATCACAAGGGTAGTACTCCAGATCGAAAGTGATGAGCTTTAGTTCTCCAGATTTGGGGATTTTCTGATATTTGGGGATTTTCTGATGACATACCAAAGGTCACATCCATACAACCATGTCAAGGTCAATGTTGAGATCATTCTCATATAGATATAGGTCACTGATATATAGGGTTAATATCATCATCACTATCCATGGAAACCGAATGGTTACAAAATCTATGATTGTGGTTGGCTCATTTATAATTATTACCCATTTACAGTAGAGCACAGAAACACTAAATATGGCCCGAGCAGAGCCTTTACAACAGGAAATGGAATTGCAGCCGCTTCATCAATAACCAATAGCTCCACTTGAGAAAAATTTTCATAATATTGGGGCTGGATATACTGCAGAGCAAATAATTGTAGTTATCATTCGTGCTCCAATATATTAATATAATTTTTACATTGAACTGAAGAAAGGGAAACAAGAAAATTCTAGCCATCATACAATGCTTTGACATAAGAGTTTTGAGTGACATACTTGAAAAAAAGAACTCATCCACTGATATTTATAATCATTTGAGTTATTCAAGTTAAACAAGATGTCAAGAATCAAGATTCAATACCCTCTATTATCTTCATCACCAAATACAAGATTTAAAATTTTCCCAAAGAAACGCTTATTAAATTGGCAGCCATTATTTCTCCCTACTTTAAAAACCCTACATTTAAATGAAAACAAGCATTGCATTTCAACTAAAAAAATCTATTAGTGTTCAAATGTACATGTGTACATAACTTGTGTAGGGTATTCCTTTTCCACTTTCACATTATCCAAGAATGTGTGCATTATAGTTCATATTTTTTGTGATTTAGCTTATCTTGAAAAAGGAAAGGTAAATTATTTCCCATGGAAAAAGAAGGTTTTCCCTTTTTACTACTGGAAATGGTACAACAAAGTTCCATTTCTACCCAAAACTCCTATGAAACAAGAACCAAATAAAGGCCATGTCCTCAATGGACATCATTTGGCTTTGAAAATGGCCATTGCACCGTGTTGTTTCTTATATTACATCACTATAGTTTCTTAGGTCATTTATTATTCCTTGAGATGAAAAGCAACCAAAGAAATTGTGAAGATCCTTTCAAGAAATAAATGACCATTTCTCAATCATATCTCAACTATTTTTTATTTTATTCAGTGGTTGCTTACTTTGAGAGAAATTTGACACTTTTATAAGGAATATAACATAAAAACACAAAATGGGAAGGAATTGATGAGGTAGATGACATTTAGTTGTTGTAAATTAAGAATTGATAATACACGATGCATGTTTTGTGCTACAAACTAGATTCCTTCCTGGAGTTAGGACACCGAGTATTGAATCAAAGTTTTAGTTTCTAACTTCTTGTATTGGTTCATCAATCTTTAAATTCAGACATTGTATGTCTTCATTGCTTCATGTTTGAATAATTTGCATTATATCGTACAATAGGAAATTAGGAATTATGATTATTATTACTTTATGGATTTGTTAAGTTACTTTTAAGTTTGCATGGTTTAGTGTGAAATTATTCTTGTGTGCCCCTAGGCCCAGGTGAAGGAATGCCAAGGACTGAGAACCATAGTTTTTAAATGGTATTGTTTCTTATACCCAAAAACCCCTCAACATCACTTCTTATTAGTTATTAACAATAGTGTTGTAAACAATTTGAGAATTGATATAGCAAAATCTCACACTTCTCAAGATAAAGTCCTAAAGCTAAAGTGTGATACCATGTGTAATTCAATAGCCCCATTGTCACCTCACCAACCTCTTTTCACTTCGGGCTAGCTCTCCTCCAACTCAAGGGGGGTTCTCCCTAGTAGATGTTAGGGATCTAATGGCCAAACCAAACCAAGTTAAGAGCCCCCTAACTCTCTATGTTTACTACTATCAATCAAAATATTGAACAATAGGGTCAGACATGCATCCTGAAGATAAAATTGCCAGGGTATTTTTGGGTAATTTCAAAGGGAAAGTCCCCAAACACAAATAATCAAGGAATTATAACGTGATTTCAAACATTAAATATCAACAAAATTGTTTAAAGGATATTGAAAGGAAAAAGGTGATGGAAGATAGAAAGTGCCTTACTTAAATGCTCTAAGGACTTTTCAATAGTTGCTCCAAAAGCTTCACTTCAAGGCCCTTCAAGATCGTCTCCAACAATGCTATACCATCACCTTCAACAATTTCGCTCCAAAAATGTCCTCAAGGTCTTCACAACAAGTTTACTAGAAGTTTCTCCAACAATATATTCAATAAGGTCTTCATTGTCAACTCGTCTCTTGTTTGGGTGCCT
Organism: Pinus albicaulis; assembly: GCA_034641835.2. Lineage (NCBI taxonomy): Eukaryota > Viridiplantae > Streptophyta > Pinopsida > Pinales > Pinaceae > Pinus > Pinus albicaulis. The sequence continues at coordinate 23,915,419 of CM076577.1, forward strand.
TAATGTGAAATGACATGTTTCCAGGACTGAATTCAATGCAAGGCATATTTGAAACTCTAACTCTGTCTTCGAGTGTCTTATTAGAAATTATTTCAGTTTTCATTTTGTGTTTTCAAGTTATATATTGTTTTGAAGTTTTTACATTTATAATTTTATTGCAATGTGGCAGACTGATCAGGGCAGTACAGGAACAACCCCGAGATGGGATGATCGCGGAAAGAGGCCAGCGGAAGAACATGTAAAGTGCCAGCATTGATCTATATTAAGGTATTTTAGTTATTTACATAATTGAAATAATATTAATTTTTTTCAAATATGCAGACAGCTAGCCATGGTACGCCTGATGATTCCCTCTATGAGGAAGAGCTTTCTTCATGCCTATCTCCAGCGCTCTTGTTGTGAAAAAAGGCACGAGATGCAAGGTCGGAATTTAATACTTTGATAGACGTGCCTCAAACACTTGAAACAGAAGAGAGGATAAAACAACTTATGAGGCAGCTAGAAACATATCAGGTAATAATAAAAAGTCAAAAGAATATTTTTTTTTGTTCTGCATGAGATGAATTGTGATAGTTTCATTTTTAATTTTTACATTGACTAAACTAACAAAAAATTCTTTTGTATGTAGTGTTATCTGGCACTTGCTGAACCCGGTGTTGGTGGTAGTGGGACACAAGGGCAAGAGATTGCCCAGAAACCTTCTCGTACACCTTCTACTCCTTTAGGTGCCAGCCAAGAAACACACCCTACCCAAGCAGACACCCAACCAACCGCTTAATATGTTGGCAGTGATGAGGCTGATATGGCCAACTACATTATTGCGTTTCCTGGAGCTACACGTGTCAGCTCCACAGGGACCATTAATGGCATGTTGTTGGTGAATGATGAAGGTGTCCCTATAAAGCATGTACAACTCCCAGGTAAACTTTAATATTTTAACTATTTCATGTACTCTATCTAAAACATATTTATCATGATTTTTATTTTTAAATTAATATATATATATATATATATATATATATATATATATATATATATATATATTTTTTTTTTTTTTCTGTGTAGGAAAAAATGAGTTCTACAGGTTTTTGGAGAGCCATGCGTTGGTAATTTTTGGCCCAACTGTACGCACAGGGTGGAATTCCCAGAATTCCAACCTGAAAAAAGAACTTCCAGATTATCTAGAATCCATTTTTGGGGTTGGCACATTTGACACAACAGCGGTGGCTCGGGTAGCCAGCAAATATTTGAAATATACCAGGGACACCTGTTGAGCCCCAAAGATGTCCTTCTTTTCCACCACATTTCACTTCATTTCCTTTGTCCCTCATAAATTACAGGCTTGAATGATCAATAGGATTGATTAGGATTAATTTAAGAATCTATATAATGACTAACTTGCTATGTTTTCATGATTTCGTTGTTGTAGTAATTTTTGACTAGACTCGGCTACAGAACGCAGTCATTCTGTAGGCAGTCGCCTATTCCACAACTATCTTCATGTTCACGTAGGTTCCAGGTGTCATCTCAAGGAAAAATGCATATGGTCGTATTCCACATCACTTCCCCATCATTTCTTGCTCTCCACGAAGTTTGAGCTCAAGTCTACAGGTGGTTATGTACGTGGGAAACCAAAAGTAGGAGATAGACTTCTAATAGGACAAGGACTGTACAGATGTCCTTAATCATAGTACGAGACCACCACCAGAGTCCTAGTTTGATTTTAGTTGGGAAAGACAATTATTCCTGTTTTATCTCAAAGACAATTATGTAATTTTGTTATAAGTATGGCTCGGGAGACCGAGAAATAGTTAGTTAGATTTATGTTTTATTGCTAGATCTCAGAAGACCGTAATACTCTGTTTTGAACAATTTATCCTTTAATGAAAGAAGCATCACTTTATTGCAAGAGATGAGTCAATATTGAGTAGATTTGCGTGCTAATCCGGTGGTAGAGGGCCCCTTATACCTGAGAAGCTTTGTTCATATGGTTTAGATAAGTAACTTAGCCTTATTTCATTCCTAGTTTAATCAATTTTCTGAACTTTGTGTTTTTATACTTACTTGCAGTGGATGCCATAGTCAGTCTTATCCTTACAAACTATTCCAAAATACCACTAACATTGGATGAGATATAATTGTATTATTTTAGGATTTAGTTGCATTTCCTTGAACTTTATGTTTTTTGTGCTCAATGACATTAGTTGTTACAGCTAGTCTTGTTCTTATTAATCTCTTCCAAAATATCACTAACTCCGGATGAGACATAGCTGTGGTGTTTCAGAGCTTACTGCGCTTTGTTGAACTTTATGTTTTATGCTCATTTGCATTGAATGATACAACCAGACTTTTTTTTACAAAATATTACAAAATATCACTCATATTGAACGAGATAGGGCTGTAGTATTTCATATAATTAGTTACATTTTAGTCCAGTTGAAATACTCCGGAGGTAGATGTCACTCTAGTTTAATTCTGTCACTATATTTAAAGTTTGATAATGGCACTCTAGTTCAACTCCGTTCACTGTATTTTAAGTTAGATTAGTGGAATTCTAGTTCAGTTCTAGTTCACTGTATTTCAAGTTAGGTTAAGGGCATTCTATTTTAGTTGTGATCACTGTGTTTCAAGTTTGATCAATTGCATTCTAGTTCAGTGTTATCCATTTTTCTTTAAGTTGTGTTAACTGTCAAAATTAGACTTCACGACCTTCATTGTTTAAAAACTACTCTTGTTCTGACTTTCCACATCATCATATGGACAGGAATTAGTGATATCAGTTTAAGACCTTGATTGTTCTGCAATCTTTTGCAATTTCTCAAATAAGCCTTTTGCCAAAAACTATTCTAGAAAATCTCTAACTTTCGAATGAGTCTTAGTAGTGACAAGTTGAGCTGTAGAATGGATTAATCTTAGCATTACAAGTTAATTTAGAGTAGAAATCTTATTGTGCTACAAATAATCTTTTCCAATTGTGTTCCAATAAACTTTTAGCCATGGATGAGATTCTTTGTAATATTGTAAGATGATTGTTTACTTAGGAGAACCTCATTTGCACTAAAATTGTCCTTTTCTCAAGCTATTCCAATATAATTCTAATGAATGAATTGGATGAGTTCATGTTATGAGTTATTGAGTTCATGTTGTGATTTATTTCCTTGCTATGAGTCATTATCAAACTTTTCATTTTTTGTTCTTTAGTATAGGTTTTGCTTTGTTTTTAGTGTGACCAACAACTGTTCTTTTTCAACATTTAGTTCTTTTCCTTCTTAACATAAAACCACAAAACCAAAAAAATCATAAAAAATTAAACACAATGTAGTGAGAAACAGATACCTAGGCACATATAGTGCACCTCACTTCAATAGTTTACTAACATTGGTTGATAATTTATGACCTCAATTTAGGAACACTAAGTTGAGCAGACAACACCTATAGGACGCAATTGAAATTTAACCCTAGATATGAGCGTCCTCTCACAGTTTCAGAGAGTGAGTGGAGAGCACTCATCCTTGACAGAAAAGAGAAAGGGGCAAAGAAAGAAGGAAAAATTCCAACTGGACCCGCAAGGTAAATTACAACTTTAATTCAATAGCTTTAATTTTCTCTATGTCAAAAATAAAAGTGTGCTACGTCATATCTGACCTCAATCTTTTGATGCTAGGTTTCTTGACACCTCGAAGGCAACCAAAGCTAGGATTGAAAAAAAGGGCCATCACAAGCTAGGCCAGGGCGGCTACTTGAAATTAGCCGCAAGAATTGTAATTAAGTAGCTAAACATCTTATAATTAATTGTATCACCTTCCAACGTTTTTGTATTGCTATCAAATATGACTAAAAATACACAATCATATGTAATGTAGGGTGATGACTTCGGAACAGAAACTACAAAGGAAGATAAAAATATTGCTTTCCATTTCGGCTATCAAGCCGTAGTTGAACGTCGCAGAAGCTTGGGGCAGGTCCCAAGATCTAGAATGTCTTATAAGGTAAAACAATAACCTTTCAATATGTTTGTTTTCATCCATAAATTTAATGTCTAACAACTTTGTTTAAATCAGGGGAGGAGCACTACCGATTAGGCAAATAACCCAGTTTTAGAGCGAGATGTAGATGATCCTCACGTGCAACCTGATCATTGTAGTGGGGACCAGGCCGACAATGCTACTATCAGTGAGGGTCGTGACAGTAATTGATTTCCACTTATAATTTTTTCTAATTATACCTTGATGGTTGTCCTTATAAATTTTTTTGTTTAAATGACAGAGAATGTTTCCCTTGAGGATCTTACCACCAGAGAGGAAGACAGGGCAACAGTCCCAACGACGACAACTGGTGCACCAGGTAAATAATCTCATTGCAATTTTTTTTATTAATATTATCGAACTAGTTCAATGATATTTAAAATATGACAATTAAAATTTAATATTATCTGTTTTTGTAGGCGATGCCCCATCACTGGATGAGACCAGACATCGTGACTACGCAACTAGGTCAGCAGTGCGGGTCGAAAGGCACGAAACAGGAGCAGAGCACGATGATATTGATGATGTAATTAGGAGATTGAGAAATAGGAAGAAGAAAAAGAAAATTTGATAATGTAAAATATTGTATTATTATAAGACAAACATTACCATACTTGGAACATTTTTTGCATTATATAAAAAAATCATTTATCATACTATTTTTATGTCAAGCATTAATTTCAATGTTTCCTTGCATACTTTTTGTTGAATTGTTTTTTTATTAGTTATTGAATATTTTTTTTTATGCTCATGAAAGTAAAAAATGAAATATAGATTGGGTATTGGGGAATTGAGAGTGATGTGAGGGGGGGGGGGGGGGGGAGGCCAAAAGAGCTTCCACCTTCACGTGGTTGGCCCTGTTTAGTAGAGAATAATTTATTGGAGCGATTTAATCTTGGAGCAAACCTCCCTTGATCCAGCGTAGCAACAAAAAAGTCACTGTTGACTTAGTTGCTACTCTTCCAGATCGTGGGAGGCTTGTTCCAAGTTCATGCGACTCCAATAAATTGTTCTTGAAACGAAGAGGAGCTTATTCAGGTATGTTTTGACATTTTCAACGTATGTTCTAACATTATCATAAGAATGCATCTTAGAGTAAAAAATACTACATCAATTACTTGTATTTATTGTATAGATAATGATGGATTTTGATTGACTTGGCAGTGCAGGTACAAATCCTCTTGCATCATGAGCAATACAACTTGTCAACCAGGGTCATGTCCAGGATATTTTTTCTTGTGCGCTTGACCAAGTTTGTAATGTCACATTTTGTAAGTTCCTTTACATTTCATAATTCAATATTAAGCTTGTTCATGATTATTATCTAGGTTTTTTGTATGTGTTTTTTCATCTATTTGATTGTAAGCAACTCTGCATGTTTCCTGTTGTTCATTATGATTTATCCCATTACCACTCCCAGGATGAATCCGACTTTATTGTTACTATGATTTCTCCATTTACGATTTCATAGGTTACATCATGTAAAGTTGTCAATCTCAGGTTGGTGATGAGCTTTAGTTCTCCAGATTTGGGGCTTTTTTGATATTTTCTCCCTCATGTCATTCCTGCATCACCTCGTTGTTTGAGCATGCCAATTGTCTACCACTTGTACCAATTGGCACATGTCAATCTCTGAGCTGTGCCACATTTCACCTATTTTCGGCCCACTTGACCACCTGAAAAACTCAAATCCACACACCATGTGTCTTTATCATGGAGTGCCACATGTCCTAGATATTTAGGCCGACTTATTGATCCGTTGTGTGAATCAAGAATCCTGTGAAAAGTCTTTTGCATCAATTCCTTATCCAGCTAGCCATACGAAATTTATCCAACAACACTTTATTCCAAAATAATCAATGTTATAGCAAAGTCTAAGAATCCACCCCTCAATACCCCAATTGAGGGAGTATTTATACAAAAAATTATAAGAAATATCTCATAACAAAGTGAGATATAATTTAGGATGACTCATGAATATTTTACAATAAAATAGAGATAGATGGTCTCGTGGATAAGAGAAAATATAACCGATTTTGTGTTGTTCCATTTTTTAATGAATGTGCTAGAGGCAAACCCTATGATTTGGCTTGGTGCTGTCCTCTTTAGTAACTCTGTGCTGGCTGCTCTATTTTACTGATACTCTTTACCTGTACTGATACACTTTGACCTGTTTAATCTCTGTTTATCCTTTTTATCATGACTTACTGTAGTGAATAATCAAAATTCATGCAAGGATAATTTTTACAAAAAGTCTAACATCTCTTCCCACCATTGTGTTTCTGGTATTCTTGTTCTTTGAAGTTCCTCAGAGTTTCATTAGTCTCTGTATATCTGAAGAAAGTAGGCTGAATTGGGAATAACTGTTTTACCTCATGTTCGAGATAATTTTTTTTTTCCAGATTGTCATGAAGAATCTTTCCTGTAGGCAATGCTTTTGTTACTGATGAACTGGTCGATGAATTGGCCTGGTTGTCAACATATTTATTCAATTTCTCAACATAGTTTTCCAGGCTCATAAGTTTATCCTCTGAAACTAAGGGACTTGGAAATCCTTTATTCTGCAAAATATTGAATCTCTTTGTAAAGGCATTGATTTCTTCCTGCATATCAGAGCATCTTCTTTCTAGATTCTGCATCAGAGTTCTTTTAGTAAAAACTATTTTAATCTCCAAAATTGTTCCCGTTCTGTCTTGGATGCCTAGTTCTTCAAGTTGATATCTGTTCTTGGTATTCAAAAATTGTATAATCTCATTGGCTTCCTCAGGCATGTTTCCTAATTATTCTCTTGCCTTTAGAATTTCTTCCAGAGCCAATTTAATTAAATCATTCTGCTCATACATTATTTGGATTGACGACCAAACATATTTTATTGACTGAATGATGTTGGTCCAAATAATTTATTTGATTTCTCCCAAAGGTTTCTCCAATGTGAGATCCCTTTCTAATGCGCTCACCAAATTTTCTAATCTGTTGATCTCTCTTGTCTTTTCTGCAACACTCATCTTTGAGAGATCATATTTTTGTTCTAAGGTAATAAACTGTACCTTTGTTTTCCGGAGCTCTGGCACTTGGAGTTTCAATTCCTCCATTGATTTTATTAATTCTTCAGTGCTTAAATTGGAAGTGTTGACCTGTTGTTGTTGTACCTGTAATTACTTCTGCTGTAGATGCTGGAATATTTGCTTGCTTGTCCTTTAATGCCTTTTCAAGTTCTTTTTCAGTCTCATTTAGTTTCAAGAGAAAATCCATCAATTCTTCTTTAGAGTTTTGCTTTATGATTTCTGCAGTTTGTGGATGCCTTGAAGATGGCAACTTCAGCTGTTTCCTTAAGGCTGCAATATCATCATCTTTCTTCTTGATCAAGGCTTCTATACCTTTGACATCTTTGGGATTATGACCCAATCCAATAATTATTTCTTCCAAAGTCTTTATTCTGTTATCCTTAGCCTGGGAAGAGGCTTTTTCAAGATGCAATTGAGCAGTAGTATTCTCCAAGGAATTCTACAATCTATGGGCTACCATTGATTTATCAGTCAAAGTTGAGTAAATCATTTCACCAGTTTGTTTGTGCAGCTCAATCTGATCCAAAGGATGAATATCCTTTGCTACGATTTCAAAATTGGTTCTGACATAATCTGCAGCTGCTTGAGGCTGCTGCACTTTGGGTTTAAAATGACTCATCAACATTTTACCCTGCTGGATGTCATAGGCTGACATCAATCTCTGTTGATTTTTAGGAGCCATCTTCAGATATTGATTATAAACTTGAAGTCTTAATGGATCATTTCTAGCCTTTATATTTATAAATGTCTTCTTAATATCCCAAGCATCTTTCACTGGTGGTTTGAAGGAAGACACTTCTGCACTTTGCTACCTTTGTAGCTCTTTTCTCTGTGAATTAGTGGATGTCCCACTGATTGTGCATGTTTTCTGGCTATATAATTCTTCTCTCCTCTGACTATCAATGATTTATTGAACAAATTATACTTCTGAAAGAGGATTTAATCTTTGTTTTTTGATATCAGGTTGTTCTGAAGATTCACTGATAGGGGTAGTTTTTTCTACATTTCTTTTCTTACCCTTTTCTTCATTGAGAGGAGTTTGCAAAATTGAAATTTCTGCCACATTGATCTGAGTAGGAGAAGTCTGTATTTGGGCTTGTTCCTTGGAAGTTTCAAGCTGCTCTGTCATTGTGAATTTCTCCGAAACCTGTGTATCAGTCTCCTTTTCCTTCCCTTTTGATGCTACTGTGGCTAATGCACTGATTTCCTGCAAATTTTTCTGAGAGGCTCCAGTAGAGGAAGGACCATTTCCTGGTCTTTGCACCTGTCTAAAAGAATCCAGGTCAAGTATTTTCTCAAGATCTTTCATAACATTTTCAACACTGACCTGTTCACTATCTTGTTCTATTAAGGTCCCTTCCATCCATTCATCCATATTGGAAAATTGTTCAATCTCTGGAATTCTATGGTGAAGGTATGGTGATTTTTTTTTTTTCATTCTCCTATCACAAATAAATCTGTTTGGGTCATAAGGTACCCAGTAGAATTTTTTTTGCAATTTGAGATAATCTTCTAGGATTCTTTCAGCTTCTTTTCCTACATCCCTAGAATTGCAGACAAAAGGACCTAATTGACTCTTAATTCTGAGCTGAACTTTCTTCTTTGCATTGAAAAAATGGACTATGTCTGAATTTATCATCTGTCTGAAATAGGTAAAGAGCCTCATTGGAACATACTTTGGTAGCTTGAAAGGACGTAGCTCACTGCCATATATTCTAATTTATGTATGATTCTTGTATAGGTACCAATCACCTATCTTGTATTGCTTGGAGAGTTGGAGAATTTTATTAATGTCATTATTGAGCCTAGGAGGAGAGACTCCTGTTAATAAAGTGGTTGCAGGGTGAAAAAATAGGTCAATGAAATCATTGTAAGAATAATGAGAATCAGAGGAATTATGGAAGATTGCAGACCAAAAAATGACAGACCTAGGATTTCATTTGGTATCAAGTTTCATGACATGGAAAGGGAAACTCTTTGATTGATAGTAAAGCATGAGATGGTATATAATAGTGGAATATTTGAAAACTCTTTCATCTTCTAATCTCATGAACTGGTCATGAATTTTATCAGCAATATAGGAAGCAAAATCATATTTGATAGTAGGAGGCTGTCCAGGGGTAAAAATTGACAACAACACTAGGGTTAACTGGTCAACATATTCACTAGTGTTGAAACCCATTACAGAGGATATCATATTCAAAATGAGTCTGCCCATATTTGTGAAAAAATTATATCCATAAGGAGGTGGGCCTTTGGGTTGATGTTCTGGCAACATGAATGTTTGGCAGAGACGATTCAGCTCTTCTTGAGTTAAATTAGTTGATTTTTCAAGTAAATCTCCCATGGAAAGGGGAGTCAGGGCTTGACCAGGCTAAAACTATAACATTTCGTTGATAGACTGAGAAGTTATTGGGAAAAGGACAGTTTGACTCTGGGACATGACTGCTCGTTGATTGGAATCATAATTAGCATGGCAGTGATAGATTATTTCAGGAAAAATGTGGACTAAGGGTAGAAGATACATCAGAAGATTGGATTCCCATAGTCCAAAAATGTCGGAGCCATTCAGGTAGCTATCTCTGCATTGGCAAAAAATTCTGAGAGAATTTTCACTAAGGACGAGGTCTTTAATTTGAAAATCCCTGTCTGTTAGAGGCAGATAGTCCAAATCTCTGTGAGGGGCATTCAGAGGTGCGACATTCAAAGCTACCGGAATTTCCATTTCTGGTTCTTTGGATTCGGAAAGGAATTCAGGTTTTGATGAAAAACATGGATAATTAGAGGTTTGAGAATATAGTTACAAATCTGGGAATTCGAGGAATGAAAATAGAGACCAACTTGAACTCTGTTTCAGTCTTTTTCTGTGGAATTAAAACAAAAACCAAGATTTTGTAGAGTTCAGCAGGAATTTTGGTAAATACCTGTTTTCCGGGAAATGAATAGTGAAGAAAACATGTGTAGGCAACGGCGTATGAATTCTGGATTGTTCAGCTGCAAATTTCTCAGCAAGGTGGCGATTGACGGTCTTCACAGTGGGTTTTTGAATTTTTTTGCATGGGACATTGGTTGTTGTGCAAAATAGTGAAAAAGATGCACGTTGGTGCGTTTTATTTGCAAAGTCAAAGGCTAGCGGAATTTTAATTTTTTAAGCAGATGAAGCAAGCAGGTACAGTGGTTTTGTCATAGGAGGTAAGCAGTAAGCGGTATACATCGCACCACTTTTGGGGACAGGCGGTTTTCAGCGGAGGGTGAGCAATTCCATACAATACACGACACGTGGCGAGGTACTGTTCAGAAAACCGCTCAACCATCACGCGTTATTGTTCGGACGTGGGGGTGCAGCGATATGAATAACAACCGTTGATCGTGGATTGGTTGATCAAATGGCGGTCGGGAAGGGGAGATGATGGAGAGATAAAAGAGCGGGCCAATAATTTAATTACATCGGGGGCGATTTGATTGGTGGAGTAGGTTATTAACTAACCATGAGGGTTAATTAACGTCTTTTAAACGCGACGGGGAAGCAGGCTCATGATTGATTAGAGATTTGACTAATTAATCGCAATTAACACCATATTAAAATTATATTTCAAGCAAAGGGGCGGGATATATAATATTTGGGAATTTTATTAAAATAATACGGGAATAGGTGGATTTTCATAGGGATTTAAATAATAAAGTTAGAAATTAATATGAAAATGAAATGAAAGCGCTAAGTATAAAAACATTAGGTTTATGTAATTAAATTATGCTTGAATGAAAAGGGTTTATGTAATTAACTTATGCTATCAGGTATTAAAAAATTTTGGTTCTTTTTTCAAAATTTATGAGCTTGTTAGGAAACACAAAACTGACAATGGTTGTATATTAAATTTCTGGAAAATAATTTGAAATGAAACCTTTTTGTTTAGGTTGTTGCAGTAGGTGCAAACCCTGTTCAAATTACTAGGGGCATTGACAGGACAATAAATGCCCTTGTTTCGGTACTCAAAATTTTGTCAAAGGAGGTAAACGCTTGCCTTTTGAGTAGGCTGGTTTTCCTTTTTGCTGATGGTTTGGTGTATCTAATTGAATTAGTTTCCTAAGGTATTTTTGGTTGCAAAATCCTTTTCATTTTTCATACAGTATTGGCCTTGTGGAATACATTTGATTGTGTGGTCTTGTTAGATCTACAACATTTGTATTTGTTTAGTCTTATGGCCGAGGTGCACTTTTATTATGGAAATAGTTGATGCAATATTGTCATTTAATCCTTACTGTAGGGTAGCATGTTGAGAAGTTTCTTGTGAAACATTTGGTATTCAAAATGACACTTGATCCTATACAACATCATGCACTTGACTTCAAAATTCATATTCAAAGTGTGCTAGACAATTCTTGCAAAATTTCAAATATTTATGTTGTTTTAAACCATTATCTTTTTCATGTATTGGATGTTCAAAATGAGAAAAAGACTTTAGTATGAAACCAACTGGTGAATAATTTCCAGCAAAACAACCACTTCCAAGACATGATTTAGAAGTAGAACATATGTACTTATGAAGCATAGAAAGATATCCTTGATGCAATGTCAATGTTTGGCTAGGGTTATTTTTGGAGAAACCGATGTTGGTGTAGAAAACATGGCATCCATTAAAAGAGAGAATGCCAAAGTAGCCTCATCATTCCATATAAATGATATTTTCTTCAAGAGATATGTGAGTGGACTTGAAATGCATGCATAATTCTTAACAAATTATCAATAATATCATGTAAGTCTAAAAAAACTTCTAAGAACCTTGATTTTCTTAGGAATAGGTCATTTTGTAATAGCTTGCATCTTTTGAGGCTCCAAATTCACTCCTTCCTTTAAAACAATATGAACCAAATACTCGAATTCTTATTTCCAAAAAGCACATTTGGATATTTTTACATAAAAATGATTGTTCTCAATAATTTATATAACTTTTCCACATGTTTAGTGTGGTATTCCCATGATTTATTATAAATATGTGTATTATCAAAGAAAGCCAACACAAATTTTATAATATGGGATCAAACAAAATTGTTCTTAAGTCGAGCTCACCGGACTTCAAACGACGATAAACCATAATTCAAACCAAATTCGCGTTCCAAAATAGCCTGCTGACGTTGGAAAATTTTGTGACGCGAAAACCAAATGAATTCCGCCCTAATATTTTTCGGGTCCGAAGTTGGGCTGGCGTACGGAGGGAGAGTTGTGACGCGAATTTCTTATCAAATTCGCCCTAATCTTTTTCGGGTCCGGATTTCCACTGTGCGAGCAGCCCAAACAAAGATCTGCTCCAATCAATTTCTGCCATGTGTCCTCAATCAAAAGTTGCCCTGCTCCCGGATGCAGGTGCATTTGATGGCGTTTAAGGCGATGGGACATGGATGTGGCGATTTCATATCAATCACATTAATTTTTAACGCTGTTCAATTAGCTGATATTTAAGTTCCAAGGTTTTCACATCAAATCGCAAGATCATACCTCCACTCTTGTTAGCAATTCCGCATGCTCCAATATGATCTGGCCTTCGGCTCTCATTAATGAGAGATTAATTATGACAGGCGTTCTTCGATTGCATTGCAGTCGGGTCGATAAAATGACGTTTCTCTATGGTTTTTCACATGAGCGATGCTCTTCGGTTGCTGGGTTACACTGTCTGTTCACTGTGACGAGAAGGAGAAGTGGCCAGCTGAACTGCTGCTTAGACCTTGGTGCATATCTGCATTTCTCTCGGTCTGGTCTATATCTGTCTTCCTCAGTTTCTTGGAATTCTGCTTCTCTGTCTTGTCTTGTGCCCACTGCTAAGACTGCACCCATGCCTCGCCTGCGTCAAAGGATGTGTTGCCGTAGGGGGAGCACTAGAGGTCAACCCCTGCGTGCTCCCTCCAGCCCCTCAACCGAGTCATCTTCCCAGTCCAGTGATTATTACACAGGTCGCTATCCAAACACTAGGAGTGGGCGGGGTCGGGTTCTAGGATCTGGCCACCGTATGGGCTCCCCTGCTCCTCATTTCCCCACCGCTTCACCTTCTCCCACGACGCACACTGTGCTTTTTTCCTTTAATCGATCTCTGAACCACCCAAAAATCACAACTTCAATCACTATGGTTTTCCGTGACGAGGCCCAAATGGAGGAACAATGCACCCATCCGGCGGGTCTGAGCTCAGAAAAAGTTGGCCAACATTCGGGCCTTCCGGAGGGGAGCGGTGCCATGAATGTGGAGATAGCACCTGGCGATCCTAGACCTTCCGAAGGATGGTGCCGAATTGTTGAGGAACCACTGGAGGAGTATTTTGGTTAATTTGGTTTTCTTGCTTGGCAGGCCCATTTAATTGGGCTTGTTTTAGATTATATTACTATACTGGACCTCTGTAATATTTTTGAATTCTGTAAACGTTCAAGACTGGTTTCCTTGTATGAGGGCAGTCTTCTTTTTTGATTTTTTGATGACAAATTTTCCATAAGTCTGGGCAATGTTTTTGACTAAAGTCATGCTGTAATTTTATTCCCACTGTTAATAGATTAACTTTACTTAGAAAAAAAAAATGTTGCCCTGTTTCTATTTTAAACCTGTTTTTTGAAATACAGAGCCATGTTTATATGATTGTTTATAGTCAAACCGTTGCGGGGTGGTTTATTATATTAATATTTCATGGTCGAATTATGTTCATAACAATTGGAAATTTTTTTTTTCCCTATTTCTATTTTAAACCTATTTTTAAACCTGTCTTTTGAAATACAGAGCCATGTTTATATGGTCTACGTATTATACTCTTTCTCTGTATATCTACAAGAAACGTTTTGCTATGAACAGGGTGGATACGTATTATACTCTTTCACTATATACCTATAGGAACCTTTTTGCTATGAATAGGGTGGATGCTGTAGCGGGCTACTAATGGAAACAAGCGAGCTTGAACCTTACATCTCGGATGCAACAGATGGTTACCAATTTTGGAATCAAGCAAGCCTAATCTTACAAGTGAGCCTGGGTTTCTGCAGATGGTTTTTATTTCCGAGAACAAGCGAGCCAGAACATACAATCGACCCTGGGTTTATACATATTTTTGCTCTATCATGGATGCTTTTTATGTGAGGCGTATATCAATAGTAAATGTCTTTGCACATTTCCTGTATCTGCTTTATGATACTATTTTATGTGTTGACAGGTTATCACTCTGCCTTCAAAACTAGCGATGCTGGTCTATGTTGTTGGTTTATTGATATGGTCTGATGGTCTTTTTATATTTTGGACATATCACACTCCTCACATGATTAGAGTTTTTCTCTGTTAAAGGATTTTGGGTACTTTAATTTGTATTTGGAACAATGGACATCGGTCCTCTATTTGTTGCTTTACTATTCTACATACTGCTATTTCACTTTCTTATAGATGCCTCGGGCATATTTGCATGCTTTCTCAGATTGTCAATAATCTCCATGTGGACCGTTACTGGGTCTTATATCATGTCATTGTATGTGACATGGGGTATTTTTCTATCATTGTCTAGGGTGGGACTTCCACTTTTCTGGATGGATATATGTGTTCCAATCTTCAGATGTGAAAATGTAATGACTTCATGGATTGTTTAGTTCAAATAATATATTCAAAACAACATTTTTTTCTTGTGAAAAAAAATGATTATTTATAGTTGAAGCGCTGCGGGGTGGTTTATTATATTAATATTTCACGGTCGAATTATGTTCATAACAATTGGAAAAAAAAATGTTGCCCTGTTTCTATTTTAAACCTGTTTTTTGAAATACAAAGCCATGTTTATATGATTGTTTATAGTCGAAGCGATGCGGGGTGGTTTATTATATTAATATTTCATGGTCATTGGAATGCCCACAATTCATAACAAATATTGGAGATTTACTGTCCTATTTTAAAGTTTCATTTTTTTTTTAAATTGAACCAGTCGTCGGTATACTGACGCTTTGTAAGCGTCGGAATTGCGACAGCTTAAAAATTTCGGAAGAGCGACAGTATAAAAACGTCGGACGAGCGACGTTCAAAACCTCGGACCACATTTTGTCAGAATTGAGACCGTTTACAAACGTCAGAAGAGCGACGTTCAAAACGTCGGACCACATTTCGTCGGAATTGCGACAGTTTACAAACGTCAGAAGAGCGACGTCCAAAATGTTAGACCACATTTCATCGGAATTGTGACAGTTTACAAATGTCAGAAGAGCGACGTTCAAAATGTCAGACCACATTTCGTCAGAATTGCGACCGTTTACAAACGTCGGAAGAGCGACATTCAAAATGTCGAACCACATTTCGTCGGAATTGCGACAATTTACAAATGTCGGAAGCGCGACGGTTTGGGAAATGTCAGAAGAGCGATGCTTGTTTGGAAGCGATGGAAAAAGTGTCGGTAGTGCGACACTTTTTCAGTGCATCGGAATAGCGATGCTCTGGAAAACCACGTTTTGCCCATCCTTGAACTGTCTCTCTTGCGACGACTATGTGTCGGAATAGCGACGAATTGGCCGTCGGAAATTGGGCCAAATTTTCTAGTGAATAAATAACTTCTAGTGTGAATGTAGATCAGTTTAGATAGTCAAAATAAAGCCACCTTGGGTGCAAAAGGAGACAGCGCATGGAGACTAAGTCAAGGATGACCAAATCAAACAACACTATAAATGAGAGAGTGGAGCTAGTGGAGACAACGCAGTTTTGGAGGAGTATTTGCATAAAAGTAACCTCATAAATGAGTGGGGCCCAGGGCGAGGGAGCTCACCAAGAATATAAGGGAAGGAACGGTAGCCATGAGAGGCATTCAAAATATTATTTATGTTTTAGGCTTATGACTTATTGCATGCTTCAGCTGTTTAGCTAGGTTTGATGTACTGTTTAGTACAAAGGTATTCTCATGAGGGAATTCCACACTCTTCCTTGGAGGACTTGTTGAAGAAATATGAGAGGATTATTCTGGGCTTCATTTCCACCATTCGGCATTGGGCTAAGCAGTCATCTATAGCCACAACACAATATTCTTCAGAAACTGCATTATTTTTCATGGTGTTGAAGTGGAAGGGTTAAATCCCCTGTTGATGAGCTAGTTTCCTAGTGGAAGGATCAACCTTTCACTTGGAAAGATAGTAAGGAGAAGTTACAACCATTTATTTGTATTTTCAGCCATATATATGTAGAGCTTCAATCAGACAACATGATTCAACCATAGATCTGTAGTATGTACTCTTTGTATCTCATCCCTTTCAAGAAACCCTTGCCGGGTTATTTTGAGATTGTGTAAAAGAGATTAGATCTCCATTTTTTAGCTCTCTTGAGTAATATATTATTAGATCCATTTGTTTTATATTTCTGTAGTATAAACCCTCATTAAACTGCGCTGTCACATGCTTCAGAAATTCTATGTTGTAGTAGTCATGGGGTTTTATTGTTTTTGAGCTATATTGGGCTTGGGATATCTGTTTAACTAAGATAGAATGATTTTTTTATGATCCCCTTGTATATTTGAATGATATGATACATAAATAATGTATCCATGAGCTGTTATTGATTATTATAGTGTAATTTTTTGAAAAATTCATTTTTGGTGCCTATATTGCTGATTTTCCTAAATAGGAATATTACAATGGCATCAGAGCTCTGATCTTTGCTCAACCTATGTATTTCAACCATTATATCATCCAAGGAGGATTATCATAGGAAGGGGAAGATCTGTAGGAGAGATAAAGGCAAAAAATTATTATCAGGAGGGAAGGAGTTCTCAAAACTTCTTCTTTAAACTTTGCAATGCATTAGCAAAGACATCAAAGAGATGAGGAGGGAAAGACAAGGAGATCCCTCAACAAGATTTTACATGAGGAAAGCTCTAGTTCTTCATATTATGGGTGTGATCATTCAGCCACACCATCATATTTACAACGCTCTACCATTTCTATATTCATAGCAAGTAAGATGGAGGAAAGAGATGTGCCAAAGAAGGAGACTCTTGGTGATTATTTGCAAGAGTATGAATATCAATCTAAGAGGTTCAAAGATCACCTAAACTTCCAAGGGTTTTGCAAGATCAAGGAGGATAAAATACCTAGCAACCATAATAGAAGCACAAGGTGCAAGCAACATGATGAGGGTAGATTCTTTCTATCTACTTTTGATGGATCGCCTAAATGTTCAGCTAGGGCTTGGTTGGAGGAGCTAGACACCTATTTACAACAACACCAAGTTTCAGAAGATAAAGCCATTACAGTTGTGGTGCTGAATCTTGAAGGTAAGGCTTATGCTTGGTGGTTATTTGAATCCTTTTCATTAGAAAATAAAAATATATCTACTTATGCAAGGTTCACTAGGAGGGTAGTGGAAAGGTTTGATGAAAATAATTCTAAAACATCTTTGGTTGAGCCAGTCAAGCCAAAACAAACAAAACCTTTGCATGGGTTGGAAGGATATATAAACATAACTCCATTTCAAGAAACTATTGAGGACAATGAAATTTTGTAGAATACCTTGCTAGAGGCAAGATCCCTATTTCATAGAGAACACTCTTCTGAAAAAGAGGACATGGAGATATTTTTTCAAAAGAGGATCCTCTTATTGATGATAAGGTAACTTCCATTGATGATGAATAGAAAGATAATACTGGAGGTAATAACGTTGTCACATCAAGAGAATATCTAGTACCTCATGAAGAGGAAGTTGGAGCACTTTCTCCAATGAGATGAGTTCTTGTATGTTCACAAGAAGTTCCAAAGAATATCACATATGGAAATCAGAGCACATTCAATGAGAAAAATTTTCCATCATTGATATATTGTGATATCTTGAAGATACCAGAAGAAGATAGGGAGTATGATCAACATCATATGATTGGGAGCACAAACCCCTACCAATTTCAAAAGTGTGATGTACAAAGGAGGCAGACTAATTTTTGCAGTGAGAGCAAGGACAAAGCAGTCCACCCACATACATAGCCTACTCTAGGCCTTGATGTGTCACTACATGGAGGCATTCCACCAGGGAGACCCCCTAATTAGAATATGAATAAAGAGTTCTCTCAACATGGTGCAACATTGCCATATTTGGCTAAGGAAGGAGCCTCAGGAGGAGCTAGCACAACGCTAAGAACCTTTGATGGGTTCCAAGGTGGGGTGAGAAATTTTCTAATATGGACATTGCTATCTCCCACTCATATATTTGCACTGAAAAAGGATGATCCAGAAATCTATGATAGGATGAGCATGGTATGAAAGGGCTACTCCATAACCTCGGAGCAAAAAATGATACTTCCACACATGAGGAATATTTCTAAATATGGCAAGAGGCTATTGGCACTCTTGTATGCATTGACCAAACTATGGAAGTATTGGATGGGAAATGTCTTCCAAGAGGAGGTTGACTTCCATGTACTTCAATATTGTCTTGGGCAAGATCAACTGCAAGGGAGGCAACAAAAGTGGAGTAACAACACTCCAACATGTGGCTTTGGAATTGAGCATGTCAAAGAGGAGAGTTATGATGTGACAGGTGCTTCATTTCAAATTTCAACAACGTTGTCATTGTTGGGAAGCCTAGATCCATATTGGGAGTCCCAAATATTGGTGGAATATTCCAAGAGCCTCTATGGGCAAGTGATAGATGGGAGGTATAGAGTGGTTGATGGAGTTATCTATTTCCATGATAAGATCTACTTGACTGAAGACTCGAAGCTCAGGAAGGAGATTATGCATGTAGCTTATGAAGCATTATTTTCAGGACATGTAGGCTCCATTGAATCTTATCACACCATCATGGAGGGATTCTATTGGGAGGATCTAAAAGAAGATGTGCACCAACATGTCAGGATATATGTAGCTTGTTTGATGTATGAGGAGAATAACAACCACCTTGCAAGGTTGTTACAATCACTTTCCCTTTTGATGGAGAAATGGGAAGGTTAATCTATGGACCTCTTCACCAACTTGTATACAATATATGGTAAAGGTTGTGTTTTGATGCTTATTTATCAACTAACAATGTATGCGCATTTCTTCACCATGCATTTGCAACACATTGCTCCACAAGATAGCAAGCCTCTCTTTAGGTTTCACGATCCTATTAGGACTACATTCAGTGATGGGAATAACCACTTCATGGAGGGCTTTGGGCAAGACATGTTTTGCTTGGTTCATATTCAACCAACACCTAATGTCCTCTACTATTTTCAAGATTTTGAGAAGCTTATGGCAGCAAGCAGGTGGTTGGATGGCTACTTGTCATATCATGTTTTGAAACAGCTAGAAGAAGAACAATGCTGGTATCACTTGAGGAGCTATTTTCACCATCCATTATGTCCTGGGACACTTAGTCCATATTTATGTTGAAACCCATATGATGATTATATTCTATTCACTACAGGTGGGGAAAATTGGGCAAGAGAGGTTCTTAGAACCAAAGGGTGGGATCATGAGATTCCAAGTACCTTTTGGATTCTTAATGATCATATTATTGCAGCCCAAGACAAGCAGTTCCACATCTATCATAAATGGAGAGAGAGACGACATGAGTTGGATAACTTGACCTCTCTTTTTCATCCATGCAACCCCTATACATTGCAGAACCAGGGGATTGGTGATTGTTTCAATGAGCTACAAAGGATGGTTCATTTTGTTTGGATGATAGCATGGAGGTTTGAAATTCTCATTGAGATTGAGGCACCTAACATTTACCATATCTCATGCCTTAAGGAGGCCAATGGAAAACATATAAATTTTTCCATATATCTCCCACTTCTTAATGATGACAACTATTTAGTTTATCTACCAAAGGCTAACTTGTATACTTGGGAGGAGACATCTCCATTGGATATTTTGCAGTACCTTTGCAGTTGCTTGAGGACAAAAAACATTTGGGAGGGGAAGATTGTAATATTCCTAAATTATCATGCAGCTAATTGTAATATTAAAATCTAATTTTTCTTTCTTGTTGGATGAATAGGTGGGTAAGGAGACCCTTAAAGCCTCTTTATCAGGAATAAATCACTTTCAGTGTGAATGTAGATCAGTTTAGATAGTCAGAATAAAGCCACCTTGGGTGTGAAAGGAGACAATGCATGGGGAATAAGTCAAGGTTGACCAAATCAAACAACGCTATAAATGAGAGAGTGGAGCTAGTGGAGACAATGCAGTTTTGGAGGAGGAGTCATTGCATGGAAGTAACCTCATAAATGAGTGGGGCCCAGGGTGAGGGAACTTACCAAAAATATAAGGGAAGGGATGTCAACCATGAGATGTATTCAGAATATTGTTTATATTTGAGTCTTATGACTTATTGCATGCTTCAGCTGTTTAGCTGGGTTTGCTGTACTGTTTAGTACAAGGTTATTCTCATGCGGGAATTCCACACTCTTCCTTAGAGGAATTGTTTAAGAAATATGAGAGGAGTATTCTAGGCTTCATTTCCACCATCCAGCACTAGGCCAAGCAGTCATCTACATCCACAATGCAGTCTTCTTCAGAAACTGCGTTATTTTTCATGGTGTTGAAGTGGAAGGGTTAAAAGCCTTGTTGATGAGCTAGTTTCCTAGTGGAAGGATCAACCTTTCACCCGGAAAGCTAGTAAGGAGAAGTTAAATCCATTTCTTTGTCTTTTCAGCCATATATATGTATAGCTTTAGTCAGACAGTGTGATTCAGCCATAGATCTACAGTTTGTACTCTTTGTATCTCATGCCTTTTAAGAAACCCTTGTCGGGTTATCTTAAGATTGTGTAAAAGAGACTAGATCTCCATTTTTCAGCTTTCTTGAGTAATATATCAGTAGATCCATTTTTTTCTATATTGATGTAGTAGAAACCCTCATTAAACTACGCTTTCACATGCTTCAAAAACTCTATGTTGCAGTAGTCATGGGCTTTTAGTGTTTTTGAGCTATATTGGGCTTGGGAGATCTGTTTAACTAAGCTAGAATGATTTTTTTATGATCCTCTTGTATATTTTAATGAATTATTACATAAAATAATGGATCCATGAGCTGTTATTGATTATTATAGCGTAATTTTCTGAAAAATTCATTTTTGGTGCCTATAGTGCTGATTTTCCTAAATAGGAATATTACATGTGTCATAAGTTTCCAAATCTTCATATGACCAGGAAAGAACATATTTGTATTCTTTAAACAAATTAACATATTTTTCTCTTATGTCCTGTGACAAACTTGTTGACATTTTAACATTTCTTATTTCTTCTGCAATACCAATATTACAATCATGTATATCTTCTTGTTGTGAATTTAACAATGAAGATTTTGATACATCATTTTGATCAATTTTTTTTTTCAAGAGGAACTAATCTCTTTGGAATATGATTATTTGGTAACTGAATGATATTGTGATCAACTATTTTATGTTTGAAGTTCATATCTAAATCGACAACATTTTCTTTTACTTCATCATTTTTTTCTTCTTCAACATGTAAGCTAGAAAATCCATTAGTAGTTTGTAAAAAAAAATTCAACTCTTCAACATCTTCAAAAAATTTCCAGTGTCTTAAATTATCTGGAATGGAAGGTTTGTACTTCACTTCAATCTGATATTTTA
Source organism: Pinus albicaulis (assembly GCA_034641835.2). NCBI lineage: Eukaryota > Viridiplantae > Streptophyta > Pinopsida > Pinales > Pinaceae > Pinus > Pinus albicaulis. The sequence continues at coordinate 23,937,070 of CM076577.1, forward strand.
ATTGTAAAGGATTTGGTATTTTAAAAGTGCTTGCAGAAACTGCCAAGGAATATGCATGAATATTATCTTCTCTGTGAATAGATGAAATGTTAAAATACTAAAAATAATTGTCCACATAGTCCAATACTTCATTTATATAAGCTCTCAATCTAGGATGCTTTGTTTGACAAATATTTGTGACCCGTTTCACTATCAATTTTGAATCACCACATACTGCCAGATTTTGTACCTTTAATTTTTTAGCTAACTCTAATCCCAAAATGAAAACCTCATATTATGCCACAATATTAGTGACTTCAAAAGCTAACTTAAAGGATTGAGTATTGTTATTCTTTTTAGGTGAAATTAATACAATTCCTTCTCCAACTACATCTTTAGAAAATTCTCCAGTAAAATTCGTTTTCCAAACATAGCTATTTGAAATATGGGGGATATTTATAATTTATTCAATTCAGGTTTATGGATTACACAAATTATTTGTAGCTAAATTAAAACACCCAAAATCTTGGTTAATAGCATATATAGGATGGATTATTGGTTCATTAACTTTATAGACAAGGTTTATGAATCTTACTTCCGTATACAACCTTAAATGTTTACCTCCATAAACTGGGATTGTAGCATAGGACATATCCATTTGTAAGCTTCCTCCAAGCTTAACACAACAAGAAATTGATAATAGCATACCAAAATTAGGAGGAATTTCAATGACTACTATATCCAATACTATGCTCTTCTCATGGATTTGAGCAAGAGTGATGACAAATAAATCCTTAATTAGTCCCAAGCATGGTAGTTTCTTAGAATCAAATGTGTACAAATCATGATATGACTTGGTAATTTGTAGATGAAGTTGGTTCATGATAACTTTAGGCATCAGATTATGAGAAGCACCATAATATAGCATACAATTGTAGAAAAGAAAATCATGAAATTTTAATGTAACGTAGAAAGGTGGCACACTTCATCTATCATGTATGAACTAGGCCCAAAAACTACTGAAGGCCTATCATCCTATAGGCTAATCATATCTCCTTCAACATCTACACTTGAAGATTGTATCCATTTAGAAACATGTTGTTTATAACCAGGATTCCTTGAAAGTTTAGATAAGGGAATTGGATTTTTTACCCTTTATAATTCTCTTTCAAAATTGAAGAGAGTTGGAACAAACTTTTATGTATTAGATTGTTCCTGTGACTGAGTTTTAGGTTGAACGGATTGAGTTTCAACAAAATTTTTCTTATGGGACATCAAAGGTAATACTTTTTACAGGTCTACTAGGTCCTTGTCTAGGTCTTAAGTCATATCTTATATTCAATTCAACAATGAGAAACTTAGAAAAGGCTAATATTTAGAAATTTGAGAGGATACTTTATTCTGAGAAAGAGGTTGATTTTGATTGATGGGGACAATCTAATTTTCAAATGATTGGTCATAAAAATAATTAATATCATTGGTCACGACCGATGCTACTTCTTCAAGGTATTGATCATCAATCATTAATGGGGGTTGGATTTGCTGGTCATTATATGGTCTTTGTAAAGTTTGTGGTTTGAAAGTTCTTCTGAAATTTGTGGCTAGAAACCCCATTTGTGGATGGATTTTCAACAAATTTATCTTGTGGTACATAAAAGTTGATCTTTTTTATAGGTCTACCAGGGCCTTGTCTGGGTATTAAGTCATATATTTTATTCAATTCAACAATGAGAAACTTAGAAAAATTTTGATATTTAGAAATTTGAGAGGATTCTTTATTTTGAGAAAGAGGATGATTTTGATTGATGGGGACAATAACATTATTAAATGATTTTTCATCAAAATAATTAATATCATTGGTCACAACCCATACTACTTCTTCAGGTTCTTGATCAGAAATCATTAATGGGGGTTGGATTTGTTGGTCATTATTTGGTCTTTGCAAAATTTGTTGCTAGAAAGGTCTTATAAATTATGATTAAGGTCTATTTAAATTTTGTTGAGGTACTCTAGGCTGAGTTTCCATTCTTGAGATTCGAGTGGATATATTTCTCAATAATGAAGGTATTTCATTAATTTTTTGTTCCTCTTCTCTATTATTTGATGATGAACTACTTATTTAGCTTTCATTTTCCTTTTGTCTTTTTATGCCTTGGCTTTCATTTTACTAGATGTTGACCTATTAGCTAGTGCCTCAATTGCATTGGTCTGCATATCTGTTAAGGTTTCAGATTTTATTTCTCCGGGCATTACACAAAAATCATCATAAATTTTTTTAGAAAATCTAACTTTAGCTATAATGTCTAGGGGTTTACAATCTGTTGGCATCTTATTGTAAATCGTATTAAACCTTTTGATAAAATCAACAACATGTTCACTGAGATTCCTCTTCAAATATTCAAATTATGTTAAGTAATACACAAGGTATTTTTTAATTCCCCATTATTTTTTGAAGATATTTGTTAATTCAGTACATGTATTTATAAAAATTGCTTGTAATTTCCTAAACCACATTTTGACATTTCCGTATAATGATTGGACAAATAGACTTAGATAGACATCTTCATGTTCAATGTTCAGATTGTCTGAAAATTCAAGAAATGTAGAAAAATGACCTTCTGCAGATGGTCCTGTTTCTCCATTAAATATGGGAAAATGTTTCAAATATCGTTCAAGAAAATCATGAAGTTGAATTGTTGGTGGAAGTACTGACGTTGCATGCCGAGGTGTCATAATAGGCCAAAATCCAGCCATATGATACTGTGGTAAAACTTCTTGTTTAGGAGATAAGAATTTAGAAGAAGATGACTCATATGGAACTGTAGTATTTTTAAGAAAATGAGGATGAATGATTAGCTTTTCGACTTCATGAACTATATTTTATTTATCTTAAAAATATAAATGATTAGTATAGATCTTAAGTTCCTCTTCAGTCTTGACATAAGTGGATGGATAAGTATGTATAACATAGGAAATAAAATCAATTGGTTTAAGTTCAAGAAAATCAAGTTCAAGCTCTGCTTCTATATCATATGCTTTAAAATGGAGGAAGGAGGCTCAAAGGATTCAAGTTGATGAACTAATAAAGTGGATTGAATATTTACTTCTTTAGAGAGGATTTCTAAAAATTTAGGTGGTAAATATGATAATTCACCAAGGATTGGGTTTGATTGAAAATGCTCAGGATGTGAAACCTCTTCAGGTGGAAGAGAGGAAGAAGTATAAGTAGTAGCTTCTAATCTATGTATAAGAGATGAAATTATCACAAGTCTCTCTAGATCTAATAACAAAGAGAAGAGTTGAGGATTTGAATGAGATCTGGTATGCTTACGTGAAGCTAAATTTAATATGTGAAGTCGCTAGGTGCAATATTTTATCTTGCTAACCTCTTATTCAGCATTAAGAGGTAAGTCTAATCATTGTCCTAGGGAAATAAATTCAAACTTCATTCCCTGACCATGACGACAATCTGATGTTGTCTCTTTGTAGACAGTTTTAGGCTCAGGAATTGTGCCAAAACATCTAAGAAAGGGTTTAAATTGAATTGGATGACCAATGAATTAAGCCTTTAACACTGCAATAATATAAATATTTCTGAGAAGTTCAAAGCGTTGATTTTCATTCATAACAACATACAATATTTGAATTGATTTTGAAAGTCGAAAGGGAGAAGATATATGATAATTAAACATTCATATTTAATACTCAATTCACCAGGTATAGTAGATGCATGAATAATAATTTTGCAACCAAACATATATATATATATATATATATATATATATATATATATATATATATATATTTTCAAGAGATGACAAAAGGAAACAATTTAAAGGTGTTTAGGAACTAATTCAAACATATTGTTCAATTATCTAATCTCCATAATGATGATAACTTTGCATTGGGATTTTAGGGAAGATAATACTTAACTTAGCCTTCCCCTAGATCCTATGTTACCTTGAATATATGATGAAAAACATAGAAGAATATACCAGAAAAACTCACATGAACACAAATGTTGTTAAGACTGAAGTCAGAAACCATTGATTATCTTCAAAAAATTTCATAAGAGTACAATAATGTATTTGGATTCTCACAAGGGTTCAACCCTCCTTACTTCGAATTAAAAAATATTTATAGAGTGTAATTCAAAAATATCTTAATCTAATACAATCGTTTACAAAATAAAATCTTATCCAAAATTATTTGGATATATGAAACTCACACGATATAAAAAAAGACTTTCTAAATTTGTTTTGCATATTCAACACTCTATTGAGGGTGATGTTAGTAACTGTTGCCTAAAAATTTGTTTATTCTCTTTGGGATACTCATTTCATTGTACTGCCTCTTGTTGTTCTATACTGTTGCCCTAAAATGTTGCATTCAATTTTACTTGATAAGCTTGATTATCTTGTCCCATATTTTATCATCTGGAATGGAGAATTTAATCAGTTTCCTGTGTGCTTCATCGACCTATGTGTACTTTTCAAAAGTTGGCCTAGTAATAAATATATGTTTAATTTCATGTTGGATAAATGAATCATATTCTAGGCCTACAATAAAATATTTATCACTTATGATTCCTTTTACTTTAGAAAATTTTGACATGTCTACTGCTATTTCATGTAATATATGTTATTAATTTTCTAGTGGAGTCCATTGGGCACTAGAATCTCTTAGAGGTTGAAGTTCCTTTTTTCATAAGATGGTAAATTTCCTGTGAAATTTATTTATTTGTACATCTAATTTTTGAAATTTGTTTTCTCATTGTAAATTAAATTTATTTTAGTCAAAAATTTTCCGACTTCTAGAACTGTGTCAGTCCAATATTCAATTCCTAATTCGTCCAAATCATCCTTGGTCCTTTAATTCAACACTTTGATTATCATCATTTCCTCCTGTGGCTTATGATCCAAGTCTTCTCTAATTTCTACTATGGTTTCCTTTGCTCTTTTTATCAATTCTTCTTGATGAATGATAATATCGATAGAGAGAATTTTATGGTTGAATCGATATGAACCCATATCTTTCCTTTGATTCAAATAATGTATGTGTTGTGAGTGATTCATCTTCACACTTTCCAAGTTGTTTGGTTAGCTTGATTTTTTTTTGTATTTTAGATATATATGCATTACATAATTTAAGATTGTTTTCCTCCGTTCTTTGCAGTGCTTTTTAAAATTTTTCTATTTCCACATTTCTTAGGGATAAATATCCCATGGCATTTTATAAATTTTCTATGATTTCCTCACTAAATGTCTTTGTCTATACTGTATATTTCCTCACACTTGTCTGTTTTTTTTAATATTTTAACAGGATTTCCATTTTAGCCACCATTTTCTGTATTTGGATGTTCTTCTTCGCAATCATTTTCAACATGTTCTATTTTTCTTTATCAATCTATTCTACTTCCTTAGTTTGTGGATGCTCTATTTTAGGTAGCTCTATCTACTTTTTGAGTGCTTTTATATCTGAATTTCCTCTCTTGATTGTTTCTTCAACAACATCGACATCACTAGCATCCAATCCTATCTTTATCACCAGATCTTCTAGCCCTTTTATTTTGGTATCTTTGGCTAAGTGTTACACAACAATTTGTCACCGTCCCTGCAATTCCCCATCCCGCACAATTGGAGGGCTCATTCCGTGACCTGTGAGCAGTGACATAACTTGAAAACACTTTCAAGGCATTCCCCTGAACATGTACTCTCATTGCTCTAAAGAAAACTCCTTGTGAAAAACCCTAAAAACACCCCTTTTTGCATTGGCGCGGGTAGCCAGTTCAGTACCCACACCAATGGGGGAAATCCTTCAAAGAGGGTGTGCCAATTGGCGCTCTGTCCCAGAGTCGCACTCACGCCAGCCATTTTAAGGAGTGTTTTTAAAAAATAAATGGTGGAATTTTCATCCAAACTGATCCAGGAACTGGTATCTAATTTGAGTTGGGAGGTTTGGCTCCGAGTCTCCATGTAGAGGAAGTGGTTTGCCACCTCTCATGGAAGCTTCCTTGAGGATAGGGCCAATCCCATGATTATAGGGATCCCAACTCCCCTTCCTCCATCTATAAAAGCTTGCTCATCTCATTTGTAAGCTAGTCTCCAAGTTCCCAAGAGCCTAATGCTGCAAGAGCTTTGATCCATTCCCTTAAGGCCAAATCCAAGAAAGGAGATCATTGTCGAGACATCTGAAGAGAGAGTTTTGTCACATACCTGACAGGATTTATCGAGACGCATTCCATTGACGACCCTCCGAAGGATAATTCAGCGTCAGAGCTATGGTTGTATTCTTCTTTTGATTGATTAATGATAAGCGACTATTGGTTATGGTTCCACTCTTGTTCTTGATAATGATCATGAGTTATGTCTTCTCTGACTGACATATAGTTGTATGCACTAGATTTTACGCTTGCATTTTTTTTTTCTTGCATGTGCAGGTGTTCGATCACGGAGATCGTGAGGATTGTGATCTGCCAAAGCCAAGGAATGGGAGCGCTACCTTCTCTACGAGTGACAACGTTGGATTCCAGGTAAGCCTTCTTCGCTAGTTGGTTTATCTACAATTAGGAACCTGCACTATAGCGTGAACAATTGTTGCTAGACCCGGTCTGGGCTAGTAGGGATCGCCTCTGTCCGCAGAGGGGATTTACCTCCACAACAAATTGGCGACTCCACTGGGGATCGTTGGCTTGTTGTTGTTATGCTTTGTAAGCTACAGACGGAGCCTGAAATTATCCAGATAGCCTTCGAAACGCTTTTTCTCTGCATTAGCGAAGTAGATCAACGCTGCTTCAGTCAATCTCCGGTTTAGTTTATGAACTGAACGCTTGGAGTGTCGTCTTGTCTTTTCGGTTGATTCTTGACCTTGCTTGCTTGGTCAGCTCTTTGGGTTTGTTTTTTTGTTTTCTTGGTCTTGTCATCACTGGTCTATGTCTGGACTGCTCTTTTTTATTTTTCCCATAGTTAACTTGATTGGCGCGCTTTTCAACTTGACAGTCACGCCCATTGGTGCAGGTTGATTATGTATCACCCACACCAATTCCATTCTAGCACTAATTTCAGCCTCACAGTCGCGCCAATCCTGTGAGGTATTAGGGTTTTCTGTGTTTTGAGCCTTCTGAGACTGATCTGTGACTTTGGCCTTGTTTTTTCGCTTGTTTGAGTGTTCTGGAGCCTTGTTTGACTGGCTGTAACCTTCGTCCTTTGGTTGTTTGCCCGTTTCCATCGATTTCACTTTCTGGCCCTAGGGCATCTAGGTCCTCTTGTGTGTCGAGCCTCCCTTGGGAGTTTTGGGTTTCTATTGGTTCAGTCGACCTTGTGATTGCTTCTTTACATTCGTTTAGCGATTGATTATCACTTTATTGCGTTATTTGAGTGTTTGTTCTCTTCTTCATTCGGATTTCGCTTTGCCTCGTTTGGGCCTAGATTACATGGTCCATTTGAGTCTTTGGGATTCTTTTGGTTTTGAGGGAATTTTTTGTCAATTTGAGGTCTGATTGCATGTTTTTCATTGAGTGATTTTCTCATTTTCGCTTCCTTACTATCGCATCTCAAATTTCTCTTCATTAGTTTTCATTTTGTTTAGTGCTTATTGCTATTAAACATTGAAAATTAAAAAAAAAAATCTCTTTTGCTTTTGATCAGTTAGTGCAAATTAAAATCTTTTCGGTGTTATTAGTGATTAGAGACTTTGAGAGAAATTTTTTTGGTTACATTAGCTACATTAGAGGCTTTTTTGATTGTTTTATGATCATTTTGTTTGTGTGAAAAGCTCTCAACTCTCTCGTAGTTAGCTTTCATCGAGTGAAATGATATACTATGGCATATAGTGTGCATTTAGGAGATTTTGTGACATCACACTCGCTAGGGCCTGAAAACTAAAACGTAATTGAAGATAAACATTAAAATTTACTCAATTTACACTAAGGCAGCATTGAAGCATTAACGCAACATTTAGTGGTCTAGGCTAGAGACGTGTTCCGGCGTCTTTAAACCTAGTAGTTGTCGTTCGCCTCTTGGATTTAGACAGTGCTAGTATGGACTTGTGCTCCCCATACCGTCGCGTATATAAAGGGAGACCCCACTAGGTTGCTACCCTTTATCCGTAGGAAGCCGAGTCTACCGTCTTATACCCGTGATACACCGGACACAACATTCGGGGAGTTTTCCTGCACGTACGTTAAGTCCTTGGTTGATTTCTCTTTCATTTTGAAACCAAGGTGTACATTGGAGTTCACGGTTATTTGGTACACCCTTTGCCTAGCATTCCTGAGCAGTCATTTTGATCTTATCTAACTCCATAAATTTGAAAAGATAATCAAGCACTTGTCCTTTCATGCTTGTTTCCAATCTGAAAGTGATAGAGTCACCTTTTTCCTGTTTCTCGACTCTTAAAATATGAAACGGTAGAGTTTTGTTTCAATGTTTTAAAAATTAACTGCCCACGAAATATTCCTGGTTAAAGTTAGTTTCCTTAGGGTGTTGTTTTGGGTCGTTTCCAATGGCAACTTTTCCGGAGTTCATCAACCATGGAATCCCCTCTGAAGGGAATCCTAGTCCTTTTCCTCCTTTTGGAAATGTTGGTGCTCCTTACATGGAAACGTTGTCCCTTCCCGGGTTAACTCTTGGGTTGCCTGTTTGGTTGTTTTCAACCTCTGTGGTCTCGAATGTATCGCCTACTGTTCAATCAGTTTCTCCGCTTGAACAACATCATGTTGATTCCAAGGTGGACCTCTCCCCTTCGTCGCCTATTTCTGCGTCCTCCTCTTATACTTTGCTTGGTGAAAATCTAGATTCGAGTAACCAGGTGGCTAAGAAGAAGAAGAAGAAGACAAAGAAGAAGAAGTTCGATAAAGGAGAGGCTAACTCTACGGCTATTGTGCCTAAGAAGTCTCCTCTTGATAAACCTTCCAACCCTCCATGGAAAGTCAAGTTCCCTTGCATGTTGTGCACGGGAGACCATCTTGAAGTATGGTCCAATGGTCGTCCGCCGTTGCCTTTGGCTTCCGAGAGTCAGGTTGGGGGAAAATATTCAACTGTTGCTGGTAAGGCTCCTAACAAGCAGGGTAAGATTACCAATCCCTGTAAGTTGTGTGAAGGGCACCATGCCATTCACCTTTGTCCGTCTATGGATGAAGCCAAACGAGTTTTGGAAAAATCGATTGTTTCTACACCATGCCTCCTGGCTGGTTACAAGAAGCTTTCTGTGAGTCCTTCACCAGTTGATTCCTCGATTGGTCAAGATTCATCCTTGGTCGATCCCACTCCCTCGGAAATTCAAATTCAGGAATCCATCCCCGACCAACCATTGGTCGTGGGATCGGTTGAGCTGGCCCCTTCTACGGTGTACCAAGTCTTTTCCGTCAAGAGTGGATCTCACATCCCTCAGGTTCTTCTTATTTCTTTAGATATTTCGGACTTGGAGAAAGATTCTCCTATCCCTATAGCTCAAGAAGTTTCTCCTCCGCCTCCCGTGACGGAGGTCCCGGAGGATACTCCTCCCGCCTTTGAGATGGAGGTCATGGAGGATGCTCCTTCTTCTTCCGTAACACCAGGGGAAGACCATCTTGGTTCGATCGTAGCCCCTCCAAGTATTTTGGTCACTTCTTTTGATTAGAGTCGATTTGCAGGATACCGCCTTCCGTCTTATGTGCCTTTCGAGATCACAGTACAGTCTTTTGGTCTGGTCGTACCCAGCACCATCATAGACGAAGGTGCGTCTGTTAGTATTCTATCCTCAACTACTTGGCAAGCTTTTGGCTCACCGCCACTTGCGCCTGTTACATAGAATCTGTTGGCATTTAACAGAAGAACGAGTCAACCGTTAGGGATCCTTCCAAGGTTACCTGTTACTTTGGGAGGTAAAACCGTCCATATGGATGTGATGGTTGTTCTAGGCCCCTTGGATTTCAATCTTCTCTTGGGCCGTGATTACACCTATGCCATGGGAGCGCTTGTCTCCTCCCTTTTTCGTGTGGTCTGTTTTCCACATGAAGGACGGATCATCACCATTGATCAGCTTTCGTTCTTTGGTCCTGATGTGGCAACTGGCACACCATCATCCCTTCCTGGTTTTTATCCACCCATTGCATCTGCCCCACCGCAGGTCAACTATGTGGCTACCTACCCCATGCTTGTACCCAGTTATATTGCCGTTATGCATCAGGTGCTGGGGGAATTGGGTCCTAACTTCCAGGATGTTTTCCTTCCATCGGGAGTGGAAATATTGGAAGCGATGACTTCTTGTTCATTATGATGAGGTTGTCAGAGCATGGTTCTTTTTCTGTTTCAAGCTCCTTAAAAAATGAAACAAGGTCTGTTGGAGCAGAGTTGTCTTGTGTCAAGCTCCTTAAAAAATGAAACAAGGTTGTCGGAGCAGAGTTCCTTGTCTTGTGCCAAGCTCCTTAAACCATGAAACAAGGTGTCCCGAGGATAGTTCTTTTAATGTGTCAACCTCGTTAAAATAATGAAACACGTCCCTGTTCAATTCGAGTCTTTGATAAGATCTCGTAAAATCCCAGTCGAGTCTTCCTCTTGATCTTGTAATTTGAACCTTCACTCCATCTTCCTTTCATATGGACTGAAGCTTGGGGGGCATGTACCTCGAATTGAGTCACCATGCTGGGGGCATGCTTACTTTTTCAAGCATAGTTTGTTTCCGTTTCAAGCTTGTGTAAAAATGAAACCGGTTTCAAGCATAGTTTATCTTTGTTTCAAGCTTGTGTAAAAATGAAACCAACTTCAAGTAGAGTTTCCTAATTTCAAGCTTGTGTAAAAATGAAACCATTCCCATTTGACCTATCGTGATTGCCATTTTATCAGCTTGTTTTTGCTAGATGAACCTTGGTTTCCTCACTCCATCGTCACTATCTGCTTGGCCGATCATATGCCTTCACTTGGTTGTTTTACCCGTTCTTGAGGAACCGTTGCGATGAGTGGTCTCGTTAGCCAGCCTCTTGACCTTTATTTTTTCTGAGCAGTTCCACCATTACCGGAACCAGTTGCTACCCTTTATACCACTCGTTCCTCCAGGAGGAGTCATCTTTTAGCTATTTTCTGACTCCCTAAACATGGAAAGATCACCGAGTCGCTTGTCGTTTTGATCTCATTAAAGTGGCTGTGAAACGACATCTACCCAGTATACGTTTACCCCTTTTCTGGGCTAGGATAGATTACTTACGAAAAAGAAATACCCTAGCCTATCACGACTAGGAGGTTTTCTCAGAAAAAGTTTTCTACCTTTTCGGATTTGAGGAACTATTTACGAAAAGGGACCTTTGGAGTTTTATTTTCCACTATCTTTTCAAACTCTCTAAATATGAAAATACGATGAGTTCTTCCTTTGTCAGACTCGTTAAACCCTGATGACATCGGATTTAGTCGCAATGACGTTATTCGAGTCGCTCCTTTCTAGGGCTCGTTAAATGTACTAGGATGGATTCGTCCGAAGGACAAACTTATATTACAAGCATATGCTATCCCCTTCAAGCTTGTTATCAAAAATAAATGGGGTACTCACCAGAAATGGTGGGAAAAATGGAACCAGAATTATTTTCGTGTTGGCAGTATGTCGCTCTTGAACATGGCACTTGTCTGCTTTCGTTTCAGGTTGGGGACATCTCATCTCTTTTTCCACTTGCCTCCATGGGTTTGGGTGATCCTTTTTGACCTCTCATCTACTCTTTGCCTCATCGCCATGACCTGCGATGGGGTGATGTCAAATCTTGTCGAATTCATTGTCGATGCGCCATGTTTTCAAGAGAAGTTGACCTCTGTAGATTTCAAACTTCCTCTGATTCTCATCTGATCTTGATTCACAAATACATTATGTTCCTCTGTCTCATGTCGATGATGTGGGAAACACTATGGCCCACCTTCGATCAAGGTCACTTCTTGTCGACTTCAGCGCATTATCCAGAAAGTTGATCTAGAGACTCCCTTCTGGTACCTTGGAGCCTGCATGCCTCAATGGCAGGTTCTTCGCATTTGACGTGAGTTTTTCATCATTGGCCTCCGATTGAGTGATTCCACGGGTGTTTGATGCCAGCTCATTGATTGACACGTCGTGGATTGTACCTATAGTACCTTGAGGACCATTGTAATTATTGGTGGTACCTCTCGCGTCTGTTAACAACTTTCATCATTGGCTGGTAATCATGAGATGTTCTTGCATGTTCAAATTCAGCTCACATATTCGCATGCTTGAACTTGTACTTTTTTCGGGTCGAGATGGAGCACAAGACCCTAGATTCCTGTCTATTATAATCCAGGCTACGATTTTGTGGATTCTTATGGTTAGTTACATGACTCACTGATTGGATGGCTGCGACCATACCTGAGTATATTTATCAATCCTCACTGGATGGCTGCGTCCATACCTTGGATTTGGATTATTACATACTCTGTTATGGATGGCTGCACCCATACCACATATATATCATGCATTTGAGATATCAATGGTACTTCTCTATGCAGGTTTTCCAACGGCGGTGTTTTCTATTGGACACGTTCTCGTAAAGCATTTCACCCCTCTCTCTCTTTCGGGCCTCATGCTTTAGGGGGCATCTATTACACAGTAATTTGTCACCATCCATACAATTCCCCATCCCGCACAATTGGAGGGCTTATTACGCCTTTTGTGAAGCGGTGACATAACTTGAAAACACTTTCATGGCATTCCCATGAACGTGTACTTTCATTGCCTTGAAGACAAATCCTTGTGAAAAACCTAAAAAAAACCCCTTTTTGCATTCGTGAGCGCGGGTATCAATTCATTACTGTGCCAATGGAAATCCTTCAAAGAGGGCGCGCCAATTGGCGCTCTGACATCTAGTCGCACTTGTGACATTTTAAGGAGTGTTTTAAAAAAATAAATGGCGGAAGTTTCATCCTAACTCACCCAGAAACTGGTATCTAATTTGAGTTGGGAGGTTTGGCTCCGGATCTCCATGTAGAGGAAGTGGTTTTCCATCTCTCACGGAAGCTTCCTTGAGGATAGGGCCAATCCCATGATTATAGGGATCCCAACTCCCCTTCCTCCATCTATAAAAGCTTGCTCATCTCATTTGCAAGCTAGTCTCCAAGTTCCCAAGAGCCTAATGCTGCAAGAGCTTTGATCCATTCCCTTAAGGCCAAATCCAAGAAAGGAGATCATTTTCGAGACATCCGAAGAGAGAGGTTTGTCCCATCCCTGACAGGCGTTATCGAGACACGTTCTGCTGATGACCCTCCAAAGGAGAATTCAGCGTCAGAGCTATGGTTGTATTCTTCTTTTGATTAATTAATGATAAACGACTATTGGTTATGGTTCCACTCTTGTTCTTGATGATGATCATGAGTTATGTCTTCTCTGACTGACATATAGTTGTATGCACTAGATTTTACACTTGTGTTTGTTTTGTTTCTTGCGTGTGCAGGTGTCCGATCACGGAGATCGTGAGGATTGTGATCTGCCAGAGCTAAGGAACGGGAGCGCTACCTTCTCTACGAGCGACAACATTGGATTCCAAGTAAGCCTTCATCTCTAGTTGGTTTATCTGCAATTAGGAACCTGCACTATAGCGTGAACGATTGTTACTAGACAGTCAGGCTAGTAGGGATCGCCTCTTTGTCCATGGAGAGGATTTACCTCGAGAACACTAAGTAAGAAATTATTTTGTAACTTGAGTTATGAATGAATATTATTCAAGGAGGCTTGCAATTTAGAAGCTTCCATGGCTGAAATTATCAATGTGGAATAAATTATCTCACCTACCTTCTTGTAGAGATCAATATGATCTATTGGGTGTATCTGCTTGGTATCAAAAGAAAACACAAAAGTTTTATAATCATCTACACTTTTAGGAACTAGTACTTTTGGCTCAAGGAATGGCAACTGAAATTTCCCTCTATTAGTGTCTAGTGCAGATAAAATTATGTGTTGAGTAGTGGAAAATTGTTTCCAAAACTCAGTGTAAGTGGAAATTTTTAATGCTTCATTCTTTCTCTTCATCGTTTTAAATCTGGAAAGTATACTTTGTTGTCCCGAAGATGGAGAAACATGAGAAACAGGAGAATAAATTGTTTTTTATTCATATTTATGTAATGAGCATACAGACTCACTTAGTAATACTACTATAGTGTGTTTTTTCATTTTCTGTGTTGGGTAGCCTCTATATTGATGACTTCTCACACAGAAAAATTTGGCTTAACTTCTTTAACTCCTGAAATTGTGGGTAACACACTTTCTCTTTGTCATTTGAATTATTTTTCTTTCAATCTTGGAGCCTCGAATGATGTATGACTGGAGGTCTGATCTTATGTTTCTTGCAAAGTGTTTTCTTCCCATTTTTCCCTATTTGGAAAATGCTCAATATTTGGTTTTTCTATGTGAACATAAGGTGTTGAATTTTACTCAGACCATATCTTTGAAATCATTCCTAGGGGGGTCATAAGGCCAACTAAAACTTGATTTGAATTTCATTTGTTTGAGTAGAATTTATACTTCCTTCTCTACTACTTCGGTGTTAATAATAAATGGACCAATATGTCCATTTAATTTCAATAATTGAGCTTTATTTTTCCTTGACAAAAAATGTATATCATACATATTTATTCTCTTCCTAATAAATTGAAAAGAAAAAATCCTCATAGGTTGAAAAATTGGAAATTTATAAGGAGGGAGTTCACAACCATATAGTATGATTTTTGTAAAATTTTGATAGAGATACCAGTCTCCAAATTTAGATTGTTCATTAAGAGGTAAAACTATTTTTATTTCTATGGATACTCTATGGAATCATCATTGCTCAAAAGGCATAATTCCATATGTAAAAATTGATTAACAAAATCATTGAAAGAATACTCCTTTGTGTATTTTATAACAAGAGAAGTACAATGAATGATTGATTGTGGTCCAGCATTTTTATCAAGCTTCTCCAATGGGAATTTAACTCTCTCTGAATGATGATACAAAAATAGATAAAATAGAAAATACTGATGTTTGAAAGATCCTTCAACAATGAATTTTAGGAATTGTTCATGGATAACATATGATAAAAATTAAGTAAAATTAAACAAAACTTAGGGATTGTTTCCAGATGAAAATACTGATAGAAATCCAAGGATGAATTTGATACCCTAAGAGACAAGAAACCATATAAATCACTTGCCTAGACATATTTGGAAAAATTGCAGAAGAATATGGTGGATTGATTCTTTGTATTTCTGAATTTTTAGGCAGAAAACACTAAAAAATATGGGCTTGCTGCTGAAAGGTAACATTTTGATAAATTTCCATGAGGGAATCAGTATAAAAATGATGGAGGCCTTGGGGATTTATCTTCAACACTTTACAAATGAATTTAGGGGTTATTGAGAACGAAATTTCATTATTTCTAGCCACTATATCTCTATGGCTAGGTAAATAGACACTCTCACACCAAGTGATGACTTTGGGGAAATGGTGGGTTTCAGAAAAACAAAATTGGGGCAACATTGACTCCCAAAAGAAAAATTCATCACTGGCATATTCAAATTTTTAATATGCCCAACTGTGGAGTTCGTAGAGATCGAATTCACATTGGGTTTCAATGATTTTGTACTGTGTATCAACGAAGGGAATTTCATTGACGTTAATTACATGGGTTAGTGTCGAAATATCTACAAATAATTAGGATTTTCCCTTTTAACTGGGAATTTCAATAAAATGATAGAAAAAAGGATCACTTAAGAAATTACTTGGTTAAAAATGATGGTTGATAACACAGGGGATTTTTGCAACTTGTGATTGTTTGATATGTTAGAGTGCTTCGTGGAAGAATGTAAAAAGGATGGGAAATGAAGAAATGACACAATTTAAATTCAGAATGAGTTTCAATGGTTTCTTTCCAATTACCATTATTGGTGCACTGATATTTATTAATCAAATGTTGGTGGGAAGATTAATAACTTAATAAGAAATATGGCAAGTTATCGGGAGATTTTTCGATGGTTATTTTAGTGGGGGCGGTAACAACATGCTAAATTAACAGGAGGGTTGGCGAGAATATGACAACAGGCGGAAGCAGTTTTGGGGGTGGGGGGGGGGGGGGGGTATCAAAGTAAGTGTTTTAAGGTGGGGGTGGAGGGGTCTTGAAATTCACATGAGTGCCCCATGTAAGGGGATGAAGTAACTTGAAAATAACTTTGAAAACATCCCCCCACCCCCCCCCCCCCCCACTTTGTTATCCGTCGGGAGTGCGGGGAGTCCCGCAATTACATGACAATCGTTGATTTGGGGGGGGGGGGGAACTTGGTCATCGAAATGTGCCCGCCATTTTCCTCTTTAGCGACAATTGTTTTATTTACAAAAAATAATAATTTAAAACATTTTTGGTTCCTACATAAAATTTTAAAGTGGCATTTAGACTTGCTCACTTATTACAAAATGCAGAAATTAAACTTAATTATTTTTTTTGGAAATAATGATGCATTTTAGAAAGATCAAATGCATAGGTAAAATAAAGCTACAAAAACTACTTTCATCCATTTCCAGTAACTTGGGATTGGTTATTTTGGGGGGGGGGTTGTTGATTCATGAGATGCATTAATTAGAGTGTAATGAATTGAATACAATAAAGAAAAGCATGCTAAGTTGACAAAAAGGGAGTATACATTAAATGAAGAATCAAAGTGAAATAATACATATTATATGCAATATCATAAACCTTCATAAAACATTAAAAAGTTGAGCTCGACAAAACATAAATATAATGAGAGTAAATGTCTAATGCAAGTGATCCTTGAACAACAGGAAGCAAGGACCTATAAAATTTTCAAACCAATGTGTTGGACTCATCTGAGAATGACATAGACCAAATTTATTTTATAGGGGTAGTCCTAATGAATCATGAAAGGAGTAATATCCTACAGTTGGTCATGGTAGCAGATGGCACTCATCAACTTGCATATACTATAGAAAGAATGGAAATTGATGATTGTATCCCAACATTGCACTGATTTAATACTCCTCAATACAATAGTCCCCATATTTAAAAATTAATCCACATGAAACTAAATTTTTATCCTAAGCCATATTCAATGTGGTATAGAGTCTACTCGTAAGTAAAATTGCATGACATGTTATTGATTGAAATGCCTCTAGTAGATAAAATTTGGTGTTGATATCTCAATGAGTCCCCTTAATTTTTGGTAATATTAAGGGTCCCCCATTTCATTTTAAAAAACATTACTTTCATTTGCATTTCATTTTGTATTTTTATAAATTAAGAGGATAATTTGATGGTTTATTTCTTAAATTTTTGTTTTCTTGTCCTTCTTATTATTGATTCCTTTCACATATATTTCATGTGATGGGGGTTTTGGTGACATTATACTGTCAGAAAAGAAAACAAATCATTAGTGAACTCGCACTCTTGCATCTACCTTAATGATTAGGTTTCAGTGATGTGAATGTTGCATATTTTGGTAAAAATAACACTTGCACCTTTGATAAATATAATTATTTTCACTGATGACTAAAATATAATGAAAAAAAAAAGTTATATTCTTATCTTTATACAAATTAATGGTCATATTTGGAATCTTCATCACTTATGTCATAGTGCAAGTTTTGTTTAATTTAATTAAATTAAACAAATATAATTTAATTTGATAAATATAATTTAATTATGTTTATTATTTATTTTCACTCGTATTTTAGAGGTGTCAACCTTGTAAATATCATGGTTTCACCTGGATTCTAAGTCTATTTTTCAATTTACATGTATTTTATTTATTTATTGAATTTTTTATTTATCTAAAATGTGATCATCCACATTCCATACCTTCCACAAATCTTATAAAAATTATAATGGGAAGCATTAAACATTATAAACTCCTTACATTTCTGTTATGGGTCAATTTGGGCACCATTCCCAATGACCTGGTTAACTGGGCATCATCTCTAGGACCGATGATCAAGGGTCTATCATTCCCTATCATCTCAGATGCTACATGCCCTAAGACAGGAAACAACATAAATCAAGCAAGACTTTCATCAACAAGGGTTTCCATGGTTTGAAGTTTATTATTTAACATATGAGAGCTCACCAACGCAGGTTCTAAGGGGCCTAAGTGCGTTGCATATGCAGGTAGCCCCATTCAAGGCTGCTCTGTAGAGAATTTCCCGACATTCAAAGGTATGTTGGTCACACTGGGAGCGAAATTCACATTGTTTCAGAATCTCCACTTGGCCAGTGTCTTCTAGAAGGGTTCACATGTGTCAAGCTTCGGATCCAAGTGTCCATTTGACACCTACATGATTGGAAACATGTCTTGCCTATTTTTGGAATGCTATTGATTGCAAAACAACCTATAGTTCCTCTATAAATTAAACACAGATCTAAGTGTTTGAGGAGGAAGAATTTGAGTAGAGAAATGCTAGAGAATTTTCAATTGAGAGTTTGATTTGTGGAGATGCTGCTAGAGAGATTTATGCTGTGATGAGACTTGGGAACTCTGCTGGAAGGTCACTTCAAATCAGTCACTAGGTTGTAACCTCTCCTTCTATCATCAATAAAGAGTACTTCTTGTTTTTCCCTACGTGCATCTATGTTAACTTTGATTTTCCATGTTGTAAGATCTTGGTTGATGAATGTAGTTTATGCTTAAATGATTTAGCTAGCTAGATTGAATAGATATCTATATTATTTCATCTTCTACTATTTCAGTGTTCTTTCTTGCAGGAAGCATTCATTCAACAAAACTGCTTGAATTTGAAGCTGTAGCAGAAGCGACAGAAAGGAGCCATTTGGAAGCGCCTGAAACAAGTTAGCATCCAATCCTCTCTGTGTATCTGTTATGAGTTAGGAGAAATGGTAGTATAGTCTTTCACCTGTTGTTCTAGAATAACACCTGTCTAAGGAAGCGTAATTTATCCATATATTACAATTCTGGCCCAACAAACTGGCGACCATGCCGGGGATGAATTTCTCTTAATTATAGGTTTTTTAGTCTCTGATTTGCTTTCTAAATCCACCCAGTAGCTGTTTCACATAAATATTAGAATTTTTCAGAGCTTAATTTACAGAGTTAGTGAGCCAAACAATAGCTTTTTCTTTTTTTACTGTGCCTAATGCACCCTTAGTCAGGGCACAGTGCTTTGTAGAGCACTGTCTCCCTTCCAAGCCTACGTTGCAGAGCACTGTCTCCCCTTGGAGACTGCGTTGGCTCCTGAAAGGGACCAAATTCCCTTGAATCTGACTTTGTAACTTGCTTCAGTTATGTTTGCTGCTGTGTTCTGAAAATTTTGATGCTCAATTGAGTAGTGTCTCTATATACTTCTTCCTCCTTTGGCTGAAAATTTGTTCAATGTTTGGTTAGAAAATTTTTTCTTTATCATTGACAAGTTGATTTCAAAGTATTTTTTATGGTCACATTAAGAATCATTTTCTTTCGAAATAGGAAATTGTCGTAAAATATTCATTTCCCTGATAGGAGAAATTGTTGTTGAAATCCTCAGTTTTCCTTCAAAAGAGAAATTGTTGTTTGTATTCTTCGTTTCCAGAAAGTAAAAAGAATTTCGATTATTGATATAGTGCACCTAGTTTCTTTTCTGTATTCATAACATTAAGGAAACTGAAAAGAAAAACTAGCATTTTCATGTAGGATTGTGTGTTTTTTACAAAAGGAACATTAGGAAATCTGCATTTAGTTTGTGATTCACTGATTTTGTTCTTGTTCATTTATTTGTTTTCTCACAAATTATTTGCTCTTTTTCCAAAAAACTAGCATTCTCTTCCCTTAGTAGCTAGTTTCTTCATTGAAAAAGCTGAAAGTGAAAGTTTGTTTATCATTCTTAGCTTGCATTTTAGGAATTTCATATACATCATCGTGGTGAACCTGAAAGGAAAATTGTTAAGCAAGATCAACATAAAATAAATCTCAATTTACTTAACAACGCATTGGAACATTCATGATAACATTTAGAAGGCCTAGGCTAGAGACATGTTTAGACATCGTAAAACATAACAGTTGTTGTTAAATTGTCTGCGATACATTCCGAGTGTGATACCTCACTCCACGTACGTAAGTATATCGTAGCTCGTCCATGTAGTTTTGGGTATATCGGGCAGTGTTACAGTACGATAAATATAAAGGGATGCTCTCACTGTGCGATTTCGCATTAGACAATGCTAATACGGACTTGGGCCTCCATGTAACTTAGGGTATATTTGGGAGGAAAAATTTTAGGTGCTATCCATCCATAGTGAACCGAGTCGGCTGCCCTAAAATTGTGATACACCGAACACATCATTCGGGGAGATTACCTACCCGTACTTCTTGGTTCGTGAGGAGGTATTCTGCAGTTCACAGTTTCTTGGTAAACCCTTTTTCCTAGCATTACCCTCTTCTTGTTTTTTTTTTGGATAAAATAAATTATTAATCGTGGAATAAGACTATCCTACCCCCCCTGTCATTCGCGTAGATTAGCTTTGAAACCACCTTTACCACCAGAAGTTATTTCTGGTAGGCGAAGGCGATTGCAATCTGTCTAATCAAGTACAATTCATACCTCTGGTGAAACATCATCATTCAAACAAGAGTTATCTCAAATTGTTTCCACACATCTCGGTTCATTTACTATTTTCGAAATAGAGTCTTCACAGCTACCCGTGGTAACGATCCATTCAATCGTTGAGACCATACCTCTTGGAACCGATGTTGCTCAATCAAAAATTGATCCAGATCCTGTCTCTTCTTTGCTCGAAAATATGAATCATAAACAACCGGAAGTTGTTCCTACCTTGGTCACTCCACAAATATCTGCAGCCATTGAAACTCCTATATCACACAGTCAACCGTCTGAAATATATTTTGGGCCTGACAGTGAAGTTCTTCTTCCTGGCTTAATCATGATTGAAGAAATCCCACAAGCTGATACACCTTTAAGTCAACCCAATTTTTGGGGAGACCTTTACTAGTACCAGTCTTTTCCTTAATCGTTTCCATCTGCTTTTGTTGATCCCATTGCCATTCAATCTCCTGTTGATTTCAGAGAGTATACATTTGGTCATACAACCATGCCTGAACCAACATCTTCAGTTGGGTCTGCTATTCCAATTATGTCAGCTCCTACTCTCGCTACTCCATCGATGTTCACAACCTCACCAAAGTCATATTTGCACAGTGGTCGTTCGGTCCCAACAGGCTACAAATCATTGTATAGCACTTTCTCTGGTCAATCTTCAAGACCATGGTCATTACCAATATCATCATCTGGTGTTTTAACTGGTAGTCCTATAGTTAGTACTGAATGACTTGAATCATTACATCCATCATCGAGGCAATATTAAGTCGGTCCTTAAGGGTCAATTCATTTAAGTACCATATCAACTGGACTTCCAGCATTAGGAGAAAAATATTTTCCGTCTTATTATCCTCCTTATGCTGGGGGGCAACCTATGGTCACCCAATACGAAAGTACTCAGTCACATTTTGGTCAAAATAATGTTGACATGAATGTTTGTCAATGGCAGCCCACTCTACCTATCCAACCCCAAACGTTTGTCCAATCGTATCAACCAGTCCAACCTGTTACACCCACTTCAATACCGCATGTTAATTCATCTATACCCCAGTTACATAATCAAAATCATGTACATCAACCTTGGGAGTAGATTATGCTCCTTGGTGGTCGGTGATACCTCATAAACTACCCTCCGATATTCCTAAATTCAATGGAAACCTGGAGAAGATCCATCAACTCATGTTATGACTTATCATTTATGGTGTTCATCAAATTCCCTAAATGATGATTCTGTTCAATTACGTTTTTTCCAGCGAATGCTCATAGGTCCGACAACTAAATGGTACATTGAATTACCTAGAGCTTCTTTCAAAAATTTCACTGCCTTAGCTACTATATTTTTGACCCATTTCCAGTCACCGAACAAATACGAAACTGGAAAGAAACTCTTGACCAACTTCAAACATAGTAATGCTACTCACATTTCAAATCATATTCATTAGTGGCATCACCGTCGATGAATGGTTAAGACATTTGTTCCTGATCATATTCTTGCTGAATGGTTCATAAAATCCCTGTTACCATTTATAACAGAGGACGTGGCTAAAGGTGGCGTCATCACAGAAGAGTAAATCATTGCTCGTGCCTAGTATTTAGACTTTATTTACACTCAGTCCGGCATGCTCTATGAAAAAATCCCAAATTCGCTGCATTCTAATTTCAATGTTCCTCCTCAAATAAAGGACTCTCATGCCAGAGACGGCTTGATAGGCACTACAAACATACACCACCCTACTACATCTGATCCTTCTCCTACTTCCGAAATTAATGCCGTGTCCTTTGAAAAAGGTAAAAGTGATAACCAACCAGGAGGTAAGAAAAAGGGGAAATCAAAGAAAAATCAAACTTCTAACCCGCAAGAACGATCATATGATCAATATTCAAGACCAAAAAGATCTCATTATCCATGCATAATCTGTAACGAGGAAAACTTTTTTAGGGATTTCCCTCACCGTGCTGAAGTCTAAAAAATTATCAAGACTTCCAATGCATCAACTATGTTGATAGACCAATTTCCAAATCCAGACACAAATTTGGTTGCTATGGATACAACTCCTAGTTCCCAAGTGTTAATGTTATCCACTACAAAACCTTCACAAGACAGTTTGGTGTCGACGCGGAATAAATACTATGGTAGTCCGGCCACTTATCAACCTACTACCTCGATGACGAATCCATCTAATGAATCGGTACCACATCCTGTTATTACTGAATTGAAAATTAATCCACCCAAGGGAGTAATTCATAAATCAACATATAATCCTCAAGCAAGAGCTGCACAAAATTATAATATAGTTGAAGATTTGGCTCAATCCCCTTCAGCTATGTCTGCTCTTGAGGTATTACAAAATTGTCCCTCCCAAAAGTAGGCTTTATTGTCGGCCATTGGTGCAATTGATCTGACTTATTCTAATTTTGTCGTCTTTAATCATACGAGCTATGTGCCACAATTACTATCATAATTGGAATTCTCCATCCAAGTAAATGTTCTCAATCACCTTGTTCATGGCACTATTATTTATGAGGGAGCATCTACATGCATTATGTATCTAAATTGTTGGAAGTCACTTGGCTCGCCGCGATTATCGCAATCATCAATGATGTTGATGGATTTTGATGGAAGAACATATAAACCTTGTGGTATTATCAATAACTTGGAAGTTGAATTAGGGGGCAAAACAGTAAGTATTGATGTTGAGGTTGTTGATGGACCCCTTAACTATAATATTTTACTCAGAAGACCATGGGTACATACGATGACTACCATTGTTTCTACATATTTTATAATGGTTTCCTTTCCTCATAAAGGTACAATCACAGTCATTAATCAATTATCCTTTTTTGCCTCCGCATCACAGGTAACTGGAAGTGTTCATTATATTCACTTACCCCAACTAGAAATCTAGAACATTAGTGTAGGACTCTTAAAGGATTCCACTCTTATGGGAACCTTTGCATTACCGCCGCCCATGACGTCAGCAAAAATTGCAAGCATAAAGACCTGCTACATGATCTATTCCACTCTATCTGGCTTAAGGGAGAATACGGGTGTTTCTAATATTTCTACGTTGGATGATGTTTTATCGCTCAGCCCCATTGAGCTACAATATCAATCAATCTATTCGACTTGGGCAACAAATCTGAAATCAGCGTTGCCGATTGTTTGGGTTGATCGTTCATTAAATTTTGGTACTCCATATGATCCATTTTCCTCAAAATTTTTGACAGATGAAAATATTTTGGAAGCTATGATGTCAGAAGGAGAACCATGGGAAGATTATCATCATCATTCCCATCTTCTAGATTATGAAGAAAATAATCTTAGTGAACTATATCACCCATCCATTCAAACTTTCTATTCGAATTCTTTTCCAATTAATGCAATTGAATCTGAGCAAAATTTATAAAATATTGAAGAAACGATTTCTATCGATATTTCGACTAAACCTGCCATTGTAGAAAATATTCATGTTGATGTATCTTGTTCTCCATCAGAACTTGATTCATATCACTCTCTTTTTTGTGAATTTCATGACGTATTCGCTTGGTCTTACGAGGAAATTCCAGGCATAGATACTAGTATAGTTGAACACACTATTAATATGTATCCTGATGTGAAACTGGTGCGTTAGCGGCTTCATCCTGTTCATCCAAAGAAAGCCGCTACCATCAAAGCATAAGTTCAAAAAATTTTGCGTGCTGGTTTCATTTACCCTGTTCCATTAACTCAGTGGGTTTCCAATATCATTCCTGTTATGAAAAAACAAGGAACCATTAGAGTTTGTGTCAATTATCGAGATGTTAATCATGCTTGTCCAAAGGACAACTATCCTACGCCCTTCATCTACCAGATTATTGAAAATTGTGCTGGATGTGAAATATTTTCTTTCATGGATGGATTTTCCAGCTACAATCAAATCAATATCCGCCCAGATGACCAACATAAGACAACATGCATTTGTCCCTAGGGCACATTCGCATATCGGAAACTTTCGTTTGGTTTAAAGAATGCTGGGGAAACTTTTCAGAAAGAAATGGATTATGCTTTCAATGACATCAAGAACATTTTTCAACCATATTTAGATGATTTACCAGTGCATTCACGAAAACGGAATGATCACCCGATGCATTTGAGAGCCAGTTTCTTATGTTGCTGACACTACAATATACGCCTCAATCCACACAAATGTGTGTTTTGTGTTGGTTCTGGTCGATTGCTCTGATTCTTAGTGTCAAAAGAAGGAATTATAATAGACCCACGGAAGGTACATGCCATTCTTTATTTTCCTACACCTTACAACTTACTTCAGATACAGAAACTTCAAGGAAAGGCCAACTTCCTGAGAAGGTTCATTCAAAAATACACCGAAATGGCTAAAGGATTTACTCGATTATTGAGAAAGGGGGTTCCCTTCCATTGGGACCAAGTTGCGCAAGCTTCTTTTGATGCTTTCAAGGACCATCTTGTCCGAGCGTCATTAATGTATCCTCCTAATTATCAAAATTATTATTTCCTATATATCGCGCGGCTGCAACAACCATTGCTATGGTTTTGGTCCAAGTAGAAGATGGAATTGAACATTTGATCTATTATTTGAGTTGTAATCTCAATGATACGGAAGTTAAGTACTCGTACGTGGAAAAGCTTGCCTTGGCAGCCATTCAAGCTATCCAAATATTTCGTCATTATATCCTGCTCCAAAAAACAACAATAGTTTCGGATTACAACCCAATGACTTAAATCTTATCACATTAATTGCTGGGGGGAAAATATTCAAAATGGATTGTCATTTTGCAGGAATTTCATTTGGAATTCATCAAATCCAGGTTAAAGAAGTCTTTAGTTTTGGTTGAACTTCTCTGTGACCTTCCCTCTAAAAGGAATGCAACTACGTCGGAACCATCTATTCCTGACGAGTCTCTGTTTCTGATTGGATCATCTGATCCCTTGTATGGAGATTTAATCATTTATCTCTAGACCCAAACTTTTTGACCTAATACCTCTCGCTCTTATCAATGACATATTCGATACCAAGCCAAAGATTATCTGATCATCGGCGATACACTTTATCATCGTGGTGTTGATACCATTTTAAGGAGGTGCCTCACTCAGGAGGAGGCCGAAAAAGTGTTAAATGATTGCCATGTTGGGGCTTATGGTGGACATTTATCTGGTTATGCTACTGCGTAGAAGATACTACACACTGGTTACTTTTGGCCTACTATTTTTTGAGATTGTATCCTCACAGTCAGAAGTTGTCATGCATGCCAGATTTATGGAGGTAAAATCCACAAACCACCAACCCCAATGCATCCTGTTATCTCTGCTGGAACATTTATGAAATGGGGTATTGAATTCATGACTTGTAACCCTCCTTCGTCCGGGGGGCATGGTTATATTATTGTCACAGTCGACTATTTTACCAAATGGGCTGAGGCGATGCCTACATTCAAAAACACATGACAAACATCTGCATTGTTTTTCTTTAACCACGTTATTGCATGGTTTGGGGTCCCACAGGCTATAGTTACGGATCATGGGAAGAATTTTCGCAACCATATGATGTCTAAATTGACAGCAAAGTTAGGATTGTCACATGATAATTCTACTCCTTATTATCCACAATCAAATGGACAAGTTGAGGCTATTAACAAAATTCTTAAACGAATGCTTCAACGAATGATAGAAGTCTGTAAAAGGAACTGGAACTTGATCCTGTACTCTGCCTTGTGGGCATATTGAACCTCGGTGAGAAACGCAACCAGATTTTCTCCTTTTCAATTGGTTTATGGGTTGGAAGCTATCTTACCAATCCCGTGTGAAATACCATCGTTAAAACTCACGATAGACTTGTTACCTGACACCTCAGAAGAAGAATCGCGTCTCCTTAACCTCATCCATCTAGATGAAATGTGTCGTGAAGCCCAATTGGCCAACGAAGTGAATAAGAGACATATAAAGGCGCAATACGACAAAAATTCCCAGCCTCGCATCTACTCAGAGGGTGACTTGGTCCTTCTTTATGATCAAGAAACTGATGTTATAGGTACAGGGAAATTCGAGCCATTATGACACGACCCCTATATTGTCAAAAGAGTTCTTACTAAGGGTGCCTACGAGTTAGTTGATTACGATGGAATTCCATTGGCACAACCTAGAAATGGGTTGTATTTGAAACATTACTATGCTTAATCATGAGCGTAGTAATTTTTTGTATTATATTGTTTATATGATGTTGATTTGCATTCACTATATTAATTTTTTTTTTAAATTTTTCTTGATGTTAGTAATGCACTTTACATTTTATGGCAGATGTTTGAATATTCAGAACCATTTTTTGGATATGCTGATGGTGATAGTTGTAGTACGTAGAATCTATCCTCTGTAGCGTGGGCTATTCTCGCTCCGAACGACGAGTTAGTGAGTTTTCAAGGGATTTGTATTAGTAGATCGACGAATAATATTGCTGAGTATAACGCGTTGATCGAACTTCTCTCTGATGCCATTTCATTTGGTATTAACCACATAATCATAAGGTTAGACTCACAACTTGTGGTACTACAACTTACTAGTATTTATTCTGTAATAAATCAAACACTTCTTAGATTGTTCCTAAGAGTTTGAATTTTAGAGAGAAATTTTGATTTCATTCAATATCAACGCATTTCCAAAAATCTAAACACTTTAACTGATTCATTAGCTAATCAAGTTTTAGATAGAAATTTGCAACATAGATAAAGAAAACATTCACATCATTGAATTAGACTGCACATTTAACATAGGAAAAGCTATGAAAACACATAGATAGATAGTTATATGTTTTTTACAAAATTTGTGCCCGAGACACGTTGGTCATCTGACCTCTAAATGTATGCAAAAATCACAAGTAAACTAGTGGTGCTCATGATAGCACGCTATAGATCTAGCAATCCTATGGAGCAACCACATCCAACAGCTAGGAACGCCAATTGTGTGTCACTACAGTCGCATGGGAAGCTCTTCGATTCGGAAATCTAGAATCTCGAAGGTCAACCCCTCTATGTGCTGCTTGAGCTCAGCAAGAGTCTCATCCATATCAAGGTCCTGAAGGACTTCTCTCCCGACAGCTCTCTCTATTGGCGCATCTGATTCGCGCTCTGGTTCCTCTACTAGTTGAACACGACCAATATTTACTTTACATTAAACATCTAGTTTAGTCTTGGAAAGAAATAAAAAAATAAAAAAACATGGTCAAATCATTCTTACTTATTACACCCCACTGAGCGCCTTCTGGTAAAACTAGATCTGGATCTCCTCGAAAGTCGACGCTTGTGTATGCATACTCATTGATGGCGACGATCTGTCACCGAAACCAGGTGAAGAATGCTATCGAGAACACAATGGTCGATTGTCCTTCATGCCGATCCATGAGTTCTACCCATCTCTGCATTCGAGGATCTCTAGGACTAGATATATCCAATGTTACATGTTGTGGTTGTATCAGTGGAATCCGTTCCAAAGCGAAGGAGATAAGGATGGAACCATAACTGAATTTGTTCTTCCTTCCTCCCTTTGCTTTATTTATTTGTTCCTTTATCTGAGATAGAATAGCTTCAGACCAGTTGAAGACTGTTGGCTCTAAGCACTCTAGCGCATACTGCATATATCATCTGTTCGCTACATGGAGTGTAACGGTGCTAGCTAGTTTAGCGATTGTGAATAGGATGGTCCTCAAAGGCAAATACCTGACATCATGGATGTTTATTTTTCCATATTTTCTAGGTTCTGACCCTAGATAGAAATACTGCATAACATAATCCCTCACTTTTTCTCCTCCAACGACAGATCCTGTGAGTGAAATGGGAAAACCTCTCCTCGACAAACCTGTGAGAAAATACACATCCTAAACTGTTATGGAAAACACTTGATTTTTTATGTGAAATTCCTCTATCTTCGGATCCCATTCTCGAACAAGGAATTGTAGGAGTTCTATTTTTTTCCTCATTCCCGAAAATTTGAAGTACTTATGTAGCCCGCAATCTCTTAAAGCTCTTACAGTACCCGGATCATTCAAGAAAATCATATCTTGTTCTTAATGTTCTCTTTCTCTCCATGTAATCGTCATTATTATCTGATGGAAACCTAAAAATCAACCACAATATCCATTGGATACCATTCGTTGCAAAAAACTAGGCAAATTTTGGACACATCATGAAAATCAAAAACTTTAATTGCGCCCAACGCATTCCCTGGGTTGAGACAATGCATTGCATATGTAGGCACCCTTCACTGTACCTGCTATGCAATGTAGGTTTCAATGTTCAAGGGTTCGTTGCCCTAAATTTGGGCAGAATTTACCCTAGGGGCCTCAAAACCCTAAAAATTTGCAAGGAATGGGAATGAAAGGAATACTGAAAGAAAGAGGAGGTCCATGCTACTAACCTGGATCAAATGAAGATGAAATCCGTCAACAGAAACGACCACAATCAACGACTGAAGTTCAGGGGAAAAATCAGGTTCAGAGCTCCAAAATGCAAATGGTAACTATGGAATGGTAAAAATGAATAGTGAAACTTCTTTATATAGTCATTTAATTACTTGCAAGTTAAATTTATTGCTATGACTATGGTTTTATTATGTTTTTTTTAATCATGAAACAGGTATTTTTAATCCATTTGATGTTGTTCTGAACAAGAAATACAACTGATGAATATATTATTTGTGTAGATTTATTTCAAAGAAAGACTTGACCACAAAGCATACTTTTTCTCCTTATTTTTAAAGATTTTATAAAAAGGAAAAAGGATTTGAAGCACATTTTTATCTCTTTTTCGAGCTTCGGTAACAACGAAAAAGGAACCCCTGGTGTCTTCTTTCAGCTCTTTTCAAACTCCGATAATGTGAAAATATTACTGAGCACTTGTCATTTCGAGCTCGTTAAAATAAATTAATTGATATCTACTCAGTATAATTTTAACCCTTTTCCGGACTAAGGTGGATTATTTATGAAAAAGGAATACCTTGGTTAAACATGACCAAAGAGGTTCTTTCAGATATTATTTTACAATTTTTCGGATCTGAGAGCCAAATTTACGAAAAAGTACTTTTGGAGTTCTATTTCGTCTTCTTTTTTAGACTCTCTACATATGAAAAAGGATCGGGCTATCACTGTCGTTAAGCTAGTTAAAACATAAAATAGTGACGGGCTTGTCAATCATGGAAAGAATCAAGTTTTATTCATCGATAGGCTCATTAAATTATTAAATAGCACTACTTTATTCGCCCGAAGGGTTGAATTATAGATCAAGCAGATGTTATCCTCCTCAAGCTTGTCAAAAAATAAAGAGGTACTAGTCGACAAATGATTGGGGAAAGTTTGGAAAAAGCAAGTAAAGGTTCTTTTTGGTAGCAAGTCGCTCTTGAACATGACACTTCTTTCACTCCATGTCCATGACTATTTGGGTTGGGTAATCATCTTGACGGTTCATTCAAACCTATGGTTCATCATACCTTCACTTCAGTTTTGGGTCAATGCTGCCAAATCATCACTGTGTCACTGATATGTTCAAGAGAAGTCATCCAGTGATTAAGAACTCATCCATCTGCAATACTCATAAAACTTCATTTTCATGACCGTCATCCCTGAAAATTGCTATATCAAGTCACACCCTTGTCTTCAAAATCAATAACTCCTGTTTTACAATAAAGTGACTTCCTGTCGACAACAAATCAATATCCAGGAAGTTCACTTAGAAACATTAGATTCCAGTACCATGAGGCTTGTTACAACATTGACAAGATCCTCGCTTTCGGACCTTTGATCGAAATATTTTTTTTGGCGTTCGACATCAAATCATCTATTCACGCCTTATGAAATGTACTACGGTACCTTGAGGGCCATTGAAATTAATGGTGGTTCTCTCGCATTTGTTAACAACTCACATCATTGGCTGGTAATCAATCGATGTATTTCCATGTTCGACGACAAATCATATATTCGCATGGCTAAAATTGTACCCGAATGATCGAGTGAGAAAGTTAAGAAGACCCCGGATAGAGTTTCAGCCATCCGGGCTGCGATTTCAGGATTGTTGTACACATCATCTGTATGGTGACCTTACATACATATTGTCATCCAAACATGGGCCTATATATATAGGCGTGTCTGCATCTAGGCAATATTCCAATGTAGACGAATTTCTGAAATATGTACATGTTATTACATTGTTTTATGTGCTGACTATGGGAATGCCTACCCTTAGCAATTATGATCAATAGAGGATATATCATGATGTAATGTATTCTAAGATTGATGCAGGTGACCACTCCACCTTGTTTCCAGGCTCATCATAATGTAAAGTATCTCAATCAAATGTTCTTATTATTTGGATCTCATGCTTTAGGGGGCAATTGTTATAGGTCAATTTGGGCACCATTCCCAATGACCTAGTTAACTGGGCATCATATCTAGGACCGATGATCAAGGGTCTATAATTCCCTATTACCTCAGTTTCTACATGCCATAAGACAGGAAACAACATAAATCGAACAAGAATTTCATCAAGCAAGGGTTTCCATGGTTTGAAGCTTATTATTTAACATATGAGAGCTCACCAACACAGGCTCTAAGGGGTCTAAGTATGTAGGTAGCCCCATTCAAGGTTGCTTTGCAGAGCACTTCCCGACATTCAAAGGTGCGTTGGTCACATTGGGAGTGAAATTCTTATTGTTCCAGAATCTCCACTTGGCCAATGTCTTCTAGAAGGGTTTACATGTGTCAAGCTTCGGATCCAAGTGTCCATTTGACATCTACATGAATGGAAACATGTCTTGCCTATTTTTGGAATTCTATTGATGGAAAAACAACCTACAGTTCCTCTATAAATTGAACACAGATCTAAGTGTTTGAGGAGGAAGAATTTGAGTAGAGAAATGCCAGAGAATTTTCAATTGAGAGTTTGATTTGTGGAGCTGCTGCTAGAGAGATTTATGCTGTGATGAGACTTGGGAACTCTGCTGGAAGGTCACTTCAAATTAGCCACTAGGTTTTAACTTCTCCTTCTATCATCAATAAAGAGTAATTATTTTTTTTCCTTACATGCATATATGTTAACTTTGATTTTCCATGTTTTAAGATCTTGGTTGATGAATGTAGTTTATGCTTAACTGATTTAGCTAACTAGCTTGAATAGATATCTATATTATTTCATCTTCTGTTGTTTTAGTGTTCTTTCTTGCAGGAAGCATTCAACCAAAAAAACTACTTGAATTTGAAGCTGTAGCAGAAGCGACAGAAAGGAGCCATTTGGAAGCGACTGAAACAAGTAAGCATCCATTCCTCTCCGTGTATATGTTCTGAGTTAGGAGAAATGGTAGTATAGTATTTCACATGTTGTTCTAGACTAACACCTATCTAGGGAAGCGTAATTTATCCGTAGATTACAATTCTGGCCCAACAATTTCCCTCCCACAATGTAAGTGGGATAACAAATTAAAATTGTAAATCAACGATCAAGATTAACCCATGAATTAAATTAATGGGTGTTGAGCGCTCTCTTCTAGTGGCCATATCTTGAGTTTCTGAAGGCCAAATTGACCTAGAAATAACTCATTTGAAAACTAATAGTATAAGAAATATGATTATAATAAATATGTTAGAAGAATTGTTTTTTTTTAAATTAACAATTTAAATGCTTATGAAAATTGAAATAAAACATTGAACATTTTGGATTTTATTTTTCATTTTTTATGATTAGTTTCAATTATTTTTAATTTTATTTTCGGTTTATTAATGTACTGGAAATGATATGGAAATCCAAAATAAGTGAAGAAAGTAGAAGATAAAGTAAATTATAAGGAAAATAAAAAAATGGGCTTAAAAACAAATAATGAAACATACAATCAAGTCACAAAGATAACAAATTCAATTTTGTTATGCAATAAGAACCTATAAATTGGGGCGAGTTATAGAAACATAACGAAAATAAATCACGAGGAAAATAAATAATAATAAAAATGAGGTAAAGGAGAATATTAGATGTTGATATTTATTTTCCAGCAAATATTCTCAAAAGTTAATAGCTTTTTATATTTAAAAAACAGTTTGAAAAAAATAGGAAGAATATATTTCTTTTTATTTTCCTACTCCATTATTTATAAAAATATTCTCGATGAGGAAGGGGTTGGAAATCATTGCACCCCAATTAACACTAAGATTTTGTTTATCAAAAGTTGAAGTTAATATTCGAGGACGTAGGAGTCATTTAGCAAATTTCTCTATGCATGGAGTATTGTATTTGATATAATTTTCTTATAAGATTTTTTTTTTTTGAATTTATGAAGGAATGAAATGAAATAAAAATATATATAAAAAACATAGAGCTATAACAAAAACAAAACTTCAATTCAGTAATAACAAAGTACTAAAAACGATTTACTTGCAGAATGGAAATAAATTAGCTTGGGAGATGGTAGCTTATCTCTAAGAAGAAATGTGGTGGCTACATGCCTTCTGAATTGTGTGAAAATGAGGAAGAAAGGAATATTTATCATTTAGAAACAAGGAAAACCCTAAACATCCCAAAACTTGACCCTAGGAGATGAAGCACCAAATATTTGTGGGTCCCGTTGGGGTAATTTGGAACATCAACTTCCTGGAGTTGTAACTTTGGAATACGATCTCTGTTTACAATACCTCATTATAAATACCTATGCAAGGAATAAAAATATTGAATAAAAACCCTCTTATAGAATGCGGATTTATCTGTTTTCCAAAAAAAATTCCATTTAAGGCCTCAAAACGGCTTCGGAAGTTCAAGATCCGAAAAACTGCAAAAAATAGTAAATTGTGCTACAATTAAGGAAACTTAAAGAATAAATGTTGGGGGTGTAAGTGGAATAGGTAGGTGGCCAACAATATCCACCTGGATTAGTACTCCCCTCTTAGGAATTAATGTTCCCCATTACATTGAGTGCATCCATGAGAAGGAAAACTTTTACTGAACTTGGTCCCTGGTGAGCCACTTTCCCTGGTGCAGGAGCTCGCCAACTTTGACCACTCAATACAGTTGGATCTTCTGCTGGCGAGTGTTATTGATTTATGTGTCTATGATATGATCAATTGTGGCATGTTCTATGCAGTCTAGGTTGAACATTGGTGGTGTGAGTTGTTATGCAATGTTTGATGTGTCCAACAATGGTGGAAAGTATTGTTGAAGGTGGTCCATATTGAACACTGGGTGCAAGCCAAGGAATGGGGGAATGTTGAGATCGAAAGAATTGTCTCCCACAATTTTAGTGATGGTGTAAGGCATGTATCTGTGTGGTCAAAGTTTTTAATGGGCTCCGATAAGGCATTATTTTTGCAAATGCAAACAAAATTTGTCACCCACCTAAAACTTATGTGGCACTTGATGTTGATCATGTCGTTTCTTGTACTTTGCATTGGAGTTATCCAAGATGTCTTACACTTGATGGAAGATATATTAGATTTTTTCAATAAACTTGGTTGATTTATCATCCTTGAACTATAAATGTGCAAATTTTGTTTATGTAGTCGCATGAGGCATGACAACATCAGTCAGACACAATGGTTAAAATCCCAGACCCACTTGAAAGGGCCGACAAATAGTCAAGTTATGGAGACATTTTTTATAGCTATTTTACACATAAGGAAGGCTCCCATACCGGATTCATGGATGTTTGGAGTTGTACATGCATAGTATATGCACTATCATCCTGTTGACAACCTTTTTCTAGCTATCGATCTGGGGATGGAATGCTGTCGACTTCGTGAGCTTGTTGTCCAATAATGTATAGAGGCTCGACTAAAATTTGCTCAAGAACCTGCTATCCCGGTTTGATAGATTGGTCTGAAGGATCCCAAAATGTAACCAAAATCATTTAAAGAAGGGTTTGGTAGTGTCCTATATTGTGATACTCTTATTGCAAGCCACCAATATAGACAAAAATATGTATATGACCACAAATACATAGTCATTCCCATGCTTGGAAGAAGGGACACTAGAAAGATAATCCATGGAGATGGATTCCCAAGGCTGGCTAGGAAAATATATAAGAGTGTACAAGATTTTCCTCTTGAAGGTTGGATTGGCGATGGCACATGCAATGCATGATTATATATTTTTCCCAACATCTTGTCAAAATCTTGGCCAATAAAAATAATTCTATAGTACGACATCAATTTTATCCACACCAAAGTGTTCTACAACCCCAATTTCATGCACCTCCCAAATCAATTTGTCACACTCACTTGAGGGAACACAAAGGTGGCCTAGGCAACATAATTATGTATCCTGGAGGTTGAAATATGGAACTTGATTACCATCCATTATCATCTAGTATGTG
Organism: Pinus albicaulis; assembly: GCA_034641835.2. Taxonomy (NCBI): domain Eukaryota; kingdom Viridiplantae; phylum Streptophyta; class Pinopsida; order Pinales; family Pinaceae; genus Pinus; species Pinus albicaulis. The sequence continues at coordinate 23,971,946 of CM076577.1, forward strand.
GTGGTGGACTATGGATCATTCTTGTATAGTTGCATCCATCCAGAGTTCTCGTGGCCACAAGAGTTGAGAATAATAGTTAGTGCCATAACCGGGGTCCCATTGAGAAAATATGCCTCAACATTGGTGTTTACATTCTTGTGTGTAATGTTCAAGTGGAATTTTTGAAAATATGTAGAACACTTCTGATGGTGATCATTTTGCAACTTCTCTTGTGTCTGTATAAACGGAAGAGGTTGGTGATCTATGTGGATAACCATATCCTTCCCTAGAATCCAATGTTTCCATTGTCGTAAGCCTGCACGATAGAATACATCTCTTTATCATGGTGGGGTACTTTTTAACTATATCAGAAAATTTCTCACTGTGATAGGCCACCATATTCCCTTGTTGGGTGAGGATAGCGCCAATAACATAGGCGGATGTATCTGCATCAATTTAAAATGGTTGTTGTAGGTCTGGTAATGTGAGTACAGGTGCAGATCAGATACAATGTTTCAACTCAATTAACACCTTTTGTTGGGACCCATATAAGGATAAATTTGTTTTTTCTTCGCCCTTGGTAACTTGAATCAAAAGAAAAGTGATATATGATAATCCCAGCATGAACCTATGATAAAAATTAGCAATAACCAAAAATATGTGAAGCTCTATCAGAGAAGTCGGGGTTTGAAAATCCCAAATGAATTGGATCTTAGCTGGATCCATAAGCACTCCTTACTAATCTATAATGTAACCTAGATATTGTACTTGTATCAAGCTAAAGGTTCCTTTCTCCATGTTGGCACATAGTTTGTGTTGTCGCAGGGTTTGAAGGACCTGCCTAGTTTGTTGCAAGTGCTCTTCCAAAATTTTGATGAAGATGAGGATTTTGTCCAAATATACAACCATGAACGAGTTGGTGAAGGGGCACAATATGTCATCCATCAGCCTCATAAAATTTGCAAGGGAATTTGTTAACCCGAAAGGCATGACCAACCATTAAAAATTCCCTCCTTGGATTTAAAGACGATCTTCCATACATCTATGGGTTATATTGGAAATTAGTGATAGTTGGACTTCAAATCGATGTTTGCTGAAATTTGTTACCCCCTTGAGTTTGCCAAGAAGATTGTCAATATTTTGGATTGGATACATGTTCCTGACGGTTATTTTGTTCAATGTTTGATAATCAATGCAGAGCCTCCAAGTACCATCCTTCTTTTGGAACAGTACAATCGGGCTCCCAGAAGGTGAGGAACTTGGTTGAATGTACCCTTTTTGCAGAAAATCATAGATCTATTGCTTGATAAATTATTTTTCTATAATGGAGTGGTGGTATATTGAGCCATTGAGTAGAGGTTCTCTGGTAGTTATATCAATCGAATATTGTACTTGATAATGCAAGGGTACCCCTACGGGTTAGGATAATATGTCCCTGTACTATTCCATGACCTTATGCACCTAAATCTACTACATGGAGGAACACTTCCCGAGGGCCATGGATGTGGCCACAATGTTCCCCTTACTTTGAGAGTGAATAAGAAAGAAAAAAAATTTCACAGTCTGGGAAATGATCTTACTACATTTCTTAGTAGAGATCAAAGGATGGTGGTAGGAACGTCTACCTGTGTTATCCTGTATAACTTATTGCCCAAATTAATAATAACAGTGTGATGGATAGAATCACAAACAACATAACATTTCCATAAGTATGGTTGGCCTAAAAATACATGAAAAAATTGAAGAGGAGAAATGTCACACAATTACTCATTTGTGAAGGGTTTGATGTTATGGGGAAGATGACATTGCAAGCTAACGCTGAAATCTCATCCTTTGTGGAGCGACTTGTTGGTGTATGGTTGCAGATGTGGTGTGTCAATAGGCCCAGTCACTTAATGACCTCTATTTAGGTTACATTATTTTTTTGTGTCACTATCAAAAATTAACTTTAATCGAAACCCCTTCACCCACATGTGTTAGTGGAAGAGACAATCCCCTTACCATATATCTTCAGGCTCGTTCTTCTAGACCTTGGTGGTGGAAATAATCGCATTCGGCTATTGATCTAAAATTTATTATTAGTTAATGATGTGTTAATATTATTTTCAAAATTTATATGAAAGTGCTTTGGTTTTCTTCTTATACAAGGGTTTATACATGTTATTATGATTGAAAATTCAATAAACTTGATGAGATTAAGTGTATTTCATGAACTTGAAAGAATGGAAACTCAATGTTGAATAGCAGCATATAAAAACATAGCAAGCACAAATAACAGAGACAAATACACATGTTTTTGATGAAGGAGTTCACCCCTCCTGGGCTACATCTCCGTGGTCCAACCTCATAGCTTGGGCCTTTGTATTAGCTTCAATTGTGCAAAAGTGTTGCTTACAGTCTCTTGTTGCCTCTGAAACCTACTCCAATGGCTCCAAGACATCAAGATCTACCAAGAATGACTCTTCCTGAGCCAAAATTGGTAAAACATTGCCTTAGTTATTGCAAAGCCAATTTTTCCTAGTTTTTCTCCACTAAATCTCGAAGTCTGCCAGTTAACTCCACTAAATGTCGAGATTTCCCGCTTTTGACATGTCCGCCAAAAGCTCCGCTAAGGTTGATATGCATTTAATTACGGATAATTGAGGATTAAAGTATAATTATCAAATGGATTAGTGCAAAGTGCATTTACCGTTTATTTAAGATTAGCACCACTTATCCATGGATTAGTGGTAGTAAAACTCATCTAAATCATTGTTTTAAAATTCCCACCGAACAGTCTTGGGCCATGATTCTGTGTGCTCAGACATGTGGGAGCGGGCTGGCCCTTTCAGGAACCCAAAATATTGGGTCGAAACAACTTAAATATAGGTGGGATCCTATGTTAAACAAGGATCATGTGGATGGTGTAGCAATAAGGCGGCGAAGCACTACACGGGTGGTCGTGGGTTCGACCCCGACCCCTGCCATATAATTTTGTTGCGATATGCATTGACCCATAACCAAAGTTAAAAAACTTTAGTATATAACATATGTGCCTCTGCTTTATTTAATGGTTAGCTCTGCTAATTAGACATGTCTGCCGGTTTAGAAGCCTGCTCCATTGGATAGCTAGCCTCTACCAGATTTAGAGTCAGGCCCCCATATAAAATGTCCATTCCGTGATATAAATATATATCCACACCTCCTACAAATATATTTAGGGTCCAAAATTGTAATTCTAAATATGTGAATCATAACATGCCATAGGGGAGGCCACGTGGCAGCCTCCGGCTGCGCCATGTGGCCCTTCTCCATTGGCTTAATTCCAACCATATAAATAATAATCCACCATGTATAAAAAATTTCAAACTTAGGATTAGGAGGAAAAAAATTCAACTTCCCCAAGAAACATTGGCAAATATGATTGTGACACTTGTCATAGTGTCACTGGCTGAAATCTAGAGAATATTTCATGAAGATTCCTGAGGTGCTGACTGGACTGCTAAGTCATTTGTCTATCATTGTTCTGCACATTTTTTACCTATTTGAGAAAATGAATAGTAGACCATAACTTACTGATACAAACTCGGATTTTGATGAAATGAGCTGTGTTGGAATCCCGGTGGCGAGTTTTATCCGATCGTTCTAGTTTGGATAATTTCTAAGAGCTTTCATTTTTTAGTTAAATACTGAGCCTTTGATCATTCCTCCACACTGGAAGCATTTTGGACCCTAAAAGATACTATCAATTGTTTAGCAGGTGAGGGTACAAATACCTCACCCTTTCACTCTCCATCCATTTGGCCTTTGAAGGATTTTGTCCCTTGAGTCCCACTCTAAGGTATTCAACATTCCCTCTCCTTGAAGTTTTGATTCTTCTGTCAAGTATGAGATATTGCTGAAGCTCATCAAGATATTATGGCAAGAAATCATCTATTTATGGGAGCCGAACATGCTCTCCTTGATCATCAATCAAAGGAGGCTCAAACAATCTCAATTTTTTCAACATTAACGACAGAATATATTTGCATATAAGGAGTCAAATCTAGCTTAAATGCATTAGTACCAATATTTTCTGGAATTTTAAATGGACCATAATGGATTGGCTTGAGCTTCTTACCTTCCCCTTGCAATATTTATTTGTTGATATATAACCAGAATTCATCTCCAACCTGTAATTTGTGATCAACACGGTGTTTATCATGCCTTGCCTTGTAGTTTCTTTGACTATTTTCAAGTTATTCTTGCACTGTGTGATGTACCAATTGAATTTGCTCAATGAACCTCCTTGCCTTATCTATGTCACTATGACCATCTATAGCGACATATTTATGAAAGATAAAGTCCAAAGGCAACCTTGGAGAGTACCCAAAACATGCCTCAAATGGCGATGTGTTTGTGAAAGAATGATTTTCCCTGTCGTATGCATGTTGAATGTAATATAATCCACAACTAGGGATGCTTGTTGCAATAACCTCTAAGAAGATGAATAATTTTCCAGTTTACCACCTCAGTTTTACCATCTTTTTGCGGATGAAATGTTGTACTTTTCTTCAACTTTGTGTCCATCATGTCCCATAATTTTGACCAAAAATTCCTAAAAAGCCGATAATCTCGATCACATATAATAGAAGTAGGAAGACCAAAATGAACCCATACATTTTGAAAGAAAATATTAGCGGTTTTTTCAGCTGTAATATTTTTCTTACATGACATAAAAAGACACATTTTGTTGAACCTATCTACCACATGATACAAGTGATCATGACCTTTCCTTGACATTGGAAGACCACCTACAAAATCCATTGAGATACTCTCCCAAGGATGTGAAGGAGCTGGAAATGGAGTGTACAATCCAAGTCTCCTATTACTAGGCTTACTTATTGCACATAAAGAATATCCTCTAATAAAATGAGATACACTATCAATCAATCGTGGCCAATAATAATACCTTTGGATATTTTCTACTATATTTCCTACACTGAAATCTCCAACAATCAATTATGTGTGCACCTCCCTTATGATACTATTTCTTTCTCCCTGTGCTATACATAACTTTCCCAAGTGAAAAAACAAACTAATATGCACATGATAATCTAACTCTTCATTTTGGTTTCCTTGACTCAAGCTTTCATACACATCTTAAAAATCACTATTATATCCATATTGTTCAATGTAACTCTCAAGCATAACTAAATTGTGCGTGAGTATAATAGATGAATTTACAACAGGCCTAGAGAGCATATCGACTACCTTATTGTAGATTCCATTTTTATACCTGATAACCAAATGAAATTTTTGTAGAAATCCCATCCATTTGAAATGTATTGATTGCTGCAACTTTGAATCTGATTGTAAGTACTGCAATGGCTAATGGTTGGTATGGTTAATGGTCTCTTTCCCCATAAAACAATGGTTCAATTTCTTTACACTTTGTACCAATGCATATAAATATTTTTCATAGGTGGGGTAATTAGTCACAACTCCATTAAAAATTTTAGAATGAAATGAAATAGGCTTACCATGCTGCATGATAACTTCTCCCATAACATAATCACTTGCATCTATTTGGATCTCAAATGGCTGTCTAAGATCCGGAAGAGCCAATACCGGTGCTGAACTTATATATATATTTTTAAAGCATCAAATGCTTTTGTTGCAAATCTCCCAAATGGAAGTCTTTCTTGATACTTTTCAATGCATGTAACGAAGCTGTAATGGAAGGAAAATTAGCAATGAATTTCCTCCAATACCGCGTTGCCCCAAGAAAGCTTCTTACCTCTGTAACTATATTGGGCTTGGGCCAATTCAGAATGGCCTCTACTTTGGAAGGGTCTATCTTCAACTCACCTCCTCCAACAATGTGTCCCAAATACACCAAAGAAGTCTTGCCAAACTCACACATCGACATCTTTAAAAATAATTTCTCTCTTTTGAAGATATCAAGTACCTTGTTCACATGCATGACATGTTCTTGTCTTGATTTACTGAATATGAGTATGTCATCTAAGTAGAAAATGATGAATTCATCTATAAATGGTCTTAGTACATCATTCATGACTCTCATGAAAGTATCTGGAGCATTTGTTAGACCGAATGGCATAACTAGCCACTCAAACAATCCTTGTCTAGATTTAAAAGCATGTTTCCAAATGTCCTCTCAGAGCTATTCTAACTTGATGATAACCACTTCGTAAGTCTAATTTAGCGAAATTTCTTGCATACTTCAACATATCTAGAAAATCATCAATGCGTGGGAGTGGTTTCCGATTATTTACCGTGATTTTATTCAGTGCATAGAAATATATGCACATGCGCCAAGTCCCGTCCTTCTTTGGTACCAAAAAAATTGATGAACCACATGGTGAAGTAGATGGGCGTATGATACCTTTTTTCAAGAATTATTGGATTTTATTCTTTATTTCCAAACTCTCCATAATTTACATGCGATACATAACAATGTTTGGAAGTGGAACATCCTGCTGCAATTGAATCTCATGCTGAATTCCCCTCTTGGGAGGTAACCCACTTGATGCTTGAAACATATCGTCATGCTGACTTACCATATCAAAAAAATCAGATTTTAATTTTTCATCACATCCTTCAAAAGATTCATAGTCAACATCATCCTTTTTCTTGATCATGCAAAGCACAATATTTTTATTTGCATTAACTAGCCTCTTCATTTTCCCTGCATTAACTAAAGAAATATTTAGTTTTTTGTGATGAGCTCTCACAATATACTCCACCCCATCCTCAAGAAAATGATATTTGTTCTCATGGCAATAAAACACCACTTTCTTGTCATACAAATATGAACTTCCCAAGATAACCCCTGAAATGTCAAGTGGAACGACATCTAACTCGACTTCATCAACAACGTTTGCAGTAATAGAAAATAAAAATATGCATTTCCTTGTAACCTGTAAATTGGAATTCTTAGCTATCCAACCCAAAGGGTATGGTTTATGATGTGGTATGGTTTCAAGGTTAAGATTTTTGACCAAGTCTTCTAAAATTAGGTTTTCTTGTGACCCATTATCAAACAATGCATCAATCTTTGTAAGATTTGAAATCACTCTAACATGGAAAAATTCTATCCTTGTGTCTTCATTTGGAGTGTTGTTGTGACTATTTGAGGAAATAGTACTTGCTATGGCTTCCTTTCGTTTGTTAACCATGGCTACAATCTTGGTCTGATCTCCTAAATCGGATCCAAGATCTTGTTGTGTGGTGGCAGTCATCTTTTGTTTCCCTTTGTTATTTGGTTTCTTTGGCCTTAGTTCAGGATGTAGTTTCCAATAGTGGGCTTCATCATGCCCCTCTTTGGAACAATGTTTGCATGTATTTTTTCTCCCCTTCTTTATTGATGATTTAATTCTTCTTTCCCTTCCATTTTCCTCCCTTCTCTTTTTCGTTACCCTTGAATGGATTCTTCTTCCTACCCTCTTCTTGAATGTTCTGTCCCATTGCTTCAAGATGTGTGGCTTGCACACATACTTCATCTAAGTTATTTGGGTTAAACATAAGGATAGTATGTCTCAAGTAGGAATGTAAAACCCCAATGTATTTCAAGAGTGTGTATTGTGAATTCAAGTTTAATCCTAACAAAAAAGCCCTCTGTCTAAAATATTGGGTGTACTCTTGAACAATTTAGCCTTTGAGTTGCCTAAAGTTTTTCCAAATCATTATTTCTTTTTTCATATAGACTAATGCATAAAACTATCTTTTAAAGGGAGAAATTAAATCAACCCAAGAAATTGATATCTTACCATGAATTTGCATTTCCTCTTAAGTCTTTGCCTCCCACAAAACTAGTGCTGCTCCTTCTAGCCTTAATGAAGCCAACTGGATATTTATTTCTTCTTCTTGTAGATTTTGAATTCTGCTATATACTTCCAATTGACAGATCCATTTGTCTAACATCTCTGCATTTACCTTACCATTGTACATGGAAAGTTCAAACTTGATGTCCAACTTGAGTAATGGAGTTTTTCCTTTTGGGATTTTTGAATGAGTGTGGGTGGTTTTTGTGGTGGAAGTGGAATATGAAGATGATGGAGATGAGGATGGTAGAGATGGAGGTGGCTTTCCTCCACTACCTTTCAAATTCTTCTCTTCATCCTTCTTACCATTCGAAGATCCTTCTCCATGTGGAGGCTTAGAACCTTCTCTTGCTCTTTCTGCAGTGAATGCATCAAACAAGATTTTAACCATTATTTGAATTAATTTCAAGTCTCTCGTGACATCCTTTTCTTTTGAATGTCAAGAGTCTCTCCAACTCCTAAAATAATGGCTAAGGATTCAAGCTCAACCTTTGATGCTTATACCTCTTCAATCACTTCATCTTCTTGTGAAATTTGTACCTCTTCAATGTCAACTGTTGGAGATAGAACTTGAGGTGCTTCAAGAGCAGATTTGAGTAGAATTTTGGGTGAAGATGATGCTCTCTCAGCTCTCTTTCTTCTTATCCTAATCTCAGGACTAACAACCAATAAATTCCCTTCTCCTATCTGTAACTTCAACCTTGTAAGCATCACAAAATTGCAACTATTAAAACCCTTCTTACACAATCTCAAGCAAAGAAAGCAGATAACCTTTAGCAACCTTGTGCTCTAATACCAAATTGATCTGAAATTTATTTTTAGTTAATGTTGTGCTAATATCAGTTTCAGAATTAATATGAAAGTTCTTTGGTTTGCTTCTTATACAAGGGTTTATACAAGTGCTTATGATTGAAAATTCAATAAACTGATGAGATTAAGTGTATTTCATGAACTTAAAAGAATGGAAACTCAATGCTGAAAAACAACATATAAAAACAAAACAAGAAAAAATGACAGAGACAAATACACATGTTTTGATGAAGGAGTTCACCCCTCCCGGGATACATCTCCTTGGTCCAGCTTCATAGCTTGGGCCTTTGTATCAGTTTCAATTGTGAAAAAGTGTTGTTTATAGTCTCCTGTTGCCTCTACAACCTACTCCAATGGCTCCAAAACATCAAAATATACCAAGAATGACTCTTCCTGAGCCAAAATTGGTCGAAAATTTCCTCAGTTATGGCAAAACCAAATTTTCCCAGTTCTTCTCTACTAAGTAGGGAAGTCCGCCAGTTAACTCCACTAAATGTGGAGATTCCCCACATTTGGCAGGTCTAGCAAAATCTACAATAAGGATAATCCAAATTTAATTACAGATAAGTGAGGATTAAATTATAGTTATCAAATGGATTAGCGCAAAGTGTGTTTACCATTGATTTCAGATTAACACGACTTAACCACATATTAGTGGTAATAAAACTCAGCTTAATCATTGTTTTAAAATTTCTGCCGAATAGCCTTGGGCCAGGCTTCTGGGCGCTCTTACATGTGGGTTGGGGCTGGACCCCTCTGGAACCCCAAACATGGCACTGACACAACTTAAAAATAGGAGGAATCCTATGTTAAACAAGGATCATGTGGATGGTGTGGCGGTAAGGCGGTGGAGCTCTACGCGGGTGGTCATGGGTTCGACCCCGACCCCTTCCATAGAATTTTGTTGCGATATACATTGACCCATAACCAAAGTTAAACAAATTTAGGTTATAACATATGTGCCTCCGCTGTATTTAATGGTTAGCTCCGCCAATTAGACCTGTCTACCAGTTTAGAAGCCCACTCCATTGGATAGCTAGCCTCCACCAGATTTAGAGTTAGGCCCCCATATAAAAATTCTATTCCACTATATAAATATATATCCACAGCTCCTCCAAATATAGTTATGGTCCTACATTGCAATTCGAAATATGTGAACCATAACATGCCATGGGGGAGGGCACGTGTGATCCTTTTGCTGTGCCAAGTGGCCCTTCTCCATTGGCCTAATTCCAAGCATATAAATAATAATACAACATGTATAAAAAATTTCAAACTTAGGATTAGGAGGAAAAAAATTCAACTTCCCCGAGGAACATTGGTGAATCTCCTTATGACACTTGTCACAATGTCACTGGCTAAAATTTGGAGAATATTCCATGAAGATTCCTGAGGTGCTGACTGGGCTGCCAAGTCATCAGTCTGTCACTGTTCTACATATTTTTTACTTGTTTGAGAAAATGAACAACATACCATAACTTACTCATACAAACTCGGATTTTGATGAAAAGAGTTGTGTTGGAATCCCGGTGATGAGCTCTATCCGGTCCTACTAGTTTGGAGAATTTCTGATCACTGTCATTTTTTAGCTAAATACCAAGCCTTTGATCAAATCTGCATCAAAAAATTTCTCCAGTTTATCATTCCCCTTATCGGTGTCTAACTCAAAGTCAAAACATGCATCTGACTATGAATCCTTCACCTTAGCCACGAGTGACTTCTTAGCATGACACTCACTTTTGTTGTGAGTGGGTCTCTTGTGGAACTCAAAGGCTTGTCCAGAGTCACCCCAAATTGGGTTTTATTTTTTTTGGGGGTGACTTGATTCATATTCACAAATCTAAAGTCTCGCTTCTTCTATTTAATATTATACTCGATCTTGACAGTGTATTAGTAGGCAGCGCCAAGCAAGGATATGTCCAAGAACTCCATCTCGTCCTGGATGTATTTTTGTATACAGCCACAGTATTTGAGCACCAGATTCTACACAGAATACTTGATACCCAACTTCGTGTAAAGGGTATGAAAAATATCTGTGAACTCTGGCAGGTCTTGGTCCCTTCCCTCCCACAGTTTGGTCCATTTTATGTTCTTATCTTGATAGCTCCTAACATGGTAACATTGTTCCTTAATGATATCGTATAAAGAATTCCAAGTGGGTGTGGCTGAAAATAGTGAAGGTTCCCTTTCGTCCCTATTATCATAGTAGGTTTTCCACTAGTCCTTGACGTGGGGGGCATATTTGAGGAGTGAAGAAGTAATATTTTCCCTATTGGAAAAATATTGAACCGAAAAATATCCTTCCAATTGATCTAACTATTTATCTATGACGTCTATGTCTATATGGCCTTCAAATATAGGAATTTCAAGGTTGACTTATATCTCTGTTAAGTCCCTATATTAATAGTGTAGTCCCTTATTATGTTAGTGTAGCCCCCCTTATTGTTATTTTTGTACCCCTGTAACCCCCATATTGTTATTATTGTGCCCTTACATTATTATGTTTAGGTCGGCTAGGATATTATTGTGGCCCCACTAGGATTATATTGTGGCACCATGGACTCCTATATATAGAAGAAGGTTTTAGTCATTTGTATCATCAAATAATTGTTCATTCATGTAATGTATTGGAGGTTTCCCCCTCAAAGTGGCTTATTCATAAGGCATTGATATCTCTTTCCTTCTATTTTTGGAGCTGGGTTCACAACATCTGGTATCAGAGCTTTGGATTCTAGGGTTTTGCTGCTCCAAATAGGTCATCATGGAATTTTCTCTATAATTTTTTTTTATAAGAAGGTTTAGAAGCTGACATTTTTAGAGGGCGGCGCTGAAATATTTAGGAATATTTTCACAAATTTTAGAGCTTGGTTCACAATATTTTCGGAGATATGATCTGTGGAAGCTAGGGCTTTTTGGAGGCTCCTGAATTTCACTTAAACAGGTCATCGCGGAATTTTCGCTATAACATTTTTTCTACAAAGGTTCAAAAGAAAAAATATTTAGAACATGAAGCCAAAATCCTGAGGAAAGTCGTTGCAAAATTTTAGAGCTTGGTTCGCAATATTTTCGGAGATATGATATATGGAAGTTAGGTCTTTTTCAGGCTCCCAAATTTCATCTCAAAGAGGTGATCATGGGAAAATCTTCATAACTCTCTCTCTGAGCATCAGATCGGAGTTTTGTAAAAAGTGGCTGGAAGAACATGGAATTTAGTTTACTTTCTATCAATTTTAGAGCCAAAGGAGCAAAAAGTGACATGTGCCAAGTCGTACAAGTTAGTTATGCTGAACCAGTCCATAATTAGGTTATTGTGGGAGGATGAGAATTTCATACAGAAGCATCAAGAAATAATCAAGCGTTAAGGACAACACTTGTTTGAAGGAGAGGGGCATGTTAAGTCCCTATATTAATAGTGTAGTCCCTTATTATGTTAGTGTAGCCACCTTTAATTTTATTGTTGTACTCCTGTAACCCCCATATTGTTATTATTGTGCTCTTACATTATTTTTGTTAGGTCGGTTAGGATAACATTGTGGCCCCACTAGGATTATATTGTGGCCCCATGGACTCCTATATATAGAATGAGGTTTTGGTCATTTGTATCATCCAATAATTGTTCATTCGTTTAATGTATTGGAGGTTGCCCCTCAAAGTGGCTTATTTCTAAGGCATTGATATCTATTTTCTTCTATTTTTGGAGCTGGTTTCACAACAATCTCAAAGGGAGTGGTGCCTCCAAGGTGGTTGTTGGATGAAGATGTGTCCCCTGTGGCCATCCAAAGAAGGATGTAATAAATGTTTTCCATTATCTCATTCCTTTATCACTCGAGGGATTTTTCAAGAAATATTTTGAAATTATCTCCTACTCCATCTTCTTTCTTTTCTTTTTCCATCAGAGGTTGTCGAGATTGCTGAGGCTAGTCTTGCAAAGGTTCAACTAGTTCAAGCCCTAATTCCTTATACCCTGACCTCATTGGGGACATGCACAAAAAATCAAAGAAAGAACATACTAATATTATACCACTTACATGAATTTATGAAGAAATTAAATGAAATACAAATATAAAATGAAATACAGACCTACAACGAAAACAAAAATTTAATTCATTAAAAGCAAAGTACTGAAAATTGTTTACATGAAGAATGGAAATAAATTAACTCAAGCAATGGTAGCTTATAAATGACAAGAGATGTTGCTAATACATGTGTTCTAAACTTTCACAATGATGCCTAGAGGCCTATTTATTATTGATAAACAATGGAAAATTGTAAAAATCCAGAAACTTGACCCTAAGAGATGAAGCACCAAAATATTGTGGGCCCCATTAGGGTAAATTGGTACATCAACTTCCTAGGGTTGTAACATTGGCATACAATCTTCGTTTGACTATATAAATACCTCATTAGAAAGATATATATGATGACTAAAACTCACATTTAGAAATATATCTACAATTTTTTAGTCCCCATTTTCCAAAAAACATCGCTTAGAGTCTCAAAACAACTCCAAACGTTCAGGATCCGAAAAACTATCAAAAATAGTAAATTGTGCTACAAGTAAGAAAAATGAAATAATAAATGTTGGGCATCCAAGTGGAATAGGAGGGTGGACCAATATCCACCTATAAAAATCCTCCCCCCTCATGAAGAAATGGTCCCCATTGTGTTGAGTGCCTCCATGAGATGGGGAAACTTCTGTTGAACTTGGTCCCTGGTGATCCACTTTCCTTGGTGTAGGAGCTTCAGCTAGCCATATTTGACCACTTGATACAGTTGTATCTTTTGTTGACGAATGTTCTTGATTTGCGTGTCCATGATCTGATTATTTGTGACATGTTCCATACATTTTGGGTTGAGCTCTGCTAGTGTTATTTATTCTTCAATGTCTAATGGTTCCAGGAATGGTGGAATTTATGGCCGAAGGTGGTCCACATTGAACACTGGGTGCATGCCAAGCAAGTGGGGAATTATGAGCTTAAAATAATTGTATCCCATAGACATGGTGATGGTATAATGCCTGTATCAGAGTAGTCGTAGTTTATGATGGGATCTGGAAAGTTGTTCTTTCTACAAATGTAACCAAACTTTTTAGACCACCTAAAACTTATGTGGCTCCCAATGTTGGTAATGCCATTGCTTATACTTTGCATTGGACTTATCCAAGATGTCATGCACCTACTGGAATATGTGATGTATGTGTTCAATAAACCTTGTTTCTTTATCAACCATGGAATAAACATGTGTGTACTTTGTCTATGTAGACGCATGAGGCATGGTAACATCAATGAGACATAATGTTTGAAATCCTAGATCCGCTTGAAAGGGACTACAAACAATTGAGCTATGGAGAGTTATGTTATAATTGTGTTTCACATAAGGAAGGCTCTCATCCGAGGTTCATGGATGTTTGGAGTTATACCTGCATAGTATGTGCATTATCATCTTGTTGACTATCTCTATTTCACCATTAGTCTAGGGATGGAATGCAATCTACTTGCTGATCCTGGTGTCCAATAATATCTAGAGGCTTGAAAAAAACATGCTTAGGAACCTACTATCCTGGTCTAATATAAAGGTGTGCAGGATCACAAAATGCACCCACACTTTTTGAAAGAATATTTTGATAATGTCCTCTATTGTGGTACTCTTCTTGCAAGATGCCAATATAGCCATCTTAGAAAAATTTTCCATGACCACAAATACATAGTCATTCCCATAATTTGTATAAGGGAGGAAAAAATAGATAATCCATGGAGATGGACTCCCAAGGCTAGATGGGAGTAGGAAGAGGAGTGTATAAGAATTTCTTCTTGATGGTTAGCTTGGTGATGGCACATGTTATCACCCAAAAAAAATAAAGCATCATTTGACAAGGTTAAATAGGTTCATGTGTCAAAAATAGGGTTGTAAGATTCATTTTTTATATGCTTGGTCAAGGGAAATATTAAAGTTTTCTTGTTTAAGTTTACCCTAAGGTCTAAACCCACTCATTTTCAAATCCCCTCATGTCACATCACTCATAATTTTCTGACTGATTTCAATTTAAAATATTTTTGTACCGAAAATTCCATTTTAGCCAAGAAACCACAGTTTCGTAGCGAAATACACTGTGAAAATTCACTTTTCGCTACGAAATTGCTGATAGTTTCATAGCGAAAACAACCAAATTTACACTAGATACCCACGAAAGCGTGGTTTCCTATTTGTCTTGTTAGTTAGCTATTAGGTCTCAGAAAATCATGGGGAAAGGGTAAGTTAGATGCCATTCGAGTCATGGAGGGATAAAGTTAAGGTACATGCTCAGGTTTGCAGTCATCATGACCAGTTTAGGTATGTATGATTCATGAGAAGACATCAAAACTTCAAAACCTTTCCTAATTTAGTCATTTCTCATTTCTCATTCCTTCTTGCGTGATATTGAGCTCTAGAGAGCTATTGCACTAAGCCAAAGTTGTGGCTGGTTTTTTCAAAGGTTTACATTGAGCACTATCAAGCGAGGCTGAAAATAATCAAGTGAGGCTATGAAGACATTAAATAAACCATGGCAGAAAAAATAAGGATAAATCAGGGTGTCCAATGCCTGAGATATGAACCTGCAAATATGAATTTGATCAAGGAAGACCCAAAAGTAGTGGAAATCTTCAGAAGGTCAGGTTGCTTACAGTTTTGTGAGAAATTACAAGGCTGCCATACATAGGTTTCCAAAGAGTTTGGTTTGAATTTCAATGGAACAATCACCAAAGAGGGAATGATCAATCTTTCCATCACACCAGAGGTTATTGCAGCTACTATAGAGATTCCAAGAGGACAAGAGAAGTGGTTCAAAGGTTTCAAGTTTAACATGGAGTAGTGTAAAGAGTTTATGAAGGCTGAACATACTGAAATGGATCTCACCAATGCTATTCTAAGAAGCTTCATAAAGGACAACTATTCAAAATTTCTGCTCATCATACATAAGTAATTTACTTATGAAGGTAGATACCACAAAGTCTACTCATATCATTTCAAGTTACTTGTGCATTTTACTGGTAAGATTTCCCTTGATTTGCCTTTTTATTTACATAAGCCTTTTTATTTACATAGAAGTTTGTCAAAAGTGGTTGATAAGGTCCAAGAAAATTCTGAAGGGAGTGAGACTTCATTGTTTCATCATGTTTTAATTAAGTTGTTGGTTTTAGATGAACTCCAAAGGTTAGGTAGAGATTGGTCATCATTTTTGTTTGTTAGTTGTTTTGAGTTGGATGATCTTACTCCTTCAAGAACTCCTAAACCTAGGAAAATTCCATCACCCGGTTAGCAGCAGAGCAGAGTGAACCATTGATAGCAGAACCAAGTGAACCTGCAAGAGTAGAACCAAGTGAGCCAATTATGATGGAGCCAAATAAATTGCAGAGCTTTGACACACCAAATGTTCCACCTGCAAAACAGAAGTCAAAAGTGGTCAAACCTGCAAAACAAAAACAAGATGTGAGTAAACAAGAAACAAAAAGGAGGACAAGGAGCCAAACAGTGGCCTTAGAAGAGAAAACAGTGGCTATAGAAGACAGAGCAGTAGCTAAAGGAAATCTTGAAGATACAATACATGCCATTGACATAGAAGAAAATCCTATAGTCTAGGCTGAGGACATAGAGGAAGGTGGACATAAATTAAAAAAGGCTAAATCTGCAAAGAAATTAGAATTTGAGGGAGAAGATGCAGGTTTTATGTTCCAACCAAGAAAGCCTATGAAAAGGCATGCTAGGAAGCTTTTAGAGAGCAGTAAAGAGCTTCCACCACCAACTGACATAGTTCAAACACCACAGGAGGTAATAGAACTTTCATCACCTGCAGAGAAAGATAAAATTAGCAAAAAAAGGAAAGGAAAAGAGAAGGTGATGGAAAAAATAGAGTTACAACTCCTTGAAGAGCAATTGAAATTGGAAAATCATGAAATTTCTGTTATGAAAAGAGAAGCAAGGAAACACAGTGTAGAGAAGATTCAATTTGAAAAGATGAAGGAAATTTGGGAAGAACAGGTTGACATTTTTTCCAAGACTTTGGATAACACACAACAACTTATCAAATGGACCATTCCAGTAAGGAAAGAGGCCAAACATGTAAGGAGGATGAACGCACATTTGAAAGCCACCAATAGAAGGTTGAAAGATCAGGTTAAGGACCTACGGGAGCATCTTGAACTAATTCATGAAGAGTTAGATTAAAAATGCCTTAAAATGACAGTGCTTGAAGAACCAATAGCTCAACCAATCATAAATGAAGAAGAAATGCCTCAAGGATCATAAGGTGATATGGTTTATGGTTTTTAAGGCTCATGATATGTTAAAAACAAGGTTTTGGCACTTAGAGGGTTCATTTTTCAAATTACACAAAAATCTAGAATTTCAACACTTTTCAGCAGTTTCGTAGTGTGCCTGGGCTTGAAAGACAACAAAATGCTACGAAAATACTGTAGCTTTTATTCTTGATTTTTGAACTAGTTTCGAAATTTTTCAAGAGGTGAAATATGTATGGAAGATGTGTCTAAGGATGATGAAGACCATGCCTAAGAAAAGAATAAAAAATATTGAGGGTGAGTGGCTTTTTTGCAGCGCTACGAAAGTGCGCTACAAAATTGTCTTACTTTTTTAGCGTACTATGTTAGAGCTTTCTTAGAAGGTTTTGGAGCATATTTGGATATATGGATATTATCTAAGGTTTAAAGGACCATGAAAATAGTTATTTTGCACTTGAAGACCATGAAATGAAGATAAATACAAGTCAAAGCATTCGTGGAAGAAGAAGACCATTTTACCTAAAAAACAGGGTTTTCTTTCCAGTTTTAAAGGAGATCAATTAAGTGGTCATTTAGTGATGAGTCCCATCACCCTAATTCAAACATGTGAAAGCATAATTATCAAAGATGTAATTTATTTAGAAGATAAGGTTATTAAATGTAATAATGAGTAGCTTGAGTTCTATTAGGAAAAGGACTGTCAGTTAGAATAGCTATCATTTTGTCATTAAGTAGATGTTTTATGGTTATGCAAGGTGTCATTAGGAAAAAATTTGATGAATATATCTAGGAGGTAGATCATCTCATGATGTAACAAGTCTATTAAAGGGCATAGAGTCGAATTTGTCAAGGGTTGGATATTTTTGGCAAAATTGTAGCTTATTGTAAATTGACTATTTCAGTAATACAGAGACTTGTTTCTTGACCAACCTGAGATTTTGAATGAGTTTTTAGTGCTGATATTATCTATTAATTTTATGTGTCCCATTTGCAGTGGTTTTCATCTTTAATACTCAGAATTCATTCAAGTAATTCTCTAACTTCCTTTATAGATGAATTGACTGTGTGATTCCTGTTTCATGTGTGTGTACTACTACTAAAAAATATTACCTGCCTCAGCTTCCATGTCAAGTGAAATCACTACTGAATCACTGAAGTGTTGACTCCATAAGCCTATGTTTGCATACTGATACTATTTTCAACCTATACTCATCATAATTAAATTGTTTCTCAAATAGAGTTAGCCATCTAAATACATCTATATTCAATATCATTAACCCTTTGAGAGAGCCCTCTCAGACTGAAGAGGCTAATCTTCAGTCAAAAGATTGATTTGAAACAATTACATAAGATTGTCTGATTAGTAGCCTATCAGGTGAAATTTTGTGATAACATCACAAATAATGCATGATTTGATATATTTTCCAATATTCTGTCAAATTCTTGGCCTATAGAAATAATTTTGTAGTACGTCCACAATTTCCTTCACACCAATGTGTCCCATGACCCAACTGTAGTGCACCTCCCAATTTTTTTTGGCACACTAGCTTGAAGGAACACAAAGGCGGCTCAGGTAGCATAATAATGCATACTAGAGGTGGAAATAACTTTCTTTCCATCCACTAACATCTTCTATGTGCTGGCGAACTCTGGATCATTCTTGTGTAGTTGATTCCATCCAAATGTCTCGTGGCCACAAGAGTTGAGAACAATAGTTAGTGCTAAAACAAAATGTTGGCCGAGGTAGTTTGCAACATGATTGGTGCTACCCTTCTTACATTTAATGTTCAAGTGGAATTATTTCAGATATGTAGAACACTTCCGATGATCACCATTCTGCGATTTCCCTTGTGTCTTTATAAACTGAAGAGTTTCGTGATCTGTTTGGATATCCATCTCCTTCTCTAGAATGTAATTTTTCCATTGTAGGCAAGCTTATACGATAGAATACATCTCTTTATCATAAGTGGAGTTTTTTCTGAATTGTATCAGAAAGTGTCTCATTGTGATAGGACATTGAATTCTATTTTTGGGTGATGACTGTGCTAGTAGCATAGTTGTAAGTGTCTGTATCAATTTCAAGTGGTTGTTGCAGGTCTAGAAATGTGAGTACAGGTGTAGATTAGAGGTAGTGCTTTAGCTCAACAAAATCCTTATGCTGTTACTTGAACTAAGAGGACTTTTCTTTCACTTCAAAATTGGTAACCTCATTCAAAGGCTAAGTGATATTTGAGAACCCAACACGAACCTTCGACAAAAACTGGCAGCACCCAAAAGGTTGTGAAGATATGTTAGAGTGGTTGGGTCTAGCCAATCTTGGATGACTTGGATCTTAGCTAGATCCACATGCACACCTATCTCATCTATGATGTAACCTAGATATTGGACCTAGATCATGCCAAAGGATCATTATCCATGTTGGCACATAGTTTTTGTTGCTGTAGGGTTTGTAGGACCTATCAAATGTGTTGCAAGTTCTCTTCCCAACTCTAACTAAATATGAGGATGTTGTCTAGATATACAACCAAAAACTAGTTGTTGAAGGGACGCAAGATGTCATCCATTAGCCTCATAAAAGTTGCAGGGGAATTTTTCAACCCGAAAGGTGGTATATTGACTATTGGGTAGAGGTGCTCCGAGATTAATATCAATTGATTGATTGACCTAACATGTTAGATTCCAACCATAAACCATTTATTTATGTAATAAGCTCAAGGGGCCTCGTCAGCTTCATATTTAGTTAGTTGCATCAATAAAGCCTGTAAGCGGTTACTCGCTTTAATAATAATTGTAAGTGGTTGACTTGCATTATAGAAAAGGGAACACAATTAGTTTTAAATAGGCCATAGTTAATAAATAAAGTGGTTAACCTGTTGATGGGCCTCCAAATTAGACACATATTAAGGCCCATATAACCTTTCTTAGGCACATAAAAAATCTCCTTCTACACTTAATAATTTTTTCTAGCAATAATATGTTCACTAGGAAGGTTTAGAGATAATTGCTTATTTGTGCCTAATATTATTTATTTTTGCAGAATATTGAGAGAATATTGAGTAAATTTTGAATGAGATAATATAGGGACTTTCTCCCTACTACAGGATGGACCAAGGTTCGATAATAAACGAAAAAAATATCATGAAATTATTGAAAAATTATGAAGCTCCACAAATTGGGAAAATCTAAGAATGTGTTCCTTGTCATTTAATGTAGATTCTAAATGTTGGAAACTAGATCCACTTTTTGAGGAATTTTGGAGGGGAAATCTACCTCCATTCAAGGATAATTATTCCTCATCACTATTTATAAGTACCAATTAAAATTTCCCTCTAGGGGCATGTATTTTTTAGTCTTCTTATGAAGAAAACTTGTTATTTAGCAACTCCAGTTTCATTTGTATCAAGGATGTACTTGGATTCATTCAAATAATGAAGTTTCGTGCCATTTTTAGATTATAAATCTTGGATTCCTTAATAGGAATCTAATTATCCCTGGGCTTGTCCATCCTAGCAACCTCATATCCCTCTTTTACAATTTCTTTATTTCCATTGAATGTCGCTTTCACTTGCAAATCTTATTAAAACATTTATTATTTATGTTTCTTTTATTGTAGGTCATATTGGTTAAATGATTAAATGGAGTTTTTTTGCGGGTTATTTACAGATTCACGACCATGAATCACCCTTGTAATTGTTGGGTGTGGAGCTTGATTATCTTCCTTATTTAGATGTATCACCGCGTTGGACCCCTGTTCTTAATGGGGAAACAATGCCACCCGTTGTTTGATCCCCGTCGGGGGGGTCCGCGCTGCCCCCAAAGCTAAAAATAGATGTAAAATTTCCTTGTAAAATATTGTAATTTCGTAGTCGATTTGGGCCGTTCATTAGGCGGATGATTTGGTGGTAGAAGTTATGTTTAATTTAGGGTTTTTTTCCTTAGAAGGCAACCCCTCTGTTGTATGAGGGTATTGTATTGTGTATGTGTATGGGGTGTATACTATGAGTGAGAAATAGCAAGGGGGACTCTGTGAGAGAGAAGAGAATATTACATCGGATCTGTTTTAGGTTGTGTCTCTTCATTTTGATGGACAATATAAAGGAAGGACTGGATTTTTCCATGGATGTAGCCCAAGTTGGGTGAACCACATATATCTGTGTCTCTCTTGTTTATATGTTTTCTGTGTTTGTGTTTTCGTATATTTTATGTGTTCCATTGCTCTGTAATATATAATTTTCTAACAACTGGTATCAGAGCCGAAGGTCTATTTAGCTGATAAAATCATAGGAAATAAGGGTTCCTGTTTCGAGTGGGAGCAATGGAAGAAGCGTAGGTTTAGGGTCGAGAAATTTAGCGACCAAAACTACACATTGTGGAAGATGTAGATGGAAGATTATATATATTAGAAGGATATGTACGTAGCATTGAGCAGAAAAGAAAAGAAGTCGTCGAGTATGACATATGTAGAATGTGAGATTGTTGATAGAAAGGAATTTGAAACAATATAGTTTTGCCTTGCAGCGTTGGTAGCCTTCAATATTTTGAAGGAAACAACAACAAAGGTTTTAATTACAGCACTGGTGAAACTATATGAAAAACCCTCGGCCTCAAATAAGGTATTTCTTATGAAACATTTATTTACTATGAATATGTCAGAAGGTGAATATGTTGCTCACTGTTTAAATTAATTTAATATGGTTACCAGTAAATTAAGTTTCGTAGGGGTGAACTTTGATGATGAAGTTAGGGCTCTGTTATTTCTATGCTCATCACATGAAGTTTGGAATGTTTTAGTTATGGCCATTAGTAAATTTGTCTCTCGATATAGTAATTTAAAGTTTGATGATGTTGTCGGTGCTATCCTTAGCGAGGAAATGCGATAGAAAAGCTATGGTGAAACATCGGGTAATGCTTTGAATGTAGAGACTAGGGGAAAAAAAATGGAAAGAGGAAAGGGCTGAAGATATTGTATTAAATAAAGGAAAGGAAGATCCAAGTCTAGATTGGTAATAATATGCTGGAAATGCGGAAAGAAAGGACACCTGAAGAAATACTTTAAAGCTTGGGAGGGAAAAAAAGGAGACGCACAACAAGAAGAAAATCATGAAGCAAATGTGACAAGTGATGTGTTACAAGATGCTTTGATTCTTTCTTTAGAAAATGTTACTAATTCCTGGGTGGTAGATTCAGGGGCCTCATTCCATGCCACACCTGATAAGAAGTATTTTCATGACTATGTTCAAGGAGATTTTGGACAGGTTCATTTGGTTGATGATAAAGCTTGTAAAATCGTTGGAATGGGTAAAGTTCTTGTAAAATAGTAGAATGGAAACCAACGGTTATTAAAGGAGGTAAGGCCTATGCTAGATCTGAAGACAAATATGATTTCAATAGGGTAATTAGGTGGTGAAGGTTTTGTGACAACTTTCACAAATAAAACATGGAAGGTCACTAAAGGAGCCCTAGTAATAGCGAAAGGAGAAAATGTTGGTACATTGTATTTATGCAATGGTATTTCTAAGTCTGTAAATGATTTAACTTCCAAAGGAGCGGATGCAAAATTATGGCATCATAGGCTCAGACACATGAGTGAGAAGGGGATGAATATTCTTCACTCAAGAAATTTGTTGTCAGGTTTGAAGAATATTGATTTGGATTTATTTGAGAATTGTATTTATGGAAAACAGAAGAGAGCCATATCTCTTAGAGTTGGGAAAGAAAATAAGAGCAAAAAATTAGAGCTAGTGCATATAGATGTATGGGGACCTGCTTAGGTATCATCTCTCGGTGGCTCTTGTTATCATGTTAATTTTATTGATGATGCAACTAGAAAAACTTGGATTTATTGTATTTAGAATAAATTTAATCTATTTGATACTTTTAAGAAATGGAAAGCTTTGGCTAAGATTGAGACAAGAAAGAAGTTGAAGTGTCTGAGATCAGATGATGGAGGTGAATATTGTAGCGAAGAGTTTGATAGGTATTATTCAAAGCATGGAATTTGCAAAGAGAATACAGTTCCAAGAACACCACAAGAAAATGGTGTGTCAGAAAGGATGAACAGGAAAATCATGGAGCATGCAAGGTGAATGATATTACATGTAGGATTGCCTTTACAATTTAGGGTATATGATGTAGATACTATTGTTTATCTAATAAACAGAGGGCCTTCAAGTTCCTTGGATGGTGGTATTCCAGAGGAGGCAGGGATAGATAAAAATGTAAAATACTCTTTTTCAAAGCCTTTTGGGTGTGAGGCCTTTGTTCCTATTAATAATTAAAATATAACAAAGCTTGAGGAAAAATCAAAGAAATGTACCTTTATTGGATATTGTGTTAATGATTTTGGTTATCGCTTAGATGATTATGAAAATAACAAATAATTAGGAGTAGAGATGTAATATTCAATGAAAAGGTCTTGTATAAGAATTAGTTGCAGGAAACAAAACAGGAAAAATAAAACTAAGAATACACAGTTCTTGATGAGATCGCAGAAAAATTAAAGGTGCTTGCAAATAACAATAATCAATAGCCACAATAAAAACAACCACCACAACAGCAGCATGCACCTAAAACACCTAAAATTGGTGTCAGAAGATCTACGAGGATAAGTAGCCCCCCTGGACGATACTCTCCTTCATTATATTATTTATTGTTGAATGATTCTGGTGAACCCGAATGTTATGAAGAAGAAATGCAGGTCGAAACTAGGAAGAAGTGGGATCTAGCCATGAAAGAAGAGGTGGAATCCTTAATACATAACCATAATTGGGACTTAGTCATGTTTCTTGTAGATAAAACAAAATTGCAGAATAAATGGGTTTGTAGGCTGAAGGAAGAAATTGAAGGAAAACAGAGGTACAAAGCTATGCTTGTGGTGAAGGGGTTTGCATAGAAGAAAGGTATTTCCTTTTATCAAATATTTTCTGCTGTTGTTAAGATGACTTCAATCATAACTATTTTAAGTCTTGTAGTAGTGGAAGATTTTCATCTTGAACAGTTAGATGTAAAGACAACATTTCTCCATGGAGATTTGGAGGAAGAGATCTATATGCAGAAACCACAAGGATATGAGGTGAAAGGGAAGGAGAAATTAGTGTGAAGGTTAAAGAAGAGCTTGTATGGATTAAAATTGGCTACAAGCCAATGGTATCTAAAATTTGACAGCTTTATTTATGTTGGTGAGGTAAATCCCCTCTGCGGACAGAGGCGATCAATAGTAGCCCATATCGGGTCTAGCAACAACCGATGGCGACAACGCTAAGATGCAAGTTCCTAATTGCAAAAGAAAAATATGCGACAAGAGGCCTACCTTAAGTCCTACGCTGCCGTCATTTGTGGAGAAGATGGTGCTTCCATCCCCTGCTTTGGCAGATCACAATTCTCCTGCTCGATGTGATCGAATACCTGCACATACAAGAAGGAACAACAAACCAACAAACGTAAAACCTAATGCATGCAATTATGTATCAGTCAGAGAAGATACAACTCATAACATGGAACATGAACATCTATGTGGAACCATAATCGAAGTCGCTTATTATTAATCAGAACAAAGAAAGATAAAACCTGAGCTGTGACGCTGGATGTTCCTTCGACGGGTCGACAGAGGAGTATGTCTCGGTAAAGCTCGTCATGACAAGGACAAGTCTCTCTCTTTTCAGCTGTCTGACGATAATCTCATTACAATTGATTCAGCTCTATTTAGGCTAGATTGCAAAGGGAAAATGACAAGCTTATATAGATGGTGGAAGGGGAGTTGGGATCCCTACAATGCTGGGATTGGCCCTATCCTCAAGGAAGCTTCCATGATAGGTGGAAAACCACTTCCCCTACATGGAGATCCAGAGCCAAACCTCCCAACTCAATTTAGGGACCAGTTCAGAAGTTGGTTGGAATAAAACTTCCGCCATTTATTTTTAAAAAACACTCCTTATTAAGCCTGGTGCGGGTGATACATTGGGACAGAGCGCCACCTGGCGCGCCCTCTTTGGTGGATTTCCCCCATTGGCATGAGGGTTGAACTAGATAGTCGCGCCAAGGCTAAAAAGGCTATTTTTAGGGATTTTTATAGGAAATTGTTGGAGAGGTAAATCCCCTCTGCAGACAGAGGTGATCCATACTAGCCGAGATCGGGTCTAGCAACAACGAAGTCACACTAAGATGCAAGTTCCTAATTTCAAAAGACCAAGATGCGACAAGAGGCCTACCTTAAGTCCTACGCTGCCGTCGTTTGTGGAGAAGATGGTGTTTCCATCCCCTACTTTGGTAGATCACAATTCTCCTGCTCGATGTGATTGAATACCTGCACATACAAGAAGGAACAACAAACAAACAAACGTAAAACCTAATGCATGAAATTATGTATCAGTCAGAGAAGATACAACTCATAACATGGAACATGAACATCTGAGTGGAACCATAATCGAAGTCACTTATTATTAATTAGAACAAAGAAAGATACAACCTGAGCTCTAAGGCTGGATCATCCTTCGGCGGGTCGACAGAGGAGTACGTCTCGGTAAAGCTCATCGGGACAAGGACAAGTCTCTCTCTCTTCGGTTGTCTAACGATAATCTCCTTACAATTGATTCAGCTCTATTCAGGCTAGCTTGCAAAGGGAAAATGACAAGCTTATATAGATGGTGGAAGGGGAGTTGGGATCCCTACAATGGTGGGATTGGCCATATCCTCAAGGAAGCTTCCATGATAGGTGGAAAAACACTTCCCCTACATGGAGATCCGGAGCCAAACCTCCCAACTCAATTTAGAGACCAGTTTAGAAGTTGGTTGGAATCAAACTTCTGCCATTTATTTTTAAAAAACACTCCTTACTAAGCCTGGCGCTGGTGATACACTGGGATAGAGCGTCAGCTGGCGCACCCTATTTGGTGGATTTCCCCCATTGGCGTGAGAGTTGAATTGGCTAGTCGCGCCAAGGCTAAAAAGGCTATTTTTAGGGCTTTTTATAGGAAATTGTGTTCAAGGGAATGATGGTCCTTGTCAAGGGGGATGCCATGAAAGTGGTTTCAGGTCATGTCACTGCTCACAGGTCACGGAATAAGCCCTCCAATGTGTGGGATGGGGGATTGCAGGGATGGTGAAAAATTACTGTGTAACAGATGCCCCCTAAAGCATGAGGCCCAAAAGAGAGAGAGGGGTGAAATTCTTTACGAGAACGCGCCCAATTGAAAACACTACCGTCAGAAAACCTACGTAGACAAACACAACTGATATCTCAAATACATGATATATATGTGGCATGGGCACAACCATCCGTAACAGAGGATACAATAATCAAGATCCAAGGCATGGATGCAACCATCTAGTAAGGATCGATAAACAGACTCAGGTATGGTCGCAGCCATCCAATCAATGAGTCATGTAACCAATAATAATAATCCAAAAAATCACAGCCTGGATTCTTACAGACAAAATCCAGGGTCTTGTGCTCCATCTCGACCCGAACAAAGTACAAGCTCAAGTGTGTGAATAAGTGAGCTGAAGTCGAACATGCAAGAACATTGTCTGATTACCAGCCAGTGATGAAAGATGTTAACTGATGCGAGAGGAACCACCAATAATGACAATGGAACTCAAGGTACTATAGGTAAAATATACAGAATGTGAACAATGAGCTGGCATCAAACACCCGCAGAATCATCCGATCGAAGGTCAATGATGAAAACCTTGCGTCGAATGCAAAGAACCTGCCATTGAGACATGCAGGCTCAAAGGTTACGAAAGGGAGTCTCTAGATCAACTTCCTGGATATTGAACTGAATTCGACAGGAAGTGACCTTGATTAAAGGTGGGCCATAATAATTCCCACATCATCGATGAGAGACAAAGGAAAATAATGTTTGTGAATCAGGGCCAGATGAGAATTAGAGGAAGGTTGAAACTTGCAGAGGTGAAATTCTCTTGAACATATCAGCTACACGATAATGGATTTGGCAGTATTTGACATCAAAATATCAGAGGCCATGGTGACGAGGCAAAGAGCAGATGAGAGGTCAAAAGGGATGACCCAAACCCACGGAGGCAAACAAAAAATGAGATGAGATGTCCCCAACCCAACATGAATGCAGACAGGTGCCATGTTCAAGAGCGACATACTGCCGACACGACGACGATACTGGTTCCATTTTTCCCCATCATTTCTGGCGAGTACCCCAATTATTTTTGATAACAAGCTTGAAGGGGATATCATATGATTGTAATATAAGCTCGTCCTTCAGACGAATCCATCCTAGTACATTTAACGAGCCCTAGGAAGGAGAAACTAAAATATTGTCATTACGACTGGATTCGATGTCATCAGGGTTTAACGAGTCTGGCAAAGGAGGAAATCGGTGTCTTTTCAAGTTTAGAGAGTTTGAAAAGACAGCAGAAAAGTAAAATCCAAAAGTCCCTTTTCATAAATAGCTCCCCAGATCCGAAAAGGTAGAAAACTATGTTTGAGAAAACCTCCTAGTCGCGATAGGCTAGGGTATTCCTTTTTCGTAAATAATCTATCCCAGCCCGAAAAATGGGTAAACGTATACTGGGTAGATGTCATTTCGTAGCCACTTTAACGAGATCGAAATGACAAGGGACTCAACAATCTTTTCATGTTTAGAGAGTTAGAAAAGAGCTGAAATATGACTCCAGAAATGACTTATTCGTGTTTTTACTGAGTCTGAAAAAGTATAAAATACAACTCGTATCACTGTCCAAGTCGTGTAAAAACCTGTCGCTGCACATAAAAGTGAGTGTAAAATCCATTTTTCGACAAAATATATTAAAATATTGAGAAAAATGACTTTCAAAACCTAATTTTGAATTCAAAAGTTATAAATATGCCACAAATGGTAAAAACATATTTACTTTTACTTTTTACCTCATTTGGAGAGCAACAATGAGATTTCAGTGTGTGAACTTGTGGCGGTGATTGCGATCAATCCAATACATCATCCGGATTCTCGTTCATTCCAGGTAAGAGGCACTCCCCTTAGCTTTTTTTTCATTCATTTTTTGTAAATTTCCATTGTTTATTTGACCTCTGGAGGAACCTTTTGAAAATTTAGGGCTCGGCCAATTGGCACGGGTATTGGGCATGGACCCGCACCAATTGGCTCCTTTTTGCAAAGGGGTCCCTCTAATTGGCGCGAATATTAGCAAAACAGTTGCGCCAATGGCGCAACTCAAATTTCCGTGTTAATTTAGCAAAATGTGAGCCACTGAAATGAATTTTTAAGTGTTGCAGAGATCTAATAAGGTGTTTTTGACCATGTTGGTGCATATATCCAGCCACAATGGTGATTGAGTGTAAGGAGAGGGAACATGGGGAAGAGGATGAAATGGCCATGGAAAATGAAGCTTGCATGAACGTCCTCCGGGACTGTGGTCTCAAGAAGTTCTTCCTCACACCATGTTTAAGAGCTCAACTTGAGCTATTGCAGTATTTTGTTAGCATATTCGACAAGAATGAAGAAGTATTCAAACTCCGAGACCAAGTACTGGCACTTGAAGTCTCTGATTTTTATTTCATAACCGGATTGTCGCGTAGAGGCCCACTGCCAATCATGACAGGCAACAGACCTTCTAGGCAGAAAATGGATATGGTAATGGCGAGAGTGTGCCCAGGGGCACAAACCGGATCGAGCAGTGGGAAAGTAGACATCCACACAGTCCGCGATTTAGCACTCCAGGTAGTGCTTCACACTATTACGCGAGCTGCAGGATCGCAGGCCCCGCATGAGGCAACCAAAGCGCAGCTCCTACTAGCTTCTGAATGCATGAATCCTACACTTTTTGATTGGGCCACTGCCGTGACAACAAAAATAAAATGGAAGCTAACAAAGTGTAAGAAAGCCAAACTGAAACAGTTTGGGTATGGTTCTATTTTGGTGTCGTTCATTCTGGAATGATTACCAATTTTCTAGGGCCAAGGGGCGATAGTCGCCGAGCCGTCGTTGAGGGAGTCGAGGATGGTTCGATGGGAAGCACTTATGCCCAAGTCTGGAGAGGCCAGTAGATGTCCTAGAGGCCTAAGTTTTTTGTATAGTTACAACGTCAGTTGATTGTAGTTGAGGATTGGCCCTACGCAGGTACTGATTTCATGGGAGACCCAAATCTTCTACTTCCGGAGGGGGAGGACTGGGACGAGGAGCTGGGTATGACTCTTTTTTATTTTTTTATGTATTTATGATTTTTTTTGTGATACATGCCTATTCTAATAACAATTCTATGTGTATGTAGACGTTGGCCCAGAGAGGCCTGCGGGCATGTCGCCCATTGCGCGGAGGACCCCTCTCGCATATGACCCCCAAGCTGAGGGCGGTGAAGGGAGTGAGCTGATCCAGAACCTAGAGGGCATCACATGGGGAATCCCGGACTATGCACAGCTAGCAGATGTGCCGTTGGCTTACCAACAACACACTGTGGGGGTGCCTAGTCGCCTCCATCGACTGCTGACGCAATTGGTGCGCGTAGTGGCATGTTACCATGAGCACCACGTTGATTAGCCATCTAGGGCTTTTTATTTGCATATTTTTGAGAGACATATTGTATTCGGCTATTATTAGACAAACATGTATATTTTTTAACTTTATGTGATGTACACAAACTGCAAAATATTGACATATATATATATATATATATATATATATATATATATATATATATATATATCTGGATGGATCCTTTTACATGTGATGATGTTTTTTATAAGTTGTGCAAATGTCTATCTAAAACCAAATTAGCTACTGCATCTGTTAACGCATTCATGTGTCTGGGTATATGTTGATATGTAATGTAATCAAAATTCCTTTCCAGTAACCGAATACGTAGATACAGATGTAAAATGGATGGGTTTCTAACTGAATAATGACCGTTAAGTTGTAATACTACAAGCTGTGAGTCCAGCTACACAAGTAATGCATGAATACCGAGGTTAACAACCTTGTTTAATAATTATAAAACGACACTATACTCCACGACATTATTTGTGGTAGGCCCTAGACAAACACCTTGCAAATTAACCAACTCACCAGCAGGATTGTAGATTATCTAGGCTGCCGAGGACAGATTCTTGGTGTTACACCATTTTTTGGTTATCTAACCTATTATCATTAGATGGACCTAAGTACACCATGTAAGACCAATTTTACCCTAAGTAAAATTGCTTTCAATATGTGAAATAACTTAGTAAAACACCTTTATTAAGTTTTTTAAGGTCTAAACAAGGAAACCAATTAAATAAATCCTTATTTATTTGATTATTTCCTAGGAATAAGTTATTTAATCCTTATTTAAAAAACATTCCTAGTTAAATTTGATTAAATCATTTATAAATAATTAAATAAATCATTATTTATTTCATTATATTTCCACCATTTCCTTAAAAATAATAAATAAATCATTTATTTATTTATTATTTATAAATAAAGGATTTTACCCAAGTCAAAATCCTTTTCCCTCCAACAAATATAATAAAATATTCCTAAAAGGTGGTTCTAGAAGTTGGTTAATAATATTTTATTCATGCACCAAGTTCTAGGCTACCCTAATATTTTGTTATAAATAGAAGGGTTTTCTCATTCATTTGTGACCTTTCATTGCATTAGATCACTCTAGATCTACACTTTTGGTCACATTCTCCATTTTTGCCTTGTGAACTCCCTTTGAGTTCTATGTTTGTCTGGGTTTTCTACACCAACAAGAGAGAGAAATTTTAGATCTGAAATGCTGAGGACTTTCAATAACCCATCCCATTGAGGAGAATCGGAAACACCTTTCTTGTTTTCCTCTCAGGTGTCCCCTTTTAATATAAAAAATTCTTTCAAATACATTGTTCTTGTCTTGTCTATTGAATGCATGGAGTGACATTTTATTTTCACTGCTTAATGAGATTTTATGATTAGATCTGGATTTGTGCAGCTTTATTTGGATCACCTAACTGTAGATTTAAAGATATTGGTAGCCATAATTGATGTTAGGGCTATTTGTTATGCATAGCTAAAAGTGGCATTTTTTCAACGAAATATTCATACTAACAAATTGGCAACTCCACACGGGTTTTCTTTTGCGACCGCTGTCGTTTTATATATTCCTGCATATCTAGCTATTTCAGACCCTAGGGTTTCTCTCAGTTTTTTGTTTTTCCTATTTTTATTGTGTTTTTCACCTCTAAAACCCTCAAACATTCAAATTTTTAACTTCCGTGTGTTTCTGGCCCTATTGCGCAGGTGACAGACATTAGTCGCAGCTGAGATGACAACTTTTTCTGAAATCTGCCGCAGAGAGACCCGGATCTGCAGGTCGCACTTATCAGCCCAAAAACTGCGACCTAGACTGGAGGGCGCAATTTTCTGCCCCAAAACTGTGACCTGGACTGAAATCAGGTCAGAACCTGCGACCTGCCCTTTTTTCAGCACTTTTCCAGCAATTTTTCTGGGTTTGTCTGAAGCTTCTGTCAGGGTTTTTCAGCCTCTGTCTCTGCCCGTTTATATCTGTTTCTGATCTGTTTCACTCAACTAAGTGGGAATATTACCCCTTAGGGATTTAGTACCCTCCACTTTTGTGGGCGAGTTTTAGCTGCTTCAAACGTCTAAATTTTCAGAGTTTCAGCCTTCTTCTTTTCAGATCTGATACCTCATTTTCAGATCCCTCTAGATCAGCTCTTATCCCTTTCAAATCACCTCATATAGTTTTGTTTGGGTTTACCTCTAGGGTCACCTCCTTGTCCCTCCTGCCTTTAGCTGATTTCCCCCTTTTTGTTATAGCAACCTTGCCTCTGCCTCTTTTTTGTTTTCTACACCTCTTTTCAGCAGATTTCCCCTTTAGATCCCTGTCCCTCCCAACATTAAATCTATTGGCCTATTTTTAGTGTGTTTTGATTTGATTTTTTCACTCTTTTAGAATATTTTTGAGAGACCCGCCTTCTTGGGTTAGATTGATGCATTGTTAGCTGTTCATTTTCTATTATTTCAGTCTTATATACTGTTCTCTACAAATTTATTTTCAGTTATGCAACACACTTTTTCTTTTACTCTCAAAACGTCTGGGTTTAAAAATTAAAATTAACACACGCCACACACTGACTCTAAGTGAAGAAGAGCTTGGTTAACACCACCTGGCAAAGACTTTAAAATCAATTGACACTGCAGCTCTCCGCCCTTGTTTCGACATTGACCTCACTTGATTTTGCACCTCCCTACCCTTGTCGATTTTTCTTCTTCCCGTCATCATTGCGCCTCCAAAGCATTTATCCCAGAGACTTCTTGGCCTTCACCCTTAGTTTCCGGTTGGTCGAGTTCCTCCTTCCCGTCATCATCGAGTAAGTCCTCCCCCGAGTCTGCACTCCGACTCTTCTTCTGATTGTTCGGGTTCTCCCCCTGTTACCTTCACCATGTCTAGTTCAGGGCCTAGCGCTAGCACCAACCCCAGTTCTACTATTGGGTCCATTTCCAGTGGAATCACTACGGGAACTACCTCGACTATCCCTTTTCTCCCTTATCTGGCCGGTCTCAGTCTCCCCAATTTCAGTCAGTTGATCAATGATCCTATCTTCCATGATGTTAGTTGGACTGCTATGCCAACCAAGCTCCCCTCCGACATTCATAAGTTCGAAGGCCTGGCTAGTGAAGAGCCCTCCAACCATATCCGATCTTTCCATATGTGGTGTTCATCCAATTCCATTACTGATGACTCCATCCATCTTAGATTGTTCTAATGCACACTTACCGACGAAGCTTCTAAATGGTATGTTGACCAGCTGCCTCTTCCCATATCACCTTTGCGACCATTGCCCAAGCATTTTTATCTTATTTCCAGCTCCCTCTCCGAGATGACACTAGTACAGAACTCTTGACTTCTTTCCATCATTCCTCTTCGACCTGCCTTTCCGCCCATGTCTAGGAATGGCGGAGAAGAAGGAGCCTATGTTGAGCCCCCAACTTCGAAGATCGAGTTTATATGGACTGGTTCCTTCACTCTATCTTACCTCCCATCGGCAAATATGTTGCATCCCAGTTCCCTCAAATCGAAGAAGCCACCCTCCAAATGGCCTTGAAATATGACCTTATCAATGCTCAATCTGGTTATGTTTATACTGTCCTTTCTAACCTCCCTAAGCGCGGTGGCGCTCACACCCTGGGGGCATATCACTCTACCGACAGTATCGTTGGAGCTCTTTGACATACCTCTGCTCAACCTCTTATGGGCTATGGTTTCCCTCCAGGAGGGGCCAGCACCTCCAGCAGTTTTCCCCCTCTAGGTAGCATGTATCCAAGATAAGGCATGCCTCCTCCTTTTTCCCACCCTCCTGCTTACCTCAATGTTGCCCATCCTAACCCTTATCCTTACCCACAGCTTAGTGTCCTAGCTCCTCCAACATTTGGACCTCTCCCTCCCTTGCCTTCTCAACCCCTGCAGCCGCACTTACTACAAGTATTTGTGCAGCAGGGCGCGACTAATTCTCTTCCTTCTCAAATAAAGAGGAAAGGAAATCAATCTTCCTCTGGTAATCATGGACCCAATCCTCCAAGTATTGATTGTAACAAACCTAACCAGCCATAGGTCTCTCAGCCCAAGCTGGACATGCCTCTTCGCACCAATAAGTCCTATTCATGTTGCGGTGTTTATGGTCATTACACTCACGATTGTCCCCTATTACCACAAATGTGGTAGATGTGGGACTCTTAGGCCACAGTGCAGGGACAACATTCCTGCCCTACTGTCCCTCCCCATATGGCTACTTCTCAACCCGGTTTGTTTACCGATCCTTTCCCTCAACAAGGATTCGTGGCCACTCAACCACCTCATGCCCTGGTAACCACTCAACCTTCCCCTTCTGGTTCCTCTGATTACCAAATTCTCATGATGGCCTCCAACCACCCTCTCACTGTCGACCTTAACCTTCAAACTCGGTCTCGTCAGTACTCCACGCCTTCTGCTCCGTCTATCCCTGAGTCCCCATCTTCAGGTCCTACAAGGCCTCGGTCGACACCCAATGGTCCCTTGCAAATCCCTCCGCCTAAAGCTGAGTTTCATACCAAGATTCCTAAGGGCTTATTATGCCAAAATGCTGCTTCTGGTCGAGATGCTCATTCCTATAGCATAGTAGATGATTTGGCGCAGTCTCCTGCTGCCATTTCAACACTGGAAATCCTCCAGTCATGTCCTTCTCAAAGACTCTACTATCTGCCATGGGCGCTGTAGATCCTGCTGATGACCAATTGATTGTTTTCGATGCCCGTGAATCAGAACATCCTCCCCTTCCTGCTTCCGTATCTTTCCAAATCCAGGTCAAAATCTAGAACACTCATGTTTCTTGGTGTATTATTGATGAGGGGGCATCCACCTGTGTGATTTCTGCTTCGGTTTGGAAACAACTCGGATATCCTGAGTTGGCCCCTTCCACAATCACCCTTCGTGCATGGGACGATCATGCCTCCTAGCCCATTGGTCTATTCCATAATTGTCCTATCACTCTTGCGGGCAAGACTGTTTGCGTTGACGTTGAAGTCATCGACGCCCCTCTTGATTATAACATTATTTTGGGACGTAGCTACACCTATGCCATGTCTACTATCCCCTCCGCGGTCCATCGCAAGATGTTTTTCCCTCATAATGGAAATATTGTCACCATTGACCAGTTGACATATCATGAGACCAACTCTCAAGCCTCCCCTGAGTCGACCATCTCTTCTGTAGCCAATAAGAAAACCATCGATTCTTTGACCAGTGTCTCCCCCGGGTTCTACAAAGACTCCCCCTTTCTTGGAACCTTCCTTGGTCTTCCTCCTCCTCTTGTCTAGATCCCAACTTAGTGAATGTTTTCATGATGCAATCGTCTCGGGTTGACCTTAAACGGCCCGCTTCAGCAAGTCAATAACCTCAACCTCAACCTTGCTCACCGCAACCTGCTCCTAGCCCTTCGCTTTAGCCAGCCATACCTTTTTCTTCTAGCGCTTCTCCTACAGTTGGTATTTATGAGCCTCTTTATCCTCCTGGAATGGTTCCTCCAAGCCTTAGCCATTTAGGAGCCATCCCACCTGGCCATTACCCCTCTGGTCAGATACTGTTCCTAGCTCCCCCACCAGGAGTGTACACGGCACCTATCATGGCCACCCTCTCTCTTCCTAACCTGACCCTTGGGATTCCTATCTGGTACCTTGATCTTCCAGCTGTAACCCTGCCTAGTCAACCAAAACCTTATCTTGCTTTGACCCCGGTTCAACCGGTCCCCATGACATCTCCCGTTGCAACAATGCCTCAATCACCTCAACAGGAACCACCACCTGTTGCAACCACTTTGGGTAAGAAGGGAAAAGCTCACAAGGGGGCATCAAAGGACAAGGCTACTCCAAAAAAACCTGCCCCTCCTTGACCTCCAAAGCATACCATCCAGTGTGCTTTGTGTGATGTTTTCGGTCACGCCACCCATACCTGTCCTAAACTGCCTCATCTCAAGCCCATGGTTAACATCACGTTCCTTGAGTCCATGGTCCTGGAAGCCTCTGTTCCTTCCGTGACCATGGCAAAGAACCCCAAGACTATTCACAACAACCACCCCTGTGCTTTGTGTGATCTCCATGGCCATTACACCCACCTTTGTCCCCGCCTCGGGGACTTTCGCACTTCTCTAGCAGCGGTTCGCCAATTCGAGGCCAAGCGCAATGAGTCCACCTCTCCCTTATTTGCGCATTTTTCTTCAGCATAACTACTAGACATGACTACTCCCATTGACATTCCCCCTCCTAATGTCAAGATGACGGAGCCTTCGCCCACCATTTCCTACCTATCATCATCTATGAGACCCTCGGGGAAAATTCCCTTTGAATCCTCCCCTATTGTTTCGCTTGACCTTCCTTTAGCGATCACCTTGGGCTCAACATCGGTAGATATTTTATCTACTTACTCTTCTGTCACCCCTTGTGATGATGCGCATGTGAACCTCTCTTCTCATGATGATGAGTCAGGTAGCTTCGCAGCATCAGGTGGTCTTTCTTACACCAGTCACACCATCTTCTATCACGATGACAAAATTATGGAAGGAATCATCTCCCCTGAATTTCTCTATTCCCCCTTACATCGAAACCATTCATTCAAACCACATACACCTTGTGGCCATTACATTGCAACCCAATGTTTGGGTAAGGGGGCACCCATATTTGAGAGACCAGGAGAAGTAATTC
Source organism: Pinus albicaulis (assembly GCA_034641835.2). Lineage (NCBI taxonomy): Eukaryota > Viridiplantae > Streptophyta > Pinopsida > Pinales > Pinaceae > Pinus > Pinus albicaulis. The sequence goes on from CM076577.1 coordinate 24,007,994, forward strand.
TCCACAACTCTCCTAGTGTATCTGGTCATGTCGACTCTAGTACCATTATTCTTCCACATTTATAAGAACCTCTAGAGTCCCATACCACTTCAGATCACTCTCGGGATGATACCCCTTATCGTTCCTTCATTTTACATCCAAAACCCAGTCTCTTATACATTTTTGTTGACCAACCTATAGGTTTTCTAAGAGAGCATCAGTTCATTATCTCCAAATCCTCTCTTTGGATAGTGACACCAGGTATGCTAACCCAGAAACTTAAAGTCCATTTGATTCATATATGTAGTATTAACGAGAGATTGGTAATCCTCCATTTGCTTTCTCAAACTGCATAACCATAACGAAAACAAATAGGTGCACCATATCATTAAAACGTGCTTAGATTCCCCTTTTTCTAAATACATCTTGGGGGCCCCTATGCCCCTCAACCATAAAAATCCCAGATCTTAGCCGAAAAAAGCACTAAAACCCCCTTTCTCTGAGAGGTTGCACTTTTTAGGTCATTTCCTGGGATAGGTCGCAGTTTTCTGCCCAGTACCTGCTACCCATGTCGCAGAACAGACCCCAAAAAGTGTGACCTGGCCTGTTCATGAGCTTTGGGTACCTGTTACTTGATACTTCACCAAGACACATTTTGTCCAAGAAGGGTCTCTTCACCTCTCATCTAAATCATATTTCCTCACTTACAACGTTTGTACTTGGGGCACCACCTTGCCTCCATACTTGTCCTTGTTCGTGTTGATTTTCGTCATGAGATACCATCTTGTACTCATGCTTTTATGGTCCCCTTTGGATTTTCCCCCACTTCATCATCATCATTAGTGTTAGTCTGTTAGTTGATCTACTATATTCTCTCATGCCTTAGTTGAGGTGGACCTCCTTCTGTCGACATCAGCTCATTCACTCCATAAGACAGGTCTAGAGGGCAGTGTACCTTGGTTGCATCTTCTCCACTTGTTCGATTCCTTGGATCAGGAAACAGGATTTACCATTACCCTGTGACTTGATTGTTTCTCCATTTCCTTTCAGCATGATCGAGATTCGTATACTTGATGGTCCAGTGATGCAGCAGCCGCTATTGGTGATTCCCGGGTATGTGTGAGATGTCTCAACCCTCATGAGGGGGTGGCCTTGCAGGTAGCCCCCCCACATGCCTGGATGACCTCTTCATTGTAGCCTTTGTTGTAGCTCCCTATATTTGATGATGATGGGCTTAGCCGCTTGTAGCACCTTTTTGATTTGCATGTATCAGTTAGATTTTGCGAGCCCTTCCCCGTTTATAGGGGGAATTTGAGTTGTATCAATATTTCATGTACTCAGATATTATTGTATAAGTATTGGCTACTATCCCGGGCACAACATGTATGTAAGATACATCATTCTATATTTCTAGCTCGTGTTTATGCCAGCATGTCCTTTATAGTTCAGTTCCTTGTTTACTGGATGCACGATTCTTTTGTACTTTGTCTCGGCGGGCATAGGTATGCCTTCCCCGCCGCCTTTAGCACAACTACCATCTCATAAATTAGAGACTTGTTACACCTGTAAGTCTCGTCTCCTCAGGGTCTAGTCCTCTAGCACATTAGAATACCTTACATTTCTCTCTTGACTTCCCTCTTGATGTCTAGTGATTGAGTTCTTACAACGTACTTCGGTCATATGATTTTCTCCTAACATTGATACGCTGGGGGGCAATCTGTTACACCATTTTTTGGTCATCTAACCTATTATCATTAGATGGACCCAAGTACACCATGTAAGACCAATTTTACCCTAAGTAAAATTTCTTTCACTATGTGAAATAACTTAGTAAAACACCTTTATTAAGTTGTTTATGGTCTAAACAAGGAAACCAGTTAAATAATTCCTTATTTATTTGATTATTTCCTAGGAATAAGTTATTTAATCCTTATTTAAATAATATTCCTAGTTAAATTTGACTAAATCATTTATAAATAATTATTTATTTAATTATATTTCCACCATTTCCTTAAAAAAAAAAAATAAATCGTTATTTGTTTATTATTTATAAATAAATGATTTTACCCAAGTCAAAATCCTTTTCCCTCCAACAAATATAATAAAATATTCCTAAAAGGTGGTTCTAGAAGTTGGTTAATAATATTTTATTCATGCACCAAGTTCTAGGCTACCTTAATATTTTGTTATAAATAGAAGGGTTTTCTCATTCATTTGTGACCTTTCATTGCATTAGATCACTCTAGATCTATACTTTTGGTCACATTTTCCATTTTTGCCTTGTGAACTCCCTTTGAGTTCTATGTTTGTTTGGGTTTTCTACACCAACAAGAGAGAGAAATTTTAGATATGAAATGTTGAGGACTTTCAAGAACCCATCGCATTGAGGAGAATCGGAAACACCTTTCTTGTTTTCCTCTCAGGTGTCCCCTTTTAATATAAAAAATTCTTTCAAATACATTGTTCTTGTCTTGTCTATTGGATGCATGGAGTGACACTTTATTTTCACTGCTTAATGTCTTTTATGCTTAGATCTAGATTTGTGTAGCTTTATTTGGATCACCTAACTGTATATTTAAAGATATTGGCAGCCATAATCGATGTTAGGGCTATTTTTTATGCGTAGCTAAAGTGGTCTTTTTCCGATGAAAGATTCATACTAACACTTGGTACTGCGGGAGGCACCATCCGCGAAACCGACAAAAGGAGTAATAGACATCTGCACAATCAGGAAGACCCAATCAGCTGAAAAATTCCTACAAAGCACACCACACCACACATACAAAAATGAAAACACTCACTTATGTACACACACACCACACGAGAATAACTCAAGCGTAGTATTTTTTGAGGTATAACCCATTCCTAGGCTGCGCCAGGGGAACTCCTTCGTAGTCGATAAGATCATAGGCCCCGTTTTTTAATACTCGTTTAACTATATAGGGCCCATGCAACATGGGCTGGAATTTTCCTGCTCCAAGTTTATCATGTGCTTGGTAGTATAGGAAGACGAGGTCTCCTTCAATTAAAGAACGAGGAGAAACTGATTGATCGAAGTGGGATTTGACCCGATTTTTCTGTGCCTCAATGACTAAGGCAGTTAAGCAGCGGGTTTCATCCAGTTGTTCCAAATACAAGAGATGATCTTCCTTCAGAGAAGTGTCAGGAAATAGTTCCATAGCCAACTTCAGAGAAGGAATTTCGCATTCTACCAGGAGAGTCACTTCCAAACCATATACCAATTGAAAAGGTGTGAATCTGGTTGCACTCTTTATAGACGTTCGATAAGCCCAGAGAGATGAGAAAAATTGGAGATTCCAGTTGGATTTGTGGATACCAATCGTTCGTTGAAGCATTGTGACCAAAACCTTGTTCACAGCCTCAACTTGGCCATTCGCATGGGGGTGGTATGGCATTGAGATATCATGGCGTAAGCCCAAATTTGACGTCAGCTCAGCCATCATGCAATCCCAAAAATGGGTGCCATGATCAATAACAATGGCTTGAGGGACTCCGAAACACGTAATAAAATGGCTGAAAGGAAATTGGGCAGCTGTCTTACCGTCGGCAGCTAATGTAGGCATCGCTTCAGACCACTTAGTAAAGTAGTTTGCGGCGACGATTATATAAGCATGCCCCCTGGCCGAGTGAGGGTTACATGTCATAAAATATACGCCCCATTTAGAAAAAGGGCCGATAGTAGTGACAGGATGCAAGGGTAGGGGTGGCGTGCGCATCTTGTGCTGAAAGATCTGGCATGCATGACATTTTCGGACTGCAACGATACAGTCTTTGAATATAGACAACCAGAAGTAACCCGCACGCAGAATCTTCTGGGCGGTAGCATATCCGGACATGTGACCACTGCAGGTGCCACTGTGACAGTCATTTAAGGCTCTTTCAGCCTCTTCCAGGGTCAAGCACCGGCAAAGCACGGAATCGACTCCGACACGGTACAGGGTATCTCCTACAATGCGGTATGGTTGAGATTGATGTCGAATCCGACATCGGGAATCCTTTGTCAAATTAGATTGGAATGTGGATGTTTGAAGATACATGATAATTTCACCGTACCATGGGTCACGAGAGCTGATAAGAAAAAGCATTTCATCCGAGATATGATCCTCAGATTTCGATGGAACGGAGTCTTTCGGGAGAGAGCAAATCATATCAGCGAAAACCAATGATTTCGTCGACTTAGCAGTGGTGAACTCTAAATATAACTCTTGAAGGATTACAATCCATTTGGAGTAATTCCCCCCCGACAATTGTCGAGACAAGATATACGTCATGGGGTTGCAGTCTGAAACCATGGTTACGGTACGTAACAGGATGTAGTGGCGAAATCGCTGGACAATCTGAACCGTGGTGAGCACCAAATTCTCAACATGAGCATAGCGTGTTTCCATGTCGAGAATATTCTGAGATAGATAATAAACTACGTGTTCATTTCCATTGTTGTCATCCTGTACTAAAACCATAGTTATCGTGCTAAACACAGCAGCCAAATAAAGGGTGAAATTGCGATGATAGTCGGGAGAACGTATCAGCGGAGCATTGATGAGCAACATTTTAATCTTATCAAAATATTGCTGGGAAATCTCATCCAAATGGAAGGGAAATTCCTATTTCAAAAGATGCGTAAAGCCCTTGGCCACTTCCGCATTATTCAGAATGAAGCGTCATAGGAAGTTAGCTTTCCCCTGCAGACTCTGTAGATGATGTAATGAGGAAAGGGATGGGAGGTTAACAATGGCCTCGACCTTGAGGGGGTCAAGGTGAATTCCCTATTTAGAGACAATGAATCCCAAAAGACGGCCAGAATCCACGCACAAGACGCACTTATGAGGATTAAGCCTAATATTGTAGCACCTGCAGCGGAGGAAAATCTGGCAGAGTTGTTGGGGGTGGTCCTCACACCGAGATGAATGGGCCGGTAGATCATCCAGATATGGCTGAAAAATATGGCATATGTCATGGAAAGCATAGGACATAGCACACTAGAAGGTCACCCCAACATTTTTTAGACCGAACGAGAGCTTTTTACAAGCGAAGGTTCCCGATGGACAGCTAAAGGCAGTCTTGTGTTGATCAGAGGGTAAAATATTGATTTGATTGTACCCTGAAAATCCATTCATAATGGAATAAATCTCACTCCCCACACATTCATCAATAATTTGGTCTATAAAGAGAGTGGGGTAATTGTCCTTAGGACAGGCCCGATTGATGTCTCGGTAATCAACACAGATGCGTATAGTGCCCTGCTTCTTATCTACAGGGACAATATTTGAAACCCATTATGTGAGGGGAATAGGATAGATAAAGCCCGCGTTAAGAAGTTTTTCAACTTCTGCCTTAATAGCTGCAGCTTTTCTGGGATGCACTGGGAGTAGGCTTTGACGCACTGGTTTCACACCCAGATAGGTAGGAATCTCATGCACGAATATACTGGGATCAATCCCAGGCATCTCTTCATAGGACCACGTGAAAACATCTCTGAATTCACGAAAAAGGTTTGTATAAACTTGTATCTCTTCAGGAGAACAAGTCACTCCCACATGAATATTCTCGACTATCCCCGGTTTGACGGAGATGTCAATCGGCATGGTTTGAGTGATATTACTCAGGTTTCCATCCAAAAGGACCTCATGAGTCAGAATCGGTGTTTGAAGAGGTGGGATGGGAAACTGAGATGCAAATGACTCTAGACAATCAGAAATTGCCCCCAGGCCATGCATGAACGAGGAACGATGATGTCCATTACTCCACGACAGATCTTCAAGATACATGGTTTCAACAATAGCTTCATCGGAAGGGAAAAATTCTCTTAAAGGGTCATGCGAATCTGCATCGCCGAGCCAAGGGGATTGAGAGTATATATCCAGAGCCATGCTCGAAGGAGCATGTTCGGGAGGAGTATCAGATGCAGCAATGATTTCACAATAATTGATCTCAACAGGAGTTATGACATCCATTCTCCGAAAGAGGTCACCTGTTTAGGTGAAGGGATGATCCAAGGGTCATCAGACTTAGAGACCATATTAACTTGAACAGTGTGCGGTGGTGGCACGGGAAAAATACCCATAAGGATGGGGTATTTGAAGAGACTGGGTCCTACACTGTCAGGGGGATTGAGGATCTGATCCACGTAAGGAATGTTGTTCTCAGAGGATGAGGTGAAGAAAGATAACTGATCCACAGCAACGATTTTTCCCTCATGAGGTAACTTAAGGAGCCAGAAGAGGGTGAACGACACGCATAGCATGGCGTAAGTCCAACTGCGGCCGAGAAGAAGATTGTAGTTAAGCTTGGCGTCAACCACTTCTACTTCTACGTTGACTGTTTTCCCTTGTAACGTAATCAGAAAACTCTCGATAACACCCAGGGGTTTTTATTCCTGACCATAGAATGCCTCTAAGGCATTGCGAGATGATGTAAGAGTCGGAGAGCCAATGGCCTTCCAGCAGGTAGATGACATAACACAGGTGGAAGCACCTTCATCCACAACAGCTCTATGGATGTTAAGGCCATTGATCCCAACTTGTATAACAAGAGAAATTTGATGTGGAAGTAGGGAGACAAAATTTTCTAGGTTGAAGGTGAGAATATTAGAATTGGTGGGATTGATTCCACCGATTGCAAACAACGGAGCCTTCCGTTGTGATGGGAAAATTTGAAGTACTTCCAATGCAGACATGGCAGAAGGTGCTTGTGCCAAATCCTTAACAATACTGTAGTGCTGAGCGGCACGGGTATTTGGGTTGTAGGAAGATTTTCACATAACACCTTTAGAAGGTGGCCTCATAATAGGTTCAGTGCTGGGCTTCTCAATTTCCAAAGGACCAGAGACAGGTGGGGGAGGTGGGCCATTCACGAGTTCCTTCCTAGCTACCTGGCATGATCCAACATAATCCTTTGAACGCGGAGCAATTGAGACAGGTGCAACACCATTCATCATAAAGACCTGGGACCCAAATGGTGCAGATGGTGAAGGCTGCTCAACCATCTGGGTCTGATGAGATGGCAACGGTTCTTTGAGAACTGCTGAAGTCCCTTTGGAGCCTTCTATAAGTTGACTAATTTCAGATCGTCGAGGAAAATATTTGGTATAATGGTCTCCTTCACAAATAAGGCAGGGGTACTTCGATTTACGTTGGGAACTGTCATCAATATGAGGTTTAGAAGACTCTGGTTTTGGGGTGTCGGGTTTGGATTTTACTTTACCCTTCTTCTTTCCTTTGGAGACATTTTTCATAGGATTAGCCTGAATGGCGTTGACCTCCACAGTTTTGCGAGAATTTGGAGGGGCAGGAAGAGCAGAATTATTGGAAGAATTGGACTTCTGCTTCTCATTTGAGGATTTCTGAGAATTTTGAGAAAAGGAACCAATAACACCATCCACCGTGGGGGTAGGTGGTGATTTCGAGATTCCCGGCCACAGAGCATTAGTAAAAATATCATAAAGTGTGCCAGACTAGGAGTACACCAGATCCAGGTACTGAGCACACGCGATGGATTGTTCTTCAGTCACACATGCCCCCATAGAAATATCCCTAGCGATTTTGTTAATGAAGGAGGTGGTGAACCAATGAGTTAGTAGCTAATCAGGTATATCAAACTTGATTAGTCTACAACGACGTCGCCACTCATGAATATGATCAGATATGTGGGTGGCTTTATCCCGCTTCAAAGAAGTCAGGAGATGCGTCCCAGCTTCATAGAAAACTAGTAACTGGAAGTGAGTCAGAAAGGCCATAGCTAATGCATTGAAGTCTTGAAAGATGCCATGAGGTAATTCTATATACCACTTAGCTGCAGCACCAGTAAGAGTGCACTAGAAGAGACGTAGACGAATTGAATCATCTACCCAAAAATTGGATGAACACCACAGATGGTAGCTCATTACATGAGCTTGGGGGTCTTCTCCAGCTTTACCTTCAAACTTAGGATAGTCACCGGGTACCTTGGTCGGAACAAGAGGCCAATAAGGATTGTGAAGAATCAGATCATTGGTTAATTTAGAAACATTTGGTAATTCCAAGGTTTCCAAGAATGGCAATTGCGGATTGAAAGGCATACTAGGCCCTTGATAAGGACCTATACCTATACTCCACCCTGGTTGAGCATAACCTTGCCCGCATGGGTTCTGTCCCAAAGGATTCTGACCATAGGGGGTATAGGCCATATAACCAGTCTGATACGGTTGCTGGTAACCAGTGTACAGGGGTTGGTAACCAGGGTATGGACCTTGACTATATGTCATCCTCGTTTGAGCAGTATGAGGATTTGGCTGCCGAGTATAGGTATAGCCCGGTTGTTGAGGATAATAATGGGAACCTTGGGGCGGGTTGTAAACAGGTCGCAATTTACCTTGAGGATAATAAACACCTTGGGGTTCAGCAGGCTGCTGATAAGTGGGGCCCTGCTGAGCCTGATAAGTAGGGTGCACCGGTTGATTCGGTTGCAGCATCGAATAAATCAGCTGTTGAGTAGGGTTGACAGGATGTGCAGGCTGGCCTGGTTGGATAGGTTGACTTGGCTAAACGGGCTGCCTTGTTTGAAAAAGTTGGCCTGGGTGAAAAGGTTGCACAGGTTGTATAGGTTGAACTAGCTGATGTGGGACACCAGGTTGTGCCAGATGGGCTGGTTGGCTTGGTGGAAGAATGGGGCCAGTTTGTGCCTGATAACCAGTTTGACCTGCAACAGGATCGTAGGATGATCTTGGCTGTGCAAAATTCGGACCAATAGGATACTGAGGTTGCTGAGGTTACACCATAGGTTGAGAAGGTTGGACTTGCCCCTCGGGATTGTACAACGGACCTCGTTGGTACCCCGACTGACCTGTGGGTCCTTGAGGTTGCCCAAGTTGGACCACAGGGTGAGGCTGGATAGGTTGATCTGAAGGGTTGTAGGACTCTCCTTGCGGATCGTATAACAACCCCTGCTGGCTCGAAGGTTGGCCTTGTAAGGGTTGTCATTTTGGTTCATAAATTTAACCAGGTTGGCCCGAAGGTTGGCCCTGGAAAGGTTGCCCTTGCGGGTTGTAAGGTTGCCTAGCCTCGTTAGATGGAAAACCTTGACCATGGAGATAATCCTCTGGAGCGAGTAAACGTAAAGGGTTTCCCTGCTCATCGTATTGATATGGAAAAAGGTAAACGGGGGTACCATCCTATGCATAATGCGAAAAATACGGACGGTTGGGATCTTGGAAGGATGAACTGACCTCGGGGTTCAATTGCTGCAGGGACAATTGATACTCAGGAGAAATTCGCTCCAGAACAGCAGATGCTATATAGACATCTTCGGGAAGCAACGCAGTCCTTACGAACTTAGTGGTAACATCGGGTGTAGATGCGGCCACACAGATAGTGGGCTTGACAGGTACTGAAGTGACCTGGCGGGATGACGTAATGGGTGTCCTAGGAGACATCCCCAATGAAGGGATAACCAGCCTCGTAGAAGGGGTTGATATTCCCATAGAGGCGAAAACGGTCATGATCTGACTTAAGGATCTATACCCTGCTGGAAGTGAAGGACTGGGTTAAGACATGACAGATAACTCGAGGTTATCTTCTGGTAACAACTGGTAATCTGCACCAGACGTGGGGATTTCCTCACTAGGAGAATGGCTGGATGAGCCCATATCTAAATCTGCTGCTAGATCTTGTAGCACACGACAAGGACTAGGAGGCATAACAACAGCTAGAAAAGGCAAACTCGATGTAAGAGGAGGGAAATGTTCCCCTACTCTGAATCCAGACCAAGCATCGGATAAGGGCCATTTGAACTCAACTGGTCCTCCAAAGGGAAGTTCAGATAGAACCGGTCCCCCATCGTGAAACTCAGAGAAAATGGGCTGCTGAGGTTCAGCAGAGGATTGAGAGACCTCTGATGAATCGTCTGTATATGGACTACCAATAGACGAAACTGAGGGTTCCACCACTGTGACAGTAATGATGAAAGGAAGAGATAAAACACAACACACGGAGAAAGAAAAATCAAGGCACACAATCAAATGGCCAACAAACAGATTTTAACAGGGTGTGTGATCATAAGTGATTTATTTTACTACATTGAAACTTAGAAACTTCACCGTTTCATGTTTTAAGAGTCGAGAAACGGATGAAAGGTGACTCTATCTCTTTTAGTTTTGAAACAAGCGTGAAAGGACAAGCGCTTGATGATCCTTTTAAATTTACAGAGTTAGAAAAGATCAAAATGACTACTCTGGTGATCTAGGCAAAGGGTGTACCAGATATCTGTGAACTGCAATATACACCTTGGTTTCAAAATGAAAGAGAAATCAACCAAGGACTTGATGTACGTGCAGGCAATCTCCCCGAATGCTGTGTTCAGTGTATCATGGGTATAAGGCGGCAGACTCGGCTTCCTACGGAGAAAGGACAACAACCTAGTGGGGTATCCCTTTATATACGTGACGGTACGTGGAGCACAAGTCCATACTAGTGCTGTCTAAAGCCAAGAGGCGAATGAAAACTACTTGGTTTAACGACGCCGGAACATATCACTAGCCTAGACCTCTAAATATTTCATTAATGTTTCAATGCTGCCTTAAGGTAAATTGAATAAATTTTAATGTTGATATTCAATTATGTTTCAATTTCTAGGCCCTACTGAATGTTATGTCTCAAAATCTCCTAAATGCACACTACATGCCACAATGTATCATTTCGTTCGATGAATAACTAACTATGGGAAGGTTGAGAGCTTTCACACAATAACAAAATGATTAGAAAACAACCACTAGTGTCTCTAATGCACGCTAATGAAAACTAAAAGCTTTTCTTTCAAAGTTACAAATCACTAATAACACAGAAAAGATTCAATTTACATTAACTAATCGAAAGCAAAATAGATTTTTGTATTTTCAACGTTTTAAGAGAAAAGTGCACTAAACAAAATGAAAAACAATGCAAAGAACAATTTGAGAAGGGGTAGCAAAAGAGAAAAGGAAAGAAAGTTCACTCAATGTCAAACACACAATCAGATCCCAAATTGACAAAGAAGTCCCTCAAATCTAATAGAAATTCCAAAGACTCAAATGAACCATGTAATCTTGGCTCAAAGTGAGACAAAGCGGAATTCAAATGAAGATGAAGCCAATCACTCAAATAATGCAATAAAACAGTGGAAAACCACCAAACTAATGCAAAGAAGAAATAAAAAAATTGATTGATCAAATGAGGAACAAAAAATCCCATGGGAGGCTCGACACACTATAGAACCTAGATGCCCTAGGGCTAGAATGTAAAAATCGATAGAAGAGGGCAAACAACCAGAGGATGAAGGTCACACATAGTCAAACAAGGCTTCATAACACTCAGGCAGTCGAAAAAGTGACACCAAAACCATAGACCAAGCTCAGAAAGCCCAAAAAGGAGCAAACCCTAGCACCTTATAGGATTGGCGCGACTGTCAGGTTGCAAATAGCACCAGAACAGGATTGGCGCGGGTGATAAACTGGCAACATGCCCCAACTGGCGCGAATGTTAGGGCAAAAACCGTGCCAGTCGAGTATACTAATGGAAAAGATGAAAAAGAGAAATCCAGAAGCAGATCAGGGATGGTGAGGCTAAACAATAGTTTAACACTAAAAAAGAGCAAACCACAAGAGCTGATCAAGCAGGCAAAGACCAAAATCAACCAAAAATACAAGAAAAACTCCAATCAATGTCTCCCCAATGGAGTCACCAGTTTTTTGGTGAGGTAAATCCCCTCTGCGGACAGAGGCGATCCCTACTAGCCCAGATCGGGTCTAGCAACAACCGAGTCACGCTAAGACGCAAGTTCTTAATTGCAAAAGACTAAGATGCGACAAGAGGCCTACCTTAAGTCCTACACTGTCGTTGTTTGTGGAGAAGATGGTGCTTCTGTCCCCTGCTTTTGCAGATCACAATTCTCCCGCTCGATGTGATCGAATACCTGCACATACAAGAAGGAACAACAAACAAACAAACATAAAACCTAATGCATGCAATTATGTATTAGTCAGAGAAGATGCAACTCATAACATGGAACATGAACATCTAAGTGGAACCATAATCAAAGTCGCTTATTATTAATCAGAAAAAAGAAAGATACAACCTCAGCTCTGATGCTGGATCTTCCTTCAGCGGGTCGACGGAGGAGTACGTCTCAGTAAAGCTCGTCGGGACAAGGACAAGTCTCTCTCTCTTCGCTATCTGACGATAATATCCTTACAATTGATTCAGGTCTATTCAAGCTATCTTACAAAGGGAAAATGAAAAGCTTATATAGATGGTGGAAAGGGAGTTGGGATCCCTACAATGGTGGGATTGGCTCTATCCTCAAGGAAGCTTCCATGATAGGTGGAAAACCACTTCCCCTACATGGAGATCCAGAGCCAAACCTCCCAACTCAATTTAGAGACTAGTTCAGAATTTGGTTGGAATCAAACTTCCGCCATTTATTTTTAAAAAACACTCCTTATTAAGCCTGGTGCGAGTGATACACTGGGACAATGCACCAGCTAGCATGATCTCTTTTGTGGATTTCCTCCATTGGTGCGAGGGCTGAACTGGCTAGTCGCGCCAAGGCTAAAAACTCTATTTTTAGGGATTTTTACAGGAAATTGTCTTCAGGGGAATGGTGGTCCTTGTCAAGGGGGATGCGATGAATGTGGTTTCAGGTCATGTCACTGCTCACAGGTCACGGAATAAGCCATCCAATGTGCAGGACGAGGGATTGCAAGGATGGTGACAAATTACTGTGTAACAATTTATGAACAAGGTTATACTAGATGTCACTCTAATCATTGTGTTTATCTGAAAAAGAAAAATTATGGAAGCTATATTATATTGTTATTGATGTAGATGACATCCTTGTTGCAGGGTCTAACATGTAGGAAATAAATGTGCTCAAAATAAAATCGGCAAATTCATTTTCAATGAAGGATTTGGGAGCCTCAAAACAAATCCTTGGTATGAGAATAATTATAGACAGGAAAAATCACAAATTAACATTGTCTCAGAATGAGTACATACAAAAGGTGTTGAAAATATTTAATATGCAGAATTAAAAACTATTTAGTACACCCTTTGGCTAGCCATTTCAAACTTAGTAAGAAGATGTGCCCCAAGACCCAATAAGAAATGGATTATATGTCTAAAGTTCCATATACATCAGCAGTTGGAAGCTTAATGTATGCAATGGTCTGCACAAGGCCTGATATTACACATGTAGTGGGAGTTGTAAGAAGGTACATGAAAAATCTAAGAAAATAACATTGGATGGCAGTGAAATGAATTCTCAGATATTTGAGAGGTAACACAAATCAAGCATTATGCTTTGGTGGTTCAAACATTTCTCTACATGGATATGTTGATGTAGATATGGCAGGTGATAGATATAATAGGAGGAGCAATACAAGGTATATATTTACTGTAGGTGGAATAGCTGCCAGTTGGGTTTCAAAAATGAAAATTTTTGTTCACTTTCAACAAAAGAAGTAGAGTATGTTGCTGCTACAGAGGCTAGTAATGAAATGATTTGGTTACAAAGGTTTATTTATGAATTGGGTAAGAAGCATGAGATGGGCAGGTTATACAATGATAGCCAAATTTCCATTCATCTTGCAAAGAATTCATCATTTAATTCCAGGACTAAACCGATACAACTCAAGTACCATTTCATACAGTCAGTGTTGAAATATGGAAAGTTGGAGCTCGAGAAGATACACACTAGCCAAAATACTGTAGATATGCTAACAAAAGTTGTAACAAGGGAGAAACAAAGATTATGCTTAGTTTCAATTGGTGTTCAAGTATGATGATGAATATGAGAAACAACCAGGTCCAAAGTGGGGTAATTCTCCAGCAAATGAAGCAGGAGTGGAGTTGCTACAATCGGTCTCCAAGTGGGAGATTGTTGGGTGTGGAGCCTGATTATCTTCCTTATTTAGATGTATCACCATGTTGGACCCATATTCTTAACGGGGTCGAAATGCCGCCTGTCATTTGATCGCCGCGAGGGGGGTCAGGGGCAGCACCCCCGAAGCTAAAATAAGATGTAAAATTTCCTTGTAAAATATTGTAATTTTGTAGTCAATCTAGATCATTCATTAGGCGGATGATTTGATGGTAGAAGTTATGTTTAATTTAGGGTTTTTTTCCCTATAAGTCAACCCCTCTATTGTATGAGGGTATTGTATTGCGTCTGTGTATGGGGTGTATAATTTGAGTAAGAAACAACAAGGGGGACTGTGTGAGAGATAAGATGATATTACAACAGATCTGCTGTAGGTTGTGTCTCTTCATTTTGATAGATAATATAAAGGAAGGACTGGATGTTTCCGTGGACGTAGCCAAAGTTGGGCAAACCGCATATATATGTGTCTCTCTTGTTTATATATTTTATGTGTTTGTGTTTCCGCATATTTTATGTGTTCCATTTCTTGGTCATATATAATTTTCTGACAATAACAACTTTGAAAATTCATATTCATCATTGAGCTACTTGGATTGGTTTACTAGTTTACAAATCTAGAATTTTTGCAAGTCTCTTGTAGAAAAATAGTAGTAATTTTATGTTATTTTTTAGAACGTGTTAATGAGATTCATTTGAGTTGATTCCACTTGTATTGGGTCATATGATAATTAAAATTAATAAAAACAATTACCCCATAGAATTTTCACTTGATTAGGTGAGTAATTTGTTAGGTTAACTAGCTCACTAATTCTTGAATTTCTGTTTTTTAGAGTAGTAATTTTCTGCTATTTTTTAGCGCATGTTAACAGGGGTATTTTTGAGTGATTCCACTAGGAATGGAGTTCTAGGACATCATAATTAATAATAAAAACAAAAATTCCATATTTTTTTGATTTTATTTTCTTTGGAATTTGGCAAGTTATCTCACTCGTGTAGCAATCTTGTCACTTATGTAGCAGTCCTGCAACAATATTGAGCACATGTAAACTTGACCAGATATGCTCCAAAAAGCTTGGTGTTTGTCCCTTAAGCTTGAATAATGACTCCTAGACTCTAAATCCATGATTTAAGGAAGACCAAAGACCACTTGTAATTTTCCTATTTACCCCTGCAACACATCTCAACAATTTGGGTTAATGGACATATTTATGAATTGGATAGCCCAATAATGCTTTCTTTGATTACCACATGCAGTATATAATGAAATATCTCAATGGATATAAACTATTTGGAATGTAGTGATTTATTAAATTATATTTCCTTCATGCATGTTATATTATTTTACTTTCTTTATTCTTAAGGTAGGGTTTACATTTCAAGCACTATTATTTCCATTTGATAGACTAGGTTTCCTTTTCAATTCAACTTTCATACTATGCAATTAGGCTAGTGTTTGATTTCATGATATTTACTTCATTGCATTGGATCAACAAAATAAGGACATATTTCATGTTGCACATATAGTGCCGACACCTTTTAATTTAGTACGAACCCAAGATTGATAATTTAAGTTGGTATCCTTGGGAGTTGCAACATTCTTGTTGCAATATTGGGGTTCATCGCTTTTTGGTGCCATTGTTGGGGAGATGTCAAAGTATGCATAGTTTTATTCCCAAGTTGATTAATTTCTTCTACTTCATGAAAAAAAAAATTGCATTAGGCATATTTCATTCCAAAAATAGAAAAAATGAATTATATTGGAATTATTATTCAATTTTTTTTAACATAAAAATTTTACTTCTCCAACACCAAACCCCCCATTTAATCACATGGTGCAATAAGAACCACATTACCATCCACTTTTGTAGGTAGAAGAAGAAGAGGTGGTAGAAAAGGTAGAATAAATGGATGTAGATGATGACAATGAGGAAGGTCCTCTTGAATTTCCGATTCAAGATACTGATATCAATGTTCATATCAATAATGCCCCTCCATATTTCTTTCCCAACTTCCCTGGTATGAGGTTATAAGATCTGAAAACCTTTCTCTGTGAATTTTAAATAATTTGTAGATCTTATGGTTACTTATTAAACACTGAAAAATTGATATTGTTTTCGGTAACATGGAAGGATAGAGCTCCTAAATGGTTCATGAGTTTAGGGACTAATTGAATAAGATCATGGAATGATATGCAATTGAAATTTCTAGAAAAATATAAAGATCATGATCTTTAATATGAAATATTTAGAATGAGTCAAAAAGAAGATGAGAGCCTTGACGATCTAATAGAGAGATTCATGTATAATGTTAATAGGGAAAATTTGCATCATTTAGGATTTTACTGTTAAAATGTGCTAATTACTCCTTCATGAGGAGTTGGCTAAAATTAGAGAGTCAGTTAACTAAGTGTTGAGTCAAGTCAAGTTAAGTCATAGTAGAATTTAGTGTGTGGTTGCATGTTAAGGTATTTTAGGTGGGTCTCTAGTTGGAAAATTATAAATACCCCTTACCAAGTTCATTGTAATTAATCAAGTTTATGTGATCAATAGAAGAGCTGCAACTCCTATTATTGTGTGTGTGAATTATTTGTGTTATTTTATGCCTTTACTCCTCTGCATTTCAAACAACTTAGTACTAGAGTGACATTACAAAGAGCCAAGAAGAGTGGATGAGCAGTAATCTATGAGAGAGGAGATAAATATTGTTTTTCTCTTGGTTGAGATATAATGCACCTTGCAATGATATTCACGGCGATAAAATGCTCGCGGGCTTAGCAAAGAGCCGCGTTACAGGTCACAACCTTATCGAGCTTTGAAAACATGAAATTTTCCTTTGATGTTGGTAGTGTTAGAGGGCTGACGCAGGTTGTCATTGTCGTGAAAGGCATTAACACGTAGACCATAAATATCCCTTCAGACGCGTTAGAGCAAAGAGTATAATTTTTAAAAACTGTGAAGTAAAATTTTGTTGATTTATATGGTCAAAAGTTATTTTTAAATCCCAAAGTTGTTTTTTATATATTTTGAGTGGGGTTTTAAAAGTATTAGTATGTAAAAGGATTTTTAGAGTGAGGTTAGTATAAAATAAAAAGGAAATTTTATTATAAAAGAAATTTTTTTATATGAAAGTTTTTAAAGATTGTTTCTTATACAAAGATTTTTTTTTTAATATTCTTTATATATTAAAATTTAATCAAGGGCTATATATAAGTCTTTTGTAAAGTTTTAAAAAATAAGGATTTTGAAGAAATATGGGTTTCTCAAATTTCTTGCCCCAATTCCCACCGTTTACAGGGAAGGATTATGATGTGTGAGCTATTAAAATGGGGACCACATTGAAATATCATGATTTTTGGGATCATGTCCAGTTTTGGTTTTCAGAACCTCAAAATGAAGAAGAGGAACTATCCCTCACTAATGCAAAGAAGGAACTATGGAAGAAAGGCAAAAAGAAGAATGTACAGGTGTTGCAGCTTATTCAGCAGGGAGTGGACCGAGCTGTGTTCCAAAAAATTATGATCACATCTTTAACGAAGACAATATGGAATACGTCGGTGACAAGCTATAAAGGTATGGCCAAATTAAATATTTTTAAGTTGTATAATATTAGGAGATATTTTGAAAGTGTGAAGATGAAGGAGACAAAGGACATCTATTCATTCATGAATCGGGTCATGAATATTGTAAATCAGTTAAAATATTATGGTGAAGACATTAAAGATCAAACATTGTTCGAGAATATCTTCAGATCTTTGTATACCAAATTTGATGTTGTAGTAGCAACCATAGAAGAAGCCAAGGATTTGGAAACACTAACGGTTGATGATTTTATGGGATCACTTCTATCACATGAGGCAAGGATAGACAGAAATCGGGATTCCACTTTAGAAACCGCTTTCAAAAGTTAGGTTTCTATTTGAAGAGACAGAGGTCAAGGAAGAAGTATATTGAGAGGTAGAGGATGAGGCAGAAGATATGGTGGTTAGAGAGATGGTCGAGAAGAGCATGAACATGAAAGTTGAAGCAACAACAAAAATTTCAACAATAATCAAAGAGTTGAAAAATTAAAAGTGAGATGTTATTATTGCAATAAATTTGGTCACTATTCCCGTGATTGAAAGAAGAGGATAGTTGATCAAGGAAACCAGAGAGATAATTCCACTACAGAGAATAATAACTCAATGTGTCTAGCTAGCCATACCATTAACGAACCTTCTGATCATGTGTGGGTATTAGAGAATGGTTACAGTAACCACATGACATGAAACAAGAATTCGGTTAAAAATTTGCATCACTATATGAACACAGAGGTGAAGTTGGGGACTGAA
This sequence comes from Pinus albicaulis, assembly GCA_034641835.2. NCBI lineage: Eukaryota > Viridiplantae > Streptophyta > Pinopsida > Pinales > Pinaceae > Pinus > Pinus albicaulis. The sequence goes on from CM076577.1 coordinate 24,026,208, forward strand.
AATACCGTGGATGTAGATTGAAAAGGAGTGGTCAACATTTTGACCAAGCACGGGGAGCCGAAGAAAATCTCAGAGTTATATTATGTTACTAATCTCAAACATAATTTGATAGGTGTTTGTCAATTGAAACAGAAAGGATATATAGTTATCTTTCAAGGTCAAGAGTGTGTTATATATGAAAATCCCCTTAGAAAGCAGCTGATAGAAAAGGTGTAGATGACGAGGAACATACTCTTTACTCTAGTTATGAATTACATTGATCAATTCAGTTCATTTATAGTTGCATGTTCCAATGATTATTGGTTATGGCACTTTTGGTTTGGACACTTGCACTTTTCTCGTTTAATATTGTTGTAGCAGAAATAGATGGTTAGAGGATTACCTCCCATCAAAGCACATGATAGTACTTTTGAGTGTTGTATCTTTGGAAAGCAACATCGTGAAAATTTTCCAAAGGAAGTTTCATATAGAGCGAAGTATCCACTTGAGATGGTTCATACATACTTGTGTGGAACTATGAGGACACAACCAATTGGTGGAAGTTTTTAATTCCTCACTTTTATTGATGACTATAGCAGAAAGACAAGGGTTTACTTCTTGAAGAAAAAGTCTGAAACTTTTGAAAAGTTCAAAGAATTAAAAGCCTTAGCAGATAACCAAATTGATTGAAAGTTCAAGGTACTGAGGTCAGATCATGGTGGAGAATATTATTCGAATGCATTCCATGAGTATGCAAACAACATGGAATCATAAGACAATTTACAACCTGGTACACACCTCAACATATTGGTGTAGCATAGAGAAAAAAAAAACAATTATGATCATGTAAAGGAGCATGCTGAAAGGAAGAAACATGTCTAATGATTATTGGGAAATATCATTTGCATGTGTTGTTTGTGTGATAAAAAAATCTCCTACAAAGAGTGTGATGAAAAAATCACCAAAAGAAGCATGGTCAGGTATGTCTTGCAGTGTATCTCATCTCAAAGTGTTTGGATGTGTAGCTTATGCACATGTGCCTATGAAGATAAGAGGAAAATTGGATGATAAAAGTGAAAAATTCATATTTACGGGTTATATTAAACATTCAAAAGCTTACAAATTGTATAGACCTGTCACCAAGAAGACCATAATTAGTAGAGATGTTGTGTTCAAAGAAAAAGAGTCATGGAATGAGACTGTAGACAAAACAGTCAATGCACGAGAATCGATGATGGAAGAGGATGATGTAGTGGAAGAGGGGCAGCAAGAATCAAAATAGCACCAAACAGAGTCACACCAGCAAGGACTCCAAGATTTCCTGAGCGGAATGGATCTTCAAGAAGATCAAAAAACCAAAATTCTCCCAGCATCTAATCAGGTGATGAATCAAGAAATGGTTTTACACTGAAATTTGTCACCATGACATTTTAGTACTCCCTTAGAAGTCCACAACATCAAAGTTCCTAAAGTCAAGCCTTGAAATTAAGAGAAAAGATCATAAAAGTCTTAAAAACTCTTGTACTGCACTTTCTCTTAGTATTGGCTATGGTGCCTCACTTTATTGATCTAAATCATGCAGAGCGAAACACACTTTCTATTTATTAAAGGTGCGGACCCCTGTAAAATATAAGAAAAGGTGCAAGTAAAATCTAGAAGCTCAGTTTGAGTAATTTTTGGAAGCTTCTAGAAACATTCCTGCGGTGGAAAGTTCGCTCTTTTCAAGTTCATGTATCCCATCCATTAAGGAGCTAACCCCTTGATATAAGGAAATAATCCCTTTGAAGGAGGATTCTATACCTTCTTGTATGGAGCTGTAACTTCCTCTCTTTCACTATAAAAAGAGGCATAGGGCAGCCTCAAAGGGTGAAAATGGATGAATTGAAGTTTTGGTATTATTGGAGGTGAAGTGTTGTTGAAATTTAGACCCTTTTCGCTGAGATTTTATGAGGGAAATATTACATATCTATATGTATCTCAGTTGGAAGAGTGCAAGGCTTGTCAGAGTAAAGGAAACACCTATTTTGGAAACTAGGAAGGCCTGTATGACATCAAGGCGGACATGGTTGTAAGGCTCTTCTTATTTAAGTTAATACAAATAAGTTTGTTTTTTCTCAATAATTTGTGAATTGATTTGTTTATTTTATGGATTCCTTGATCACCATAATAAATATGATTTATGAATATATGCTATGTAGGTGCTATTTTATGTTTGCTTGTTTGTGATTGAAGATCTTTGAAGGCAACTCTTTCGGGCGTCTGAAGGACTACTACTACAAACAAGCGTTGGATAAAAGGTAGGATCGTTAAGCCTTTATAACATTTAATTATGAATCACGATATATCTAGAGAAAGATAGATTTAATTGTTTTTTTGTTGCTAGCTGTCTGTAGGACACTTGGGAGGTCTGTATTGTCCGCAAGAACGACTTATACGTCCAAAACAATGTCGACTTTGCTGGGGAATGGATTTTGAACTTTGATTTCTTTTATTTTTGACTTGTGAATTTATTTTTTCTGATTTTGATTGATTGATAATGGCTTGGGTAGTTTATCCCTGTAGAATCCCTGAGAAATGCTTGAGATTTTTTTTTTTTTTCTCTATTTTTCTTGTGTCTGCTCTTTTCTTTTATAGACAGTGCGGGCAGTTCCACACTTTTCTTGTACCCACAGTGCAGGACCGCACTGGTTTGCACTAAATTCTGCGGACCCTATGAAATTTTTTGAAAAATCTTAAAATCCTCTTTTCTGGATTAGTTTGTTAGATTCTTAGTGGATACCCAGACCTATATCTTCTATCAGAAAGCCTTGGTTACGAGTTTATTTCAGCATTTTTTGTTTTGAATGATTTTCTGAAAGATCTGCATGTTATAATAATTTTTTCTATGACTTATATCACGCTCAAAGATTAGAAACCCTTGTATACCTTTAGATCACTGGTATTTCCTTGCTTTCTTGTTGAGTCTGACATCATAGCAGAAATTGTTTTAAGAGATTTAGATCCTATTTTTGATCCAAGCAAAGAATTTCTTAGTTAGATTACAAGCTAAGTAAGACATCCTCAAAATATTTGAATTTTTAATTCAGATTTAGTCTTAGAATTTTTAGATCTGAAAAATAGTGTTTTTAGCTCTGAGTGTTATTTCTAGAAATTGTAGTGTTCTTTTGAAGAAAAAAGTTGGTTTGTATTTTCGATCTTGAATAATAGGGATTTCTTGCTAAGCAATCAATAATTTTGAGTTCTCATGGAATTAGATTTCTTTTCATTTATTCTTGTTTGAAGGAAAGTTTTTTTTTTTTAAATATTGCATTTCTCAACTCTTCCTTTAGATAGAATTCATTGACATAAAATGGATTGTTTCTCATAATAGATGCATTTTTTTTAGTGCGTTTTGAGTCGGTTCACTACATATCATCAGTTTCACTTTCGCACCTATTGTCCTCAGAAACAACTTTTTAAAATCAACGCTTAAATTAAAAACAATCTAGTAATTTTTGTATTTCTAGGGCTCTTTTCACCAATATAGCTTAGGCTAGTGTCTTGGAGTAGGGAGTAATTACCTCTCCAAGACAATTAAAACAAACAAGTAGTTGATCTTACGGTAGGAAAAAATCCAATAGTCACTTGTATGCTATGGGAAGCTCCTCTTAAAGGATTCAAGCATGAGGTCATATCTGAACCAATGGGATAATCAATTCTATCTCATTGGGAACGATAGAAGATATGTGCGTATTAACAACAGTAAACCTCGGATAAAACATTGTCGAGGAGTTTGGGGTCTCTTGTCGGTATACCTTGGATTATGTCAAGGAGCCTTCAAGGGGATTGAGCTTTGTTACTATGCCCTTGCGCGTATGTCGGATTGTAGACTGTTCCTGTTGGTAACCATAGTGACCATAATCTTATGGTTTTTTCCTAAGGTGACGGTGGAGGAAAGATCCCACTGTACCTAGAGAAAACATCGACTAGACTCACTTGGACTCTCTGGAGGGTTATCTTCACTCGAGATGGTTTAAGTGGAGAAACTTGCACCGGTCTATTTCATTAAGCAGGTAGTCGGGGTAACTGTTCGAATCGCCCTTTCTACATTAAATGCTACGATGTTGGATTTCATCACCAACTAGTGTTTTTAGTGTGGGAAGTTACTATTTGTGTGTGGTTTGATCTCTTAGATTTTTTTAGGTGTGGGATTCATTTGTTTGTTTCCTTAGCAACTCTAGGAGTTTTCATTGAAATTTTATTTGATTGCGTGTGATTAATAATTTTTAATCGTGGCTGAATTACCAAGACAATTGCATAGACTCTAGGGGAAGCCCCTTGAGTATACACCAAGCCAACTTGAAGGGTTGCGAGCTCTAGTATCACCTAGTGACAGTAGAATTATATTAATAGAAGCAGGAGTGTCATCTATAGTTTTTCATCATGATTATCAATTACAAACAACAGAGCATATTCAAGAGTCGATTTCAGTTTATGAAGTTACTAGTAGTATTTCTCCTTCCAGTGAATTAGCTGAAGAACCTAAAATTTCTGAACCTGAAACTGAACCTGCTGTATTGGAACCATCTTCAGGATTTGTTACTCCAACTTCTACCAATCCTGGTTCACCTAGGGTAAGATATCGCATTACTGAAAATCTTCCTTCTAACCTCATATCTATTGAAGAACTTGTCGGTCCAGATGAATACATAACTCTTCCCAAAACCCAACAGACTTTGAATCTTAGGGAGCATGAATCAATATTCTACAGTCATTTTAGAAGTGATGCTTGGTATTTATCATTGACAGAACTTTTAGAAATCTGGGGTCTTATTTTTTCACCACCCTGAATTCTTTTTCGTCCTACACCAAGAGGTTATTATCCTTCATCAATTATTTCAGGTGAGTCATCTATGTTTTCCCAATCACCGAAAACATTTTTATACGGTTGTCCCAACTGAACAAATGTTATCAATTGGTACAAATGGAGCTAAAACTGAAACGTTCAATGCAGAGAAAATTTTTATGATATCTAGTAATATTCCAAATCATCAACCTCAAGGTAGTCAGTTACCGCCTGGGGGGCAATCGCAAGGTAGTCAGTTACCACCTGGGGGCAACCTCAAGGTAGTCAGTTACTGCCTGGGGGGAAACCTCAAGGTAATTTTTTACCAGGACAAACTATAGGACAATATTATTTACCTGGAGAACAATCTCAAGGACAATACATACCTCAAGGTTATCAACCTCAAGGATAATACATACCCCAAGGTCAACCCCAGACTTAGTATATTCCTTAGGGTACTTATCAACCCCAGATTCAGTACATGCCTCAAGGTTATCAACCTCAAGGTCAAGACCCAACTCAAGGTTTCGAACCTCCTTCTGGTCAATCATTTTTACAAGGACCTAGAAATTTACCACTTAATTATCAACCCTACATTCAACGAGGTTATGGTCCTTCATATGCACAACCTTCTATGGGTCAATACCCTGGAATGAAGATGGTGTGGAATCCATCCCAAATTCAACAGACTATGCAACCTAATGTGTAGTTACCTAATAAACCTGGACAACCTTTAGTTTCTAGTCCAACCCAGCAACCTGTCCAACCTACTGTTCAAGTCCCAGCACCAGGTTCTGTTCAGCAGCCTGGGCCTAGTACACCTCAGAATCCGCCTCAAACTGCTACAGCTACTACAAGTTTTGTTCAACCTACAAGGCCTATTTCTGGAATATCTGTAGCTCTGATTTATTCTATCCTTACATCAGTACAAATTCCTCAAGCCTTTGTGCCACAGTCAAGACCTACAATTCAAACTACAGTCCAGATGCCTACAGGACAAGCTGGTACCAGTAAGATTGTCTCTAGTCAACCACAGTTTACTTATCAACCATACTAGGGACAATATCAATTTGGTCAGACTACAAAAAATCCAGCATATCAGTATCAGCCGTACCCTGGGTATACTTATCAAATACCTCAACAACCCCAGTATGGTCCTGTTAATCCTGGTTACCCAGGAGGTTTCACGATTCAAAATGCACATCCCATTCTAGGGTATCCTGGATATCCTCCTCCTGGCACTGGTTTTATCACACAAGGTTATCAAGACCCTAGCCATCGGTTACCATTCATAGAAAATTTAGATTTACCGGATCTATCGCGCCTTAGGAATGATACCATTTTTTATCTTCCATATTGGCTGCCGATGCCTAACAATTTTCCCAGTGATATTCTGAAATTTGAAGGTAAGTCAGGAGAGGAACCATCTAATCACGTTATGAATTATCACCTCTGGTGCGCATCCAATTCACTAGTCGATGATTCGATTCGATTACGTATTTTTCAGAGAACTCTCATTGGTCTAGCTGCCAAATGGTACATTGAGTTACCACGCGGATCTTCTAATAATTTTAACGCACTAGCTACTGCTTTCTTAACCCATTTTCAGTTTCCTGTCAGATACAACAACAACACAAAATTGCTAACTTCATTAAAACAATCTATGTCTACGCACATATCTTATCACATTCATGAGTGGAGACGTAGAATGCGTTTAGTGAAAGTCTTTATTCCTGATCAAATTTTTGCTGAATGGTTTATTAAATCGTTATTGCCCAAAATTACTGAATATGTGGCCAAAGGAGGCGTTGTTACAGAAGAGCAAGTCATTGCTCAAGCTCAGTACCTTGACCTTGTATATACTCAGTTAGGTACTCTGTATGATAAAATCCCTGATTTACCAAGACCTAGTTAATTAAATGCAACTCCTTCTGGCTCTCATGCCGCTAATGGTCTAATTGGTTTTGTTAGCACTGGTAAAAGTAAGAAGCAGTCTTCCAAGACCACTTCTCCTATTATCACTTTACCCGATTCACCTAAAGGAGATTCTTCCCAAGAAGCTTCCGCCGATATTCACATTGTAGAGTCATCTACAAGCAAATCTAAAACTAGTGGTAAGAAGAAAGGTAAGAATAACAAGAAAAAATATTCAAAAGAGAAAAATGATACAATTGAACCAACTGACGAAAAACTCAAACCTCGATATCCTTGTCTCATCTGTGACCAGGATCATTTTACAAAAGATTGCCCACATAGAGCCGAGGTATCAAAATTCATTAGGGGTTCACATATACCTGTTGTCTCGAAGGATCCCTTTCCCGCTCATGATAGTAACATGGTTAGATCTTCCTCCAATACAATTGAAGATATCGTGATGGTTGCAACACGATCGCAAGATTATGGTAGTAAAAATACTGGTAAAGAAGCAGAAAAATCCAATTCTGCATCGAATACATCTCCCTCAGTTTCTGATCCATTATAGATCAAGAAACAAAATCTTGAATTAGTGATTAAATCGCCTGAAAAAATGTGTACTTCGTAAATAAGCTTTCAATCCACATGCGAGAGCTGCTCAGAATTACAATATTGTTGAAGATTTAACAATTTCCCCTTCAGTAATGTCAGCTTTGGAAGTATTGCAATCATGCCCAGCCCAAAGAAAATTGCTTTTGTCAGCCTTAGGAGTCGTAGATCTCTAGGATTCGAACCTCATGATCTTCGATTTAGAGAATTTTACACCCCGCCTACCCCATCAAATGGCTTTTCGGATTCCGGTAATAGTAAAAAAACAATCGTATCTTTCATACTGTTGTTGATGAAGGGGCTTCTACGTGTATTATGTCATTAAAATGTTGGAAATCACTTGCTTCTACGACCATTAACCAATCACCAAATATTCTCAAAGCTTTTGACTGAAGAGGTTTTCAGCCATATGGTATCTTACAAGATCTACCAAAAGAGGTCGAAGGAAAAATGGTTAATCTAGATGTGGAGGTGGTTGATTCCCCTCTGGATTACAATCTTCTCCTGGGTCGCAGTTGGTCTTATGCCATGAATGCTGTTGTATCATCGATATTTCGTCTCATGATGTTTCCTTATAAAGGAAATATCGTTAAAATAGATCAGCTCTCATATTATTCATCCGACTTATCCTCTACTGATAGTATCCAACATATCGGAAAATCGACTATCCCTTATAAGGATGTCGGAGTAGGTTTACTTAAATATTCAGCTTTACTGGGAACATTTTCCCTGCCTTCTCCCAATGTACAACTTCCTATTGCTAATATCAATATGATTTCATCATGTACTATGTCCTTTGATGATCTTTGATAGTACCTTCAGCATCAGAATTGGATTCTTTCAATGGCCCATTGCCTTTGAGTCCTTTTAAGTTAGCATATCAAAATGTACAGTCATTTTCTGATACTCCTTCAATTGAGTCAAATCCAATGAATGTGATCAATTAGGAGTCATTTTCAATATCAAGCTTAGCTTCGACACCAATTCCGGATCCTGCTCAAGTATTCAATACTGATGAACATATTCGAGAATTCTTCTCAGTAGATGATTTACCATGGGAAGATCTTCATCATAGGTCTTTGTTTTTACCTGATATCGATCATTTTGAGAATGATTTTTCCTCCATTTTTACCACTGATTACATCAAAGAACCTCAAAATCCTTTCTCACATATCGATTCTGAATTGAATTTAGAAAATATTTTTGCAACGGTTCCTCTTGACATTTCAGTATAACCTGGAATTGTTGAAAACATTCATATAGGTGCTTCTTGTATGACTGATGAAATCCAAGCATATAAAGCCCTATTTCGGGAATTCCATGACATTTTCGCCTAGTCATATGAAGAAATGCCAGTAATCGATCCATCAATTTTTGTTCATGAAATTAAGACATACTCGGATGTTAAACCCGTTAGACAGAGATTATGTCAGATACATCTGAGAAAAGCTGCCGCTATCAAAGCAGAAGTTGAAAAAGTACTTCATGCAGGTTTTGTTTATCCGATCCCGTTAACGGATTGGTTATCTAATATTGTGTCGGTCAATAAAAAACAAGGAACAATACGTGTATGTATCGACTATAGGGATATAAATCGATCTTGTCCAAAAGACAATTATCCAACCCCTTACATCGATCAAATTATCGACGATTGTGCTGGAAGTGAAATGTTCTCTTTCATGGATGGATTCTTCGGCTACAATGAAATAAACATAATCCCTGCAGATCAACCTAAAACAACTTTCATTTGTCCATGGGGGACTTTTGCTTATCGCAAAGTACCCTTTGGCCTTAAGAATGCTGGTGCCACTTTTCAAAGGGCCATGTCTTATGCATTTCACGACATTAAGCACATTGTGCAGCCCTACCTCGATGATTTTCCTGCTCATTCTTCACGCAGAGAAGATCATATTACTCATTTACGAGCCATATTTATGCGATGTAGGCATTATAAGATTTGTTTGAATCCTCACAAATGTGTTTTCTGCGTATAATCCAGATGAGTTCTAGGATTTATTGTCTCAAAGGCAGGCATTCGTGTCGATCCATTGAAGGTTGAGGCAATCATCAATTTACCTCCTCCTTCTACTCTTCGCCAACTCCAAAGTTTGCAAGGGAAAGAGAACTTTTTACGTCGATTCATTCCTAACTATGCCAAGTTAACGAAAGGTTTCACTGGGTTGTTGAAAGAAAATATTAATTTCTTTTGGGACGCGATCGCTAATAGATCTTTTGATGTTTTAAAAAACGCATTAACCCATGCACCATTACTGCATCCTCCCAACTACAACCAAGATTACTTTTTGTACCTCGCCGCTTTCGTTTCCACGATAGGGATGGTTCTAGTTCAGGAAGATGAACTCCATGGTGAACATGTGATTTACTATCTTATTTTAAATTTTCATCCGACTGAGCTCAAATATTCACGTGTGGAGAAATGGCCTTGGAAGCTGTTCAGGCTGTCCAACGTTTTTGTCACTACATACTTTTACACAAAACGAAAATGATATCTGATTGTAACCCTATGATGTACATCTTGAGCAAACAATTGCTAGTGGGAAAATAATCCAAATGGATTTTTATCCTGCAAGAGTTTGATTTGGATTTTGAAAAATCCAAATCCAAGAAATCATTGATATTTTTTGAACTTATGTGTGATTTCCCACGTGCTGATACAGAAACTGTGGCGGAAAAACCAATCGCGGATGAATCCTTGTTTCTTATTAGTACCATTGATCCTTGGTATGGATATATCATTGTTTATATTCAAACCCAATCTTATCACCCTGAGCTTTCATAGTCGCAACGACGAAAAATACGTTTCCAATCTCAACAATATCATATTGTTGGCGACACACTATACAGTCGTGGTGCGGACTCAGTTTTTCGACGTTGTCTAACCCATGAAGAAGCCGAAAAAGTTTTAAATGACTGTCACTCTGAAGCATGTGGCGGTCATATGTCTGGGTACGCCACAACCCAAAATATATTGCGCGCAGGTTATTTCTAACTGTCCTTGTTTAAAGATTGTATTTATGCAGTCTGAAAATGTCATAATTGTCAAATATTCGATCGAAAAATGCGTGCACCACTTGCTTCTCTTCACCCTATATTTGCTGTTGGTCCTTTTGCAAAATGGGGCATTGACTTCATTACATGTAACCCTCACTCGGTCGAGGGGCATGGGTATATTATTCTAGCAGTAGATTATTTTAAAAAATGGGCCGAGGTGATGCCTAAATTTGCGGCAGATGGAAAAACTGCAGCTACTTTCGTATTCAATCATGTGATTGCTCATTTCGGTGTACCCCAAGCAATAATTACTGATCACGGGAGCCATTTTCAAAATATCATGATGACTGAGTTAACAGACAAACTTGGCTTGCGCCATGACAGTTCTACACCATATTATCCACAGGCTAATGGTTTAGTTGAAGAAATTAATAAATTTTTAGTCACCATGATCAAATGAATCATTGGAATTCATAAGTCGAATTGGCATACCATGCTCTTTTCAGCACTTTGGTCATATCGAACCTTAGCAAAAACATCGACAGGTTTTACCCCTTTTCAACTAGTTTATGGTTTAGAAGCGATATTACCCATTGAATGCGAGATACCGTCACTCCAACTAGCCATAGAGTTACTACCAGACACTTTTGAATAGGAGAAATGTTTTTTATACTTGGCTCAATTAGATGAGAATCGGCGCACCGCTGCATTAGCTACCGAGTCTCATGCGAAAATAATGAAAGCTCAGTATGATAGAAGTGTTACCCCTCGTAATTTTTCAGAAGGAGACCTAGTTTTGATTTATGATCAAGCCAACGATACACTAGGGGCTGGGAAATTTGAACCCATGTGGCATGGTCCTTATATTTTCAAGCGACAAATTGCAAAAGGGGCCTATCAATTGATTGATTTTGACGAGGTCTCTTTAGGTAAACCCAGAAATGGACTTTATTTGAAGAGATATTACACTTTATTTTTTGTGTGGAGATATTCTCTGTATATTAGTTACTTTCTAGCTAGTGTGCTATAGATTAGAAATGTGTGGCTAGCTTAAGTGTGCTCTTACTACTATTCATTCTTATCTGGATACTTTTGATATCACAGATGTCGACATCCTTGCAAACATATATTGGTTTTTTTGATGGTGCTTGTCGTAGTACACGGGACATCTCTTTCACAGCTTGGGTTATTTACTCACCCACTGACGAGTTAGTATCAATGCATGGGGTAAGCCTCGGTCAAACAACGAAAAATATTGTTGAATGTAGTGCAGTTATTGAATTATTATCAGAATCCATTTCATTTGGAATTCAGAGTTTGATCGTTAGGTTATATTCTAAACTCGTTGTATTACAATTAAACCGAGTATATGCCATTAGAAACCCAGTATTATTAAGATTATTTTTAAGAGTTCGTCTCTTGGAACGAGAGTTCGATTGTATTGAGTATCAACACATTCCAAGAAATTTAAATACATTAGTAGATGCAATTTATTCTAGTGTTATAAACAGACATTTGCAATGACAAAGTAATAAATCAGCATTCGATAACATGATTGAACAGGTAACTAGAAATAATAGTATATCATAGTATAGATGTAGTGTTCAAAAAATAGTACATTGTCTTCGATCATAGGTTCAAAACACCTTATGATCGAAAAAAAGTCATACAAAAAATGAGTCTACAAGTAAATCATCCACTATCCATGGTGATGATCACGATAATACACTACTGCTCATGCCACCCTAGTCAAAAATCTTCTGAGTGGTCCAGGAACACCAATTACGTATCTCTGTAGACAGAGTGGGATGTCATGTATGGTAGTCTCAAGAATATCCATAGCGAGCCGCTCAAATGGTGTTCTAAATCAGTTAGGATCTCTGCAGTCTGATCCTGTGGGGGTGGTGGTGGTGCTGCATCCCTTTTTCTCCAGTCAAAGAGGCGGAGAATGGCTGGGCGACTCTGACCCACATCTGCATTTGATTTGTTTTTAATCAGTTTTGGAAGATTTAAAAAACAAAATAAAAATTAGAAATTAGAAAATGTCAAAAGATATTTTTTACTTGACTCATCCCACTGAGCTCCTAGAGGAAGGTGCATATCCCGGTCGCCATGAATATCCATGCCCGCATAAGGAAAATCCTCTATCACAAAAATCTGGTGTTCCAGCCAATGAAAATAAGTCGAACGAAATCGAAAAATATCCCCACCCTCGCTGTGGCGGGCCATCAAAGCAACCCAACGAACCATCCGAGGCTCTGGAGGTCGACCAACATCAACAAGAATATGCTGCGGGGCTAGCATAAGAATCCTCTCTAGAGGAAAGGTGACTACGATGGACCCATATCCGAAGTTGTTTAACTTCCCATTCTTTGCTCTGGTAAGTTGGCCTTTCATATTTTCCAACACTGCCTCGCACCAGTTGAATATGGTGCCTCGGAAACAATCTACTGCAATCTGCATCTGAGATCCAGTAGCTACATGCAAAGCTGCACTTCCAAACAACTTGAAAATAGTAAAAGAAATCAATTTTAACTCGGGACGAATGATAGTTTTAATGTCAATCCGTTTGTCTCTGGGATTGGCTTCATCATTAAAAAACTCTAATTGTAGGCTGGCAACAGACTGGCCACCTGGCCTAGCCCCAAATAGAGATAGTGGTTCGCCTCTCCTAGACAAACCAGTCGAAAAATATATGTCCTCCAGCTCAATCTCGAGCCGGTGACCTCCGATCACAAAACATTGGTCTTGAACATCCCATTTACTTACCAACCAAGTAAGAAGATCTACTTGAGCTCTCATGCCACTGATAGCCCAAAATTTGAAAAGCTTGCATGCTCTTAAAACTTGCAAAGTAGGTTGTGTTAGCCCCCCTATGAATTTTTTGACAAGCAAATAGGGGGCTAAATCATTTTTGAGTCTTCAAGGAATGCATTTCCTCTGAAAACACAGTCTCCTTGAAGCCTCTTCGTGTCTTTTATCCTTTGACAGTATCCCCTCTGCTGTTTCCCCTTTTAAAGCCTCTCTATCATGTGAAGAAATGCCCTAAGGCCTTCCTTTTCCCTCTTATTTCCCCCCATTTACCCCTCAAATCCCCTCAAAATCCCCTTTGAATTTCCTCCCCTAACCTTTTTTGATCTTCTTCCCCCCTTTATTTCTCTATCGTTCCCCTCCCCAGCCCCAAAATCCATTAAAAGGGGTTAAAAACCCTCTTCCGACCTTATTATAAGGCCTAGCCCCTTTCTGCCAGCCCCTTCTAACCACTTCCCCACATATGACCCCGCGCTGGGACCAAGCGCTTAAGTCCTAGGTGCTAATCGCAATCGGAAGCCGGGCGTGTGCGAAAACCCTGTGTAATATTGAAAATAGCCGATGCGATTGTTTTATTACAATAAGTCCCGCGACGCGTTTTGGGCCGTCGATCTATCACAAGATCTAACGGCTGGGCGCTAATCGCAAACCCCCTGTCAATCGCAATCGCAACATGTCGGGTGTGCCCTCCGATCAATCGCAAGTCCTTCCTCCCGTCTCCCGATTGCATCCCGACCGTCGATCTGCCCCGCGATCCGACAGTCCTCCGCTAATCGCGAGCCTTCTACTCCTTCCTCCGATTGCAATCCCCCGATTGCATCCTGACCGTTGATCTGTCCCGCCGATCTAACGGCCAACACTCAATCGCATTCCCCCTCCCAATCGCAATCGCAAGTCCCATCTCTCTACCTCCGATTGCGATGCTCCGATTTAATCATAGTCGTCCATCCTCCCGCAGATCCGACGACCATCGCAAGCTTCCCTACCCTCCGCCTGATTTAATCCTGACCGTCCATCTCCCTGCTGATCAACGGTCCTGCGCCAATCACAAGTCTGCCCGATCGCTGATCGCAAGTCCTTCTGTTTCTCCCTCGATTGCATCCCCACCGTCCGTTCCCTTCCAGATCCGACGGTTGGCGCTTAATCGCAACAGCGCTCGGATCGCAATCGCAAGCCTTCCCCGCTGTCTCCCGATTCAATCACAGCCATCCATTCTCCCCACGATCGGACGGCCAACGCTCAATCGCATTCTCCCCTCGATCGCCGATCACAAGTTCTTCTCTCTGTCTTCCGATTTCATCTCCGCCGTCCGTTCCTCCTCCAGATCGACGGCTAGCGCTCAATCACTTCATTCCTTCCGATCGCAATCGAAACCCCTTCCATCCGTCCTCTGATTTGATCTCGTCCGTTCGTTTGTTTCACGATCCAATGGATATCGCTCTCCCCGCCCGATCACAATCGGAATTTTGTGAGTGTCTCCCCTTTGTGCCCCTCCGATTGCGATTGTTCCGATTACATCTCCACCGTCCGTTTCCTCCCAGATCTAATGGTTCAGATCTAATCGCCCCCCCACCACGGTCGGCTCCACATCTAATGCTCCGCTCCATTGTTTTGTGCCCCTTTTCTTTGTAATTCGCCCAGGTAAAAGCCTTTGGCCTTTACACTGTGATTCTTCCTCCGCTACTCCGCCACCATTCCTCCGCCTCCACAGCATTTCTCCACCGCGGCCCGGTTTGCAACAAGTTTACTCTACGGTGCAGATGGTACAGAGAGGCCAATTCAGCGGCCAAACGAGACAACAGAGGCGGGTTAGAAGGGATTTAAGCCTGTAATTGAAGATTAATGATTATGATCCCGCATTCAAAGGATTCAAGCACTGTTTGAAGATTAAGAGCGCACCAGCAACGCCATAACTGCGCCACCTAACAGCATGACCTTTTCCTCCAGAGGTACACCTTCCTACAGCGCCTCCATATCTCCTCGAGCCCTGAAAATATTAATTGCGCTGTCCAAAATCCATTTAGGACAGTCAGGCAGTAGTTATGAGGTATGGAGAGCCTCACAGATATTTCACCCAGTTCATTCATTTAGAAGGCTAGGATGGAGCTCCAAGCACTAGAAAGGACTCCAAAGAAAAATCCGAGGTCAATTTCCAGCCTGATAGAGATCTTCGAACCAGATTACAGAGTACCCACAGCGCTGAAAATTGCCATTAAGCAGCATGGGTGTGAACACTTCCGCCCTGATGTCTTAATGAGTCGCATTTATTTGTTTATCTACTTCTGTGTCTTCCTCTTCTCCTATAAAAATCCCTGAGAACGAATTGTAAAGGTTGTTGTTGCCTTGCTCGGCAGCTGCTGTTAGAGGGATTCAGTTTGATTGTTAGAACAGTCTTGGGAGGGAGTAGTAGAGTAGTTGTATGTAATAGGCTGGGAGGAGAAGCATGGACTATAAAAACCATTGAGCTGATTGTACATGACTGGTTTTGCATCTATTAATCAAAGCACATTTCACAGGATCCTGGTCTATTGCTATTGGTGATGTTCTTCTTTACTCTGTTTATTACATTTCCATACTGTTTCATGTTCTGCTGGTAGGCATCAGAATAATGGTATAGGATTCACCCTTGTTAGGTGCCCTATGCTGTCTGCTCTCCCTACCTTTATGTTTTCTTCTCTATGTGCTATCTAAGAGCTGGTTTCAGTTTATTTAACCAGCGCATCAGATGTTATTGCCTGCTGGCTGATGTATGAATTGGTTGAGTTAGTTCTTAGAAGTTCTTGTTGGGTTTAAGCTGGAAGGTTTGGGAACACTGGGGATAAGTGTTAGCCCTGTCCACTAGGATCCTTGCGCGACCAGGTCGCCCCTCTAAGATCCCTTTGTTTATCCTATCTCTATTTTCCCCTGGGAGTTGCTAAAGCAGATCTGGAGTTAAATGACCTCTGGTCTGATCTATAAGCTGCCCCTTTGTCCACCTTTGAGAGCTGCCTTTGAGTATGTCCAAGCAGGTCTGGAGTTAAATGACCTCTGACCTGATCTATAGACAGAAAACTGGTTGTCTTTCCTTGTTCCACTTTCTCTCCTTAATGTTCCACCTCACCATCTAGTCTAAAGATCCTTTAGTATTAGATAACTTGCCATTTGGAAGCCTTGGCTAGTGGATGTAAGTAATTCCCTTTCATGACTCCATAGCCCAATGGATGGCACTGTCTTGGCTCATTCTCCCTACTGAAACATCCTGCTGTTTGTTCCTTTCCTCCCACTTCTTTCTTAGTCCATGATCCCCTAACCAACCCAGCAACCCTTCAACCAAATCATTTTAAAACCCCCTTTGTGCTTCATAACTAGCCTAACATCTCATTCTGAGCTTTAAAGATATATCATTCTTTGCTCTATTTGGAGAGATCCCTCTCCGGGTCCAGGAGGGCTAGATCCTAGGGCCCCAAAGTGTTTCTGATGTTGTCTCATATTTTGGTCTTGCAATATGGCCAAAACATGGGAACCCCAACATAATGGCGACTCCGCTGGGGACGAATCTGAGAGTCAAGGACCGCTTTGCCTCTAGATTGGCTTCTAATTGCTGATGGTGGACAACATCCAGCTCCAAACAGTCATAATCATCCACCTGGCGACTCCACACTCCCTATGATCCAAAGACCTGATGACTCCACTGGTTTAGGACACTGAACTGGTTGAGAAGAGGCAGTAGCCTTCTTTTCATAAGCGTGAATCCAAGCAGGGACAGGGATGCAAAGTATAATGCTTTGTATAACAAAGTATGCAGAATAACAGAAGTGCTTGGCAAAATGCTGGAGACGCACATGGCCAATATGAATACAGATGATGATTATTTAGAGCAGGCCATGTCGTCTTCAGAACAAGAACAAACTCAAGATCTAGAAGATGAGCAGGACCTATATGATGCTCAAGAATTTGTAGAAGATGAAGAAGAAAGTGATCAGAAATTGCGTGATTGCTTACCTATGCCTTGTGTTACGCTGACCAGAGAATATCAGGACCTATTAGCAAAGGTTGATAGGGAAAGCTGCCTTGAGGAAGCAGACGACTACATGGAAGAGGCAAAACCTGATGAAGAAGAAGAGGCTCAAGTAAACATCACGCCTCCAAATCAGCCAACACAAGAGGAGGAGGACTGCTGTGCTTCTGTCTGTGATAAAAGGGAAACCCCTCTTTTGACAGAAGAATAAATTGAACAGATATTAAACCGGCAGTCCACCCCAGAAATATTCTATAGGTCACATGCTCTTGCTCAGTCACCTTATGAGTTTGTTGATTCAGATCCAGAAGACTCCTCTGCGGATCAGGATGAAGAAAGACCTGTTGTGTGCCCAAAATGGTGGACTTGGTCAAGTCCGCCTATTTATGACACTGATGGAGAAAGTTACGACAACATAATGGCAGATGAAGATTCTTTGAATCTTCATTCTGCTCTACCAACGACCATCAGTGAGTGTGGACACCAGTAGCCTTTCCTTTCAGAAGATGAGGAGGAAAGCAAAGAAGAGGTTCTCGAGCAGAATGAGAGCAAAGAGCTTACTCTTGAAAAAGAGGAAGCAAAGGAATACGCCCCTGCTCGAGAACACTTTGATCTTTTCACGGAGCCCTGCACCTCAGAGCAGAACATATCGGAGCTCCGAGAGGACTCAACCCCAATATATGATGAGTCCTCCAGTTCAGAAGATGAGGGAGATTCTCTCTCTCAAGAAAGTCTTCTTCTTGATCCAGTGGAAGAAGAAGAGATCCTGGTCGAATCCACCCTGCCAAACATTCATAGCCAGGTATCTTTTCACGATCCTTATGCATTTTTCCTGCAAACATTTGGAGAAGGATCAAAGGTCTTTTTGAGCAGCATGTTGCAGACAGAAAGAAATTTTTTCAGAGCTGCTGTTTTTGAACAAAAAGAGTGGGAGCTGCCCTGCCTATCCAGCATGCTCAAGGAGTTGAGCAAGAAGGACCAGCCATGGGATCACTTGATGGACTGGTTACATTGGAAGACAATGTTTGTAAGCTAGACTTGTAAATATTTCAGTTAGAGTAGGGTAGGTAGGAAAACTCAATAAAGCTCAGTCTATGAGCAAGTAGATTAGTTGTTTCCGTTTTTGTCTTAGAATGTAGAGAAGAAACCTGCTAGACAGTCTAATCCTAGCAGGTAGTAGTGTAGGTAGAGAAACATATGAGACCAACAGTCTAATCTGGTCTCATGGGGTAATAAGAGTAGAGGTAGAATAGGTTTATCTTTTCCTGTTTGTAAAAATTGATGATGTAAAAGGGTCTGCAAGTCCAAATGCACCCAAGAAGAAAAATGTTAGGACTATAGTGTGGGTAGGTAGTTGTTTGGAAGAATTTTACTGTTGATATGTTGTCTTCACAGCTTGTGGCGGCTAAAATAAGAGAAGAGACGGATGGTTCAAGCAGCAGGCATCTGGCCTACACCAAGAGATCATTTTCTGGTTTCTTGGCTCCTTCAAGAAGAAGCCATCCCCATGTGGAGCCACTGTTAGCCCCCATATGAATTTTTTGACAAGAAAATAGGGGGCTATATCATTTTTGAGTCTTCAAGGAATGCATTTCCTCTGAAAACACAGTCTCTTGAAGCCTCTTCGTGTCTTTTATCCTTTGACAGTATCCCCTCTGCTGTTTCCCCTTTTAAAGCCTCTCTGTCATGTGAAGAAATACCCTAAGGCCTTCCTTTTCCCTCTTATTTCCCCCCATTTACCCCTCAAATCCCCTCAAAATCCCCTTTGAATTTCCTCCCCTAACCTTTGTTGATCTTCTTCCCCCCTTTATTTCTCTATCGTTCCCCTCCCCAGCCCCAAAATCCATTAAAAGGGGTTAAAAACCCTCTTCCGACCTTATTATAAGGCCTAGCCCCTTTCTGCCAGCCCCTTCTAACTACTTCCCCACATATGACACCGCACTGGGACCAAGCGCTTAAGTCCCAGGCGCTAATCGCAATCGGAAGCCGGGTGGGTGCGAAAACCCTGTGTAATATTGAAAATAGCCGATGCGATTGTTTTATTACAATAAGTCCTGTGACGCGTTTTGGGCCGTCGATCTATCACAAGATCTAACGGCTGGGCGCTAATCGCAAACCCCCCATCAATCGCAATCGCAACATGTCGTGTGTGCCCTCCGATCAATCGCAAGTCCTTCCTCCCGTCTCCCGATTGCATCCCGACCGTCGATCTGCCCCGCGATCCGACGGTCCTCCGCTAATCGCGAGCCTTCTGCTCCTTCCTCCGATTGCAATCCCCCGATTGCATCCTGACCGTTGATCTATCCCACCGATCTAACGGCCAGCGCTCAATCGCATTCCCCCTCCCGATCGCAATTGCAAGTCCCATCTCTCTACCTCCGATTGCGATGCTCTGATTTAATCATAGCCGTCCATCCTCCCGCAGATCCGACGGCCATCGCAAGCCTCCCTACCCTCCGCCCGATTTAATCCCGACTGTCCATCTCCCTGCTGATCAACGGTCCTGCGCCAATCGCAAGTCTGCCCGATCGCTGATCGCAAGTCCTTCTGTTTCTCCCCCGATTGCATCCCCACCATCCGTTCCCTTCCAGATCCGATGGTTGGCGCTTAATTGCAACAGCGCTCCGATCGCAATCTCAAGCCTTCCCCGCTGTCTCCCGATTCAATCACAGCCGTCCATTCTCCCAGCGATCGGACGGTCATCGCTCAATCGCAACTCCCCCCCCCGATCGCTGATCGCAAGTTCTTCTCTCTGTCTTCCGATTTCATCTCCGCCGTCCATTCCTCCTCCAGATCAATGGCCAGCGCTCAATCGCTTGATTCCTTCCGATCGCAATCGCAACCCCTTCCCTCTGTCCTCCGATTTGATCTCGTCCGTTCGTTTGTTTCACGATCCAACGGCTATCGCTCTCCCCGCCCGATCGCAATCGGAATTTTGTGAGTGTCTCCCCTTTGTGCTCCTCCGATTGCGATTGTTCCGATTACATCTCCACCGTCCGTTTCCTCCCAGATCTAATGGTTCAGATCTAATCGCCCCCCCGCCACAGTCGGCCCCACATCTAATGCTCCGGTCCATTGTTTTGTGCCCCTTTTCTTTGTAATTCGCCCAGGTAAAAGCCTTTGGCCTTTACACTGTGATTCTTCCTCCGCTACTCTGCCACCATTCCTCCGCCTCCACAGCATTTCTCCACCGTAGCCCGGTTTGCAACAGGTTTACTCTACGGTGCAGATAGTACAGAGAGGCCAATTCAGCGGCCAAACGAGACAACAGAGGCGGGTTAGAAGGGATTTAAGCCTAAAATTGAAGATTAATGATTATGATCCTGCATTCAAGGGATTAAGGCACTGTTTGAAGACTAAGAGTGGACCAGCAGGTCATAACTGCGCCACCTAACAGCGTGACCTTTTCCTCCTGAGGTACACCTTCCTACAGCGCCTCCATATCTCCTCGAGCCCTGAAAAGATTAATTGCGCTGTCCGAAATCCATTTAGGACAGTCAGGCAGCAGTTATGAGGTATGGAGAGCCTCGCAGATCTTTCACCCAGTTCATTTATTCCAGAATGGCAGCACAGAGCTCCAGACAGTCGAAGGACCCCAAAGAAATATCAGAGGTCAATTTCCGGCCTAACAGAGTCTCCAAACAGTCTACAGAGTACGCTGCAGAGCCATTAAGCAGCATGGGTGTGAACACTTCCGTCCTGCTGTCTTAATGAATCTCATTTAATTGTCTATCTACCTCTGTCTCTTCCTCTTCTCCTATAAAGATCCCCGAGAACATAATGTAAAGGTTGTTGTTGCCTTGCTGGGCATCTGCTGTTAGAGGGATTCAGTTTGACTGTTAGAACAGCCTTGGGAGGAAATTGCAGAGTAGTTGGTATGTAATAGGCTGGGAGGAGAAGTTTGGACTGTAACAGCCATTGAGCTTATCGTACATGACTGGTTTTGCATCTATTAATCAAAGCACATTTCACAGGATCCTGGTCTATTGCTATTGGTGATGTTTTCTTACTCTGTTTATTACATTTTCACATTGTTTCATGTTCTTCTGGTAGGCATCAGAATAATGGTATAGGATTCACCCTTTGTTAGGTGCCCTATGCTGTCTGCTCTCCCTACCTTTATGTTTTCCGCTAGATGTGCTATCTGAGAGTTGTTTTTAGTTGATTTAACCAGCACAGTGGATGTTATTGCCTGCTGGCTGATGTATGAATTGATGGAAGCTGTTCTTAGATGTTCTTGAGGCGTTTAAAGCTGGAAAGTTTGGGAGCACCGGGGATAAGTGTTAGCCCTGTCCACTAGGATCCTTGCACGACCAGCTTACCTTTCTAAGATCCCTTCGTTTATCTTATCTTTGTTTTCCCTTGGAGTTGCTAAAGCAGACCTGGAGTTAAATGACCTCTGGTCTGATCTATAATCTGCCCCTTTGTCCACCTTTGAGAGCTGCCTTTGAGTATGTCCAAGCAGGTCTGGAGTTAAATGACCTCTGACCTGATCTATAGACAGAAAACTGGTTGTCTTTCCTTCTTCCACTTTCTCTCCTTAATGTTCCACCTCACCATCTAGTCTAAAGATCCTTTAGTATTAGATGACATGCCCTTTGAAAGCCTTGGCTAGTGGATGCAAGTAATTCCCTCTCATGACTCCATAGCCCAATGGATGGCACGGTCTTGGCCCATCCTCTTTGCTGAAACAGCCTGCTGTTTTGTTCCTTTCTTTCCATTGCTTTCCCAGTCCATGATCCCCTAACCAACCCAGCAACCCTTCAACCAAATCATTTTAAAACCCCCCTCTGTGCTTCATAACTAGCCTAACATCTCAATTCGAGCTTCAAAGATGTATCATTCTTAGCTCTATTTGGAGAGATCCCTCTCCGGGTCCAGGAGGGCTAGATCCTAGGGCCCCAAAGTGGTTCTGATGTTGTCTCATCTTTTGGTCTTGCCAATCTGGCCAAAACATGGGAACCCCAACAGGTTGATGAATCATTGTTGGTTTATCTACCTCCTCATGTTCCTGTTCTCACCAAATGAGCATTGTAGATATCCTACAATAAGTAAAATGAAGTATTAGAATCATTTTGAAACAAAAAATTTGTGTAATTTACGAGGAAAATATTTTTTTAAATTCATTATGGCGCCCCTGCACTTTACGCTTAGAGACAGTGCGTAGCTCCGCACGGGCTCTATGTTCCGCAGGTACCTAATGTATTACCTGTGGACCCCTGAGGGTGGATTTTTAAACCTATTTTCCTCCCAAAAATCAAATTTTGACCCTTATTTAAAAAATTGAATGGATGAAAAGCAAGAGAAAGAGGTTGTGGATTACCTGGAGCAGACGGTTTTCGATTTCGAGGGTCGGTTTTCCCAGAATCTTCTCCGGAGTGTTTTTTGCCAATAGCTCTAAAATCTTCACTTCAAACTCAAACGGTAAAAATGAACTTGAAAAAATCCTTTTTATATGTTTTTTCGAATAAATGAATTTTAAATTTGTTTATTTTTCACTTTAGAAAGTCGGTTTTTCAAAATATTTTTATTATTGAAACAAGTATGTTTAATTTTTCGAGTTTTTGTGCAGAATACCGGATTTTTCAGGAAAAATGATCATTTTTGATGAAGAGTATACATTTATCACTTTTTTGGGCTCTTTAAAAATTTACGAAAAAGCGAAACCATGGATTTCTCTTTTAAGCCCTTTTCAGACTCTCTAAAAATGAAAAGATTGTCGAGTACTTGACTATTCAAACTCGTTAAAGTAAATGAACGGTCATCCTTTCAGTATAAGTTTACCACTTTTCTGGATTGAAATGGACTCTCTCTTGCATTATTTTATCCTTTTTTCGGGCTTGAGAGACTAAATTTACGAAAAATTACACCCATGGAGTTTTCTTAAGTGTTTTCTTCTGACTCCCTAAAAATGAAAAACACTGAGTTTCTCCTACACTGGACTTGTTAAAATTTGATAGTACAGGACCTATCAATTACAAATAGGAACAGACCACTCCTTCTTAGGGTTCGATTTTAAACTAAGTTGGACTCATCCGAAGGATGAGCTTATAAACAAGCAAATGTTATCCTCCTCAAGCTTGTCAAAAATAAAGAGGTACTTACCATAAATGGTGGGGGAAAAGAGAGAAAAAATATTCATTTGTTACACTTTGATTTATGAAAGAATTATACCACTCTTGAACACGACACTTTTTGTCACACCTCCACCTGGGTTGGGAAATCCTTTTCCTATCAGTTAATCAAACCACATTGAAGGTCTTTAGCCAGTTTCTGGGTATTAGCTTAGGGAAACTATCACCAAACCATTTTCAGTGTCGTTATGTATTCAAGAGGACATTCAAACAAACCATTCATCTGCAAAAATTTGTCTCCATTCGCATTGACCATCCCTGAGTCAGTCCTTGCAAAAAATTTCTTCAAAACTTGATCTATGGTTCCTGGTCATGAGCTTGGTTATGACAGGTCACTTTCTATCGACAACAACTCATCATCTAGGAAGTTGATCTAGAATTATTCAATACCTTGGAATTTGCATGTCTTAATGGCAGATTTCTCGCCTTCGATGACAGGTTGCATCATTGACATTCGACCAAACGATTCCATGAAATGTTTGACTTCAGATCACTTATTCACATTTCATGGATTGTACTGAGCACTTTGAGAGCCATTGTCATTATTGATGGTTTCTCTCACAATTGTTAACAATTCACATCATTGACTGGTAATCAAGTGGTTTCTACCATGTTTGACTTCAACACATTTAATCACATGGATAGAATCGTACTAGTTCGGGAAGCAGAAATCAAGACCCTGGATCTAGTTTCCACCATCCAAGCTGCGGGGAGTTTTATTATTCATTATTCAATAGACTATTCATTACAGATGGCTGCGCCCATGCTGTGTTTACACTATTGATGTAATATTAAAATCATTTCTGTATCAGAACAAGTTTAGTTAGTTTTGATCTGAGTATGGGAATTCCTACCTCAGCGATGATATATATATATATATATATATATATATATATATATAGATTTGTGTGTGTGTGTGTGTGTGTGTGTGTGTGTGTGTGTGTGTTGCATTGAATTTTTTTACAGGGTTCTGACTGAGGTGTCCATAGGCTAATCCTTGAAATGATAAAGCACATCACTCTTCGAATACTCTCAGACTTTTCACTTTAGGGGGGAAATTTGTTACACTAAAATTTTTCACCATGACATTTTAGTACTCCCTTAGAAGTCCACAACATCAAAGTTCCTAAAGTCAAGCCTTGAAATTTAGAGAAAAGCTCATAAAAGTCTTAAAAACTCTTGTACCACAATTTCTCTTAGTATTTCCTGCGGTGCCGCACTTTATTGCTCTAAATCATGCAGAGCTAAATGCACTTTATGTTTACTAAAGGTGCGGACCCCTGTAAAAGATAAGAAAAGGCACAAGTAAAATCTAGAAGCTCAATTTGAGTCATTTTTGGAAGCTTCTAGAAACATTCCTACGATGGAAAGTCCACTCTTTTTAAGTTCATGTATCCCATCCATTAAGGAGCTAACCCCTTGATATAAGGAACTAATCCCTTTGAAGGAGGATTCTATCCCTTCTTGTATGGACCTGTAACTTCCTCTCTTTCATTGTAAAAAAAGGCATGGGGTAGCCTCGAAGGGTGACAATGGATGAATTGAACTTTTGGTATTATTGGAGGTGAAGTGTTGTTGAAATTTAGACCCTTTTAGTTGAGATTTTATGCGGGAAAGATTACATACTTGTATGTATCTTGGTTGAAAGAGTGCAAGGCTTGTAAGAGTAAAGGAAACACCTGTTTCGGACCCCAGGAAGGCTTGTATGACATCAAGGCGGACACGATTGTAAGGCTCTTCTTATTTAAGTTAATACAAATAAGTCCGTTTTTCTCAATAAGCTGTCAATTGATTGGTTTATTTTATGGATTCCTTGATCACCATAATAGATATGATTTATGAATACATGCTATGCAGGTGCTATTTGATGTTTTCTTGTTTGTGATTGCATATCTTCGAAGGCAACTCTTTCGGGCGACTGAAGGACTACTACTACAAACAAGCGTTGGATAAAAGATAGGTTAAGCCTTTATAGCATTTAATTATGAATCGCGATATATCTAGAGAAAGATAGATTTAATTGTCCATTTGTTGCTAGCTATCCGTAGGACACTTGGGAGGTCTGTCTTGTCCGCAAGAACGACTTATCCATCCAACAAATGGTAAGAGAAAGGTGAGAATTCTGAAAGATATTTATGATGATTTGGATGTTAGTTCAAATTTTGCATTGTTTTCATTGCAACCTTCTTCATTTTAAGAAGAAATCATATATGAAAATTTGGTGCAAGCCATGGATGAGGAAATTGAAGCTATTGAAAAGAATGATACATGGGATTTGGTGTATTTTCCAAAGGATAAAAATCTCATTGGTGTGAAATGGGTGTACAAGACGAAGTTGAATGAGAAAGGTGAAATCAATATATTTAAAGCAAGACTTGTAGCAAAAGGATTCTCACAGCAACTGGCAAGAGACTTTGGAGAAACATTTTCTCCAATAGGCAGACTGGATACTATAAGAGAAGTTCTAGCCACAACAACTCAAAAAAAGTGGAAATTATATCAGAAGGACGTGAAATCAACCTTCTTGAATGGAATTCTAGAAGAAGAAATTTATGTGCAACAAACTCTAGGATATGAAGTTGAAGGTAAAGAAGATAAAGTTTACAGGTTGAAGAAAGCGCTCTATGGACCGAAGTAAGAACCTAATTCTTGGTATAGTAGAATCAACAACTACATGATCAAGAATGGATTTTGCAAAAGAAACATTGAGCCTACCTTGTATACAAAGCTAACTGAGCATGGAGTTTTTTTGATTGTTTGATTATATGTTGATGACATGATTTTTACAGGATATCTTGAGTTAGATGAATTTAAAGTAACCATAAAGAAAGAATTTGAGAAGACAGTTCTTGGTCTCATGAAATATTTTCTTGGCATAGAAGTTGAACAATATGAAAAATGAATTTTTATTTTCCAAAATAAATATGCCAAATATTTGCTGAAAATATTCAGGATGGATAATTGCAAATTTGTCACTACACCAATTGAACCATGTACCAAGTTAAGTAAGGATGATGTAGGATCATATGCCAATCCAACTCTATTCAAAATATTGGTTGGCAGCCTCATGTATCCCCGACCTACAAGACTAGATATTATGCAAGGAGTGTGTTTGATTTATTGATTTATGGAGACTCCAAATGAAACACATTGGATGTCAGGAAAAATAATTTTGAGATACATAGCAGGAAATAGAGATTGTGGAATAATGTATGCAAGCACAGAGAAGAAGGATTGTATTGGATACATAGCTAGTGATTTTGTAGGAAGTTTGAATGATATGAAGAGCACTTCTAGTTATGGGTTGCATCTTGGTTCAGGTGTTATAGCATGGGCATCTAAGA
Organism: Pinus albicaulis; assembly: GCA_034641835.2. Taxonomy (NCBI): domain Eukaryota; kingdom Viridiplantae; phylum Streptophyta; class Pinopsida; order Pinales; family Pinaceae; genus Pinus; species Pinus albicaulis. Next base: position 24,052,833 of record CM076577.1, read on the forward strand.
AGCATCATATTGTAACTTTATATGTTGGGAACAACCCAACATGTCCTATATTTTGATGAAGGATCCACATTTTGTGGAGCAGAGCATGAAGTAAATATACCACACAGTGTTAAAAGGACTTCGGTGTAGGTCAAAGTCCCTCGTTGTTATAAAGCTCACTATTTTGTAATGGGTATTGGGAAATATTTTCTTGTTTTGAGGAGTCCTTTGTATTCAGACCATGGTATTATAACGATGTAGCCCTATGATTTAATTGTATAAATAGGGTGAAATAATAAGGAGAGAGATATCTTATCCTATGCTATCCTATCATGAGGTTTGGATCTGGATTTGTGTTATGGTTATATCTTTTTGATATATAGTTTGGGGTGAATAAGAGCATATAAAATTTAGTGTGCAGAGGCTCGAGTCTATAGCTTAGTGTGAAGGAAGCCTACAGCTTAGTGTGAAGGCAAAGAACTATTTTTTGATTGAAGAAACATTATTATAAGCAATATTTCTTGTGGACGTAGTCCACATTGGGATGAACCATGGTAATTCTAGTGTTTTTATGTGTCGATATGTGTATTTTCTTATTATCTGTTGTTAAATAATAGTTTTTCTAGTTGTATTTAACTCAACACAGTAAGGGTTTATGATTTTACATGACATGGTTAAGTTGATGGTTCATAAGGCATGTTAAGTGATTAATCTAAATGCAGTGAAGTATTTTATGAATGTTTAAGACAATATAACATAATAATACCACATCCTCACATCCCTCAATGTTTCACAAACCTGGTTCTACATCCTCCCATAGTCACTTTGGGTGAGATTGCGATCTGCTTGCATGTCGTTGCTAAAAGGGCCAGTGATTAAGGGTTTTGTTGGTGCGCAATAGAGTTTGAACCTGGGTCAGCCCAAATCAAGCCAATAAATGGTTCCATTGTTGGGACCGGGATTTTTTTGAGGTATATGTGGATGTGGAACCATTTGAAGAAGGAAGATAGTCCTAAAAGAGAGAGAATTTGCGAATAAAAAAAACAGAAACACTCGTTTGAAATCCAAAGCTTGGTTACAGAAGTATATTTTCACAGAGAATTATGAAATTTTCTTCGTTTCCTTTCCTATTGAGTTGTAATAGTAGATATCAAGGGTGACTAAAAGAAAGAATTTTTTTAAGAACGAAGAACCTACGGTGTGGACTCCTGAGCTGATACAATGACTCAATAGCACTTACAGTAGGATTTCAAGGGTTGTTGACTTCTAGATTGATAGCATATTGGGAGGATTAATTATTGAATTCATAGTAGACTCGACTGTGTCCTACAACTAAGCATAATTCCAATTCTTCAAACGACCACGAGGTAAGTATTTGAAATCTTTGAAACTGTGGATTAAGATGCTTATGTGTGAAACATGTGTTTTACGGATGCAATCATATTGCTAGTTTACTTATGTTTGGAATAAGAGAAAGTAAAGATGAGAAAGAGAGTGGAACAATGAAAAGTGGAAATAAATCCACATTAGATACCAGAAAGAGTTATCATGGACAAAATCCAAAGACTTTTGTAGACACTGATTCTAGTCCTATTTTGAGTGAATCTGAAAGTGAAAGAGAATAAATCCACCCCCAGGTAACTTCGAAATATTCCCCCTCCTAGCCTGAGAATTTTCGAAAGAAAAAATCCAGTAATAGGCAGGGTATATGTGCTTTCCCCACTCCCCCTACCCGTCCTACCCCCATCCCCCTCCCACCCCCACCCCCAAGAAGAGGTATGCCTGATGATATTAAGCTACCTATGTTCAGAGGAACTAGATTGGAGGATTGAGAGAAATTTTGGTTTTTATGTGAAGTTGTATGGGAAGAAAAGTAGGTCAATGATGAGAATATAAAGAAGGCGTACCTAGTTATGACACTGCGCGATAGAAAATGGACATGGTGTATGAATTTTTCCACTAATCATAACAGAATGCTTGGAGACATTAAAACAATGCTGGTTGGAGAGTTTAAGAATTTTATTTTTTATGTTTGTGTTTCCGCATATTTTATGTGCTCCATTTCTCGGTCATGTATAATTTTCTGACAAAAACAATTTTGAAAATTCATATTCATCATTGAGGTACTTGGATTGGTTTACTAGTTTACAAATCTAGAATTTTTGCAATTCTCTTGGAGAAAAATAGTAGTAATTTTATAATATTTTTTAGAACGTGTTAATGAGATTCAATTGCGTTGATTCCACTTGTATTGGGTCATAATATAATTAAAATTAATAAAAAAAACTACTCCATATAATTTCTGCTTGATTAGGTTAGGAATTTGGTAGGTTAACTAGCTCACTAATTCTTGAATTTCATTTTTTTAGGGTAGTAATTTTCTGCTATTTTTTAGCACATGTTAATAGGGGTTTTTTTGAGTGATTCCACTAGGAATGGAGTTCTAGGACATCATAATTAATAATATAAAAAAAAAATCCGATATCATTTCGATTTTATTTTCTTTGGAATTTGGAAAGTTATCTCACTCGTGTAGCAATCTTGTCACTCATGTAGCAATCCTACAACAATCTTGTAGCACATGTAAAATCGACTAGATATGCTCCAAAAGCTTGGTGTTTGTCCCTTAGGCTTGAATAATGACTCCTAGACTCTAAATCCATGATTTAAGGAAGACCAAAGACCACTTGTAATTTTCCTATTTACCCTTGCAACACATCTCAACAATTTGTGTTAATGGACAGATTTATGAGTTGGATAGCCCAATCATGATTTCTTTGATTACCAAATGAAGTATATAATTAAATATCTCAATGGATATAACCTATTTGGAATGTAGTGATTGATTAAATTATATTTCCTTCATGCATGTGAGATTAGTTTACTTTATTTTTTCTTAAGGTAGGGTTTACATTTCAAGCACTATTATTCCCATTCCATAGACTAGGTTTCCTTTTCAATTCAACTTTCACATTCTGTAATTAGGCTAGTGTTTGATTTCATGATATTTACGTCATTGCATTGGATCAACAAAAGAAGGACATATTTCATGCTGCACATATAGTGCCGACACCTCTTAATTTTGTACAAACCCAAGGTTGATAATTTAAGTTGGTATCCTTGGGAGTTGCAACATTCTTGTTGCAATATTGGGGTTCATCGCTTTTTGGTGCCATTGTTGGGGAGGTGTCAAAATATGCATTGTTTTATTCCCTAGTTGATTCATTTCTTCTACTTCATGCAGAAACATAAAATTGCATTAGGCATATTTCATTTCAAAATAGAAAAAATGTATTACATTGGAATTCTTAATCAATTTTTTTTAACATAAAAATTTTACTTCTCCAACACCAAACCCCCCATTTAATCACATGGTGCAATAAGAACCACATCACCATCCGCTTTTGTAGGTAGAAGAATAAGAGGTGGTAGAAAAGGTAGAATAAATGGATGTAGATGATGAAAATGAGGAAGATCCTCTTGGATTTCCCGTTCAAGATACTGATATCAATGTTCATATCAATAACGTCCCTCCATATTTCTTTCCCAACTTCCCTCGGATGAGGTTATAGGATTTTAAAACCTTTCTCTTTGAATTTGAAATAATTTTTACATCTTATGGTTACTTATTAAACACTCAAAAATTGATATTGTTTTCGGCAACATGGAAGGATAGAGCTCCTAAATGGTTCATGAGTTTAGGGACTAATTCAATAAGATCATGGAATGATATGCAAAAGACATTTCTAGAAAAATATAAAGATCTTGATCATAAATATGAAATATTTAGAATGAGTCAAAAATAAGATGAGAGCCTTGACGATATAATAGAGAGATTCATGTATAATGTTAAGAGGGAACATTTGCATCATTTAGGAATTTACTATTAAAATGTGCTAATTACTCCTGCATGAGGAGATGGCTAAAATTAGAGAGTTAGTTAACTAAGTGTTGAGTCAATTCGAGTTAAGTCATAGTTGAATTTAGTGTGTGGTTGCATGTTAATGTATTTTAGGTGGGTCGCTAGTTGGAAAATTATAAATACCCCTTACCAGGTTCATTGTAATTAATCAATTTTATGTGATCAATAAAAGAGATGCAACTCCTATTATTGTGTGTGTGAATTATTTGTGTTATTTTGTGCCTTAAATCCTATGCATGTCCAGCAAATTAGTACTAGAGTGATGTTACAAAGAGCCATGGGGAGCGGATGAGAAATAATCTGTGAGAGAGGAGACATAAATATTGTTTTTCTCTTGGTTGAGCTATAATGCACCTTGCAGTGATATTCACAGCGATATAACGCTCGTGGGCTTAATAAAGAGCCGTGTTATAGGTCATAACCTTACTGAGCTTTGCAAACATGCAAGTTTCCTTTGAAATTTGTAGTGTTAGAGGAGAGATGCAGGTTATCATTTTTGTGAAAGGCATTAACATGCATACCATCAATATCCCTCCAAACGCCTTAGAGAAAAGAGTATATTTTTTAAAAACTGTGAAGTAAACTTTCGTTGATTTATATGGTCACAAGTTATTTTTAAATCCAAAAGTTGTTTTTTATATATATTGAGTGGGGTTTTAAAAGTAGTAGTATGTAAATGATTTTAGAGTGAGTTTAGTATGAAATAAAAAGGAAAGTTTATTATAAAATAATTTTTTTTACATGAAAGTTTTTAAAGATTTTTTTTTTATACAAATATTTTTTTTTAAATATGATTTATATATTAAAATTTAATCAAGGCTATATATAAGGATTTTTTAATGTTTTATAAAAGAAGGATTTTGAAGAGAATTTTTGAAGAAATATGGGTTTCTCAAATTTCCAGCCCAAATTCCCACCGTTTACAGGAAAGGATTATGATGTGTGAGCTATTAAAATGGAGACCACATTGAAAGATCATGATGTTTAGGATCATGTCCAGTTTTGGTTTTCAGAACCTCAAAATGAAATAGAAGAACTATCCCTCACTAATGCAAAGAGGGAATTATGGAAGAAAGGAAAAAATAATAATGTACAAGTGTTGCAACTTATCCAGCAGTGAGTGGACCGAGCTGTGCTCCAGAAAATTATGATCACATATTCAACAAAGACAATATGGAATATGTTGGTGATAAGCTATAAAGGTATGAAAAAATTAAATATTGTTAAGTTGTAGAATATTAGGAGATATTTTGAAAGTGTGAAGATGAAGGAGACAGAGGACATCAATTCATTCATGAATCGGGTCATGACTATTGTAAATCAGTTAAAATATTATGGTGAAGATATTAAAGATCAAACATTGTTCGAGAAGGTCATCAGATCTTTGTCTACAAAATTTGATGTTGTGGTAGTAGCCATAAAAGAAGCCAAGGATTTGGAAAGACTAATAGTTGATGATTTTATGGGATCACTTCTATCACATGAGGCAAGGATAGACAGAAATCGAGATTCCACTTTAGAATCTGCTTTCAAAAGTTAGGTTTATATTTGAAGAGACAAAGGTCGAGGCAGAAGTAGATGGAGAGGCAGAGGACGAGGCAAAAGATATGGTGGTCAGAGAGATGCTCGAGAAGAGAATGAACATGAAATTTGAAGCAACAACAAAAATTTCAACAATAATCAAAGAGTTGAAAAGTTAAAGGTGAGATGATATTATTGTAATAAATTTGGTCACTATTCCCATGATTGCAAGAAGAGGATAGTTAATCAAGGAAACCAGAGAGATAATTCCACTATAGAGAATAATAACTTCATGGGTCTAGCTAGGCATACCATTCACAAACCTTCTGAAAATGTGTGGGTATTAGACAGTGGTTGCAGTAACCACATGACATGAAACAAGAATTTGGTTGCAAATTTACCAATCTATGAATACATAGGCGAAGTTGGGGACTGAAAATACTGTGGATGTAGATTGAAAAGGAGTGGTCAACATTCTAACCAAGCACGGGGAGCCGAAGAAAATATCAGAGGTATATTATGTTATTGATCTCAAACATAATTTGATAAGTGTTGGTAAATTGAAAGAGAAAGGATATAGAGTTATATTTCAAGTTTAAGAGTGTGTTATATATGGCAAGCCCCCAAGAAATAATCTGATAGAAAATCTGTAGATGACGAGGAGCATACTCTTTCCTCTAGTTATGAATTAAATTCATCAATTCAGTTCGTTTATAGTTGCATGTTCTAATGATTATTGGTTATGGCACTTTTGGTTTGGACACTTGCACTTTTCTTGTTTAATATTTTTGTAGTAGAAACAAATGGTTAGAGGATTACATCCCATGAAAAAACATGCTAGTAATTTTGAGTGTTGCATCTTGGGAAAGCAACACCATGAAATTTTTCCAAAGGAAGTTTCATATAGAGAAAAGTAGCCACTTGAGTTGGTGCATACGGACTTGTGTGGACCGATTAGGACACAACCAATTGGTGGAAGTTTTTACTTCCTCACTTTTATTGATGGCTATAGTAGAAAGACAAGGGTTTACTTCTTGAAGCAGAAGTATGAAATTTTTTCAAATTTCAAAGAATTAAAAGCCTTAGAAGATAACCAAATTGATTGGTAGATCAAGGTAATGAGGTCAGATCATGGTGGAGAATATGATTCGATCGGATTCCATGAGTACTGAAAACAACATGCAATCATAAGAAAATTTGCAACCTGGTACACACCGCAACATATTGGTGTAGCATAGAGAAAGAAAAAAAAAATTATGAACATGGAAAGGAGCATAGTGAAAGGAAGAAAATTGTCTAATGAGTATTGGGAAATATCATTTGCATGTGTTGTTTATGTGATAAACATATCTCCTAAAAAGAGTGTGATGAACAGAGTACCAGAAGAAGCATGGTGAGGTATCTCTTGTAGCGTATCTCATCTCAAAGTGTTTGGATGTGTAGCTTATGCACATGTGCCTAACCAGATAAGAGGGAAATTTAATGATAAAAGGGAAATTTTCATATTTACAGGTTATATTAAACATTCAAAAGCTTACAAATTGTATAGACCTGTTACCAAGAAGACCATAATTAGCAGAGTTTTTGTGTTCAAATAAAATGAGTCATGGAATGGGACTATAGAAAAAATAGTCAATGCACAATAACCAAGGATGGAAGAGGATGATGTAGCAGAAAAGGAGTAGATAGAATCAAAAGAGAACCAAACAGAGTCACACCAGAAAGGACTCCAAGATTTTCTAAGAGGCATGGATCTTCAAGAAGATCAACAAACCAAAATTCCCCCAGCATCTAATCAGGTGATGAATCAAGCAATAGTAAGAGAAAGGTGAGAATTCTGAAAGATATTTATGATGATTTGGATGTTAGTTCAAATTTTTCTTTGTTTTCATTCCAACCTTATTCATTTGAAGAAGAAATCATAGATGAAAATTTGGTGCAAGGCATGGATGAAAAAATTGAAGCTATTGAAAAGAATGATACATGGGATTTGGTGTATTTTCCAAAGGATAAAAATCTCATTGGTGTGAAATGGATGTACAAGACAAATCTGAATGAGAAAGGTGAAATCGATATATTTACAGCAAGACTTGTAGCAAAAGGGTTCTCATAGCAACTGGCAAGAGACTTCGGAGAAACATTTTCTCCAATAGGAACATTGGATACTATAAGAGAAGTTCTAGCCAAAACAACTCAAAACAAGTGGAAAGTATATGAGATGCATGTGAAATCAACCTTCTTGAAAGGAATTCTAGAAGAAGAAATTTATGTGCAACAAACTATAGGATATGAATTTTAAGGTAAAGAAGATAAAATTTACAGGTTGAAGAAAGTGCTCTATGGATCGTGTTGTGGTTCCCGTGATTTGGCAGATTCGGCAATACCAAATGACAAGACAACATCAAACCACTTTGGGATCTCAGGATCTAGCCCTCTTGGATCCAGAGAGGGATCTCTCTGTAAAGGTAAAGAAGTATATATCTTTGATGTTCAAATCAAGGTGTTAGGCTAGTTATAGGGCACAAGGGTTTATGTTTTGTTTGTTTGTTTGGTTGGGAAACATGAAAGAAGGGTTCAGTGTAAGGTAAAGAAATGAGCATAGAAGGATTTTCGGAAATGGGGAGATAATTCAAAGAGAACACAAGTCCATTGGGCAATGGGGTCATAAAAGGGTTTACTTGCAATTCAAATATCCAAGGCTTTCAAGGGGCTAGTCATCTAAAATAGAGGATCTCTTAAGATGATAGTATGGGATGAAAAATAAGGAAATGAATGGAAATGACAAGGAAAACCTACCAAGGTGACCACTTCGGAGTAAATCTAGGGACAGGGCATGCCTTAACCTCTATGATCAAACTCCTAATGAGGCTAACTCTGAAGACAACAATCCAGAATTCCTCCTGACTACTTTCAAACAATAGAAAACAGTTAAGTTTAACACAAAGTGAAGTCTAAGATCAGAGAAAGACTTGTAACCTTCTCTTCTTTTGACATTCAACTAAAAGGGATCTTAGAAAGTCTAACTGTTAGAAAGGAACCTAGGGGATAGGGCTAACTCTAAACCTCCCAGTTTCCCAATTCTTTCTGCTGAAACCAAACAAGAACATCCAAGAAACAAACTCTAAATTCATACATCAGTAAGCATGGAGAAACCAACTCTATACTGGTTAAATTATGTTGAATTTGTTCTTAGATACACAAATAGAAAAAAACATTGAAGATAAGAAAGTGCAGGAAGCATTAGGGTACTTGCAGTAGTATATCCTAAGCTAAAATTACTGATTCTTATCAGAGAAAATGAAACATGATTTATAACAGAGGGAAAACAATAACAAAGATAGAACACATCACCACTGATTTAGACCAGGATCTAATGAACATGCTTTTCATATTAGAAGAGTAAAACCAGTCACATACATCCTTTTCCAATAGCTTGATATCATCCAAAAATCATCTCCCAACCTATTGACAACTACTACTCACAGAAATCTAACTCAGTGAAACAATTTACAATCAGTGTTTTTACAATATCCAACCAACCAACGTTTTCAATGAATTTCTGAGGATTTCTTATAGGTGGAAGAGTGATAGTAGTGGTAGATAGGAATTAAATGATGCATTAAAACAAAGGAAGAGGAGTGTATGTAGCCCATTCAATTTTAACATCTCTGCATTAACTTTCAGTACCCTTTGGCTGAATCAGGGGTCTTCAACAAATTGATAATAAATCCAAAGGTATGTTCTTGGAGTACTCTCTGGCTGTTGGTACTCTGTTTGTCCTCTGAGACAAGAAAGGTTGAAGATTTGCCTTTCAGGTCTTCCATGCTTTGTAAATAATGCACTGATAGTTTTTAGGACTCCTTGTCAGAATAATAACTGTTATGGGCTTGATGAGGAATGGAGAATGCTGTGGGAACTTGTCCTTATTAAGAAAAAGAACATTCTGCTGATATGAAAGCACTAATATAACTTGTTTATGTTCTTTAAGCTTCATTAAGTCTTCTTGATCATTCTTAGGGTCTTCATCTGTGTCTTTATCCTTTTGAACACTGGATTATAAGCATTAAGTCTTCAAAATTTGGCTTTAATCCATTTAATATCTCACTGATACACTTTGTTGTTTCTTCTGACCTTTTTTTGTGAATATACAGGTTTTAGGGGCACTGAAGGGTTTGAATCAGGGTTTATAAACTGATATTTAATGAAAAACACGCTATTAACCTTCTCAGGTGTTTTCTCCTGCTACCTTTGGCTATGGAACTGGTATTATGTGCTCTATATCACCATAGCCATGACTATTGAGATAATGTAAACTCATGGCCCTTTGACACCTACAAAACATGATAAAAACATTAATAAAACTGGTGGGGGTGAGGAGAGCTGTTTCAGAGGCTCATGGGGGTGGTGGAGTAGCGAGGGAAAATGCGAGCACAATAGAAAAATGGGTAAAAAACCATGTCAGAAGGCAAAAAACAAGTTTGATGGGAGTCTGGTGCGAGGATAAATTGGGACCATTAGATCAGGATGATCAACGACTGTGATTGATTGATGGAGTCTTTTGAAAGTTTGGATGAGTGGAAAAGGGATGGGGGTGAGATTAGATCAGGGCCATTAGATTGGAACCAATCTACGGTGGAGATCGGCTGATGAAGTCATTGGGGAAATAGATGAGGAGTAATGAAAAGATATCCTAATATAACGTGGGCCGTTAGATCAGGATGATCTATGACTATGATTAAAAGTAAAATGATGTTGCGGAGGGTGGTATGGTGGAGACTGGAGTGGTTTTCGCATTTTATTTGGGCGGTAAGAAGTTTGCCTAAACAAAATGCGATACGATACACCTTTCAACGTGTGTCCTTTTAAAAACCGTCGGTTTCGCACTTTTTTTGGGGGTTTAACTGCAGGAACAAAAATTTTGCAAAATGGATCATCCGCCATTGGATCGAGGGCTCTAGATTCGTCGGTGTGGAAATATTGCGATGGGAAAGTTGCACGGAAGGGGCGATAGTGGAAAATAGGTGGCAGCGCGCGAGTGGATAGGTGTTTCACGAGGCGGGAGGTAGGTCCAAAAGGAGTTGGGTCTATCGGATTAAATCTCTATTGTAGGATATTTTGAATGGATGATCGAGATTAAAGGAAGGGGCGGAAAATTTTAAAAATGAGAAAAGGAAAGGCAGATGGACAGGCAGGGTGCGACGAAATCTGGGCCATTGGTTCTTGTGGATTCAATGGTCTGGATTCGTTTAAAATCTTAACGTCGGGTTTATGAAAAAAAAGGCTTGGGAAAGGTTTTTTAAGCCTTTAAGCACCTGTTTGCGGTGGTGAGGTTATATGAGGAAAGGGGCTGCAGCTATATGCCGGCAGGGGCTTAACTCCTTCATAGTGCAGAAAAGGGTGTTTTAGGCCAAAAAACAGGGATTTTTAGGCCAAAAGAGGGGTTCCGATAGGTACAAAGGTGGATTTTAAAACCAAATAAACTAAACTATAAGGTTTAAAAAGGGGGTTTTGATGATTTAGAGGTTTATTGAATTGTTTTTAGGAGTTTTTGTGAATGGAATAAGGATGAAAAATGGGGAATTTTGTGGGAATGAAATGGAGAGAATGGAGGCCTTTTGAAAACAACTTCTTTCAAAAAACAGCAGGGTTCATTAATGGAAACAGCCGTGAAGATTCTTTGAAGGCTAGACGACACATGGAGGCTTCAAGAATGATAGATTTTCAAAGGAAATGTTTCTCTTGGAGGCTCAAAGACATATTTAGCCACCTGTTTGCTTTGAAAAATTATTATAGATGGTTAACAGTGGCTCCACATGGGGATGACATCTTCTTGAAGGTGTCAAGAATCTCAGAAATAGTCTTTGGAAGTAGGCCAGATGCCTGGCACTTGACCATATTGTTCTTCTTTGATCAACTGTTACAAACATGATGGATATTATATCAGCAACAATACTTTCCCAAAAAACCTACCTACCCATCCTACTGTCCTAAATTTTTTTCTTCAAGGTGCATTTAGACTTGCAGACCTTCTTCATCATTATTTTTTATTGAAAGCAGAAAACTACTCTAATTCTACCCTTATTTCTCCATGAGACTAGATTAAATAGTTGGACTCATAACTTCTCTACCTAAACTAATATCTGCCAGGATTAAACTGTATGACAGATTTTCATCCTCTATATTCTAAAACAGAAATTTAAATACATACAAACCAGGATTAGACTGTCTGATTTGCTGTGGGTCCATGGAATAAAGACAAGTTGCACATGAACTGAAATTTGCAAAAAATTAAACAAAATTGTGAAGGCTTGAAATTCTGAAACTTAAGAGCATCCTTCCTTCTTTTTGTGACTCATATTTTGAGCTTTTTAGAGTCACATTTCTTTCTTCATTTCAGCTCTGGTTTTGATCTTGTTCGAGCTATTTATTCTTTCTTTCTTTGCTGGTTCAAGTTTTGAGCATGTTAGAACCAGCCTTTCTCTTTCTATGGCTCAGGTTTTGATCTAGTTTGAGTAATTCCTTTGGAGCTTCATAGGTTCAATATTTGAGCTTGTCTGAACCTTTCTTCTTATTTTTTTTATTTTTATTTTTTCAAACAAAACAAAGCAATGGTATGTACAGTGGAAGTGAAAAATTTAAACTGAACTTTAACAGTAATAATGCTTGAGCATCCTTCCATTGACAGGACCCCCAAACATATCTTTACCATCCAATTCTTGCAGAAAGAATGCATTGGGACCAATAGCAGATTGAATGATTTAAGGGCCTTGCCATAAACTGTCAAACTTGCCATGTTTACCCTTATCTTCTCTTCTAGAGTTCCATTTGAGTACCTTGTCCCCAATTTTGAAATCACAGGCCTTTTTTCTCTTATCAAACAACTTTTTGATGTTCTCTTGCACTTTCTGAGCTCTGTTGTAGACTTCTTCCCTTGTTTGTTGGAGATGTATGGTCTAATTGATTCTCCTTACCATGCTGTCTTCTTCTGACTGTATTTCTTGGACCATTTTTATCACTGGTACTCCCAAACTCGTAGGGAATACTACATCTGCTCCATAGACAAGCTGATAGGGAGACATTCCAATGGATTTCTTTGTTGTCAACCTGTATGCCCATAAAGAGTGCATTAACTTATTATGCCATGATTTTTTATTTTCTTCCAGAAACTTCTTGATTATGGTCACCAAATTATTATTTGATGATTTCGCCAGCGCATTACCTTGAGGGTAATAAGCAGTAGAATGACCAAGTTTAATTTAATACCTGCGAAAAAAATCAATCATCTTTTTGGAACAAAAGGCAGCAGCATTGTCAGTGATAATTTTCCAAGGGCAGCCAAATCTAGATAGGATATGGTCTTCAAGGAATTTTATGATGACTGAGTTTGTGGCATTCCTAGAAGGGATGGCTTCTATGCATTTGGTGAAATAGTCAGTGGCTGTGAGTATCCATCTATGTTGGGCAGATGAAGCAGGATGGATTTCCCCTATGAAGTCTAGGCCCCACTATTGAAAAGGAGCTTCAACAATGATTGGTTGTAAAGGTAAAGGAAGGAGTTTTCTTTTGCCCTCAAATATTTGGCATTTGTGGCAGGAAACTATCATTTTGTGGACATATTGGAAGAGGGTGGGCCAGTAATAGCCAGCTCTAAGGATTTTGTTGGCAGTGGTTTTCCAGTAGAGATGGCCTCCACACTCTCCTTCATGGAACTCATGCTTGATCCTCTCTACATCAACTTCAGGAAAAATTTTAAGCAATAAACCATTGGAATTTTTCTAATATAAACATTCATTTAAAATGCAATAATTTCTAGCTTTCAACTTTAAAAACATTGCCTTTGTCTTAGATAAATTAGGAGGAGCATTAATATTTACAAGCACATACAAGATATCAGCATACCAAGGTGAGTTTTGGAACTGTTCTTCCACGATCGGAGCTGGTAATCCCTCCTGTTCATCCAAAGCATCTACCATATTAATGTCAAGGGCTTGTAAATTAGATTCAGCCATTAATTGTGCTAAGCCTTGACCCTTGATGAGTTTAGTGGGTTTGAATTCCAAATCATACTCTAGTATCACAACAATCCACTTGCTTCTCTTGCCATCTGGATCTTGTGACAAAATGTCCTTCACCACTATGTTAGGCACAAAGGCAATAATATGGGAATGTAAAATATACACCCTGAAATATTTTAAAGCCTTTACCAAGGCATAGGCCTGTATTTCCATGATATTATATTTCAGAGGTGCATCTCTTAATGCCTTGCTGAAAAATGCAATTGGATGCTCTTGTCCCTCTGGATTTTTCTATAATAGGACAATAGCCATAGTATGTTCTAATGAAAAAGAGAATATGAGGAAGTCTTTAGTAAAATCAGGGCTGATTAGGACTGGTGCCCGGGTGAGTGCATGTTTAACCAATTCAAAGGACTTTTTGGCCTCTAGAGTCCACTTAACTCCTACTTCTTTCTTGAGCATATTTGTCATGTTTCTAAGGAGTTCTGCTAGGTTGGGTATAAACCTCCTCAAGAAATTAATCTTCCCAATAAAGGACTACAACTCTTTGATGTTTCTTGGGTGGCTGATCTGCAATATTCCCTCAACTCTTTTTGGGTCTATTTTAATCCCTTTTTCAGATATGATATGACCAAGAAGTTTACCTTCTTGGAGACCAAACACTGTCTTTTTGGGATTTAAAGATAGCCCATACCTTCTGCATTTCTCAAAGATTTTTCTCAACTATTTAAGGTGTTCTTCATCAGTTTTGGAATAAGCCGTTATGTCATCAAGGTAAATTACAATGAAGTACCCTATTTCTTCTGAGAATGTAATGTCCATGGCTCTTTGAAAGGTGGCCCCAGCATTCATTAATTCAAAAGGAATTTTCACATACATGAAAGTGCCCCAGGGAGTGGTGAAGGTTGTTTTAAGTCGATCTTCTGGGAGCACAAGGACCTAGTTATACCCTGAAAAGCCATCTAACAGAGAAATCCTCTTAGAACCAACTACCCTTTTTAGGATGTGTTCCATATTGGGCAAGGGGTAATTGTCTTTTAAGGAGGCTCTATTTAAGTTTCTAAAATCAATGCACAACTTTATTTCTCCTGTTTTTTTCCTTACGGCCACAAGGTTAGATACCCAATCTGAAAACCTCATAGGGACTATGATTCCGGCTTCATACATTTTCTTAATTTCATTTTCTACCAGAGGTAACTGTGCAGGGTTTATTCTATGCATCTTTTGCCTAAGAGGTTTCTGGTTTTCTTTCAATGGAATCTTATGCTGGATGATCTCTATGTCATAGGCTTTCAAATCTTCATAGCTCCAAGAAAAAACATCAACAAATTATTTAAATAAATCGATGTATTTCTATTTGATATGTGCTGGCAAAGTTTTAAACAATTTGATCATTTTAGGCTTATCTTTGCTGCCTATATTGCATTCTTCAACATCAGATTCGGTGTGTTCTATAGTGGGCTTCTTTGCCACATCATTAAAATCAAAGAGGTCTTCAAGAGGTGCTAGTCCTCTTGGTATGTTTTTGTCTTTGGATTGCAGTACCTCTATGTCTTCTTTATATGTTTTCATGTATCTTTCTATTTGGTTTTCAAATTCTCTGGCCAACATGTTTACTTCTACAGTAGGGGATGGTTCTTCTTCATCAGGGGGCTCTTTATCCAGAAATTTTTCACCGGACTTAGAGTCTGAAATGGGTAATTCAAACTCATTCCTACAAAGCAAGAAATACTCTATCTGTTTGTCACCCTCAAATACCTGCCAATATTTTTCATTGTCTGGTACTGCTGCTCTGTATTTTGTTTGAACAATGATCTGTTTGTCACTAAGTGGTTTCTGATATGAACTAGCAGCACAAGCCAATCCATTTGCAAGTATGTTTTGACTTCTAGGGACAAACACAATCTCATATTCTACAAATGTTTTCAACAGATCAATGGCATCATTTCTATATTCCCTTAATCTAGGATGTTTGGCAGTTTACTCTCCGTTTATTTGTTTAAATATCAATTCTGAGTCTCCATGAACAACTATCCTCTTAGCTCCTAGTTTTTTCAATAGATGCAGTCCTAAGAGGAGAGCTTCATACTCTGCTATGTTGTTTGTACATTTAAAGTTCATCTTGAAAGAATGACTCTCAGCATAATTGTTTTCAGTATTGTGCAACCATACCCTAGCTCCTGCATTCCTTTTAGTGTAAGACCCATCAAAGCTCATTCTCCATAAAGGATCGTTTACAGATTTGTTATCAGTTTCACCCTTAATGTCTTCTTATTTTCTGAAGTCAGCAGGCTGATGGGAAAACTGTTTTCTATAATCTTGATTCTGATTCTATAATTCTGCAAACTGTTCAAATGTTTCTCCTTTGTTTTCCTCAGTATCCAGAGCTGCCATTATGTTTATATTTGTGGCCTCTACTCTGTTGCTTGAATTTTTATTCTCTAGCTGTTGCTCATATGTAAACTCATCGTTGTAAATGATGAAAGAGTCTAGATCTGTGTGGACGGAGTAAAGGGGGGAATTTTATAGTTTCTCTGGGCTGCTTACCATGAATTTCATGTGTGCTTCCCTATATATTCTTCTAAGCTGGCTAAAAACAAGGATAGTGGCATATGTCATGTCCATTTGCATTGTACCTTGTAGCTTGGCACCCCATGATCTTGACAACAACATGCCATACGTAGGAGGTACATCAGCCGCCACAACATGCACTACCATGCACTTGGCTGGGATTTGGGTCAAATTTACACAGAGATCTTTGATCAAGCCCAAACACTTCACTCTGATAGAGTCAAAAGAATATAAGTCCTTATATGGTCTGGTTATCTCTAGGCCTAATTTTTCCATGATCACCTTTTGCATGAGGTTGTGTGAAGCTCCTGACTCATGCATAGCATTATGTAGGATTTTGTCATGGATATTTATATTGATATATAAAGGAGGCACTACTCCTTCCTAAAATTTCCCTTCAATTTTTGGGCCAAACAAGAGAGCTGGTTGATCATCATTTAAGTTGACAGAGTCACTGTTTTCTCCTAAGTTCAAAGCTTTCAAAATTTGACATTTATACGCATCTTGGGTGGCCAACTCAGTGAGAGGACCAAAAATTTTGATTTTGGCAATCTCAGTTTCCAGATTGAAAGGAGACTGACTCTTTGAAAGGTTCAATTCTGTCTTGTTGGTCACTGTTTTATTGGCAAAATCAGCTTGCTGATTATCACTATGTAAACTAGTTGAAACTATTTTTTCAGGACCATTAGCTGTAATGCTAGTGCCGCTAGATTCTTGACTTGGTTTATTAGTGGTTTGGATTTATTTGTCCTTGTTTTTGCCAGAACTCTCAGCTGCTATTTTGTTTCTTTCAATAGTCCCTTTAGGAGTCTTTTCAGGCCTTTTATTAATAGTGATTTCAGAGGTTTTTGGTTTGGGAGTTTCTAGGCTCTTTTTACTTCTAAGATCATATTTTAATTGGACCTACATGATGGAATTCTCGAATCTTAACCTATAGTATTCAAATTCTAACCCTTCCTCATCCCAATGTGTGTATGAGGTCTGATTGTTTTATGTGAAAAAGGTGTGATCTTGGTTATCCACTTCCATCATGTTTATAATTGTTCCCTTTGATTCTTCTATTATTCCCTCATCTTCATCAAGGAAATTCTCTTGGAATGGAGGTATTATTTGTTGGTCAGAATCCCTTTGTTTATTGGGAGGAGTGTTTCTCCTAAAGTTTTGGTTCTGGTTTTGAGATTGATTTCTATTCTGATTTTTGACTTGGACAACCATATCTTCCATCATTCTTTTTAGCCTCTCCATGTTTTTGGCTAGATTATCAAATTTTGGATCAGATGTAGAAGCTATGGTGTCTTCCCTATAGGTTACCTTCTTTTCAGCCCTCATCCTAGCTCTCTTCTCAATCAAGTTTGCTTCTACACTCACAAATCCTTTCTGCATATCTTCTAGAGTTGTATAGTCTCTCTCCCTTAGTTGATAGGCCATGTTGGCATCAAATCCTTCAGGGTATTTCACTAAGGGCATTCCTTAGGGAGGTTTCATGTGGGATGGAAGAGCATTGTAGACACTGTTAAACCTGGTGGAGTAATCATGAACACTCTCTCCTTGATTTCTTTTGAGATTTTTATACTCTGCTAATATTTGTAGAGGGTTTATCTCGATTTCCCATTTGTTCATGAAAGCTTGATGTAAGGAGGGAAGGTCATTCACGCTATTAGGAGCTAAGCCTTTAAACCACTTTTTAACTTCTCCTTCGAAAATTTGAACAAATATTCTCATCTTAATGGTTTCATCTTCTATTTCCATATAATCAAAAGAATCTTCCATCCTATCTACATGGTCTTGAGCTGTGGTAGATTATTTTCCAGTGAAATGGGGAATTTTAGACTACTAGTCATTGGGTAAAGGAGCCAGAGGCTGTGGTAACACTAGGGGAGGATACCATGCTGCCATGATAGTGTTTTGTGGGGGAAAAGGAGTGGCTTGGACAACAGGTATGTGAATGACATAAATGCTTGGACCATCAGCAAACTGTTGAGCAGATTTGGGGTTAGAGAGACCCAAGTTATGAATGAAATGGATGTCAGGAGGTGTTGATGGAGGAGTCCCTCTATCACTAATATGTTGACCACTCTGTGGTGATGAACTTGAAGGCTCAACATTTGTCTAATCTATACCACTGAATGACTTAGTTCTTGGTAAATTACTTGGTAAATCTAAGTCAATTGAGTATCTGATAGAGCTGCAAATTTTTCAGGTGCTGAGTTAGCTCTATGAATGGGACTGAAAATAGTTGGATCCCTAGATGTAGGAGATTTCCTAAGAATTATCTCTGGATTTTCAACTATTTCAGGAGGATTTGGATCAAAATAAGCTCTAGTATGGATTGTTATTGAAGCAGTATCTTAAGTATAACAATATTTAAGAGGCAGAATATCCTTAAACAAAGAAGCTTAATCCTATGTGTTTCTTTTGGTATGGATGATGTTGTAATGAAACTGGTCTCCCAGTGGAGTCTTGTGAAAATAGAGATAATCAGAAGGCCTATTGATCACTGGTGGAGTCTTTTAGTCATTTAGGAACTGTGGAGTCACCAGGTGGAGAGTTTTAAAATGTTTTGAAGCAGGCTGCTATCCACCATCAGCAATCTATACCAAACCAAGGCTAATTTGGTCTTATTTGAGTTCTTAGAGATGTTTCAAGGAGTGTTTTACTCAAAGGTCCCCAGTGTAGTTTCCATTATGTTGTGGTTCCTGTGATTTGGCAGATTTGGCAATACCAAATGACAAGACAACATCAAACCACTTTTGGGATCTCAGGATCTATCCCTCCAGGATCCAAAGAGGGATCTTTATATAAAGGTAAAGAAGTATATATATTTGATGTTGAAATCAATTTGTTAGGCTAGTTATAGGGCATAAGGATTTATGTTTTGTTTGTTTGTTTGGTTGGGAAACATGAAAGAATGGTTCAATGTCAGGTAAAGAAATGAGCATTAAAGGATTTTCGGCAATGGGGAGATAATTCAAAGAGAACACAAGTCAATTTGGCAATGGGGTCATAAAATCGTTTACTTGCAATTCAAATATCCAAGGCTTTCAAAGGGCTAGTCATCTAAAACGGAGGATCTCTTAAGATGATAGTATGGGATGAAACAATAGGGAAATGAATGGAAATTACAAGGAAATCCTTACAAGGTGACCACTTTAGAGTAAATCTAGGGACAGGGCATGCCTTAACCTCTATGATCAAACTCCTAATGAGGCCAACTCTGAAGAAAACAATCTAGCAGTCATCCTAACTACTTTTAGACAATAGAAAATAGCTAATTTTAACACAAATTGAAGTCTAAGATCAAAGAAAGAATTTTAACCTTCTTTGCTTTTGACATTCAACTCAAGGGGATCTTAGAAAGGCTAACTATTAGAAAAGGAACCTAGGGGACATGGCTAATTCTAAAACTCCCAGTTTCCCAATTCTTTCAGCTGAAACAAAACAAGAACATCCAAGAAACAAACTCTAAATTCATACATCAGTAAGCATGGACAAACCAACTCTATACTGGTTAAATTATGTTGAAGTTGTTCTTAGATACACAAATAGCAGAAAAAATTGAAGATAAGAAAGTGCAAGAAGCATTAGGGTACTTGCAGTAGTATATCCTAAGCTAAATTACTGATTCTTATTAGAGAAAATGAAACATGATGTATAACAGAGGGAAAACAATAACAAAGATAGAAGACATCATCACTGATTTAGATCAAGATCCAATGAACATGCTTGTCATATTAGAAGAGAAAAACCAGTCACATACATCCTTGTTCAATAGGTTGATATCATCCAGAAATCATCTCCCAACCTATTTACAACTACTACTCACAGAACTCTAACTCAGTGAAACAACTTACAATCAGTGTTTTTAAAATATCCAACCAACCAACATTTTCAATGAATTTCTGAGGAGTTCTTATAGGTGTAAGAGTGATAGTAGTGGCAGATAGGATTTAGATGACGTATTAAAATAGAGGAAGAGGAGTCTATGAAGCCCATTCTGTTTTAACATCTCTGCATTAACTTTCAGTACCCTTTGGCTGAATCATGGGTCTTCGACAGATTGATAATAACTCCAAAGGTATGTTCTTGGAGTACTCTCTGGCTGTTGGTACTCTGTTTGTACTCTGAGACAAGAAAGGATGAATATTTTCCTTTCAGGTCTTCCATGTTTTGTAACTAATGCACTGACAATTTTTAGGACTCCTTGTCAGAATAATAACTGTTATGGGCTTGATGAGGAATGGAGAATGTTGTGGGAAGTTGTCCTTCTTAAGAAAAATAACATTCTGCTGATATGAAAGCACTGATATAACTTTTTTATGTGCTTTAGGCTTCATTAAGTATTCTTGATCATTCTTATGGTCTTCATCTGTGTCTTTATCCTTTTGAACACTAGATTATAAGCATTAAGTCTTCAACATTCAACTTTAATCCCTTTAATCTCTCACTGATACACTTTGCTGCTTCTTCTGAGCTGTTTTTGTGAATATATAGGTTTTAGGGGCACTGAAGGGTTTGAATCAGGGTTTATAACCTGATCTTTAATGAAAAACATGCTATTAACCTTCTCAGGTGTTTTCCACTGCTACCTTTGGCTATGGAACTGGTATTCTTTGCTCTATATCACCATAGCCATGACTATGGGACAGTGTAAACTCATGGCCCTTTGACACTTGCAAAACACAATAAACACATTAATAAAATCGGTGGGGGCGAGGAGGACTGTTTCAGAGGATGATGGGGGTGGTGGAGAAGCAAGGGAAAATGCGAGTGCAGCAGAAAAATGGGTGAAAAATCATTTTGGAAGGCAGAAAATAGGTCTGATGGGAGTCTGGTGTGAGGATAAACTGGGACCGTTAGATTAGGATGATCAATGGCTGTGATCACTTGATGGAGTCTTTTGAAAGTTTGGATGAGTGGAAAAGGGATGGGGGAGAGATTAGATCAGGGGCGTTAGATTGGAACCAATGTACGACGGAGATCACTCGATGAAGTCATTGGGGAAACAGATGAGGAGCAATGAAAAGATATCCTGATATAATGTGGGCCGTTAGATCACGATGATCTACGACTATGATTAAAAGTAAAATGATGTTGCGGAGCATGGTATGGCAAAGACAGGAGTGTTTTTCGCATTTTATTTGGGTGGTAAGTGGTTTTCCCAAAAAAAATGCGGTATGATACACCTTTCAACACGTGTCCCTTTAAAAACCTTCGGTTTCACACTTCTTTTGGGTGTTAAACTGCAGGCGCAATTTTTTTTTGAAATGGATCATCCACCATCAGATCGGGGGCTCCAGATCTGATGGTGTGGAAATACTGCGATGGGAAAGTTTCACGGAAGGGGTGATAGTGGAAAATAGGTGGCAATGCGCGAGTGGATAGGTGTTTCACGAGGTGGGAGGTAGGTCCCAAAGGAGTTGGTTCTATCAGATTAAATCTCGACCGTAGGATCTTTTGAATGGACGATCGAGATTAAAGGAAGGGGCGAAAAATTTTAAAAAGGAGAAAAGGAAAGGTATATGGATGGGCAGGGTGCGACAAAATATGCATCGTTGATTCTTGTGGATTCAACGGTCTGGATTCGTTTAAAATATTAACATCGGGTTTATGAAAAACAAAGGAAAAAAAAGCTTGGGAAAGGTTTTTTAAGCCTTTAAGCACCCGTTTGCGGCAGTGAGGTTATATGACGAAAGGGGCTGCAGCTATAAGCTCACAAGGGCTTAACTCCTTCATAGTGCAGAAAAGGGTGTTTTAGGCCAAAAAACAGGGATTTTTAGGCCAAAGGAGGGGTTCCGATATTTACAAAGGGGAATTTTAAAATGAAATAAAGGGAACTATATGGTTTAAAAAGGGGGTTTTGATGATTTAGAGGTTTATTGAAGGGTTTTTAGGAGTTTTTGTGAATGGAATAAGGATGAAAAATGGGGAATTTTGTGGGAATGAAATGGAGAGAATGGAGTCCTTTTGAAAACAACTTCTTTCACAAAACAACAGGGTTCATTAATGGAAATAGCCATGAAGATTCTTTGAAGGCTAGACGACACATGGAGGCTTCAATAATGATATATTTTCAAAGGAAATGTTTCTCTTGAAGGCTCAACGACATATTTAGCCACCTGTTTACTTTGAAAAATTATTATAGGTGGCTAACAGACCGAAGCAAGAACCTAATGCTTGGTATAGCAGAAACAACAACTACATGATCAAGAATGGATTTCGTAGAAGAAAAATTGAGCCTACCTTGTATACAAAGCTAAACAAGCATGGAATTTTTTTGATTGTTTGATTATATGTGGATGACATGATTTTTACAGGTGATCTTGACTTAGATGAATTTAAAGCAGCAATGAATAACGAATTTGAGATGACAGATCTTGGTCTCATGAAATATTTTCTTGGCATAGAAGTTGAAAAATATTAAAAATGACTTTTTATTTGCCAAAATAAATATGGCAAATATTTGCTGAAAATATTCAAGATGGATAATTTCAATTTGTCCCTACACCAGTTGCAACATGTACCAAGTAAAGTAAGGATGATTAAGGATCATATGTCAATCCAACTCTATTCAAAATATTGGTTGGCAGCCTCATGTATCGCCGACCTACAATACCGGATACTATGCAAGGAGTGTGTTTGATTTCTAGATTTATGGAGACTCCAAATGACAAACATTGGATGTTAGGAAAAATAATTTTGAGATACATAGCAGGAAATAAAGATTGTGGAATAATGTATCCAAGCACAAAGAAGAAGGATTGTATTGGATACATAGATAGTGATTTTGTAGGAAGTTTGAATGATATGAAGAGAACTTATGGTTATGTGCTCCATCTTGGTTCAGGTGTTATAGCATGAGCATCTAAGAAGCATCATATTGTAAAATTATATGTTGCTAGAAACCCAACTTGTCCTAGATTTTGATGAAGGATCCGCATTTTGTGGAGCGGAGCATGAAGTAAATATACCACACAGTGTTAAAAGGACTTCGGGGTAGGTCGAAGTCCCTCCTTGTTATAAAGGTCATTATTTTGTAATGAGTTTCGGGACATATTTTTTTGTTTTGAGGAGTCCTTGGTATTTAGACCATGGTATTATAATGATGTAGCCCTGTGATGTAATTGTATAAATAGGGTGAAATAATAAGAAGAGAGATATCTTATCCTATCCTATCCTATCTTGAGGTTTGGATATGGATTTGTGTTATGGTTATCTATAGTTTGGGGTGAAGAAGAGAATCTACAGTTGAGTGCGCAGAGGCATGAGTCTGTAGCTTAGTGTGCAAGAAGCCTGTATCTTAGTGCGAAGGTAAAGAACTATTTTTTGTATGAAGAAAAACTATTATAAGAAATATTTCTTATGGACGTAGTCCCACATTGGGATGAAACATGGTAATTCTAGTGTTTTTATGTGTTGATGTGTGTATTTTCTTATTATCTGTTGTTAAATAGTAGTTTTTCTAGTTATATTTAATTCAACATAGTAAGGGTTTATGATTTTGCATGACATGCATGGTTAATTTGATGGTTCATAAGGAATGTTAAGTGATTAATATAAATGTAGTGAAGTAGTATATGAATGTTAAAGACAAGATAACATTATAATACCGCATCCTCACATTCGTCAAGGCTGCACAAACCTGGATCTGCATCCTCCCATAGTCACTTTAGGTGAGACTGCAATATGCTTGCATGTCATTGTCAAAAGGACTAGTGATTAAGGGTTTTGTTGGTGTGCAGTAGAGTTTGATCCTGGGTCAGCCCAAATCAAGCCAATAAATGGTTCCATTGTT
Source organism: Pinus albicaulis (assembly GCA_034641835.2). NCBI lineage: Eukaryota > Viridiplantae > Streptophyta > Pinopsida > Pinales > Pinaceae > Pinus > Pinus albicaulis. The sequence continues at coordinate 24,076,633 of CM076577.1, forward strand.
GGGATCGGGATCTGTTTGAGGTATATGTGAATGTGGAACCATTTCAAGAAAGCAAAAAGTCCTAAAAGAGAGAATTTGCAGATCAAAAAAGTAGTAACCCTTGTTTGAAATCCAAAGCTTGGTTACATAAGTATATTTTCACAGACAATTACGAAATTTTCTTCGGTTCCTTTCCTATTGAGTTGTACAAGTGGATATCAAGGTTGACTAAAAGAAAGGATTGTTTTAAGAATGAAGAAATACAGTGTGGACTCTTGAGCTGATACAGTGATTCAAGAGCACTTACATTAGGATTTCAAGGGTTGTTGACTTTTGGATTGATGGAATCTTGGGAGGATTCATTATTGAGCTCATAGTAGAATCGACCGTGTCCTAAAACTAAGTAGAATGACGATTCTTCAAGGAATGCGATGTAAGTATTTGAAATCTTTGAAACTGTGGATTAAGATGCTTATGTGTGAAAAAAATGTTTTACGGATGCAATGAGATTCCTAGTTTACTTATGTTTGGAATAAGAGAAAGTAAAGCCGAGAAAGAGAGTGGCACAACAAAAAGTGGAAATAAATCCCGGATTAGATACCAGAAAGAGTTATCATGGACAAGATCCGAAGAATTTTGTAGAAACTGATTATAGTCCTCTTTTGAGTGATTATGACAGTGAAAGATAATAAATGCACCCCCAGGTAACTTCGCAGTATTTCTCCTCCCAGCCTGAGACTTTTACAAAGAAAAAAACCAGTAATAGGTAGGGTATATGTGGTTTCCCCACTCCCCCTACCCCTCCTACCCCTAATCACCCTGTGCCCTACCCCCCCCCCCCAAAGAAGAGGTATGATTGATGATATTAAGCTACCTATGTTCAAAGGAACTCGATTGGAGGATCGAGAGAATTTTTGGTTTTTATGTGAAGCTGTATGGGAAGAAAAGTAGGTCAATGATGAGAATATAAAGAAGGCGTAGCTATTTACAACATTGCGCGATAGAAAATTGACATGTTGTATGATTTTTTCCACTAATAATAATAGAATTCTTGGAGACATTAAAACAATGCTGGTTGAAATATACTGGAGTCAAAGTTTCAATCGTAGTGCATCACTAAGTTGAAATAATTCAAGCAGAAATATACTGTGTCTGTTTGGGAGTTAGATCAAATATTTAATCTGCTATTTTATTAGGTAATATTTGACATATCTCCACAACAACATCAAGAATGGTTCATAGTTTTGCTGTTACCACATATCAGATTTCCATTGACGCAAAAGAAGATAGGAATTCAAGCTGAAGCTCTGGAGATTGCAATGAAGTTGGAAGCTACACCTATAGGATATATTAATGAATGTATGTAGCAAATCCAAATCTAGCTGGGGAACCTGAACTTATAGCTACAATATATCAATAAAGGTAAATAAGTTAGAGAAGAAGTGCAGTGTGAAAAGTGTATAACGAGGGGGCATCATAAAGAGCAGTTCCCTGTCTTCCGAGATTATATAGATAGTGGGGCACCAAATCCCTTGAACATAGGATCCAACCTGTGGCGTGAAATATGCATGAATAGAGGCCAATATCTCTCATAGTTATGTTGCCTATTGCATAAATATCTAGAGACTCCAAAGAATCTATTTTTCAAATTATGTAAATATGTAGGACACGGTGAGAATAATTGTCAAAGCTATGTCCTAATGATGGAGAAAAATGATGAAACTTATAGAATACAAGTATAAAATAATGGACATGAGGATAATGGACAATGTGATGGTTGAGGATATTACGAAGGAAGAGGTTGAGGATGTGGATTTGGTCGAGGACGTGGACAAATCATTTTCTATAACTGCGGACAACGAGGTCATTTTGCAAGAGATTTCCAAAACCCCTCTACGACATGTAAGTATTGTAAGTCCTCTGACCATGTAATTGAATAATTTCCTTTACTTATGGTGAATATGCAAGAAAAAAGGAATCAACAGCTGACGAAGAATATTCATATGATGACCGCTAAAAGGAGTACCAACGAACTTTGAATTAATATTGTTAATAGAAGTGGAGCTACGAATGGTAGTGATCAGAAGGATGGAAAGAAGGAATTTGAAAATATAGGTGCATGGGTTAGAAATACTGCGAAGAAATTTCATATTTTTGATATTCAGAAAGAAAAAGGAGTATTTATGGAAGCAAAGTGAATTTTTATGGACGTTGGAGCTTCGACCTCCAGTGCACAGCCAAACCCTAAACATAGAAGTAACTACGATGTATCATCAGATGTGATGCATAACAGAGTTCTGACACATGATAGAGCTCTGACAAAAGATCGGGATGTTGTTGGGAAAGGCCCAACTTGGTCCAACTTTGGTCAAACGGCTCTGCAACTCAAGGAGAAGAGTGTGTGGTACATCGATGATAAATCAACCCCGTCGAGATTATTTTGTTATTTTTGAGTTCGCCCATGGTATGTGGACCATGGTATTTTAAGATTTAAAGGATATATAAATTTATCTCATATTGATTCAATATAATGATAGAATAGAAGAGAAGATATACATGAATTGAGTCTATAATTTTCATTATTTTCTATGTTTTGTGCCAAAGAGAAGGCTCCACAGCTGAGTGCACAGATGCCTTGGTCTGCAACTATGTGTGTAGATCACCTACGGTTGAGTGCGTGCAGTCCTTGGTCTGCAACTGTGTGTGCAGATCACCTATAGTTGAGTGCGTGGAGGCCTTGGTCTACAGTTGTGTGCACAAACCCTCGCAACTGTGTGTGTGGGGTGAAGAAGGATTGTATTGAAAAGATTCATCATTAATAAAGAGAAGGAAGGTTCTTAATTATTTCTATGTTATTTGCGTAATATTTTTATTATCTATATTTGAAGTTGTTTCATGCATCTTGAAGTAATGTATGTTATTTTATGCATAGAGAGGTTTGCCATATTGTTTATAAGTGTTATATTGTACTAAATATTACATAAACCCGTAGTGTTCAGTAGTATTAAGTGATGAATAAAGCATAGACTGTGAAATATATAACTACCTCCACGCAGTACAAAAGAGCATAAGAAAGAATTTTAGGAGTAAATCCACATCTGATTGTCCCTCTGGATGTAGAAACCTAGTTTTTTCATCCCCAAATATTGCCTCAGATGAGACTGCGATCTGCACTGTAGGTTGTTGCTGAAAGGGCTGGTAATAGAGGGTTTTGTTAGTTGCACGACAACTCCAAAACTGGGTCGAGACCCCTTTGAACTAAGAAATAGTTTGGATCTGCACATTATGGTGAGTTAGCATCCTTGGCTCTCACTTATTTTATTTGAGGGTTATTGCAAAGTAGTTGATTTCAAGGAAGAATTTCACCGAGCATCTATCCACGAGTATAAGGACCCTGAAGAAGTCATGTACCCATTACCAAATTTGGTCCATTATCTTGATATTACGCAGGTCATAAGTCGTCAGCCAGTTGATTGGTTGTCTCCACCTGCTAGAGGAGCGGAGATAGAATAAGAAGGAACCAGTGGGATAGATACCACCGCAAAGAAAGACATTGTAATAGGAAAGAAAACAAGGAAGTAGACTGGAAAAGCCACACAGAGGAAAATAGGAAAGTCATAGAGAAGGAAACTAGAAAAGAAATCGAGAAGGCCACAGGACAAGACATCGAGCAAGAGACAAAAAAGGTCAGTGAAGAAACAAAATGCACATATCAAGAACAGGGAAGTTATAACCCTTTCGATAATACAAAGACAATAGATTCCAAATTAATTTTGAAGATAAGTGTACCGCAAACATTAGGTGTGCGGAAAAAGCATAAGTTAGTTAGATTGGAGGGTGTAGAATTGATGAGCCTCACTGAGAGGGACATTGATGAGATCAGTGATAAGGTGAAACATGCCACTAAAGAGATATGGGGCAACGTTGAGGATAAATACAACATTGTATTGACAGGAGTTGAGAAGGGACTCCAAGAACTAAAATTACTCACACAGACAACAAGACTGTAGGAAAAACCTGCCACTTAGACAGTTCAACTGAGTGTGGTACGAGTGATCTAGCAAGCGCAACCACTACACCAATTAGAGATAACTACTGAGGTTCACGTTTTGTAGGTACTTGGAAGGGCGATGCATTTTGAGGATGCATAGGATCGTGTGCATACCAAGCATTGGAAAAACCTTAATTTGAAACTTGCTATGCTTCCCATCTAGATGCTGCATCAGTTCCACCAGGGCGTCACAGATGAGTTGAAGGTTTGCGAGAAGCACACCTTGAATATCACTGAGGAAATAAACTAGGAAAACCAAAACGTCTTCAAATAAATGAAAAAGGCACTCCAAGACAAGGATGAGGAAACTCATAAAATACATAAATTGGAGGAAATTATCACTAAGACTTGTAGCGAGCATCTAGTCTTAAAGGTTAAAGCCAAGGACACCCAACAAAAAATATTGCAAAGCTTGCCACTAGAATCAAAGAGTCCAAGAATGAAATGGACAAGGTAAAACTTGAGCTTTAGATGCATATCACTAAGTTGTAGATAAGGTTGCAGCCAGCCACACCGCCAAAGGTGTGTGAACATCGGGAAGCATATATGAAGGCAACATTAGCAGGTATCTCCACCACAGTCCAGGACTTTAGAAAATTGTTCAAGGACATAATGGAGATTTGGACCTCGCTGCAGGAGGATCCAAACATTTAGTAGATTGAACCGGAGATACAATAGAAGAAAAAGAAATTGGATGAGATCAAGGTCATTATGAGGACTTTAGAACCAGTGCAGCGGCTTTCTTGCATTACAGAAGGGAAAAAACTACAGATCTAGATCAAGGATTTACGTAGGAAGGAGTAGTTGATCACAACATGAACACAGTCATGGCAGGATGAAGCCATGCAAATATCTCAGATAGCTGATGCGAAGCTGAAAGAGATGCACAAGAAGTAGAAATATGTGCTTCAGAAGGTCATTGGGCCAACATCAAAGAAGTTACTAAAGGAGGTGCACCAAGAAGAGAAGTTGTTTGCAGAAATAGTTCAACCTTTGAGGGCAACCTACACCAACATCACCGAAAAGGTTCAAGGTGCACCAATTGAGTGACTTGGGACGAGTCACATGTGAGTGTTGGGGGCATGTTGGGTGAGGCCCAACTTGGTCAAATTTTGGTCAAAGGACTCCACAACTCAAGGAGCGGAGTGCATGGTCCAATGAGGATAAATCAACCACAAAAATATTATTTTTTTAGTTTTGAGTCCTCCCATGGTATGTGGACCATGGTATTCTAAGATGTAAAGGCTATATAATGTGATCTCATATTGATTCAATATAATGATAGAATATAAGAGAAAAATTCCATGTATTGATTTTGTAATTTGCATTATTTTCTGTCTTGGGGCAAAGGGAAGGCTCCGCAGTTGAGTGTGAAGAGGCCTTGGTCTGCAGCTTTGTGTGTAGACCACCCGCAGCTGAGTGAACAAAGACCTTGGTCTGTAGCTGTGTGCGTAGACCACCAATAGCTATGTGCATGGGGTGAAGAAGGATGGTATTGAAAAAGATTCATCATTAATAAAGAGAAGGAAATTTTTGAAGTATTTATGTGTTATTTGTGCAATATGTTTATTATCTATATTTGAAGTTTTTTTATGCATCTCAAAGTATTGTATGTCATTTTATGCATAGAGAGGTCTGTCATATTGTTTATATGCATTATATTATACTGAATATTGCATAAAGGCACATTGAATAATAATATTAAGTGATGAATAGAGAATATATTGTGAAAGTAGATAAATGCGTTTGCACATTGCAGAATAGCATAAGAAAGAAGTTTAGCATTAAATCCACATCCTATTGTCCCTCTCGATGTAGAAACCTGGTTCTGTCATCCTGCAATATTATCTCGGGTTAGACTGCATCTTGCACAGTAGGTAATTACAAAAGGGGCCGATAATAGAGGGTATTGTTGGTTGTGCAACAAATCTGAACCTAGGTCGAGACCCCTTTGAGTCAATAGATGCGACAAGCCAGGTAAGTACTTTAAGGTATTTTATATATACTTGTATGAAATTGTTAAGGGATCAAAAGGTTGTAGAAGTGTTGCAGGAGTTGATAGATTCATGTGCATCAAAAGTAACACCGTGAAGTCAGATGCATGTAGTTAATAATTTGCATTGAAAGAAGAGAAATGGAAGACAGATGAGGCTCAATGCACAGACAAGAGAATATGAGATGGACCAAGTTATTCTTGGTCTGGGATCTAATGCTAATGTCTTGATGAAAAAGACATGGGAATTGATGGGTAACCCAAAGCTACAATGGTCACCTATTCAGTTAAGGATGGAAAATCAACAAAATATCTTTCCTATGGGAAGATTCTAGGTGTCACAGTGGATATTGAAGGAGTTCACACTAATTTTGATTTTTAAGAGATAGAAATCATTGATGACAATAATCCTTATCCTGCATTGCTTGGACTTGACTGGGCATTTGAAACTATGGCCATAACTAATCTAAAGAAGCTACATATTATATTTGAAGGAAACAATATGAGAGTGATTGTTCCCCTGGATCCATCAGAAGGAGCAAGATACACATAACCAGTCAAAGAAGAATATTCTACAGTAGACATAAAAAACATTTATCAAATGAAAATAAAGGAACTAGATTAGTCTAACCCTAATGAAGAAGGCCAGTTGAGTTGGGAGCGTGATAGTTCTTGCAATTCAAACTAAAAAAAGGAGTTGGAGAATTGGCATAATAGGTTGCATGAAGTATCCACAAGGAATTGTTTAAGAATTACCAAATTAGTTTGTTATATAATGTATGAGGTATCTGAACTGCCTTCTTATGATGGCATAGGATATGTCAATACTTATCTTAATGATTATAAAGAACAAGTTCCATAAAATAAAAGGTTGTTAGACTTGGATATAGCCCCGAAAGCTATCCCTTCTAGATGGTAGAATGCACACAAGAAGAATATAGGAGGTTGGCAAGAATGTCAAAGACTGATGTGGAGAAGGTTTGGACAGATAGAAACATAAATGGAGATAAAATATTGTTGGAAATACTGAGAGGGGGGGGGGGGGGTGAATCAATATTACTTTCAATTAGAGAATTAGTTAATCTTCAATTATTATCAGTGTTTGTACAATGATAGCAAAAAACAAGAGGAACACAAATGCACATATTTTTTAAGGTGGCAACCCACTCCGAGACAAAAACCACCTAATGCTTTTCTAATAATTCTTTAGTATTCAACTTCAATTGAAAATAAAGATCCAACTTCCTAGAATCTAGAAAAGCATTCTTCTCCAGCTCCCACTGGATAGATGCTCCAACGCCTGAGATTATTCAGTAGTCAACTGAATGGATGCCCCAACAACCAATGAGCTACAACTCACCCTAGCACCACCTTACCACCCTATAGAAGAATAAAAGAAGAATGGACTCCTGTACCAGGGAAAATGGTCCACTTTACAATGATATAGAATGATGTAGAAGAAGAATATATACTAGAACATAACCCCAAATTTGACAAAACCACCTAATGATGATCCTAGACCTCCCAACACTGCCTCTTCAACCCTTGGTAGATGGATACTAGTACAATTTTTATAATAATGTATTTACAATGACTGAGTACAATGATACCTTTACAATGATTGTATGCAATGCTGCCCACTTGAAGACTTCATATGAAGAACTTATTGCTGCTATTATGCACCTTGGTTGCTGCTCTTTTCATGCTACCCTCTGCTGCACCTTGCTTTGCTTTGCTGCCATAGAAAGTTTGGTCCTTTGCAACCCTTGACAACATATGATCTAGCTTTTTCTTTCCTTCTAGGAGCTCGATATTGAATCTAGTGTATCTCTGTTATTTAAAATCCTCAATATCTGATTTTTGGTTTTGTAGTAGTCCTCTAAGTCATCTTTCCAATGCCACTGGTCCGACCTAATTTATATTCTTCAAGAGAGAGTTATACCCAATCTCTCACAATGCCCTAATTATGGACTGTTTCAGAAGAGCGAAATTGTACAACGTGCCACATGTCACTGTTTCTTCATTTGGATCTGAAATTGATAGAGCGAAAACTAAATACTGTGCAATATTTTCAATTTTTTACAGAATTCCAATCCGATACTCAGAGAGAGAGTTATGATAATTTTACCAAGGTCACTTCTTTGAGATGAATTTCAGGAGCCTGCAAAACTCCCCGACTTCCATAGATCATATCTCAAAAAATATTGTGCACCTTGATCTGAAATGTTTACTGTAGCTTCCTTGGGATTTCAGCTTCACCTCATAAAAAGTTCAGCTTCTGAACCTTCGTAGAAAACAAGTTAGAGCGAAAATTCCAGGATGACTTATTTCAGATGGCGAAATCCTTTTCCCAAGGAGGAAATGAAGATCACAATTTATATAAATGCTTAAGTTGAGAGGGGCTTCAACAAGTGAACGTGGGAAGGATATTAGGAGCTTAAAAAAATATTAATTATGACTTTTCAATGACCCATGCCCCAACCCCATGGGGTTTTAGCCCACTAACTGGGGTTACAAACTTCAAACATGAATATCTCTCAAACCGTGAAAAATTACATGGCGTGCCATATATCAACAGGAACATCTCGATAAGTAGAAACCATAAAAATCATTATTGACACAGAATATATTAATTTTGTAGGTCAAAATTCCCATGCAATATTGGGTTAGCCCCTATTTCTACTTGGGTTGACATCAATGACAACCGCTGATAAAAAATATCCCCCTTTGGCATTGATGGCAACACAAGTACTCCCCCTGCGATCATGACACATCTTCCTACAACATTCTCTCCCCCTTTGACATCAATGGCAAAGGGTAACTCCCCCTAAAACACAACCATCCTGCAGACTTGTACACACTTTCCCCTGACACACAACCGTCCTGAAGATCTGTAATCTAATGATAACTTGGGAGAATCCCAAGCTTTTGACGAAGATATTCAAATTCTTTGCGAGGTAAAGGTTTAGTGAAGATATCAGCAATTTGTTCTTTTGTACAAACATACTCAAGTTTGATATTCTTTTCAACAAATTGTTCTCTAAAAAAATGATATTTGATCGGAATGTGTTTTGTTTTTGAATGCATGACAAGATTCTTGGAGATTCTAATGGCACTAGTGTTGTCACAGAATATGGGAATAGGCTCACTGAATTGTACTTGAAAATCTTGAAAAGTTTGTTTCATCCAAATGACTTGAGTAAAACATGATGCTACTGCAATGTATTCTGCTTCCACTGTAGATAACGAGATTGAAGTTTTCTTTTTTCTCAACCATGATACGAGACAACCACCTAGATAGAATTTCTCTCCACTAGTACTCCTACGATCATCAATGCTTCCTGCCCAATCTGCATCTGTAAAGGCTTGAATAATGATATTGTTACACTTGGGATACCACAAGCCATATTATTTTGTGCCCTTTAGATATCGAAGAATTCTTTTGACGACAATAATATGTGATTCTTTTGGTGCTGCTTGGAATCTTGCTACTTGTCCAACTGCTTGCATAACATCCCACCGAGAGGCTGTTACATATAGAAGACTACCAATCATAGATCTGTACAACCTATGATCCACATCCTTAGATGAGTCGTCTATGCTCAATTTGCAACCTGTTACCATTGGAGTAAGGATGGGTTTTCAATATTCCATTTTGAATTTCTTGAGAATTTTCTTGATGTACTTGGCTTGACATATAAATATTCCTTTCTATTGCTGAGATATTTGAAGCCCTAAGAAGTATGTCACCTCACCAAGTAAAGACATCTCAAACTCACTTTGAATCTTTGTAGAAAATTTCTTACTTAGTCGATCATCATTGCTACCAAATATTATATCATCCACATATACCTCAACGATTGTTAAATTATCTTTATCTATTTGTACATAAATATTTCTATCAACAGTACCTTTCTTGAACCCTTTTTGACGTATATATCCATCAAGATGAGCATACCATGCTCTGGGAGCCTACTTGAGACCATATAGAGCCTTCTTTAACCTGCATACATAGTCTTCTTTTTGTGATAGTAGAAAACCTTCAGGTTGTTCGATGTAAACTTCTTCTTCTAATTATCCATTCAGAAATGCTTACTTAACATCCATTTGGTAGACTTTGATTTTTCTTGAACATGCATCAGCGAGAAACATTCAGATGGCTTCCATTCTGGAAACTGGTGCAAATTTTTTTGTCAAAATCAATTCCTTCCACTTGTGCATAGCCTTCGCAAACCAATCTTGCTTTGTTTCTGGTAACTTGCCCATATTCATTCAATTTGTTCCTGAACACCCATTTAGTCCCAATGACATTTTTATCTTTTGGTCATGGAACTAATTCCCAGGTGGTATTCTTCTCAATTTGATCCAATTCTTCATTCATAGCTGCTACCCAATGTTCATTCTGGCTGGCTTCCTCAAAACTACTGGGCTCAAAGGTTGCTAGAAAATCAACGTGAGATTGTTGTGATGAATGAAGTTGTCAACCTTCATTTATGTCACCAATGATTTGATTTGATGGATGGTTCTTTTGAATCCAATATTTTGTTCTCCTTGGAGGAGCTTCTTTTTGTTGCTCTGGTATATCTTGATGATCATTTTTTACTTCTTCCTCGTTGATAGTTTCTTCTTGTTCTACAATTTTATCTGTGTCTTTTTCAGCCTCTGTCTCAATTTTCAAATATTCTAGATCCTCATCATTACTTGCTAGAACACCATCTTCTTCATTTGTAACATTTATTCTCTCCACTGTCTATTTTCGTCTTAGATTATAGCATTTATAGGCCTTTCTTTTGTGTGAGTAACCAACAAAGATACCTTCATCAACACATGATTCAAACTTACCCAAATTTTGATCTTCTCTTTTGATATAACTTTTGCTTCCGAAGATTCTGAAATATTTTACATTAGCTGGTATTCCTTTCCATAATTCATATGGAGTCTTGCTGCAATTATTTCTGAGAAGACTTCGGTTGATAATGAAGACTGCCGTATCAATTGCTTGAGCCCATAATTTTTCATCCAATTTTGAGTCCTTCAACATTGTTCTACCCATTTACTATATGGTCCTATTCTTTCTTTCAGAAACTCCATTTTGCTAAGGTGTTCGTGCTGTTGAAAATTGCCTTTTTATTCCATTTTTGTCACAGTATTGCTGAAATAATTTGGAAGTGAATTCTCCACCATTATCTAATCTTAAACACTTTATTTTCAAATCAATTTCATTTTCAACCATATCCTTGTAGATCGTAAAGCACTCAAATGCTTCAGATTTTTTCTTTAGGAAACTGACGACTGTCATCCTAGTATAGTCATCTATCATGAACATGAAATATAATTCTCTGTCTAAGCCTTTTGTTCTCACAAGACCACATAGATCAGTATGTATCATCTCCAATGGATGTGATGCAGAGTTTTCTTTTGTTTTAAATTGGAATTTTGTCTGCTTTCCATGCCGACATGCCTCACATAGTGTGTTGGAAGGTTTTGAGATTTTTGGTATTTCTCGTACTGCTTCCTTTTTTCTTATCTTGACAATATTGTCAAAGTTTATGTGACCCATTCATTTGTGCCATAACCAGCTTTCATCTTCTTTAGCCAGTAGACATGCTTTAGCTGCTTCATCCAGAACATATATGTCGTTTGGAGCTCGACTTGCTGTAACCACAATTTTACCATACTTGCCTTTCCTGATTTCACATTTTGTGGAGTTGAATAGCATTGTGTGTCCTTGATCACACATTTTTCCAACACTAAGCAGATCGTGATTCATTTTTTTGACCAACAGAACATTCTTAGCTATAAAATCTTTTCTTCTGAGAGTGACAATACCTGATCCTACAACATTTGAAGATGCATCATTTCCAAAGGATATGGTTCCATCCTTCTTCTCTTTCAGAGATACAAATTTCCCTCTATCTCTAGTCATATGCGTTGAGCAACCGCTGTCAACATACCACACATGTTTATTTTTTTGAGCCTTGAGAGCGAGAGCACAATTATCAGTCTTCTTCTTATTCCATGTTCGTTCATTCTGTGGCTTCGAAGATTCTTCTTGAGGATTTTCAAGTTTGTAGTCTCTGGCTATGTGTCCAAAGTTCTGAAATTTGTAACATTTCATATTATTTCTTAAATTTCAAATATATTGATGTTTCGTTGAGCCCTAGGAGGTTCATATTTGAAGAATCTCTTGGAATTGTATTGGTTCATAGGGTACGTGCGACATTATATAGCTTTATGACCAAATTTTCCACATGAATAACAATAGCCATGAAAAATATGTTGGTACCTGGATGAAAATCTTCATCAAGGAATCGTCTTCCAAGGATGTGCATGGGAATCTTGTCCAATGAAGTCTACATGTATGTCAGATCTCATAGGTTCATTGTATTTTGTTGTAGAAGGCCCTTCTTCTTCTTCTTTGTAACCGAGGCCAGTTCTATTGTTGTAATATCGTTGATTGTTGATGAGTTCTTCCAATGCCCTTGAGCTGTTGGCATAGTTTTGGACAGTTTTTCCCTTCTTCACTTCCTTACGCAATGAGACTACTTAGACTTCTAATGCTTCCCTTTCTTGGTTGCTTTCTTCCAACTTCTTTTGAAGTGACTCTTCAATACATTTGTGTTCTTCAACCTCAATTTTGAGACCTTGAACTTGTTCTTCAAGAGTGTTGGAATAGATATTCTCAGCATTGAGCTCTTTTATAAGCTTGATTGCATCCTCATAAAATTCTTCTATGGTCAACCCTTCTTCTTCACTATTTGATACTTCTTGTTTATTGTGTTTGGAGATAAACAATACTTTCTCATATCAATGGAAGTTTACCTTTCAATTTTCCCTTACTAGGTTTTAGTTTTCTCATAAAATAAGCATATTCTTCATTTGAAAGACCTTCTCCATCATCTCTCTTTTCTTCACACTTGCAGGTGCATGCCATTTCAATTGAAGGTTGTTTGTCCTTATTGGTTTGCTTAGATGCAACGAACGTAGTTTCTAGATTTGAAGTACCCTTTTCTTCATCAAGTCTCATTTCATATGCTATGAGAACTCAATGTAATTCTTCCTTGCTGAGTTTGTCCATATTTGCACTATATTCTAAGACAGATACCTTTGGGTTGAATATCCCTGGTAACGTTCTAAGAATCTTCCGTATAATAGTCTTCTCGTCAACTGGCTCTCCCAATCCTTCCAGAGTATTGATTATTTCATCAACGTATTGGAAGTATGCAGCAATGTTGCAATCTTCTTTCATTCTGAGTTGCTCAAATTTTGCTCTATAGATTTGAAGCTTTGCTTCTTTGACATTTGAGTCACCTGCATATATATTCTCAATCTTGTCCCATACAATTTTGGCGGTTTTACAACCCAACACCTTATGATAAGCAGATTCAATAAGTCCACTGATAATAATATTCTTTTCTTTTGCATCATTTACCAAATTCTTCTTACCTTGTTCATTTGTGGTTGATGTAAATCCATTTTGAACAGTGTCCCATACTTCGTAACCTTGCGCCAAGAGATAGACCTCCATTCTTCCTTTCCAGAGTGCATAATTATTTTCATTGAATAGAGGTACACCATTCTTGGTATGCTCCATGACCTCCTTTCAGCTGTTAAACTGCTATTGAAGGAACCAAGCTCTGATACCAATTGTTGGAAATACTGAGAGGGGGGGTGAATCAGTATTTCTTTCAATTAGAGCATTAGTTAATCTTCAATTATTATCAGTGTTTGTACAATGATAGCAGCAAACAAGAGGAACACAAATGCACACATTTTTTAAGGTGGAAACCCACTCCGGGAAAAAAACCACCTAATGCTTTTCTAATAATTCTTTAATATTCAACTCCAATTGAAAATAAAGCTCCAACTTCCTAGAATCTAGAAAAGCATTCTTCTCCAGCTCCCATTGGATGGATGCTCCAACACCCGAGATTATTCAGTAGTCAACTGAACGGATACCCCAACACCCGATGAGCTACAACTCACCCTAGCACCACCCTACCACCCTATAGAAGAATAAAAGAAGAATGGACTCCCGTACCAGGGAAAATGGTCCACTTTACAATGATATAGAATGATGTAGAAGAAGAATATATATTAGACCATAACCCCAACTTTGACAAAACCACCTAATGATGATCCTAGACCTCCCAACACTCCCTCTTCAACCCTTGGTAGATGGATACTAGTACAATTTGTACAATAATGTATTTACAATGACTAAGTACAATGATACCTTTACAATGATTATATGCAGTGATGCCAACTTGAAGACTTCATATGACGAAATTCTTGCTGCTGTTATGCACCTTGGTTGCTGCTCTTGTCATGCTACCCTCTACTACACCTTGATTTTCTTTGTTGCCATAGAAAGTTTGGTCCTTTGCAACCCTTGACAACACATGATCTAGCTTTTTCTTGCCTTCTAGGAGCTCGATATTGAATCTGGTGTATCTCTGTTATTTCAGATCCTCAATATCTGATTTTTGGTCTTGTAGTAGTCCTCTGAGTCATCTTTCCAATGCCACAGGTCTGACCCAATTTGGATTCTTCAAGAGAGAGTTATACCCAATCTCCCACAATTCCCTAATTATGGACTGTTTCATAAGAGTGCACTTGTACAGCATGCCACATGTCACTGTTTCTTCATTTGGCTCTGAAATTGATAGAGAGAAAACCAAATACTGTAAAATATCTACCAATTTTTACGGAATTCCAATCCAATACTCAGAGAGAGAGTTATGATAATTTTACCAAGGTCACGTTTTTGAGATGAATTTCAGGAGCCCGCAAAAACCCTGAATTCCACAGATCATATCTCCAAAAATGTTGTGCACCTTGATCTGAAATTTTTATTACCGCTTCCTTAGGATTTCAGCTTCGCCTCATAAAAATTTCAGCTTCTGAACTTTCGTATAAAAAATGTTAGAGCAAAAATTCCAAGTTGACTTGTTTCAGATGGCGAAATCCTTTGCCAAAGGAGGAAATGAAGATCACAATTTATATAAATGGTTAATTTGAGAGGGGATTCAACAAGTGAACGTGGGAGGGATATTAGGAGCTTGAAAAAATATTAATTATTACTTTTCAATGACCCATGCCCCAACCCCATGGGCTTTTAGCCCACTAACTGGGGTTACAAACTTCAAACATGAATATCTCTCAAACTGTGAAGAATTACATGGCGTGCCATATATCAACGAAAACATCTCGACAAGTAGAAACCATCAAAAGCATTATTGACCCAGAATATATTAATTTGGTAGGTCAAAATTCCCATGCAATATTGGGTTAGCCCCTGGTGCTGTTTGGGTTGATATCAATGACAACCACTAATCAACAAATATGATGGTGAAACTAGCGCTAGGATGCATATCCATCTATGCACTTCAACATGGAAGGATATTCCACAACAATTGTGGGTACATGGGTTCATTCATACATTGGAGATAATCCCTAAGAAATAGAACCTAGAAATAGAACTTCGACATGTTACTAAGAATTGGGAAGGCATGCCATGATGGCTTCATATTAACATTCATATTTGTAGATGATTTCCCACACATGGATTTGGCTCTTCAGGAAATCAAGAAGAATATATTTCAGAATGTCACCTTGGTGACATGGAAACAACCTGATTAGGCCACATAGATAGAACATGCGCTGGAATGCTATAATATTATCGCAGATGGAGAAGAAGAAGATCATCGAAACATCATGATAACAGAGTAAGAAGGATACCACGAAGTCCCTAGAATTGAGATACAAATACTAGACATAATGAAGCCACTGAAGACTAAGAAGGTGTAATATTCCTTTTTTTGGTATCACCTATGAGAGGGTTAGGATGGACTTCTAGAGTTGGGAGCAGACAAGTCATAGATACAGGTTGGTCATCAACGGGACTAGGGTTTTTGGAGAAGTTTTGAGGAGTTTCTATGAGGATCGATGGAATTCGCTTGATATATTCCATCATCTGCATAGTTTTCCTTCTGTTACAGCACATTCTAACAACTTTTAGAAAAATGAGTTATTTTTGGGCTTAACTCAATTAATTACACACAAGGTGGCATTCCGAGAGGAATAGATGATAGAACACCTTAATGTAATAGCTCATTGAACTGGAATGAGGAGATCTTCAGGATGGGATACTGAGAAGTGACTTATAGTGGCTAAAGATAGTACCATGGGAAATATACTATTTTCCTTAACTAAAAATGACTTTAATTAGTCATTTAATTAAAGGAAAAATAATATTTAGAGGAAAAGGGGCCAAAAGTGACTTAAGTGAAATATAATTAAATTAAAGTCACTTTGATAGAGTCAATGGAGGATCTTCTAGAATAATAATAAAATAATAAAATAAGATGCTTCTAGAGGATTGGAGATCTATCCATCAGATTTATAAAAGGAGAAGCGAAGGTCATTTGGAGATATCTTGGATTGGATCATTGTTTGTGAAAGAGGTTTGAGAGCTTGGATTATCTACTACAGTAGTATCCCCAGGACGTAAACCCTTGGGTGATTTAGTGAGAGTGGGCAAGCACCCATCTCGTCTCTTGGTGGATCCATTCAGGATTCACAGGTTTCCGTGATTGATTTCTTGTTTTTAGTTTGGAGGTTAGCATCAACATTATGGCATATCTTGGAGGATTGTCTCCAACTATTGTATTGGCATATATTTCTATATAATAAAGCCTGATTTTGTTGTGGTTGCTGCATATCTCATTGTTTCTCATAATGTGATATTTTAATGAGATTACCATATAATTTCTGGGTTTGTTATTTCTATCGAATTTCTGGTGTTTTGGTTATGTTCTTGGTAAAATTGTGCAAAGTTAAAACCCTCGTGAAATTTTAATAAAAAAATGCCCGAAAGGGATATTACAGTGGTATGTGATCTTGCCAACCTAAGGGTTTACTTTCAAAATTACTGAAAAAATCAATTTCAAGGGTTTTACTGCACATCAACTTCAGAATAAGATCGAAGATTTATTACTTTTGCAAGCATTATTGCACCATTGATTCTGATATTAGTTGTTCGATCTGTTTATCTTCAGCTTCTATATTTTGTTGCCTGAGATTGGAGTACTTATTTCTGGAGGATGCAGCTGGGCTCTTGTGTTTGTTATTGGTTGCAAGGGTCATTAGATTTTTAGCTATAAGCAGACCTCCAAGAGCTGAAATTCATATTCTATCTCTGGAGTAGCATGGCAGTCTCTAGGCCAGCATAAAGGAGGAGAGTTGAGCCTAGTTGCGGAGAAAGGTCTCAACCATTTGAGCTGGGAGATAGAGGAAGTGCAAGAGGGATTATTTTTTTCACATTTGGAGTGTTTTGAGTATTTCGTTGATCATTTTGTAGACAACGTATTCAACAGCTAGTGGGAGAGCATAGGGTTTATCAATTAGGAGAATTTTGAGGTCTAAAATGGGCCTCCTAAGGAAATAATAAAATAATATCTAAACGAATAAAATAATATTTATGAATTTGCAATTCACTTTTTGCACCACAATCCATGTAACCATAGTTAAATTCAATTCAATAGTTGTACCAAAATAAAATTAATAAAAAAATTGTACTGATGTGACTATAAATAAGAATGATTTTTTCAAGAAAAATTCATTATCATTGAACAATTAATGCATTTGTCCTTTGTACTTAAATAACTTAAAATAAAATATAAATATAAATTTATAAATTCTTAATTATATTATATGCTATTAATTAAAATTTATAGTATTTAAATTGTATAATAACATGTAATTAATATACTATATAAAAATAATATAATATAATATAATATAATAAATGTCTAGGGATATGCATTATTTTTTTCAAGAAATGTGAAATGACAATAATATATTTTTATTCAAAAAGTGTGAAATGATATTTATTATGAGTACTTTACTTTGACTTTAAAAGTACTTAGAGCACTAGCATGGTTAACCATGAGTTTTTATCCACCATTGAGAATGTGACAAGTAAGTACTTTTAACTCAAGCAATATCACCTCAACCACTACGGATTATGTCATCCCCTAAAATGTGATTGGTTCTCATAAAGTGAATTTTGATTGTACATTTTCCTTAGGAGACCCATTTTAGACCTCAAAATTCCCCTAATGTGGGGTCAATTTTCGAAGATCGTGATTTGGCCAAACCATTTATGGGTTTTGCTCGGATTGGATTGAGGATTCTGGGAGGAATTTTTGAGAATTTTCTAAGCAGCGTATGTAGGTGTTTTGGCCAATCCATTGCATCAGCTAGTGCAGAATTGCTGCTGGAGATCATTTTGCTGGGCCAAATTTATATTGGAGGGCCAAAATTATTCAGCTAGAATATGCCCAATATTTTTCTGGGTTTTTTTAGTAGAGTCCGTGGTTAAAATCCAGTCATTTTATTAGAAGCGGATCAATCCATTTACATAGTCCTTACTTAGCCAGCAGTTATAGGAGTTAGGCAAAAAGGGAAAATTTTGAAATTTGGAATTACAGAAAACCATTTCTGGGTTTTGTGAGTAGAGTCCGTGGTTAAAATCCTAGAATTTTCTGAGCAGTATATCATCTCATTTATGCAGTCCCTACTCAGCCATCAACTATGTGAGTGAGGCAAAAAATGGTAAGATTTTGAAGGTTGGAATTCTAGGAAACCATTTCTGGGTTTTCTGGGTTTTGGGCAAGGATCACCTTCCCGAATTCCTAGAATTTTCTAAGTAGTAGAAGTAGCCCAACCGATAGTCTGAAGTCAACCAGAAACAACATTTCCAACAGTTGCAGGATTTCCACAGTCAACACAGAGCTGAGGAAATATTATTTCCTTGCATCTGGGGTAACATTTTTATCTTGATTTTCTAAGATGAATTCACCTTATTGTGCAAAAAAAAAATTCTAGAGCCGAATCTATTTTCCAGAGCCTAAATTATTTGTCGGAGCTAGATTTATCTATTGGGGCAGGGTATTGAAATGAGCAATGTAACAACATGCCAATAATGCATCATTGGTTTTAGCATTAGTTTCATTTTCGATTGATGGTTGGGCAATGTATTAATATATGTAGGGTGTTTTTTGGTACCTTTCATTATTATCATAACTCTTGTATTGTTGCCATAAACATGGGGTTCTTAAAATACCTCCTAAACCCACATGGTAGCACAATCGTTGAAGCCTTGAACTACAATGTTTCTATGGACCAAGAAAAAAATCATGACAATAGACCTTTCTCAAAAGGGGTCTATGCCATTCTTCAAAAGGCGCAATTTAGGGACCTACAAAAAGAACTAGAAATAGGGAACAAAATCCTTGCTCTTGGGACATATTTGAAACACATGAAGATCTTATGGAGAATTCTTTCCAAACCTGAGGAACTTGATGAACTCCTTTCCAAAGTAAAACATTCAGATGGGAGAAAATTAATTAGTGCCTTAAAACCATGTATGATTTCTCTCATACAACCCAAGTGCTTGGAGGAAACTTGTGGAGGGGTCACACTTCCAGTTGCAGCTTGTCTCAACAACATCATGAGACTAACCACCCCTACAACCCCTTACAATGAATACATTATAAGGAGATTTTTCAGACTAATGGTAGGGACCTTTCAGGATTTGGACAATAGTGCAGGCTCTACCTTTGGGAAGAAGCTTGAGGTTTTAGGAGGTATGGCCATATTCAAAACATATTGCATCATTTTTTATCTTGAATGTGATGGCTTGATTTTGTAGATGTTCCAATGCTTCTTCAGTAGTAGGAGACATCATGCCGACACAATCATAGCACACATGCAGTCCATCCTATCATCATGTATGAGAGATTGTGAGGCCCTTTGCTGAGAGTTGTAGAATAGGGTGTTGAGCATTTGGAGGAGAGAGCAGTTGGTCCCACTTGCTGCTTATGAGCTAGCCCAATGGCTGGTTGAGCATAATATTGGGCTATTCAGGAGACAATTGACCATGGAGGAGCTGCTATAGTTTGGTGGATCAGGCAGCAGAAATGAGCTGAGGAGGAAGGGACTTTGCTTCATCTGCAAAGAACCTGGGGGGCCTGATCACTCATGCTTGAGTGATGCAGATGATGTGGAAGAGGCAGAACATAAGGACATTCCTTCTGTATTACAGGATGAGTACTCTTTGTCAGATGAGTCCATGGGATCATATCAGGATGCTTTTGGGGAGAGAGAGCAATCATGTGGAGTTGATGACAGTAAGTCAGAGCTGTATTCCAGTGTGCAGGGTGAGAATTCAAGCGATTCTTTGGGAGATACTCTGAGTGATGAGTCACTTGTGAAAATTCAGTCAGAGCAGCATATGATGGAGCATGAGTCAGTAGAGGAGGAGGCTATGCACATCATGCATGATATCCCTCTGGGGGAGAGCCATATGGAGGCTCACATTGAGTCTATGATGGATGTACGAATACCCTTAGGGTCAGCCATGGGTGAGGAGTAGACAGATGTACGAGAATATAGCAGGGAGGCGGTAGTTGCATATACTTATCCTCATGAGATGTTGGAGGTTGATGGGATAGTTCTGATGGAGGCTAGTATACAACAGGAGCATAAATTCCTGATTAGGACAGGGATGAGCTATTGGATATGGTGGAGCATCCATCGTCAGGCCGATACATAGATGAGGTGTAGATAGATGCACATGCAGTTAGTAGAGCAGCAGTGCTTTCAGGGAGTAGCACTCTCCAGGAGTACATCAATGGGGCTTGCAGCATATCTCACCCACTTTCGCCTTTTATAAAGAGAGGGGCATTCCTCTACAAGAAGATATCATCGATAGATAGGACAACGCAATGTGAGTTGAGTAAGGGCTGGCAATGATCTGAAAATGAAACTATTTGTACTACTATGCAAAGTATCCATTTCCATTTAATGTAATGTGCAAAATGTTGTCCATGTATTGCAGGTTAAAAAAAGTAGTCTTGGTAATGTTTTTGAGTTTTATGTGTGAGGATTTGTTATTTAAATTTACTATTTAATATCACAGTAGAAATACATAGCAAGAAAAATTCACCATAGCATAACACAACAAACTGATGAGGCAGTTCACCCCTCCTGGGCTACATCTGTCGGTCCAAGGCTCCCTAATGGCATGTCCTTGCTCTATTAATTTGATCAAAATGGTTACACAGTGAAAAATATGCCTAAACAGGAAAAACAAGCTGTGAATTTGACTTTAGAAGACATAAATAAGCTAAAAATGGCTTTTGTTTCACCTCATACAGTGAAGTACAACCCAATACAGCTCCATCCCCTTGATGGCCTTGATGGATCTTTCCTCTTCCCTGAAGAAAAAATGGCTGAAAAACACCTCTTTTCACTCTAAAACCTCCTCCAAATTCTCCATAATGCTCAAGAAACCCAAAATTGACTAAAATTTCATCTCATTTGGTCGAAAATTGAGAAAGTTATGGCAAAAACAAATTTTTGCCTAGTGTCCCCCAAAATCCTCCTCCAAAACTGGAGGAACTCCAGTTAAACTCGAAAAAAATGGCGGTCCACCTAGAATGGCGAAACCACGCCCCAAATTAGGTGGAACCACTAGCCGTTACATTAAATTTTGGGGTGGCAGGCCACATGGACCGCCACCCTAGCCATTGGCGGAACCGCGACTTTATCCAACCCAACCGTAACATTAATTGTTTTAAAGTGGTCACATTATACTTTGTGGTTAGTGACGGATGTTGTAACTGCCAATGTTAGCCTTAGCACCTGGTCGCCTACGACTGGGTTGTATGATATCCGGGCTAGCCCTTTTATTTTTCTCCGATTTGAAGTTTGAAATTCAAATAATCTTCACACCCTTTGACTTTCAAGTTCCATCTCGTGACACAACGGTTAGAGCGTTGCATTGGTTTGACAAGAGGTTCGGGGTTTGAAACTCATAAGGCCTCGAAAATTTTGATAACATTCCATTAACCATTGAATAGGGGGCCACGTGGCAGCCTCCGGGCCTGCCACATGGTAGCCCGAGATTGGTTCAAAATTACAAAGTCAAACCATTAACAAACCAGCAACTACCATTTTTCCACATATGATAGGCCTGTTTGGAATATTCTAGGGAATATTTTGAGGAATATTCTAAGGAATATTCCTAAAATATTCCTTGGAATATTCTTTTTTAAATTTTTTTCCAAATTTTAGAAGTCAACTTTGGTCAACTGAAAATCGAGTTTACTAGAGACTTCAAACCTTCATAAGTTTCACATACGATGTCGGTTTTGAGAAATATTCACGGCACCAGAATCGCAGCGACGAGACCTTTCTAGTCATTCAGATTTCAACCTTTTCTAAGCTCTTCCATTTTTTAGCATTTTCTTAACTTGGACATGATCACCTGATCAGGCAACAACAATCCAGACGTGTTCCGTATGCAAATGTCACTAATTGCACTCTTCTTATAGGTTAGATTGGTAGGAGATCATGAGTTGGTACCCTCTTGATGGTACGATCTCCTTCGTAGGGAGCATAGCGGAGCAGGGGCCCTTAGACATGACAGATGCTACAGATTCTCGTTGGCAGTGGGGCACAGGCTGACATTTCTTCAACATTCCATCCTGACTTTAGGAGAGTAGGGTTAGCATCAGATTGAGTCCGGAGTTGGATTGGAGAGAGGTGATGAGTTGGTATTCTATTGATAGAGTATCATTATTAGTCCTAGGTACATTTCGGCAGGAGTACTTGGACGGGAGAGATGTTACATGTTCCATTGGGCCATGGATTGTGGACCGAAAATTCATCACTATTCCAGTAGCACTAGCTCGACATCCACAGATCAGGATTGACCTCGGCCTAGAATAGTAGTTGAATTGGAGAGAGGCGATGATTTGGTACGTAGTTGGTGGGGTAGCTTATACAATTAGACGTACAACACAACAGGATCCACAAAGCATTGATTCTTTCTGAAAGACTTCGATTCATGGGGCAGTGGCTATAGCCAGAGGAAGTTTGTAATTCGAGCTGTGGGACTTGGGCGATGATTGGCCATGGTGGCATTGGGATCCATGAGGATTGTTTGATGACAAGTACAGTGAGAGACCATTTTGGGATCTCGACACTGAGGGGTCTATTCTGGGTGGCTTGACACAGGTGCATAGTAGCACCGAGGGGTTTGTATGGGATCCACGCATTGGGTCTCAGTTACATCGGGCCAATAGGGAGGCCCACATATTTAGATTGCTTTAGGGGCAGCAATATTAGGGCAGAAGGTCTATAATATTCCTTTTTTTGGTATCACCTATGGCAGGGTTAGTATGGACTTCCAGAGTTGGGATAAGATAGGTCACATATACATGTTGGTGTCATCAACGGGCCTAGGGGATTTTTGGAGAAGTTTTGAGGAATTTCTACGAGGAATGATGGCATTCACTTGATATATTCCATCATCCACACAGTTTGCCTTTCGTCCTAGCACATTCCGATTTAGAAAACTGAGTTATTTTTGGGCTTAACTCAATTAATTACGGTCAAGGTAGCATTCTAGGAGGAAGACATGATAGAACACCTTAGTGTAATATCCTGTTGGATATGGAATGAAGAGATATTCAGGATGGGGTACTGAGAAGTGACTTATAGTGGCCAGAGATAGTAACATGGGCAATATACTATTTTCCTTGAATAAAAATGACTTTAATTAGTCATTTAATTAAAGGAAAAATAATATTTAGAGGAAAAGGGGTCAAAAGTGACTTAAGTGAAATATAATTAAATTAAAGACACTTTGATAGAGTCAATGGATGATCTTATAGAATAATAATAAAATAATAAAATAAGATGCTTCTAGAGGATTGGAGATCTATCCATCAAATCTATAAAAGGAGAAGTGAAGGTCATTTGGAGATACCTTGGATTGGATCATTGTTTGTGAGAGAGGTTTGAGAACTTGGATTCTCTACTACAGTAGTAGCCCCAGGACAGAAACCCTTGGGTGATTTAGTGAGAGTGGGCGAGCACCCATATCTTCCCTTGGTGGATCCATTCAGGATTCATAGGTTGCTGTGATTGATTTCTTGTTTTGAGTTTGGAGGTTAGTATCAACATTATATCATATCTTGGAGGATTGTCTCCAACTATTGTATTGGCATATATTTCTATATAATAAAGCTGGATTTTGTTGTGGTTGCTTCATATCTCATTGTTTCTCATATTGTAATATTTTAATGACATTGTCGTATAATTTTTGGGTTTATTATTTCTATCGAATTTCTGGTGTTTTGGTTATGTTCTTGGTGAAATTGTGAAAATTTAAAACCCTCGTGAAATTTTAATAAAAATTCCCAGAAGGAATATTATAGAAGGTAAACATAGGATCAGAGGAGGATCCCAAGTTTGCAACTATAGGAGATTACTGGGATGAAGAAATAGTCAATAAAGTGATCTGGACTTATGCAAGAATGAAATAAAATACAGAAATAAACATAAAGACAGAGATGTAGCAGGAATAACACTTCACTTCATTAATATAAAATACTAAAAAATTCTTATAGACAGAATGGGAAATAAACTATCTTGGACGATGGTAACTTATCTCTGAGAAGAGATGTGGTGATTACATGCCTATAAAATATCTTACAATGAGGTTCAAAGCCCTATTTATTATTGATAAAACAATGGAAAACCCTAAATATCCAAAATCCTTACCCTAGGAGATGAAGCGGCAAAACAATGGGCCTCGTTTAGGTAAATTGGTATATCAACTTCTCGGGGACGTAACTTTGTCATACTATCTATGTTTGATGCACACAATACCTCGTTAGAAATACCTATCTAAGAAATAAAAATTTTGAGGGACCAACATTGGTCAAGCACCCATGTTGGTCTTGGTTTTCCAAAAATATGTCATTTAGGGCCTCAAAACGGCTCCGGAAGTTCAAAACCCGAAAAATTGTCAAAAATAGTAAATTGTATTACAATTAAGAAAATTGAAAAACTAAAAGAAAAAGTGGTGGGGATCCAAATGGAATAGCCAGGTGGCCACCAATATCCACTTGGATCAGTCCTCCCCCCTTAGGAAGCATTGGTCCCCATTGCATTGAGTTCCTCCATGAGATGAGGAAACTTCTGCTGAACTAGGTCCTTGGTGAGCCACTTGCCTTGGTGCATGAGTTGGCCATCTTTGATAACCAAATACAACTGGATATTTTTTTGGTGTGTTATTTATCTACATGCCCATGATTTGATTAGTTGTTGTTTGTTCCATGCAATCATGGTTTAGCTCTGTTGGTGTGAGTTGTTCTGCAATATTTGATGTGTCTAGTAATGGTGGAAAGTATGGCCGAAGGCGGTCCACATTGAACACTAGGTGCAGGCCAAGGAATGGGGAATGTTGCAATAAAATGCATTGTCTCCCACAACCTTGATAATGGTGTAAAGCCCATATCAGAGTGGTTTGAGCTTCCGATGAGCTCTGGTTAGGAATTATTTCTACAAATGCAACCAAACTTTTTCACCCATGTGGAATTTGTGTGGCACTCGATGTTGATAATATCATTTCTTGTACTTAGCATTGGTTATGTCAAATATGTCATGGAATTATTGGGAGATTCGTTGAATGTGATCAATGAAGTTGTTCACCTTGTCAACATCGGACTTGACATGAACCGAATCTTCATGAGTAGCTACAAATGGTATAACCACATCAATGGGACATAGTGGCTGGAATCATAAGCCCACCTGAAAGGGGTTGTTGCCAATTGAGTTGTGGAGAACTCAGTTATAGTTGTGCTAGACATAGGGGAGGCTTTCATCACATGTGCATGGATGCTTTGAGTTGTACATGTGTACAATGTGTACGATCATCTTGTTGATGACCTATGTTTGGCCATCAGTTTTGGGGTCGAAAGTTGTGGAATTAGTGAGTTTTCTGTCCGGCATTGAGCAGAGACTTGACCAAAATGTACTGAGGAACCTTCTATCCCTATTTGAGATAATGGATTGTATAATACCAAATTTTACCCACACTCATTCAAAGAGGAGTTTAGCAGTTGCTTTTGCTGTGATATTTTTCTTTCAGGATGCCATAATGGGCATTTTTTAGAATTTGTCTATGGACACAAAAATGCAGTCATTGCCATGCTTGGTAGAAGGAAGGCATGACATGTAATCCATGGATATGGATTCTCAAGGTTGTATAGCGGTAGGTATCAGAGTATATAGGCCTTGCTTCTTGATGGTCGATTTGGAAATGACGCAGGCAGTGCAGTATTTGATGTACTTCCCAACATCATGTCGATGGTTCAGCCAATATAAATACTTCTGCAATACTGCCACTCTTTTCTCGACCCCGAAATGTCTAGGGACTCGATGGTAGTGCACTTCCCAAATCATCTTGGCACACTCGCTTGAAGGAACACAAAAGTGTCCCAGGTGGCATAAGAGTGCATCCTGGAGGTGAAAATTTGGAACTTGCTTACCCTTCAGGAATGTTTAGTATGTGTTGCCAAATTTTGAATCACTTTTGTAGAGATGCAGCCAACTTGAAGTCTCATGCCCACAAGATTCGAGCACAGTGGTTAGTGCCACGATCGGTAGTCTGCTGAGTAAATTTGCAACGTTATTGGTGCTGACCTTATTGTACTTGATGTTCAAATGGAAATTTTGCGGGTATGTGGACCATTTCTGATGGCGATCGTTCTATAACGTCCCTTGTGTCTGTATGAATTACAAGGGTCAGCGATCTGTGTCGATGACCGTTTCCTTCCCCAAAATTTAATGCTTCCATTGTCAGAAGGCCTGCACAATGGAATACATTTATTTTTCATAGGTGGTATACTTCCAAATTGTGTCTAGTGTCTCACTGTGATATGCCACTAGATGCCCCTGCTAAGTAAGTACTACCCAAATAGCATAGTTAGAGGAATTTGTTTCGATCTCAAATGGTTGTTGTAAGTTTGGTAATGTGAGCACTAGTGTAGGGTAGAGGCGATGCCTCAAATCTATGAAAACCTTCTGTTGAGATTCGAACCAAAAGATTTTTTTTTTTACTCCTCCCTTGGTGACTTGACTCAAAGGCCAAGTGATATGAGAGAACCCCAACATGAACCTACGGTAGAAATTGGGAAGACCCAAAAAGTTGCGGAGCTCTATTAGAGTGGTTGGGGATCGCCAATCCTAAATGATCTGGATATTGGCTAGATCCACATGCACCCCCTTCTCATCAATAATGTATCCCATATATTGAACATGGGTCATGCCAAAAGTGAATTTCTCCAAATTGGCACACAACTTGTGTTGGCCCTGTTTTTGGAGGACTTGTCGAATTTGGTGGAGGTTCTCTTCGCAACTTTGGCCGAAGATTAGGATTTTATCCAAATACACCACCATGAATGAGTTGGTGAATGGTTGCAATATGTCTTACATCAATCTCATGAAGGTTGCAGGAGCATTCTTCAACTCGAAAGGCATGACTAACCATTCAAAATGTCCCTCCTTAGCTTTGAAGGAAGTATTCCACACATCAGAGGGTTGGATTAGTACCAAGTGATACCCAGACTTCAAGTTGATCTTGCTGAAATATTTCCCCCCATTTAGTTTGTCCAGAAGGTCATCAATCTGTGGGATCAAATACCTATTCCATACAGTGATCTTGTTCAGTGCCTGATAGTCAATACAGAGTCTCCAAGTCCCATCCTTCTTTTGCACCAACATGATCGAGCTCCCACGGAACGAAGAAATCGGCCAGATATGAACTTTCTATAGTAGCTCCTGGATCTTCCTCTTGATTTATTAGTTCTACATAATAGAGCATTGATATATTGTTCCATTGGGTAGTAGCATGCCTAGGGTTATATTGATGGAGTGCTTGACCTGACAATGCAGAGGTACCCCTATGGGTGAGGTGAAGATGTGCTCATACTCCCCCATGAAATTTTCCATCTTTTGTTGTCATGTGGAGGAGCCCTATCTCGAGGTCGTGGCTACAGTCTTCTTCTTTCCTTGAGGATGGATCATCAGGAAAACAAATTTCCCAGTTTTGGAAATGAGCTTACCACATTGTTTTGCAGTGATCAAAGAGATGGAAGTCGGTGGTGCTACCTCTGGTATCCTAGGAGCTTTTTAGGTGCAACGCAATATTGGAGAAATTTTATTAAAAACTTCTCCCTTATTGCAACTCATTTGCATGCTTTATCAAGTATTAAACAAGATTTTCAGTGGGGAGGCAAATAACAGAAAGCCTTCGACACACTGAAAGAAAATATAAGTACAACACCAGTATTGGCATTGCCAGATTTGCAACAGCCATTCGATATAAAAACAAATGCAAGTAATTATGCCATGGGACTTGTGTTGATCCAACACAAAAGACCTATATGCTTTCATTATGAAACTTTTACTTCAGCAATAGCTAACTATCTTACATATGATAAATAATTATATGCACTAGTTCAAAGCATAAAGAAGTGGAAACATTATTTTATTGGTAAAGAAAGAATAATTCACACAAATCATCAACCACTTCAATATTTTCATTCACAAACTAAGTTGCAACAATCAAGGCATTATCGTTGGATGGGTTTCTACAACAATTTCATATAGTAGTCAGATATAAGAAAGGCATACATAATAAAGTTGTTGATCTATTATCAAGACCAATCATCAATGCGTCCACAGTTCTTAAGCACAATGAAGTATCACATGAAGGATATATTGAACAATATGCTAATGATGATGACTTTAAGGAAACTTATGAAACTTTAAACATGGTAAGGAAAGTGAATCATTTGATTATCATCTCCATGACAAAATTTTATATCATCTTGGAAAATTGTGCATTCCAATGAATGAAAGAGTTAATGTCATAAGAGAAGCCCATACTTCTCTAATTGTAGGACATTTTGGTGTCAACAGGACATTTGCGCATCTTCAAAGATTTTTTTACAGGCCAGGAATGATTGATACTTTGTCAAAATATGTAAATGGATGTTCTATGTGTGCTATTAGCAAACCTAGTAACAAAAAGTTTGGATTGTATACTCCATTTCCTATTCCATCTCATCCATGGGAAAGTATTTCAATGGAATTTGTAGGTGGATTAACAATGTCTAGGAAAAGTCATGACTACTTGTATTTAGTAGTGGATAGGTTCAGTAAAATGTGTATTTTAATACCATGTACTAAAAGAGGTCACAACTGAACAAACAACTAAGTTTTTCTTTGAAAATGTAACGGGTTCATATTGGATTACCCACATCAATTGTTTTTGATCGAGACACCATATTTGTTAGTCAGTTTTGGTCAAGTTTGTGGGAATTCATGGACACAAAATTGAAGAAAAGCACATCATTTCATTCACAGACAGATGGACAGACAGAGGTAGTCAATAGAACAGGGGTTCAATTGCTTCAGGGATACAACAACAAGAATCCAAAACTTTGAGACGAATATCTACCTTACAACATGCATACAATCAAGCAAAACACTCTTCTACTCAACGATCTCCTTTCGAGATTTGTTTTGGGTATGTACCTAAGTCTCCTTTGGAATTTATTTTTGGAAAATATGTTGTAACAAATGGGAAAAGTGAGAAGGACAAAGATATTCACTTCATCGAACAAATTCAGTTGATACATCAAGCAGTCCAAGAACAACTCGAGAAGAGTCAGGCACAATACAAAGAAAGACACGACCAACATAGGGTGGAACATAACTTCAAGGTGGGTGATCAGTTTGGTTACACATCAGCAAGGAAAGACTTCAACGTGAAGGTAAAAAGTTAAAACCAATCATATATGGTCCTTTCAAATCATGGAAATATTGGTAATAACGCTTTTCGTTTAGAGTTCCCACCTCACATGAAAATTTATTCCGTCATAGATGTGGAAAATTTGCACCTTTATGAGCCTTCTATGATCGATCATTAATAAGAATGAAGTCAAGTACTGTCCATAGATGATTTCGCTCCAGAATACATGAATGAACTTCAAGAGGATGTAATTTTGGACAAAAGGGTCATAACTTCAAAAAGCGGAGATGTGTAATACCTGTGCATCGGGTTCAAAGGAAAAAATTCCAACAAGGCTCGATGGATAGAAAAATGGAGAGTGAAGGAATTATATCCTCACTTGTTTCCAAAATAAAACCAACTTTTGGTGGTTCAAAAGATTCTAAGTCGGAAGGAGTGATTGAGGTGGATCAATGCAAATGCTCATCTTCAAAAGGCTTCAAATGTGTCAGCACATGGTTTGATGATGAAGTTCTCGATGGTATACACCCAATGCCTGAACGACACTTCAAATGGACATTGTATGTGAATTATATGCTCCTTTGAAGTTTTTACAAAAAAAGGGTCCAAGGGAATTGAACCCTTGACCTCAAAATCCGGCAATGACTTCATGAAATTTGGATAACCATGAATTCGGTGGACAGTTCATGTTTAGAAAGGGTGGTGAAATTTTTTATGGTTATATTAATTGGAGGTGATATTAAATGGGGGATAGAGCTCGCCATATTTGGTGGCTCCACCACCCCTATCTCCAACACAATACATATCTACGTATTAAATATCCCGCATGGAGAATAATATTAGGGGGATAAGGTTTATGAATAAGATTTTAAAAACCTTATAATATATATATATATATATATATATATATATATATATATAATCGCAACAAGAAATGTAATGAGGATCGCATACATATCACATCATAGTTCAACGGTGCGGGAGATAAGGTTAATACATGGAGAGATAAGGTTTTAAAACCTTATAATATCATGTAAACGCTATTCCATAGCATTGGCACACAAAACGCACCTAAAATAGGGGTCGAAGGGATTCGAACCTCCGACCTCGTCTCCCCAACTTGCCTATTTAACCAATGCACCTTTCACATTTTTGCAACATAGAGAACGAAATTTTATTTATGACTTGCAGGAACCAGGAGCGTGCCAGCCAGATTTAGCAAATCTCCACTACAATTAGCGATATTTCTCCAGAATGGTAGATTTCTCTAGATTTGGCAGAGTTGTAGGTGGATATTGGCTTTTGGGAGATCCATAGGTCACCTGGGTCAAATATGGTCAAATTTATACTCAAATTTCATGATTTTTCGTGTTGATTTCGATTCTGCAGTCCTTTTCTACATTTGAGCCTCCTTATTTGAGCTCATTGTCATAGGTGCACATTTGAAGCCTAATAAGAGAGTTTTGATGATTGAGAAGCGGCCCAGAGAGGTAGACAGGGAGGTTTTGGTGAAATCCATAATCAAACACTGTGTTAGTTGTTTATTTTTTCCATATTTGGTTTTACGTTCTTTTATTTATGTTAATTTTCAGTCTTATCGATCCATTACACACATTAACATAAATGGAATTTTAAACATGTATGTAAGACTTTTTTGATAAATTGATCAATTCCCCTCAAAACTTTTTTGATAAATTGATCAATTCCCCTCAAGTGTCGCACAGACAACTGATTTCTTCCAGTTGATACATTCTGATTTATTTGGTATGCTGCTTGTGACATCCTTGGGAGGATGTTCCTATTACATGAATTTTATAGATGACTTCTCTCGCAAGACCTAGATATATTTATTGAAGAAGAAGGATGCAACATTCAAATGGTTTCGTACCTTCAAGGCCTTGGTGGAAAATCAAAACGAGAAGAGAATCAAAGTTTTTAGGACCGACAATGGGATCGAGTATGAGTCAAATGTGTTCAATGACTTTTGCATAGAAGCTGGCGATAAGAGGGAGACCAAAACTTCATATACGCCTAAGTGAAATGGTGTTGCTGAAAGAAAGAACATGCACATTGTGGAAGTTTCCCATGCCATCCTATGTGACCAAGGTCTTCCAAAGTTTCCATAAGGAGAAGCTGCAAAAAATGCTGTGTATGTTCAAAATAGATGCCCACATTCTGCTCTGGACTCAAAAATCCCAAAGAAGTCTTCTCTAGTAACGAAACCTGATTTTTCTCATTTTAGAGTTTTTGGTTGTCCTGTTTACTTTCATGTGCTAGAAGAAAAGAGAAGAAAGTTGGACACTTATGGAAAGAAGGGAATGTTTTTGGGCTACAATGAAACTTTGAAGGCATATAGAATCTATGTTCCTAATCAAAGAGAAGTGGATATTTTACATGATGTCACCTTCGATGAAGATGTTACCCTCAAGAAAGTGAGAAATCTTCCTACTTCCAAGGAAGACAAATCAGATAAAGAAGTAGGGAAGCAGGAAGAGCCGAAGGATGAACCAGTGCCCAATGTTGAAGGAGATATGGATCCTATTGATCTACCTCGTTCAAATAAGAGAGGAACCTCATGGCTCAGATATTCTCTCGAAGAATCCGAGAGACATATTGCCCCAAGGGGGACATTCCGTGAAAGAAAGAAGTCGGATAGATACGAAGGGTATCTAGTACCCATGAGTACAAATGTACAAACTAAGCCTGGATCATTTGAAGAAGCTGTAAAGCATCAAGTTTGGAAAGATGCTATGCATGAATAATATGATTCCATTATGAAAAATGATGTCTGGGAAGTGGTCCCGACACTAAAGGACAAATCTGTTGTCACCTCGAAATGGCTCTATAATATCAAGCATGGATCTGATGGTAGTGATGAAAAGTACAAGGAAATATTTGTTGCCCGAGGCTTCTATCAAGAAGAAGGCATAGATTATGATGATATATTTTCACTTGTGGCCTGCTATACCACCATCTGATCTATCATTTCCCTTGCTGCAACGCAAGGATTGAGTCTCCATCAAATGGATGTGAAGACCATTTTTCTACGTGGTTCTATAAAGGAAGAGGTGCATGTGGAGCAACCTCTGGGGTTCGAAGTCCGAGATAGAGACACCTATGTATGCAGGTTGAAGAAATCCCTCTATGGGTTGAAAAAATCCCCCAAGGCTTGGTATGAGAGGATAGATAGCTGCTTGATGAAGTTGGGCTTCACTCGAAGTAATGTTGATCCAAACCTTTATTTTAAGGTTGATAGAGAAAGGTCTCTCATTCTAGTTCTCTATGTGGATGATCTCTTCCGAAAAGGTGCTGACCCCATCGTTCATCAGTGTAAGAGGGAGCTAGATTCCTAGTTTGAGATGAAATACCTAGGGTTGATGCATTACTTCCTAGGCTTGGAGGTCTAGTGGAGGTCAAGCAAGATTTTCTTTTCTCAAGGAAAATATGTTGTGAAGCTCTTGGAGAGGTTTGGTATGGTGGAATGTAAGTCTATGTTGAAACCGATGGAACTCAAATATAAGAAGTTGTGTGGAAACGTTATTGGGCTCGTGCTCGAAAATCCCACCAAGTATTGAAAACTCGTGGCGATCTTGATGTTCCTACTGAACTCCCATCCAGACGTATGTTTTGTTGTGAACACTTTGAGTCAACATATGGTTGATCCTCATCACACTCACTGGAATGGTGCCAATAATATATTAAGATATCTTTAGGGAACAATCAACCATGGGTTGAGATATAGTACCAGGATTTTGAGACTAGATGGATATACTAATACCGATTGGGTTGATAGTGTGGTGGATCGCAAGAGCACATCTGGATTTTGCTTCACCCTGGGATCTGCTTCGATATCTTGTATGAGTAGGAAGCAGAAGTTGGTGGCTTTGAGAATTGTTGAGGCCAAATACATTGCTATGAGTATGGCCTGTTGTGAAGCTGTTTGGTTGAGAAATATCTCCAGTGAGTTGTTTGGACATGTGCTAGATACTAACATTATCCCTTGTGATAACCAGAGTGGGATTCGCCTTTCTGAGAATCCCTTGTTCCATGATCGATCCAAGAATATTGATATCAGGTACCAATTTATCTAGGATATGGTACAGTGAGGCATCGTAAGGATCGATCATGTAGGAACTAATGAGAAGGTCACAAATATAATCACGAAGCCCCTAGGGAAGGTCAAATTCCTAACCTTCCATGAGAAGCTTGGAATCGTGGAAATACCCCATTCTAAGGGTCCTCCTTGAGTTGGAATATGAGCTCTAGAAGCTCCATGGGGCTTGGGGATAGCTTCTTGGAGCTATAAGCACACACGGGGCTAGGCTTACTGAACCTTGTTTTGCTTCTGCCCCACCGTTATGATATTGAGTTGGTTCATCTCTCTTTGATCTCTGCCCCACATGCATCCTACCCATGGAGTTTTGGATCATGAGAAGTACCTCTCATTTGGAAAATCAGGTGGGAAATGTGGATAGAGACCAATAGCAAGATTGATGGATGCATCAGAGATTTCCGTACTCTCTATGTTTACGATGGCATGTGTCCAACACCTTGATCTGGGATCAAGTATGATGAGGTTCTTACCTCTAAAGTGACTTTGGGTCAGTAAACTAACTTTAGGTTAGTATGAGACTCTTTTTTTAGTCCAAGAGAAGTTTTAACCTCTAAGTTGACTTTGGGTCAGTTGAGTCTGTTGTATTTGTGACCCATATTTTATTCTATTTGCAAAGGAGAGTCAGAAAAGCAAGTTACGAAAGGATGACACACGATGATATATGATGTTACACGATGGTACTGATATCTAGATGGCATAGGTGGACATATGGAGTTCTCCTTAGTTGGGAGTATTAATTTTGGGAAACTAGGTACAAAATCCATGTTGCACTGCTCATATGATGATGATTATATTTTTTTTAGATTCATCTTTTGGAGAGGTGTAATATTGATCAAAATATCATCTTGTTTGGATGAGTAGAACATATATTTTGATTTTACTTTCCACACATGTGCAAGGTCGACTAGATTTGTAATGTAGGCTAACAAGCCTAATAGATGTGTCACACACCCTCACTGTTGGATATAATTTGGAAAGACTTGGAGGTCATTTTCTCATCATCTCATCACACATTCTCTCTTGTGATCTGATTGGTTCGATAGCCTTTGGAGGCCTCTTTCCTACATGTGTGGAGCTGAAGGTAGGGAAATTTGTGAATCTGTTTTAGGGTTATTTGTTGTGTGTTGACTAGAGTTCACCATGGTCAACCCTTGACCGTTTGACCTACAAAATTTGGTAAAAATAATATTTCTGAAGGTCGTAGAACTGGGCACAAAATCGAGGAAAAAGGAGAAGGTTGAAGGAAGCCCTAAATCTATAATGTTGTCTTTCTACGTTGACTGTCTTGCATTGACTTTTCTGCGTTGAATTTGATTGACCAACATTGACTTTTGATTAGCTGTCTTTGAGGGTTTTGTGTGTGGCACTTGGAGGGTTGGTTGATCTAAGAGAGACTTTGTTGGATGGTGCATCCTGTTGACTCCTGTAACACATACTATCCTATATCTTTTTTGGACAAGAAGAATTGTAAAATCTAATCTATATTATTGGCTTGTCTTATGTTGATCTATTATTGTGTTCTATCATAATTTTACTTTCATGTTTATGTGATTTCTAAATTGAATCAGTCCTAAGAAATATTGAAGTAAATTTGTATTAAGCATAGAACACACCATGGTTATCTAAATTTAACAGTATGGAACAGATTCGTCAACTTGTGCACATCTTGATCCCTTTGCTGCCACAACATATTCCATTGTATGTATTTGTCGACATAGCTCCCCACTAGATAATATTGTTCCTTGATGGTTCCTTGGAAATAATTCAAAGTGGGTGTGGCTGATAATAGTGAGGTATCCCTCTCGTCCTTTTGCTCACAGTAGGTTTCCCACCAGTCCTTGACATGGACGACAACTTTGAAGAGTGCAAAAAGTAATCTTTTCTCGATTGAAAAATTCATGAACCGAGAAATATCATTCTAATAGATTCAACCATCTATCTATGGCATTAACATTTATCTAGCCCTCAGATATGGGAATGTCAAATTTTATGTGTAGCTTAAAAGAAGTGGATGCTGGATGAAGGTCCACCACTTGTGGGTAACCATTGAAGGATCTGGGCAAAGTTATCCATCATCGCATTCCTTTGTTTCTCGAGGGCCTCCTCGAGCAATATTTTGATAGGATCTCCTACTCCCTCATATTTATTTTCTTCCACCATGGGAGGTTGTCTAGGTTTACAAGGTTGATCTTGCAAAGGTTCAACTAGATCGAGCCCTAACTCCTTATACCTGACCTCATTAGGGACATGCAAAGAAATATCGATAAAGAGAAGACGACTCTGATACCAATTATCCACACTTACGAAGGAACATAATAAAATACATAAATAAAAATAAACGCATATATGCAGTAAGAATAACACTTCATTTCACTAATATCATATACTGAAAAATTCTTACAGAAAAAATGGAAAATAAACTAGCTCTGGAAATGGTAGCTTAACTCTGAGAAGAGATGTGGTGGCTATATGCCTATGAACTATCTTAAAATGAGGCTCGAAGTCCTATTTATTATTTATAAACAATGGAAAATCCTAAACACCCAAAAACATAACCCTAGGAGATGAAGCACCAAAACTATGGGGCCCTTTTGGGTAAATTGGTATATCAACTTCTAGAGATGTAACTTTGGCACACGATCTCTGTTTGATGCACATAGTATCTCGTTAGAAATATCTATCAGAGGAATACAACTTTCGAGTGACCAACATTGGTTAAGGATACATATTGGTCCCAATTTTACCCAAAAATGTCATTTAGGGCCTCAAAACCACTTTACAAGTTCAGGACCCAAAAAACTGACAAAAATGGTAAATTGTGCTACAATTAAGGAAACTGAAAAACTAAAAGAAAAAATGGTGGGGGTCTGAGTGGAATAGGATGGTGGCCACCAATTTCCACCTGGATCATAAAGTTACAGAGTTACTTCATGAATATCAAAAAGTGTTTCCCACAAAGTTTTCATAATTGAAGGGTATAGTAGGAGATCTAGGAGTCATTAGTATTCCTTTGAAGCCTGATGTGAAGCCCATCAAACAAAGACCTTACAGGCTGAAATTGAAGTAAAGGAGAAAGTAAAAGTGGAACTTGATAAGATGATAGCAGCATGGATTATTGAACCCGTCGAAGAATTAGAATGGGTGAATCCTATGGTGGTGCAAGAGAAGAAGACTCAAAGAGAGATTAGGATATGTGCTGATCTGAAAAATTTGAATGATGCATGTCTACATGATCCCTTCCCTACCCATTTCACAAATGAAGTGTTGGAAAATGTCTAATGAAAATAAGTTTACTCATTTACAGATGGATTCTCAGGTTAGGATTTCACTTGAAGATCGACATAAGACTACATTTGCTACAGAATGGGGCTCATATCAATACATAGAAATGCCTTTTAGATTGAAGAATGTCCCTGCTATATTCTCTAGGGTGGTGATCTCAGCTTTTAAGGAGTACATTCAAAATTTTTTGGAGGTATAATTTTATGATTGGACAATATTTAGGTTTTTGAGAAAACATGTTGGAAGTTTGAGACTTATGCTCGACACATGTAGAAAGTATCAAATCTCTTTGAACTTAAAGAAGTGCATATTTTGTGCACCCTTAAACATATTATTGGGACATATTGTTTGTATTCAAGGAATAATGCTGGACCCTACGAATATTTCTATCATTGTGAATTTTCCTCCACCTAAAATAGTAAGACAAATTCGCACTACGTTGGGACATACTGGGTATTACAGGAAGTTCATAAAAGGGTATGCGCAGATCATTATGCCTATGGAGAAATTGTTGAAGAAGGATGCATCATTTCAGTGGAATGAAGAATGTCATAAGAGCCTCAAAATATGGAAGGAAAATATGGTAGATGTACCTATATTAGTGTTTCTTGATTGGAACAAGGAATTTCATGTCCATTTGGATGCCTCTTGTATAACTTTGGGTGTGTTTCTGTCACAACCTAGTACATGAGAGATTGATCATCCTATAGATTTTGCAAATAGGAAGTTATCTTAAGCAGAAAATAATCACACCACTACAGAATGGGAAGGACTAGTCATGGTGTATGCTTTGTAAAATTTAGAAATGATTTGTTGGTGTCACATTGTTATAGCATCGTTTATCACCTTCATGTACTTAATGATTTACACTTTGGCCTTGGGCACCCTTTCCCCTTAGACTTGAAAATTTTCACAAAAAATAGTATCTTAAAACCCATACACGACTCTGCCCAGACTTTTCCGTGTATGCACGTGAGTCCATTCATAGAGATCCGCGTATACCTTTTTAATTATTAAAATATATATATTTTTCCTATTTTTGAGGTGGGTTTGATGGTTATTCGAGTAATTTAACCACCGCAACCTGTGGCCTAACTGCTCTTAACTGCAGAAACTAATTTGAGAGAGTATAAAAGCCCCTCAAAGGAATGACCAAAGGGAGAGAGAAAAATATAGATATTATACTCTGTTGGAGCCCTTTTCAAGTCTAATATTCCTGTGTCTCCTACACTTCCCAGGTATATTCAGGAAACCCTTGTTTTCTTGAGATGTTCATCACCATATATGACATTTATTGTGCACACATCTTGGAACAATTCTTGCGAGGCTAGGGCCGGACGGATCCATAGGACGATATGATCGAAGGTCGTGGCAGGATTCAGGTGATCTCTCCACTTTTTTATTACTGTACGTGTCATTCATAATAACAAGAGACATCTTGTTCCCGATGTTTATGTGTCTATAATGCTTTATACACGTGTAATAATCATTAATTGAACATTTTATATTGTTTTTATGATATTATACATGGTTTTCACTGACATTTAGGAAATATATATGTTGTACAACTAGGTTTTTGTGTTCGTTCTTTATTGATTTACAGGTTTTGAAGCACAAAGTGTTGCAGGGGGTTTGCACCCCGTGGGATCTACATCAACCGAGGGACTTTCGGGTAAGTTCTGCAACCACTAGTATCTAGTTTTCAGTAGGAAAGTTGGTTAAGTGAGTCCTTCTTGAATGGCATGCCCCTGATCTGTGAAGGTTGTCAACCTAAGACCTTTCGGGTATTATTCCCCGAAACAGAAATGGTGACTCAACTAGGGATGACATTCTTGTTATTTCCCGTTTAGGTTGTTTCATTTGTCTTGTAGGTTCCCAACAATTT
Organism: Pinus albicaulis; assembly: GCA_034641835.2. Classification (NCBI taxonomy): domain Eukaryota; kingdom Viridiplantae; phylum Streptophyta; class Pinopsida; order Pinales; family Pinaceae; genus Pinus; species Pinus albicaulis. The sequence goes on from CM076577.1 coordinate 24,115,617, forward strand.
CTATCACTTTTTACAGTCTAGCAAGTCTTTCTTCAGTTAGACAGTAGACCTTGTCTCTTGATCAGGCTTGACCTTTTTGTTTTTCCTTATCTTTATTTCCATACGTAGTTTTTTCTTTGCACAATCAGGTATACACACTGTTTTTTCTAAAGGAGCCCACGTATACGCGAGTTTCCTTTGTCAAAGTTACGTATACATGCTAGTTGCTCAAAGCAAAAGCGCGTATGCCTGGGAGAATTTTAAATTTTTTATTTTCATCCCCTGTGGTCTTGACTGTCTGTGTTGATATATTCCTATAGTATCTTGAAGGTCTCTAGACTATGTTAAGAGTGATTTTATATATTTTTCTCTCCTTCTTGTATGAAGACCTATCCATTTGGTGAAATCCTTGTTTTGTGTGTTTGCAATCGCAGCTTGAGCACACATATCTTTCTCTGAATATTCTTGGTTGTCCTTTCCATTTAGAACAACAAGCTTTTTCTCATTTTCTCTTCTTGGCCCTATGCATTGCTTCGCATTTGATTTTTTCCTTCTTGGTCTCATTTGGTTTTCTTGATTTCGTAGACTTGTCTTGTGGCGAATTTTTAAAGGTATCTTTCTGATTTTTTGAGTTGTTGTTCGCTGCAATATTGTGCTATTGTACTGAGTTGATTGATTGAGTTTCTTGTTTCTTCTTGCTCATATAAGTCCTGTTATGAAAACAACACGGTTGGCTTGAGCACATTGAAGCCTTTGATTGGAATTCATGCTTGCTTGATTAAGTTCTTGGATAGTTTCTATTTATCTTCTTGAAATCTCTTTTCCTTCTTTTATAAGTTGAAAAGCCCAAAAAACATTTTTCGTTTTCCGTTTATTTTTACTTTCAGTTTGTTTACTATTTCATTCCATCTTTTGAAGCTTTTTGTTAGTTTCTAGTCTTAGGATCTTAACTGGATTTGGAAGGAAGTCTTCTTTTGATTTCTCTCTATTATGTCAAGTGCATTTTGGCATTTTTATACATAGGAGTTCTATTTTGGAACTAGCCTTGTCATCTGTCAAAAAGTGATTGAACCTTTGTTTTCCTAGAGACTTATTTTTGCTTCTTTAGAGTTAGCATCTTAGGATTTTCATATAATTGGTAGTTTTTGTTAATTTCATTTGAAAATTTTTAGTCTTTTTCGTAACTTTCTGAACCGTGTGAAGTGTGAGTGTCTAAAAATAAAAAGAAAACAAATTTTTTTCTTATTAGTTTTGTAGAACTTGTGTAGAAATCACATTTCATCGAAAGGAAATCATTACATTTGCATGTAATTTGGTTTTCATTGGTTTATTTTATGCCATAAAAACACCATCAGTTTCACTTGTGTGCATCCTTGACTTAAAGCCAATCTAAAATAGGCGATATAATGAAAAGCAACTAGTAGTTTTTGTATTATTGTCATTAATTATACACCAACTAGCTAGGTTGTAGGGCCTTGGATTAGGTGAGTGGAGAGTTAACTCTCCAAGGCCTCTCAAAATGATAAGCATAGAAGTTTATTAATGAGTGAAAATCTAAAATAGGCGATATAATGAAAAGCAACTAGTAGTTTTTGTATTATTGTCATTAATTATACACCAACTAGCTAGGTTGTAGGGCCTTGGATTAGGTGAGTGGAGAGTTAACTCTCCAAGGCCTCTCAAACTATTAAACATAGAAGTTTATTGATGAGTGAAATCCAAAACCATTTAGTGGACCAGGAAATATCTCCTCTAGAGATTCAAGTACGAGGGATAGTGCAGAAAGAGAAGAGAGATGCCCCCTCTCCTATTTGCTGAATCTTGACCTAAGACCATTCTGTCCGACTGCTGATACAGATTGGTGCCCATAGTTTCCTATCCTAGGGACCACACAGGTGACTGCGAGTGGGAATACCTGTGGTATCTGAGGTAGAAATTGCATCACTTCCATCAGTACTTCTGGAGGGTGCCCTTGCGAATCTTGGGGACTTGCACTGGCAAAGGCTATTGTTAGGAGGTCAGTGTAACTGTTTCTGTTACCTACGCTAGTAGGCCTGGGTCGTAATTACCCCAGACTACTTTTGGGAGGTCCTATTATTTCACTTTCTTGTATTTTGGTGTTTTGTCCTCATCACCCGGAGTGGAAATACTTGAGAGCTTCTTGTCTGGCTATATCTTAGGAATTTTTTGGAGTGTGCTCTTTGCTCCTAGATTTCTTAGATTCATATATTTTTTTAGTCTAAAATAAATCTCTTAAAGTGGCTGACTGATCACCTCGTCGATCGAGGAGGCTTCGTGGGTTATCTCCCATGAGTGCCAAGCCTTCATTAAGAAGGCGTTGGAGTAATTCAGAGGGTGATTTTCACTCGTTGGTTTCAAACGAAGCAGAGAGAGATCCTCTGTAAAGGCTTGTAGTTTCTGTGGGTGGTTCTGGTGTTGGCGTCAGTACAGAGAGGAGTGATTCACTCATCTCCAGAGTTTTATTTCCAACAGAAAAAGTAGAAGTAGAGGAAGTCTCTCAACCTGCTGAGTCTCTTCCATATCCTCTTCCTACTAGTTATCCTTTCATCATTTAGTACATCGAACCAAGTATCAGAGACTAGAAAGTCCTTATCCATCATATTCATACCTTTTGATGGCCACTACTAGGAACAAAACTTTGGTTGTGAGTGCTGCAAGTGCTCAGAATCCAATTTTAGTAGAAGGAGGAGGCACTATTGCTATATCTATAATCTCTTCTAGTGCTTCTGTGTTTGGCTCTGATTACACCCAAGAACAAGCTTCTCAATCTGGGCCCTTTTCATTTGGAATGCCCACTAGTGTGATTCCTTCTTTCTCCTTTTTTTCTACTTCAGCTGCATCTAGACCCATACCCTCTATGGCTAGTGGATTAGCTTCATTTCAAGGGTTCCCCTTTGGAAGTGGGCACATCACTCATTCATCCCCTTCCTTAGGATATTTACCTTTTGATTCTTAGACTGAAGGTTTCAATCCATGGTCTAGAGGTCAAAGTTATAATACCTTCATAGGGTGGAGCCCCTTTTTTATAGCATTGGAAGCAGTGAATCAGTTTCTCGTTGGTCAGCAAGGGAATGTTTCTTTCCCTTCATCGAGTACTTCTGAGGATTTTTCTCCTTTTGCAAACGCTTGGAACCCTTACCAAGGGGTTTCTTCTTCATTCAAAACCATGGTTGGAGGGAATGGTCCTGTGTATAGTAACTCTATGTTGTGGGGGGGGGGGGGGGGGGTCTTTCTCCGAATGTTGGGTCGCAAGGATTTTTCTATGGCCCATCATTCTCTATGAAAAATATTTGGCCACTTGGTGCCTCAACAAATCCAGGGTATTATTTTTAGAATGTTGGGAATCCTTCCTATGGAGGATGGAATTCCTAGGCTCCTCCTCGCTTACCGTATTTTTGGCAACGTTAAACTTGCCAGATTTGTCGAAATTGACTAACGATCCAATTCGGTATAGTCTGGGATGGCCTCCGGTCCCCACCAAACTTCCCTCCGACATTCCAAAGTTTGAAGGGAATAATGGAGAGGATTCGGCAGATCATATCACCACTTTCAATTTATGGTGTTCATCGAACTCCCTGATTGATGATTCGATTAGGTTGAGGTTATTTCAACACACCTTAACTAGAAATGTAGCCAAGTGGTATATTGAGTTAACTGAGGGTATTTTTTCTGTGTTTGGAGATTTGGCTACAATGTTCTTAAACCACTTTTAGTTACCTATCCGTTATGACACCGAGACTAAACTCCTAGCCAATTTTCAGTAGGATAAGGCAACTCACATTTTTAATCATATTCAGGAATGGCAAAGAAGGAAAAGGCTCATTAAAGCCCATATTCCAAATGAATTCCTTCTGGAATAGTTTTTGAAATATTTGCAACTAGATATTTCTAAAGGTGTATCCCTGTTAGGGGTATTTTCTAAAGAGCAGGCTATTTTCAGGGCTCAACAATTAGAACAGATTTATTCTCAGTTTGGAGTCCTTAAGAAAATTTTGCCAGATGCTCCTCACTGCAAATTGGCCTTATCCAAAACTAAACCCAGTCCTCATGTTGATGGGCTTATTGGTTCGATTGATAGCGGTGCAGCTAACCTGCTTAGTCAATTGCAATAGTTGTCTATACAATCTGCTTCTTCTAGTCAGGCTGCGCCTTCAATGTCAACTCCTTCTTAGTCCTTGGCAATTAATGCTGTCTAGACTTCTAACCCCAAAGGAAATCAAGAATTCGATGGGAAGAAGAAAGGATGAAATAACAAGAAGAAAGGCAAGGATGGGAAGGGGAATGCAAACAAAACCAATGATCATGTTGGAGAGGGTCAAAAGGATAATAAAAAAAAAGTGAATTTTCCTTGCAAGTTGTGCACTGGAGACCATTTTACGCACCTTTGCCCTAAAATTCAGGATGCGCAGTGCATGTTAGCTCAACAGGGGTATTCTAGATCCCAGGCTGTGTTGAAAAACCCTTTTCCCCAAGGGCAACAATTAATTTCTAGCACAAATAAAAAAACTGGGGCTCCCTTTGGGGGCAGCCAGGAAGGGGAAAATACGTTAAACATATACATGATGAGTGCTCACGTAGATATCGCTACGAGGTCTCGTGATTATGGAAAAGTTGAGTCTTAGAAAGCTAAGGGTACTCTTGATAGTGCTGAACCACTTCATATTACGAGGCCTACTATTGAGCCTATACCTCAGATGTTGAAGGAATCTTCAAAATGTACGATGATTAATCCAAATTCCAAGGCTGCCCAGAACTAATCCATTGTATAAGATCTAGCTCAAAGTCCTTGTGCCATGTCTGCATTATAGGTGCTCAAGTATTGTCCTACTCAACGAAGTGCTTTTCTCACTGCTATTGGAGCTACAGATTCAAAAAATTCTCTAATGATTACATTTGATATGTCAAATTTTAAAAAGAGACTCCCTCATTATATGGCTTTCCATATCAGATCGAGTTATGAAAAATTCAATATCTTTCAAATGGTCGTTGATGAAGGTGCTTCCACGTGTGTAATGTCTCTTGCATGTTGGAAGGGTATTGGATCTCCCACAGCTGTTCCTTCAACCAATATTCTGAATGTGTTTGATGGTCATTCTCACAGGCCACATGGTATTGTTCTGGCTTTGCCCATCTACGTTGGGGGAAAAACCGTAGATATCGAAGTTGAGCTATTCGATACAAGCTGAGACTATAACCTTCTGTTGGGGTGAAACTAGATCTATGAGATGGATGTTATTGAATCCTCATTATTTTGTATTGTTTTTTTCCCTCACGAAGTGAGAATTGTCACAGTTGACCAACTGGATTGTTCTCCTATAGATTAGAATTCATCTTCTGACTCAACCATTCCTTTGGTGAAGGATACCAAAATTCCTATTAAGAATTTAGGGGTTGGAATGTATTCTTCTTTGATGGGTACTTTTGATCTTCCACCTCCTTTGGTTCATATTAATGAGATTTCATCCTCCAAGGCTCCTATTCGAAGAGAGTTTTTCAAAACTCATTATTTTTCAGACCCTTGGACCTTACCTTCTCCTACCTCCACATTAGCAGAAGGTCAAGTGGGTGGAATGACATTTCCAATGTCTGCATCTGAGATTGCTTATAGCTCTATTGTTGACTCTGTAGAGTCCATTCCATTTTCTCTTTCACCTAAGTAATTCGATGGAGATGTGGCCTCGACTTGGACTCTTAGTTCATCTTCGGTGCAGGATTGCCTTGATACCACTCTTCCATTTGAAGAGGTCATCCTGGAAGCTATGACCGGTGTAGAGAGACCTTGGGATGATTTTCATCATCGGTCTTACTTTCTACCAGATTTGAGCGAATTTGAATCAAGTTTTCCTAGCCCTTAGTATTCTGGTCCTATTCACTCGGTCCTGAAACCTTTAGCACCAGGTTTTTGCTGAAGGGAACATGGCTGTGATTTCTCCTACTATCCTGGTGAACATTTCTAGAGATCCCAAGATTATAGAGAATATTTTCATCAGAGTTGAATGTTCCCCTGAAGAGATTCAAATTTACATTGATCTCTTTCGAGAGTGCTTTGAGATCAAGGTGTACGAAAATGCGAAGCTTGTTAGGGAAAATATTCGTCTGGTCAACCCTAGGAAGGTAGCAGCTATCAAAGCTGAGGTGGAGAAGCTGCTTAAGGCGGGATTCATTTTTCCTATTCCTTTGACAGAGTGGGTTTCGAATCCAGTTTCTATGGCCAAGAAACAAGGAACAATTTGAGTTTGCATTGATTCCAGGGACCTAAATAAGGCATGTCATAAAGATAACTACCCCACACCATTTATAGATCAAATTATTGATGAGTGTGTGGGAAATGAGATTTTCTCCTTCATGCACGTTTTCTCTGGATATAATATAATTACTATCTGTCCTGAAGATCAGCATAAGACTACATTGATTTGTCCCTGGGGTACATTTTATTACAAGAAATTTCCTTTTGGCCTTAAAAATGTTGGAGCTACTTTTCAACGGGCTATGTCTTATGCCTTCCACGACATCAAACATATTATTGAGGCATACTTGGATGATTTAGCTGTTCGTTCTCACAAGATAACTGATCATCCTTCTCACCTCCGTCAAGTATTTGAACAATGTCAGTATTATAAAATCCGATTGAATTCGAACAAGTGTGTTTTTGCGGTCACATTCGGTCGGTTGTTGGGATTTATTGTGTCTATGGAAGGGATTCAGGTAGATCCCTTCAAGGTTGAGGCAATACTTCAGTTTCCTCCCCCGTATTCTATTTGTAATCTTTAAAGTCTGCAAGGAAAATATAATTTTCTATGGATATTGATCGTAAATTATTCCGGGATTACGAAAGGATTTATGAGATTATTAAAGAAAGGAGTTACATTATTTTGGGATGACTTTTCTCAACGCTCATTCGATGCTTGGAAAAAATAATTGACCTCTGCTCTTATACCGAGTCCACCTGATTATAGCAGGAATTTACTCTTATATCTCGTAGCAGCAAAATCTACCATTGGTATGGTTTTGGTTTAGGAGGACGATGCTCTTTCAGAGCATGTTATATACTACCTTAGTTAAGGCTTGGTAGGACCTGAGCCCTGGTACTCTCTGATAGAGAAGCTTGCTTTAGCAGCTGTCCATGCTGTGCAGCAGCTCAGACATTACATTCTTCTTTGAAAAACCTATGTTTTGGTAGCAGTCAATCCATTTCAGTTTATTCTTAGTAGGCGCGTGATTGGGGGAAAATACAATATATGGATTGTGATTTTGTAGGAATTTGATCTTGAGTTTATGTCTGCCAAGTCCAAGAAATCATTGGTTTTCGCAGAATTAATTTCTGAGTTGCTCTGTGGGGAAGAGATGGTTTATGATGAATCCTTTCTAGATGAACATATTTTTCTCATTTCTTCATAGGATCCTTGGTATGGGGATTTCATAGTATATCTTCAGACTGCAAAGTTTCCCTCGACTTTTTCGAAAGATGATCTCCATAAGTTACATCACCTAGCTAAAATTTACATGATTATAGGTGACACTTTATATCATCGTGGGGTTGATTCAATCCTTATATGATACTTAAATATCGAAGAGGCTAAGGTTGTGCTGAATGATTGCTGCAGTGGAGCTTGTGGTGGTCATTTATCTGGGCTTGCTACAGCCCAAAAAATCTTTCGTGAAAGATACTTTTGGCCTTCAATTTTCGAGGATTGTATGGAATCGATCAATAGGTGTCATCCATGTCAGGTTAATACTCTAAAGATGCGCGCTCATGCAGCTCTGCTCTTTCCTGTCATCATTGTCATCCCCTTTACAAAGTGGGTTATTGATTATACTAATTGTAACCCGCCTTCGGCTAAAAGTCACAAGTACATTATTGTAGCTATAGACTACTTCACAAAGTGGGTTCACGATATTCCTACTTTTGGGAATGATGGTGAGAAAACAACTCTTTTCCTCTTCAATCAAGTCATTTCTCACTTCGGTATTCCCAAAGATATTGCCACTGATCATGGAAGTCACTTTCAGAATAGCATGATGGCTGAATTGGCTCTGAAATTAGGTTTTCGGCAGGAGCATTCGTCTCCATATTATCCTCAGGCCAATGGGCAAGTGGAAGCCGTGAACAAATCCTTGAAGACAATTATTCAACTGATGATTTATAAAGCTTGATCCAATTGGCACATTATGATGTACCCTGTGCTTTGGGAATACCGGATGTCAGTTAAAAATGCAACCAGTTTTACTCCATTTCTACTGGCTTATGGGTTGGAATCTATATTTCCCATTGAATGTGAAATTCCTTCTCTTAAGTTAGCTGTGGAGCTTCTTCTCGACACTTCCAGTCTCGAAGAACTTCTGCTTCATCTGGAACACATTGATGAGCAGCGTCGGGATGCCACCACGATGACGGAGGCACATAAGAAATGATTAAAGGTTTAGTACGATAAAGTGGTCAAACCTAGGGTTTTCTCCGAAGGAGACCTTGTCTTGGTTTATGCCCAAGAGAAGGATGCCCTAGGAGCTAGAAAATTCAAATCTATGTGGTATGGCCCCTTCATCATTAAAAATTTCCTCAAGAAAGGAGCTTATGCCTTGATTGATTTTGATGGAAATGAGTTGTTGGAGCCCATAAATGGGCTCTATTTGAAAAAGTATTATGCCTAGGCTTTGGCCTAGCATCTTGCGTTTTGTATATATTTTTTGTTTTTGTACATATCTGAGTTTCCAATTTTTTGTGTGATTATGATGCATTTGATATGCTTTGGCATGTTGTGTTGGATGTCATGAGTCATTTTGGTTTCGCCGATGGTGCTAGTATACATACCCGGAACATGGCTTCCGCGGCTTGGGTACTTCATTATCCATCTGGTCAGTTGTTGGATTCAATAGGTGTTTGCATTGTTCATGCTTTGAAAAACATAGCAAAATACACAACAATAGTTCATCTACTCTTGGAAGCAATATCCTTGTGTGTTGATTCGTTAGTAGTTTTCTTGGACTCTCAGTTGGTGGTTTCACAGTCAAACAACACATATCGGGTTCAAGACCCATTTTTGCACCGATTTTTTTTAAGGGTAAGTTTGTTACAAATATCATTTCAATTTCTAACATTCATTCACATTCCTCGAGTTGACAATTGGATGGCAGACTTATTGGCTAATCAAGAAATTGATTAGCATATTCATCATTCAATACTTTAATCAATAAATCAAATACATCATTAATTTTTATACATTTTGAGTCATCACATCATATAAATCGTTGTATATATATATATATAGTCAGAGTGTTCAAAAATATAAAAAATATGGATCCATATGTCCTACAAAATTTGGGCTTATGCTTGATCATGTTCAGTATCAAAAATATATTACAGTCATCTTATAAAATCTATAAATCTAATCCTATGGTCCTTGCCCAACATTTGTGTTCCGATAGAACATGATGGCAATGGCTACATGGAAGAATAACCACACCCAGTCTCGTGGTACTCCGACTACCCACCTTTGGATAGACTCTGGTAGGCCCTCTACCATAGACATAGGCACTTGGTGAGTCAAACTCTCCAAGTTCCTCTGGACGGCATGGAGTGTCCTACTAGGGTCTTCAGCATCTGCCTTACCTCTGCGACACTTGTGCCTTGGGTATCCCTCAGGTCTGACTGGTCCCATATCTACACCATGATCATCAATAAGCTTGTAAGTCATTTGAGTTCAATCAAAAACATTTTTTCATTACCATATCTCGAAAAAACAAAAAATATATATTCAAAAATAAAAAATTTCAATCTCATCGATTGTGCCCCATGGTGCACCGGGTGGAAGGAAATTAGATCTGGGTCACCACAAAAATCCATCTCAGCATATCAATAATCTTCCACGGTGATAACTTGTTACTCCCACCATTGGAAGAACTCGTCATCCCAAGTGGTGCGGGGAACTTCACATCCCCCCAATATCTTCATTAGATCATCCCACCAGGCTATTCTTGGATCTCTAGGGTTGTTGATGGTTGAGATGAATTTGGGTCAAAGCCCTGGAATCCTCTCGGAGAAGAATGTTATAAAAATTGTTCCATACCCAAAATTTTTAGATTTTGTCTTTCGGATCGAAGTCAATTGTCTTTTCATGTTGCTTAGAAATGCTATGCACCAATCAAAGAGGTGAATCAAAAATTCTACTGCAATGCTCATTTGTGTCCTCGAAGCCTAATGTCGAGAAGCAAATCCTGCTACTCTACCAATGGTGAAGAGGAGGATTTTCATATATATTTATTTCACATCTCTGATTGGTATCTGGGTACCTATTTTTTGAGACTCCTCTACGCAGTAGACTTGGACGTAATCTTCAACCGTAAGCCCTCCCAAAGGCTTCTCGTGCAAATCTATTGAATCTCCTCTCCGACAGAGTCCAGTGATGAAATATATGTCTTCCAATTCTATGCATAGTGCCATTTGATCATTAATAAAGAAGTCTTCTTCTAGTTCCCAGTGATCTACCAACATTTGTAGCAACCAAACATTACTTTTCATGTTTGGCATTTTAAAAAACTTATCCACAATTTCGAAGGATATCAAGTGAATTTTGATATTCCATCACTTCATTGTCGATGGCACTATGTTCACACTCCTTCTAGCTAATAGAAATCTTGAGAAAATCCATTAAATCCTTCATTAGGTTCAAATTTTAAATTCTTGGTCTGTGCGTATGCGACTTTGTTTATACACAGTCACATATGTGCTGAGGGTTTCATTAAAAAATCTCTTTCCTACGGTCAAATTTATAAATTTTTACCTTAAAATGGAACGAAATTGATGCAAAAGATGAATTGAGAGCTTACCTGACTGATTTGGCACGATTTGATGGCTGATTTCTCCGGTTTTGAGAAAGGGAATTTTTTCTCTAGAAGCTCCTTCTCCACTTCTGCAAGGTGAAAATGACCCAAATATGAGGTAAATGAACTATTTATACCCAGATTTTGATTTTTTTTTTCAAAATTCCTTTTTTCTTATCATTCTAAAGCTGTATAACCATTTTTCTTGTAAGTGTTGGGTAAGATATTTTTTCAGGAAAATTTTGTTGAGTTAGAGATTTTTTCTAATTGTAATTCAGATCCATGACTGCTGACCTGTCATTGAAGGTATATGATTCTGAACTGGAATATAGGTTAGGGAATCCATTTTCCGTTGCATTCTGCATACCAGCCTCCATTCTAATCACTTTCCATAGGGTCGATCCCATCATGTCATGAGTACTTAACCCATTTCACTCGCTGATTTTTTAATCATGAATTGGTGGTAGAGCCTTCCTTTACATGGCCTTCCTAGTTAGTTCCTCACTATAATTTTTTTCCCATGCCGCAATTTATGTAGGCTCAGGATTCCTCTTTAGTCCCTCCATGACATATGCGTTGGAGCTTCATTCTTCTTCTTCTTTGCTATCATTTTTCTGGGCACTACCCTAGAGGCTCCCTTATGTTGTCGAGTTGTATTACTGCATTTCATATTGACTGCTAGATTATCTTGGCCTTCAGCCGGCTTCATTTATTTTGACCATGAATTTTTGAACAAGTTAACCATGCAATCACTTAGCTACTGTGACTTGACACCTTGTTACCCATGGACGGAACATTCCTCTGAGTATCACTTACCAGTTTTCACCACCTTGCATTGAGCATAGGATTGTTCCTATCCCAGGAACTAGTGCATCTGTTTCATGATACTCATTCTATCCACTGTACTATATCATTCTTTTATTATTTTTCAGGATTTGATTATGAAAAATACAAAAAAATTAAATATGTGAAAAAGAGTGGGAACGGGATATTACTTTGTATTTTGATGGCAACTACAGTGTCAGTTTTTTCGCCCTTGAATAAAGCACAAAAAACTATGTCTTTCCTTCATTTGGGATGGTTTTAGTTTTTGACTTAGGAGAAGCCATAACCTTTTTTCATGATTCAGCTCTCCCCCAGTTGGTTATCTCTTCCAATAATATGGAGGGTTTGTTCATGCCTCTTGAATGACAAACTTATACGAAGTTATCATTTGTTGCCATAGTCAACATGAGTCGTGCTTTTGTTCAAGGGAAGTTAACCTGAGTCGGCCTTTCTATGGTGCCTCTTGACTCATTTTTCAGTCGACCTTCCTGGTCTTGTCAATATCTTGTTCTATCACATTAGATGTTTGGTCCTGTGCTCGTGCTGGTTTGAGAAGGTATCCATTGACTTCTTGCTAGCGGGTTTGTCTCTTATCGACTACGACATATTGCTCTGAGAGAAAACCTAGAGCTACACCCTGGCCCTATTTACATCATTGATAGGTGATATTGTGCTCATCATATGATCATCATCATGGGTCTTTGACTGAGTGGTTTCCCTTGTGTTCGACATTAGCTTACATTATCACACCTAGGATTCATGTAGTACCTTGATTTCCATTTGACCCCATTGGTGGATATCTTGCCTCTTTTTTAGCTTTCATTATTGGTTGGTTCAGAGGGTTTCTGCCTTGCGCTAGCTTCATATTGTGCATAGAAGAAACTTACTTCAGGTTGGTTAATTAACTCTACTTCATCTGATTCCTTCCAAATCTTGGCCTATGGGTTACACTTGCGCTGGAATGATTTGGGATGCCTTAATGCCTTCCTTCCAATAGATATTTTCCCATCGACTCTGACTCATTTCTCTGGGAATAAGTTCTAGAGTCCTTTTGTCAATACCTTAGGGTTTGCAGTCATCAGTGGCAAACTCTTCGCTATCGACAGTGAGGATACATCATTACCTCCTAATTGATATATTCTTTCAAGTGTTCAACCTCAACTCATTTATTTGCACTTGCTAGATTGTACTAGGGCACCTTGACACTCATTATCATTATCGGTGGGTTGTCTCGCACTTGTTAATAGTATACATCAATGATAGGTAATCAAATGATTTCCTACATGGTTGACTTCGGCTCATTTATTCCCATTGTGTAGAATTGTGTCATAGTGATTGGTGAAGACCTCGAGTTTGCATCAGCATGATTCGGTTCACTTAGAAAGTTTCTTCAGTTTTCTACCAGTGACACCGTCTACCCTTATATGTTGCAGTTTCACTACAGCAACATCCTATATGTTGGCTCCTGAGTTGTGTGTTGTACCATTTTTTCCACCACTTATGATGTGGTACTTGGAGATTCAGTTGTGACTTTTGTAATTAGATATCTATTACAACATCATTGATTAGTCTTCCATATGTGATACTTGGACCTGATTTTGACTTGTACTTCCAGGCGGGTTCGTCTCTTATCGACTACGACATATTGCTCTGAGAGAAAACCTAGAAATATGTTTTGGAAAGATACAGGAGGAATTCTTCTGAATTGTTTAACTGAAGAAGAGGCTGATAAAGTCATTGAAGAATTTCGTAAAGGTGATTGTGGAGGACACCATTATTGGAAAGCTACAACAGATAAGATTCTCCGAGCGAGATATTTTTTGCCAACAACGTTTAAAGACATTTAGAAAATAATTGATGCATGTCACGAAAGCCAAATTTTTGAAGGAAGAAGAAAGCTTGTACCTCTACCTTTGGTTCCTATATATGTGGAAGCTCCTTTTCAGCAGTGGGGGTTAGAATTTATTGGAGAGATACATCCACCATCATCAGGGAAGCATCGCTGGATTCTCATAGCAACAAACTACTTCACCAAATGGATAGAGGCGATACCAACAAGGCAAGCTAATGATTCTGTAATTATTTCTTTTCTAGAGAATAATATATTGTCTAAATTTGGCTGTCCCATGAAGATTATAATAGATAATTATCAAGCATTTAAGTCCAAGAAAATGATAAATTTCTACCATTAATACCACATCACTCTTGAAAATTCTACTGCATACTATCCGCAAGGGAATGGTCTTGCTGAATCATCAAATAAGAGCATTGTAAGGATCATCAAAAAGATATTGAAGGAAAACAAAAAATCTTGGCACTTAAAGCTGAAGTACGCCTTATGGGCTGATAGGATTTGTACAAAGAGGTCAATTGGGAATTCGCAATATGAACTTGTCTATGGTGCCGAAGCTGTTTTTTCGACATCACTTGGGGTACCAATCATGAAGTTAATTCAAGGATTTGAAGAGGAACCAAATTCCATTTAGAGGAGAATCAACCATCTGATAGCCTTGCAGGAAAAGAGAAATGAAGTCTATGACAGTCATCAACAGGTTCAAAACAGAATCAAGAACACATTTGATAAGAAGATCAAAGAAGATAGTTTCTAGGTACAAGAAAAAGTGCTGAAATGGGAGGCCAAAATTGAGGAAAAGGGCAAGCACGGTAAGTTTGAGAATTTATGGAAGGGTCATTTTAAGATTTCTGGTTTAATGGGAACAACACTTATATATTGCAGGAAATTGATGGAGGATAATATGCTGGAGGGCCTGTTAATGGAAGGTTCCTAAAGCATTATGCTTGTTGAAGTTTTATTAGTCACTCATGATATTGTATATATTCCATATTTGTCAGTTTTATTTCTAATAATGACAAGCTAAAACAGAGATCTAAAGCTCGAGGTGAAGGCCCAAATAGTTTGAAGAAGATGCTTGTTAATACAAATTTCTATTTTTATCAAAAATGGATAGCACTGGAGCTGCGGGTTCTTAGTGTACCATAGGGGCACACTATCCCAAGTGGAGCCACTGTTATCACTATACAAATTTTCCAAATTTGGATAGTTTGCATTTGTTCCTAATTCATGGTCTTAGATAGGGGTTAAATCATTTTTATGTTTTTAGAGTCTAAGTCATAAGGTTAAAGTCTCATCTCCATCATCGAATAAAGTCCAACAACTTTGTTTCACACTTTAAGGGTCCCATTTTATGTTTCGGAAGTCATGTAGTTATTTTGAGAAATTTTTCGAATAAGCCACGAAACTACGTTTTCATAGCGCAGAAAGTGTTAAAAATTGCTTTTGCGCTACAAAAACACTAGTCTTTTTGTAGCGCAAAACCCAATGACGCAGGAATACCCTGCAAAACCTAGAATCTCTCTTATATGATGCATATACAAAATGCATCTCAAAAATTTAGCTCTACCCCAATTCTCATATGCGGAAGCTCCTTTTCATTTCCCTCATTATGGTCATAAAACCATTGCATAGAAAAATCATTTTACTATAAGCCATCTCATAAGCAGAAGCTTTCTCTTAAATTTATAATCTCATGGTTTATGGAAACCATACTTCAAATCAATTCTTGAAATCAAACCCAACTTCACCCACAATCTCAATTTAAAACTTCATAAGACCATCCAACCACCTGTTTTATTCATAAATTAAAACTTTGCAAATAGCCAAATGCCAAAGATTTAATAAGTGAACTCTGGTTCCATTATATATGTGTGTGCCCTTGTTTTTTTTAAAACAAACTTGTCATTGTTTAATCAACCCACCCGTATGGAATTACACATTCCAATGTCAAGCAACCCTTACAAAAATAATTTAAAATAACATTAGCCCACAATAAAATTTCACGTCCTTCGATCTATGCAACATGCCCATTTTAGTCAACGTAATAAGAGTTTGGCTACGGTAAATACAAATGTGCTTACCATTCTTCCGCGCATTCACACCAGCGCTACAATAATCACATACAAGGTTTATTTTGAGCCCAGTAGTAGCTCCAAGTGCCCTCATTTGTTCACTGAAGATATTGATAGCAATAGATTTGATCACTTCTTATTAGTAGTAAAAATTTCCTCGTGCAGCATGTGAAATTTCGCCTTACAAATCCTGACTCAACATCTAGAGATTCACAACTAGATCACTTACTTTGAAACATGACCGCAAATCCTCTAGAAAGGCTTTCTTAACATTAGAATCTTGCTGTAATAGGAAAATGTATCCAGACTCAGCCGACAATTTGCATAGCACCCCACACTAATTCGATTATATCAAATGACAAAGGGTTACAACTGCATTCTTGAAAACTCAATCATTATCGATTCCCTTTAATACTTCCACACAGGTTAAAAAAATGCAGACAGGTATAACGCTACCGCCTTTTCGCTTATTTATAAACCATCAAACTATGAATCGATTCAATCGATTTCACAAAAGGAATAGTATTCGATCTTCAAGATTCCGCTTCAGTTATAATTTCATCCAATAGCTCCCAGTTCCGACTTTTCAATTCATTTAATTCAGTTATGTATAGAAGTGGGTATGATTCATACCTTTGTGCTCAACAAGCAATCAAATTGCGTGATAGCACCCGTAAACTGTTTCATCGAACACTTCATACTCACCCTGTAATCTGCCTTATCTTCACTTGATTGCTCCATTATTTATACACTTCTGATGCCAATTTCAACTCTTTGAAGGATTGATACGCTGTTCGATTCAAATATAACCAACTTCCTTGTGATCAATCTTAATCTGCATTTCAAGTTATCGACCATTGGATGATCTCACAACAGAATTAAATCATTTTCATTTTCCTTCAGTTAAATACAGTGTTTATTCTAGCTGATGTTGTTCTGAACAAATGATGCGTTCTACGGATGGGCCAACATTGATATCAATCAGTTTTTCAATGCTAACAAAACTGCATAAACTTTTACAAAAAGGGTCACGCATTTTATAAACAGATAATAAAATCTAAGGCGCTCTTCAGAACCAATAGCTGTGGATAAAATATGCAATTAACCCCTCACAACACGATTTCCAAGCTTTAACTCTACACTCTAACACAACAGTTCATTTCAGATTCTAATTAGAGCGATTATGCCCTCCTTGAAATTGACTTACCTAAGCCAATATGCTAACACCAATTTAATTGATGTTCGATCCAGTCTTCCTCTAGGATGATCGACCTCTTTGCTTGTGTTTTTCAACCACTGCAGATTTAATTCACTCCAAAGCAGGAATCGATGTTAATTAAACAAAATCATTTCTCTTCTTATATGCTTATCAAATCAAACATATTTACAAATCAAATTAAACAACACTCATAAGGCTCAAAATTCAAAATCCCCATATGTATATAAAAACAAACATTTATAAAGAACTTTATGTTCATGTCCAGATATTCAAATCAATGGTCCTTTTACAAAAGCCCGTAGGCTTACAAACTTTGCTGTCCAAAACACACCTCTAATTACTCTATTTTTCCTCTCTATTCTATTCTACCTAATCTATTTTTCCTTTGAGGCTCATAAATTTATACAAATTGAATTGAACCAATTTAGGTTCAAATCCCCTTAATCACTCAACAAACCCTCAAATATCTCAACAAAATCCTAAAATCACTCTTGAATCACTAAGGATCCTCTCTCACCCAAAATTAATGAAACTAATTTCTAAATTAATATTTAGAAAAATATCTCATCCCTTTATATCCTCAACTAACCAAATTCTCTCATATTCTCAAACATTTGAGAATTATTTACAATATTTAATTAAAAATACATAAAACCCACTCAAATCATTCATAAAAATATAGCTCTTTTAAAAACTTAAAAACCCCTAAGTTTTAATAAATACTAAGTATTTCTCTTTGCCTAATGCTCCTCCATCACCCAAAAAATACATTACATGCGCTACGAAATCGGGGATTCGTAACCAATCCTGTCAAACTGTCAAATCCATCAAATTTCTTTAAATTTTCATGATTAGGTGTGAGTCCACGAATCCTTTCTCATGCATGCAACCATTCATAACCATCATGAGATTTGTTAGGGTTCATTTATCATTAGTCATTTTAAAATTTGAAAAGGGATGCCTGTCCTTAATTGTATTGTCTCATGTAAAAACACTTGGTGCATGTTTTTCTTCGAATGATAAGATTATGGTAAGTAGAAAGCAGAGATTCTCTCAATTATCAAGCAAGGTTGAACCCTTAATCAAGCGGGCCAGTTTCTCTGAAATGAAGCAAGCCGGTTTATTACAGTTTTTCTGAACCCCCAAGGATTTCGAGGGAAAGATGACAGAGGAAAAAAAACCATAGATCAGGCCACTGTTTGAGAACGGAACCTGAAGGCATAGAGGCTCTCACCAAGGATAAATCAGTCAAAGAATCCTTCAAGAAAGTAGGATGGTGGAGATTCTGTGAAAAGCTACAGGGAGGTCATAATCAAGTCACAAAATATTTTTCCATTAATTTCACAGGTTCAAATACAAAGGTTGGATTTTTAAACTTGCCAATTTCTCTTGAAATTATATCATTAGTGACAGAGATTCCAAGGGGAGACGAAAGGTGGTTCAAGAACTTCAGGTTTGAAATGGAACCTTGTAAAATATTTTTGAAGCCAGAGTTGTGGACACAGATTTGACCAAAGAAGTGCCAAGAGTTTATGTCAAGGATACATATGCTAACATGCTCTCCAACATTCAAAGGTACTTCACATGTGAAGGAAGATATCATAAGGTGTATTCTTATCATTTCAAACTCTTATTGCATTTCACTGGAATAATTTCTCTAGATTTACCTTTTTTCCTGTTTCAGAGTTTGACCAAGATGGAAAATAAGGTGCAGATGAAAACTCAGGCATGTGAAACTTCATTATTCCATCATGGTCTTGTTAAATTAATAGTTTTGCATGAACTTAAGAGGGTGAATGGAGAATGGTCTGCATTTCTACTTTTGTGTGGATTTGGGGTGGAAACACATGGAACAGGTGTTAGCCCTAGGGCCAAAGAAAAATCACCATCGGAAACCACTGACCCTGCAGAAACAATATCAAAGAGATTTATCAAGTTAAAGCCTATAAAGCAAGTGAAAGAGCCAGAGATTAAAACACCAGTGATTATTCAAGAAACCCCTCAACCTGCATAAAAGAGGACAACCAAAGGTAAAGAAACAATGTAGGAACAATCAACTAGCAAATCAATTAAGAAAAGATTGACTAGAAGTCAAATAGCAAAGGAAAAAGGAAAAACAGTGGTTTTAGAAGAAGATCCAAGTTTAAAGGGTTGTTTGAATGATATTTTGCAAGTTATTGATATTTACGAATCTCCTTTAGTGCAGGCAGATTTTATAAATTTGGACGAAGGGAAATCTAAGAAGATCAAGTCTTCCAAAAAGCTGGATTTTAATGATGAAATTTCAGAGTTTTTGTTCAAGCCCAACATGCCTCTAACTAGGAACTCAAAAAAGTTTCAAGGGCTGGATGTGGAGTTAGATAAAGATGGAGAAGTTTCAAATGTTTATGAGGAACCCATAGACATTTCATCACCTATGCCTGAAGATGACAGAAATAGAGTTTTCCATACTCAAAGAGAAAAGAGCAGTTATGAGGGGATTAAAGAAAAATTAAGAGTAGATAGTCTTGAAATTTATAAGCTTAAGAAGAAAGCAAGAAAACATATTTTTGAGAGGACAAATTTTGACAGAATTAAGGCTCTATGGGAGCTTGAAAGAGTCTCAAAACCTGAAACAGTCAGTAGTGAAGCCCAATATTTTACCTAGACTCTTCCTACAATCAAAGAGGCTAAATTTGTGAGAAGGATAAATGTAAATTTAAGGGATACTAACAGAAGGTTGAAGAGGGAGATTGAAGATCTTGAAATCCAATTGGAAAACTCTGAAGGTCAGCCACAACAGAAGTAAGGCAGTAAGTGACAAAGCCCTAATACAATTTTGTTTTAGGAAAGGCACCACTGTTTGAAAACATGGCAAAGTTGACTTATAATGATTATTAAGGTTTATTAGCATCAATATTATCAAGGTAATAATTAAAAGGCTGTAAATATTCTTAAGATATGAAGATGATGAAAAAACTGTGTAAAAAGGAAATACACAACAGTTTTGTAGCACACTACGAAACTGCTGTAGGTGTAGTTTTGAACATTTTGTTAAGGTTTAAAGAGGTAAAACATTGGGTTTTTGAAGTATTGATGCCACTATAATATGGAAATGGTTCACAAATTAAGTTACAGGTGTTAAAGCAAGAGAAATTGGATGTTAAGAGATGTTTACAAAAGTATAGTTACTGCGCTACGAAAACAACTGATATTTTTGTAGCGCAGACACATCAACTCTCTTTACACTCTTTCAAGGACTTAATTTTGCACAGGTGGAAGGACATGGTTCTATAAAAGTGATAACACATATAAATTGTCTAAAAAGGTCCATCTTTGTCAGCAAAAGGATTCGAGGAGAATAAATGAGGGCTACAACTATATTGCAGGAACACATGTTCCTAGTTTTCAGGACAGATAAGGGATAAGTTAACAAAAAATAATAGCAAGGTTATGTACACCATCAAGGTTGAAGATAAGAAGGAGCATCTGTAAAATATAATATTTAATTCCTAGATCAAGTTGTTTTAGTCATAACAAGGATTTTTACTCCTAATTGCATTAGGACTCTAGAACAAACAATTAACTGTCACATGTAATTAATAGTTTGTTTTAGAGTAGATAGGCGTCAAGCTAAGGAATTCGAATTCCTCTGAAGATGGATCATAGAATCCAATATTGTAATGATGGTTCTATAAGAGACATGAGGTCAAATGCCTCAAGGTTGGAAAATTTTCATTAACAAACAAATTATGTCATTGTATCAAACTGTGTGTTTTTATCATAAGACAGATACTGGCTTACTACTCAGGATTCAGAAAGAGTTTTTTTTTTTTTATGCTTGATCTTCCTATGGCTTTCTTTATCTCCTTATTTCCAGTGGTATGAACATATGCTACTTAGAATTCATTGGAAAATGCTCTAACTTCCTGCATATGTTTGTAAGCTGTGTTTTGTTCACTTTGTTACTATTTTGCTGAATATCTAAAGAACTCTGAAATGCCCTGACTTCCATGATAAGCTAATCTTGATGTTGTGTGAAAATATTCCTTGACTCCATAGCCCGATAGACGTTTTTTGATCAGTATTTCAACCAGTAATATACTTTTATACAATTTATTCCTAGAGTTAGCCATCTAATCCTTAATTCAAAATATTAAACCAAGTGAGAAATCCCTCTCAGGTTGAGGAGGCTAAGCCTCAACTAAAAGTCTGGTTTGAAATAGTTACACTGAGTTAGCCTGAACAACAGCCTATTAGGTCCTATTTTGGTGATAAAATTTTGGTGCGTCTGCTGGGAGCCTGAAGATTAATCATTCCCGAAATCAAGAAGCTGAATTTCTGAAGGTAGCAGGAGCTCAGAATTTTTTTTGAGGCTACAATATATCTTGGTGACTCCATACATTTTAAAAATTTAAAGGTGGCTTTGACAAGGAGATATACATGGAGAAATCATGATCTCAATCCAACTACCATTGTGGACAATCCAAACACTATTTCAAGAGGTAGTCAAAGAATTTCAAAAATATCAGGTACTCCATCTCATTCGAAATATTTCTCCTCTGAAATATTAAGAAGTCCTGAAGACAAAAGAGTTGATGATAAAGTTCATGAAGTGTTGTTTAGGTCAGAAAGTGAAAAGGAATTCATTGATATTATTTTAGACTTGCAAAGGAGGGGAATTGACACTTCAGCCCTAGTAACCCAAGAGGACAAAGAAGAATTTTGGGAAGTTGTTACGTCTGAGTTGTTGTTAGAAAAAGAGTCTCTGGAGAAACTTAAAGTGCTTGACCCTTTTGAAGTCCTACTAAAATATAAAGTTGGTTTGCCCCTCCAAATTGGAGCTCAATTGTTAGTGGCTTGCAGAAACCAAGTAGCCCTCCTCATATTAGTTCTTGATCTTTTGTTTCTGTCATTCTTAAAACTAATTTTCTTCTCTCAAGCATGGCTGCTCCTGCTAGGTATGCACCACTTGTACTCCCTACTATTTTGCATGACCTTCCTAGTAAATATGTTGCTAGGATTCCTACTTGGGGTAGTGATGAAGAAATTATAGCAGAAGAATTTGTAGACAGATTTAATGATTTTATAGACAGGGAAGAAGTTGATTATGAAGATGTGAAGCTAAGGTTATTTTCACACAGTTTTATTGGTGAAGTTAGAAAATGGTTTAAATCCCTTGCACCGGGAAGCATTAGAAATTGGGATGAATTTGAAGATAAATTTTTAAAGAAATGGGGAAATAGAACCAAGCCAGTTCAAGCACTCACTGAATATAACAGCCTTAGAAGGGTTGTTGATGAGTCTATCCAAAACTTTTCAAAGAGATTTAATAAAGTTTTTGACTCAATTCCGGCTCATTTGAAACCTTTGGAAGCCTTAGCACAAATGAGATATGCTGAAGCATTTTATTATGACTTTTCTATCTTGTTGAGAGAAAGAGAATCACCTTCACTTGCTGAAATGTAAAGTGATGCAGTTAAGGTGGAGGTAAAAATGGTAGTTGCTGAAAAGTAAAAAATGGGAAAAACACAATTGAAAGAAGAGGAGAAACCTTCCACTTCAACTTCTGAAGACAAATTTGATTCAATGATGAAAACCATGGAGAAGTTGATGGATAGGTTATCTCTTGGAAACACTTCAGCTCCTCCTGTGCAACATGAACCTCAGTTTAGAAATCCTCAATTCAAGAGACCTCAGAACCAGCAAAGGCCAAGAGAAAATAGGAATCAACATCTCGATCCTCCAGTGAGACCTCTTTTTCCGCAGAATTTGGTAGATGGAGAAGATGAACCTAAAATTCCTGAAGAATCCATCCATTGTCTTGATGACGAGATGTCAAGAATTTTCTTGACTAAGGAAGAGCATGATGAGTCAGATTTGGCTAACCAAGAGGGAGAATCATCAAATTATTGTAAGGGATATCAGCATGCCATTTTTGAGATGCAAAAGAAATATAATCTCATAAATAGAAATGTACCTATCATTGCAAGCAAAACACAGCCTAAGAAAGATGCTCCAAAGGTTGTTGAAGCTAGAAATGATACCTCAAAGGCGGCTGAAGGTAAAAATGACACTCCACTTGGTAAGAAAGAAACTCAACTTCCTCCTCCTATCAAATAAGCTAAAAAATCTGTTTCTGTTTTCAATCTTGAGAATGAAATTTCAAAAACTAAAATATCAGTCCCGTTTAGCGAGATTATCATTGTAAATGAATATAGAAGCAAGGTTTTTAATTTGTTAAACTCACAACCAGCAGCTGCTAATATTTTAAATGTTTAAGAAGATAATCCTACTATATTTGGGTCCGAGGATAGAAGATGAACAAAATGAAGAGTTTCCTCCTTTTTATGTAAGCATTTGTATTCATGATATGACTTTACATAATGATATGTTGGATTCCATGGCTTTGCATAACCTTATTCACAAAGTAATAATGGAAAGGATGGGATTACAAATCACAAGACTAGATAAGGATTTATTTTCCTTTGATTCAAAAAGAGTTCAATGTATTGGTCTAATCAAGGATGTTGTTGTTGGTCTAACGCAAATCCCAACAAAGACAGTTGTTATGGAAATTGTTGTGGTTGATGTTACTCCAAAGTTTGGTATGTTATTGTCAAGATCATGGGCAGTGAAAATCAAAGGCACAATGTAGATGGACCTTACCTATGTAACTATTCCAGTTTTTGGTGAACAAAGGAGATTGTATCGGGAGACTAGAATGGCTTACATGGTAAGTAGAAAAGATAAGCCTTACAATTTTCCTATTTATGCTTTTGATATTGAGCTTGGATCTTCCATTATTTTTAATGAGTCAACTGATAGTGTTGATGAAGAAATAAGAGGAGAAAATCAGCAAATAGAAAATCAAAAAGTAAATGAAAAATAGATGGAAGAATGGTGGTCAATGTACTATGATGGATCAATAGGAAAAGACAGGTCAGGAGCAGGGATTTGGATTACAAGTCCAACTAAGGAGAGTAAGTTTTATTCTTAAACACTGAATTTTGATTGCACAAAAAACATGGCTGAATATGAGTCTTTGATTTTGGGTCTAGATCTACTTAAAAAAATGAAGGCCCAAAATATTTTTGTTTTTGGAGATTCTGAATTGGTTATTAGACAAGTGGAAGGTGTTTACCAAACAAAGGATGTAAGAATGAGGGCTTACAGAAATTTAGTTATGGACATGTTGGAGAATTTTCAATCTTTTTCCTTCATAGTCAAATCTAGAGATCGAAATTCCATTGTTGATTCTCTTGCTGTCTCTGCAAGTCTCTTCATCATTCCTAAACATTCAAATGAAAAATATGAGATTTAAATTCGTCATATACCAGCCATACCAGACAATATAACAAATTGGCAAGTTTTTGAAGATGATCAACAGGTAAAGAATTTTATTGAGCTGAAAGAAGAGTTTGAAAGTACTCATGTAGATCAGCAAAATATGTTTGTTGAGTCTAAAGGAAATTCTGAAGTTTTGCAATTGAAGAATAATGCAATACCAAAAGGTCTTATTCCTCTTGAGAAGCTTTTTGATCAAAATGATGTTTTTAAATCACAAAAATTACAAGCTAATGAAGAGGAAGTAGAGAGTTGTAATATTGATACATTAGCTTTGCCTAAAATGATAAAAATTTCAAATTTTCTTTCAGCTGATATGAAATTCAAATATATTGAGATGATGAGGAGGTTTATGGATGTTTTTTCTTGGATTTCTGCTGATTTAAAGAAATATGATCCTTCCATTATTCGGCATACTATTCCTATCAAAGACAATGAGAAACCATTCAAATAGAAGTTGAGGAGAATTAAACCCCTTCTCATGCCATTGATTGAAAAGGAGATCAAGAAACTCTTTGATGCAAAAATCATTGTCCCAATCAGATTCTCCAATTGGCTTGAAAATTTGGTATCGGTTAGAAAGAAAAATGGAGAAATCAGAATTTGTATTGACTTCAGAAATTCGAACAAAGTATCATTAAAGGACAACTATCCTCTTCCCAAGATGGATACAATTTTTCAAAATATTGTTGGCTCTCAAATAATGTCAATGCTTGATGGTTTTTCAGGTTACAACTAGATTCTTGTACATCCGGATAATCGGGAGAAAAAAACTTTCACAACACCATGGGGCACATTCATGTACGCCAAGATGCCTTTTGGTCTCATGAATGCGGGAGCTACTTTCCAAAGAGCAATGGACATTGCTTTTTCTGAAGAAAAGGATAATTGGGTGGTTTTTTATCTTGATGATATAACAGTATTTTCAAATAAAGAAGAAGATCATTTGAAACAACTAGAAAAGGTTCTGCTGAAATGTAGAAGGTTTGGTATTCCCCTTAATCCTACTAAAAGCATTTTTTCTTAACTTCAGGAAAATTACTTGGTCATATAATTTCTAAAGATAGAATTAGGATTGATCCTAATAGAGTTAATACAATTCAAAAGGTATATTTGCCAAGAAGTAGGAAAGAGATTCAATCATTTCTTGGAAAAGTGAACTTTGTTAGACGCTTCATTCCTAATTTTGCTGAGATTGTTAAAGATATTACAAGGATGTTAAAGAAAGGAGTTGATATCAAATGGACAGCTGAAGCTAAAAAATCTTTTGAGAAAATCAAGAAGGCACTCACACAAGCATCGATACTCATCAACCTAGATTTTTCTAAAGAATTTTTGGTTTTTACATTTCCTTCCAAAAACACAATTGTTGGAGTTTTGCTACAAAAAGGAAAGAAAGGTACTGAACAACCTATTTATTTATTTATTAAAACATTAGAAAATGCTGAGCTAAAGTATAATATTCTAGAAAAACAGCCTTATGATTTGGTGAAATCTATAAAAGATTTCAGAATTTATATTCTGCATTCGCATGTTGTGGCATATGTTTCGAGTGCTGTGGTAAAAGACATCCTAACCCAAGCAGATCCCGATGGTAAGAGGGGAAAATGGATCGCCAAATTTCTGGAATATGATATAGACATCAAACCAACCAAGTTGGTGAAGCGAAAAGGCTTGGCAAAACTAATGACTCAGTCAAATATGGATTGTCTGGACATAAATCTAAATGCAGAAATATCAGACATTTCTGATGTTGAAGAGGAAATGGTTGAAATTGAAGATAAATACATCATTTCTGAGTGGTATAAGGATTTGGTTTTTGTTTTAAAACATCACAAAGCTCTCGTTGATCTAACAAAGTCCAAATCAAGGTTTGTAAATTTGAAATCTTTAAGATATTTTGTATATGACAAAAATCTGTTTTGGAAAGATACAGGAGGAATTTTGATAAATTGTTTAACTGAAGAAGAGGCTGATAAAGTCATTGAAGGATTTCATAAAGTTGATTGCGGAGGACACCATTATTGGAAAGCTACAACAAATAAGATTCTCAGAGCGGGATATTGTTGGCCAACAATGTTTAAAGACATTTATAAAAGAATTGCTGCATGTCACGAATGCCAAATTTTTGAGGGAAGAAGAAAGCTTGTACCTCTACCTTTGGTTCCTATATATGTGGAAGCTCCTTTTCAGCAGTGGGGGTTAGAATTTATTGGAGAGATAAATCCACCATCATTAGGGAAGCATCACTGGATTCTCACAACAACGAACTACTTCACCAAATGGATAGAGGCGATACCAACAAGGCAAGCTAATGATTATGTAATTATTTATTTTCTAGAGAATAATATATTGTCTAAATTTGGTTGTCCCATGAAGATTATAAAAAATAATTCTCAAGCATTTAAGTCCAAGAAAATGATAAATTTCTTCCATCAATACCACATCACTCTTGGACATTCTACTGCATATTATCCGCAAGGGAATGGTCTTGATGAATCATCAAATAAGAGCATTGTAAGGATCATTAAAAATATATTACAGGAAAACAAAAAATCTTGGCACTTAAAGCTAAAGTACGCCTTATGGGCTGATAGGATTTGTACAAAGAGGTCAATTGGGACTTTTCCATATGAACTTGTCTATGGTGCTAACATTGTTTTTTCGACATCACTTGGGGTACTAGTCATGAAGTTAATTCAAGGATTTGAAGAGGAACCAAATGCCATTCAGAGAAGAATGAACCAGCTGATAGCCTTGCAGAAAAAATGAAATGAAGTCTATGACAGTCATCAGCAGGATCAAAATAGAATCAATAACACATTTTATAAGAAGATCAAATAAGACAGTTTCCAGCTACAAGAAAAAGTGCTGAGATGGGAGGCCAAAATTGAGGAAAATGGCGAGCACGGTAAGTTTGAGAATTTATGGAAGGGTCCTTTTAAGATTGCTGGTTTTCATGGGAACAACACTTATATATTTCAGGAAATTGATGGAGGATCATATGCTGGAGGGCCTGTTAATGGCAGGTTCCTAAAGCATTATTCTTGTTGAAGTTTTATTAATCACTCATGACATTGTATATATTCCATATTTTTCATTTTTATTGCTAATAATGAAAAGATAAAACAGAGATCCTAAGCCCGAGGTGAAGGCGCAAACAGTTTGAAGAATATGCTTGTCAATACAAATTTCTTTTTTTATCAAAAATGGATAACACTGGAGTTGTGGGTTCTTAGTGTACCACAGGGGCACACTATCCCAAGTGGAGCCACTGTTATCACTATAAAAATTTTCCAAACTTGGACGATTTTCATTTGTTCCTAAGTCATGGTATTAGATAGGGGTTAAATAATTTTTATGTTTTTAGAGTCTAAGTTATAAGGTTAGAGTCTCATCTCCATCATCAAATAAATTCCAACAACTTTGTTTCACACTTTAAGGGTCTCATATTATGTTTCGGAAGTCATGTGTTTAGTTATTTTGAGAAATTTTATGAATAAGCCACCAAACCGCATTTTTGTAGCACATATAGTGTTAAAAAATGCTTTTGCGCTACGAAAATGTTGGTCTTTTCATAGCGCAAAACCCTGAAATACGTTACATGCACTACGAAATCGGGGATTCGTAACCAATCCTGTCTAACTATCAAATCCATCAAATTTCGTTAAATTTTCATGATTAGGTGTCAGTCCACGAATGCTTTCTCACGCATGCAACCATTCATAACCATCATGAGATTCGTTAGGGGTCATTTATCATTAGTAATTTTAAAATTTGAAAAGGGATGGTTGTCCTTGATTGTATTGTCTCATGCAAAAACACTTGGTGCATGTTTTTCTTCAAATGATAAGCTTATGGTAAGTAGAAACTAGAGCTTCTCTCAATTATCAAGCGAGCCATTTTCTCTGAAATCAATCGAGCCAGTTTATTACAGGTTTTCTGAAGCCACAGGGATTTCGAGGGAAAGATGACAGAGCAAAAAAAAAAACCATAGATTAGGCCACTATTTGAGAATGGAACTTGAAGTCATAGAGGCTCTCACCAAGGATAAATTAGTCAAAGAAGCCTTCAAGAAAGTAGGATGCTAGATATTCTGTGAAAAGCTACAGGGAGGTCATAATCAAGTCGCAAAATATTTTGCCATTAATTTCACAGGTTCAAATACAAAGGTTGGATTTTTAAACTTGCCAATTTCTCTTGAAATTATATCATTAATTATAGAGATTCCAAGGGGAGAAGAAAGGTGGTTCAAGAACTTCAGGTTTGAAATTGAACCTTGTAAAATACTTTTGAAGCCAAATTTTGTGGACACAGATTTGACCAAAGTAGTGCCAAGAGGTTATGTCAAGGATACATATGCTAACCTGCTCTCCAACATTAAAAGGTACTTCACATGTGAAGGAAGATATCATAAGGTGTATTCTTATCATTTCAAATTCTTATTGCATTTCAATGGAATAATTTCTCTAGATCTGTGTTTCTTCATGTTTCAGAGTTTTTCCAAGATGGTAGATAAGGTACATATGAAAAATCAGGCATGTGAAACTTCATTATTCCATCATGGTCTTGTTAAATTAATAGTTTTTCATGAACTTTAGATGGTGAATAGAGAATGGTCTGCATTTCTGTTTTTGTGTGGATTTGGGGTAGAAACACATGGAACAGGTGTTAGCCCTAGGGCCAAAGAAAAATTACCATCAGAAACCATTGACCCTGCAGAAACAAGATCAAAGAGATTTGTCAAGTTAAAGCCTAGAAAGAAAGTGAAAGAGCCAGAGATTAAAACACTAGTGATTATTCAAGAAACCCCTCAACCTACACAAAAGAGGACAACCAAAGGTAAATAAACAATGCATGAACAATCAACAAGAAAATCAGTTCAGAAAAGATTGACTAGAAGTCAAATAGCAAGGGAAAAAGGTAAAACAGTGGTTTCAGAAGAAGATCCAGGTTTAAAGGGTTGTTTGAATGATATTTTTCAAGCTATTGATATTGAGGAATCTCCTTTAGTGCAGGCGGATTTTATAAATTTGGATGAAGGGAAATCTAAGAAGATCAAGTCTTCCAAAAAGATGGATTTTAATGATGAAATTTCAGTTTTTGTGTTCAAGCCCAGAAGGCCTCTAACTAGGAATTCAAAAAAGTTGCAAGGGTTGGATGTGGAGTTAGATAAAACTAGAGAAGTTTCAAATGTTTATGAGGAACCCATAGAACTTTCATCACCTATGCCTGAATATGACAGAAATAGAGTTTTCCATACTCAAAGAGAAAAGAGTAGTTATGAGGGGATTAAAGAAAAAATAAGACTAGCTAATCTTGAAATTGCTAAGCTTAAGAAGAAAGCAAGAAAACATGTTGTTGAGAGGATAAATTTTGATAGAATTAAGGCTCTGTGGGAGGTTGAAAGAGTCTCAAAACCTGAAACAGTCAGCAGTGAAGCCCAGTATTTTACCTAGACTCTTCTTGCAATCAAAGAGGCTAAATTTGTGAGAAGGATAAATGTAAATTTAAGGGCTACTAATAGAAGGTTCAAGAGGCAGATTGAAGATCTTGAAATCCAATTGGCAAACTATGAAGGTCATATACAACAGAAGTAAGGCAGTAAGTGACAAAGCCCTAATACAATTTTGTTTTAGGAAGGGCACCACATTTTGAAAACATGGCAAAGTTGACTTATAATGATTATTAAGGTTTATTAGCTTCAATATTATCAAGGTAATAATTAAAAGGCTGTAAATATTCTTAAGATACGAAGATGATGAAAAAACTGTGTAAAAAGGTTATGGACACCATCAAGGTCAAAGATAAGGAGAAGCAGCTATAAAATATAATATTTAATTCCTAGATAAAGTTGTTTTAGTCATAGTAAGGAGTTTTAATCCTAATTGCATTAGGACTCTAGAACAGACAGTTAACTGTCACATGTAATTAATAGTCTATTTTAGGAGTAGATAGGTGTCAAGCTAAGGAATTCGAATTCCTTTGAAGATGGATCATAGAATCCAATATTTTAATGATGGTTCTATAAGAGAAATAAGGTCAAATGCCTCAAGGTTGGAAAATTTTCATTAACAAGAAATTATGTCATTGTAGCAAACTGTGTGTTTTTATCATAATACAGATATTGGCTTACTACTCAAGATTCAGAAAGAGTTTTTTTTTATGCTTGATTTTCCTATGGCTTTATTTATCTCCTTATTTCCAGTGGTATGAACATATGCTACTTAGAATTCATTGGAAAATTCTCTAAATTCCTACATATGTTTGTAAGTTGTGTTTTGTTCACTTTGTTACTATTTTGCTGAATATCTAAAGAACTATGAAATGCCCTGACTTCCATGATAAGATAATCTTGATGTCGTGTCAAAATATACCTTGACACCATAGCCCAATAGATGTTTTTTGATCATTATTTCAACTAGTCATACAATTTATACAATTTATTCCTAGAGTTAGCCATCTAATCCTTAATTCAAAATATTTAACCTAGTGAGAGAGCCCTCTCAAGTTGAGGAGGCTAAGCCTCAACTAAAAGTCTGGTTTGAGATAGTTACACTGAGGTAGCCTGATTAGCAGCCTATTAGGTCCTATTTTGGTGATAACACACCACACTGCCAGCCCAATCGACATCAATATATCCATGGGGTCTCAAACTCCTAGTAGTGTATCTCAACCCATGGTTAATTGTGCCTCAAAGTGTAATGTCCAAATTTTTGAAACTGATGGGGACATTGCATTTTAATTTCAGTTTGCTTTATTCATGAATAAAAGTATGTGAAGGAGGCTTATTAAACTCCTAAGTTAAGAATAAATACATGGCCAATGTGAAAGGGGACAAATTTGGGCTATTATATGAAACACCCCTAAGTGTGAAAAAGGGGAAATTCATTTGCATGGGTCAACTTGGCCCCACCTACAGTGCAGATTGGAGGGAAGCTTATCCATCAAGCACAACGTACTTCTAGAAGAGGATCACATGTGTGGAAGGGGATAAGTTGAAGAAGATGGTTTAGGGTTTTGACAGGCCCTCATGTTATAAATAGAAGGAGAGGCAGCAAATAAAGGTTGTTGAAGAATTTTGAGAAGTTGCTGCAGCAACTCAAGTCTCTTGGTTGTTTAGCCTAAGGGAAGAGGATTTGCTGTTTAGGAATCCTCTCTCCTTCCATGGAGTAGATCTTTGGAGGAGATTGTGATGCATCTCTCCACTATCCAGAATTATGGCCAAGCTTTATTTCTATAGCAGTGCTGGTCCTGTTGAGGGTTTTGTAGCTGCTTATGATTTGTAGCAAGTGGGGGAACTAGATCTGCAAGATCTAGTTGTTTAGAGGAGATTTCTCTCAGGGAGGGTGTCTTGTGACCACCCGGAAGAGGATATTAATCTCATTTTACTTTAAGATCTATATTTCTTATCTTTTGTATCAGTTCATTCCAGCTACTGCGCATTCTCTTCCTTATACTGCATTATTTTCATGTACATGCTTCAATGTTGTCTAGATTTCCTATTGTACTTGCTCTCTGGTGATTGAGGCTTGTCTCTCCCTTTGAGTTTTGTAAAGTAGGTTGCTGATATACTCATGTTTAGATATGATATGTAGTGTAATGAAATCCATCTTCAGAAATATCTGAAGTTTTCTGCAGTTCAGTGTGTTAAAAGCTAGATCTACAAATTGTGATGCATTATTTTGGCAAAATCCCAAGGGGATCTTGTTAAGAAGGCTGAGTAGTTTCTAGATCTAGTTTGGATCTGATGTTTCAGTCATTTATTAGTTTTAGATCTTATATTTAACCTATATTAGCAGAAGTTCCTCATATAAAACGCAGTCAAGTCTTTCTACAACTTTTCCATGTGTTTCTGCTATGATTTCTGAAGGATTCTTACTCTTGCTTCATGTAAATTTAATGCTTCTACAAAGGAACTTAATTATCGATCTAATTTATTGCTGCCATATTGTAATATGGGTCTGATGGATGATTTCCAGTGTTTTCTAACAGAAACTATGCAATTCCAGAAGGAGGGTTTCTTTATTAACTAGCTCTCTCCTTTAGCTGATTTTCAGCTAGCGTTGTTTGTGGGAGATCTGTTTAAGCCCTCTAAACTCATTTATTTTTGCTTAAAATCCACATGGAGGTCCCAAACATCCTAAAATATTGGAACCCAGCCCTGGTATATGTTATTTTGACACTGGCTTGCTTATACAGTGTCCTCCTTGAGCCTATTGCAAATTTTCTTGAGAGTGGAATTTCCCGCTTCTCACTTGTTTAGTTTTTGCTTCTCTTTGGATCCATTATTTAGATCTGTATATATAAGGTTCCCAAGGGAAGAAAAATATAAGAGGATTTTTTCATTCCCACGCTTTCTATGTTTCATCAATCTTCTATAGACAGAGTCTAGAACGGGCCAGGAAGCCTCTGATTTTCATCCTCTCCTTAGAGGTGATATAACCAGTAAATGCCCGACTAGTCTATCTTTGGTTTAGAAGTTGCTGGTGTGTTTTCCATGCTGCTATGATCCCATAGAGGAATATCTTAAGATATTCCCTACTATGCCTATTTTTCCCCATTTGGGACATTACACGAAGATATCTCAATAAATTCTTGGAACCAATCTAGTGAATGTGATGAGGATCAATCATATGTTGACTCAAAGTGTGCACATAAAAACATACGTCGAGACGAGAGTTCAATAGGAACATCAGGACCCCCACAATTTGTTGATACTTGGTAGGATTTTCTAGCACGGGCCCAGCAAAGTTTCCAGACAACTTATTGAAGTTGAGTTCCATTGGTGTCGACACAGACTTACAATCCACCATACCAAATCTCTATAGCAGCTTTATGAAATATTTTCCTTGAAAAAGGAAAATCTTGCCTGGCCTATGCCAGACCTCCAAGCCTAGGAAGTAGTGCATCAGTCCTAGGTCTTTCATCTCAATCTCAGAAGCTAGATCCCTCTTACACTAATGAATGAGAGGGTCAACACCTGTTAGGAAGAGATCATCCACATAGAGAATCAGTATGAGAGGCCTTTCTCTATCAACCTTAAAATAAAGGTTTGGATTAGAATTACTTTGAGTGAAGCCCAAATTCATCAAGTAGCTATATATCCTCTGTTACCAAGCCCTGGGGGCTTGTTTCAACCCATAGAGGACTTTCTTCAACCTTCATAAATGGGTGTCTCTATCTCGGACTTTGAACCCAGAGGTTTCTCAACATACACCTCTTCCTTTATAGAACCATGCAGAAAAGCGGTCTTCACATCCATTAGATGGAGACTCCATCCTTACATTGTAGCAAGGGCAATAATAGATCAGATGGTGGTATAGCGGGCCACAGGTGCAAATATATTTTCATAATCTATTCCTTCCTTTTGAAAGAAGCCTTCGGCAAAAAATCTTTCCTTGTACTTTTCAGCACTTCCATCAAATCCATGCTTGATATTATAGAGCCATTTCGAGGTGACAACAGATTTTTCCTTCGATTTTGAGACCAATTCCCAAACATCATTTTTCATAATGGAATCATATTATTCATGCATAGCATCCTTCCAAAATTGATGCTTTAAGGCTTCTTCAAATGATCCAGGCTCAGATTGTACTATCATACTCATGGCTGCAAGATACCCTTGGTATCTCTTTGGCTTCTTTCTTTCATGGAATGTCCCCCTTGGGGAAATATGTCTCTTGACATCTGCGAGAGTATCCCTAAGCCATGAGGGTATTATCTTATTTGAAGGAGGTGGATCTATAGGATCCGTAGGTCCTTCAAAATCGGGAAAAAGGTCATCCTTTGACTCTTACTGCTTCCCTGCTTCTTCATCTTCTTTGTCTTCATTGGAGCTAGGAAGATTTCTCACTTTCTTGAGGGTAGCATCTTCATCAAAGGTGACATCATGGCATATCTCCACTTCTCTTTGACCAGGCACATAGATTCTATATGCCTTAAAAGTTTCACTATAGCCCACAAACATTCCCTTATTTCTAGAAGCATTGAATTTGCTTCTCTTTTCTTTTGACACATGAAAGTAAACAGGACAACCAAAAACTCTAAAATGAGAAAAATCAGGTTTCTTACCAGAGAATACTTCTTCGGGAGTTTTGGAGTCTAGAGCGGAATGTGGGCATCTATTTTGAACGTACACAATAGTGTTTGTAGCTTCTCCACATAGAAACTTCAGAAGACCTTGGTCACATAGCATGGTGGGGGAAACTTCCACAATGGTCCTATTCTTTCTTTTAGCAACACCATTTTTCTCAGGAGTGTACGCAGTAGTGGTCTCCCTCTTAATGCCAGCTTCTCTAGAAAAGTCATTAAACTCATTTGACTTATACTTGGTCCCATTTTCAGTCCTCAAAACTTTGATTTTCATCTTAGTTTGGTTTTCCACCAAGGCCTTGAAGGTACAAAACCATTTAAAAGCTTATTCCTTCTTTAATAAATATATCCAGGTCTTGTGGGAGAATTCATATGTAAAAGTAATGTAATAGGAACATCCTCCCAAGGATGTCATAGGTAGCATACCAGATAAGTCAGAATGTATCAACTGCAAGATATCATTTGTCTTTGTGACACTTGAGGGGAATGGTCCCCTTGTATGCTTCCCTTTAGCACAACCCTTACATATACCTTCATGATCATCTCTAAATTCGAGAATCCCTGTCACCACCTTCCTTGCTTCAGGGAGGGATTTGTAATGAAGGTGTGAAAACCTCTAGTGTCATAACTCTGTTTGAAGAGTTGTATCACATTACATAGCCCCTAATGAAATTCCTCCAACCTAGTAGAGTGTATCAACTCTAAAACCAATAGAAAGATCTTCCTTGAAGTTCTTCTCCCAGATAAGTACCTTTCCATCAACGAATGCCACCTTGAACCCTTTGTCTCCCATTGCCGAACTGGACACAAGGTTCTTCTTTAAATCAGGTGTCTGCTCAACTTAGTGTTCCTAAATTGATGTCATAAATTGTTAACCAGGGCTAGTAAAATGTTGAAGTGAAGTGCACTATATGTGCCTAGGTATCTGCTTCCTACTTCGTTGTGTTTAGTGTTTTTCTAGTGTTTTTCGTTTTGTGTTTTTATGCTAAGAGGAAAAGAACTAAGTGTTTAACAAAGAGAAGTTATTGGTCACACTAAAACAGAGCAAAAGCTATTCTAAACTATGTATGGCACTTAAGAACAGAAAATGCAAAACTTGACAAAAAAAATAACTCATAACATGAACTCAGTCCAATTCATTCATTAGAAGTATACTGGAACAACTTGAGAAAAGGATGGGTTTAATGCAATGAATTTCTTCTAAGTAAACAACAACCTACAATATCACAGAAAAAATCTCATCCATGGTTAGAAATTTGTTGGAGCACATTTGGAAAAGATTATCTGTAACATATTAAGGAAACCTACTCTAAATTAACTTATGACACTAAAATTAATCTATTCTGCAACTCAAAATGTCACTTTTAAGCCTCATTCAAAGGTTAGAAATATTTTGGAATGTTTTTGGAAAGAAGCAATTTGTAAAATTATGAGAAATTGCGAAACAATCAAGATTTCAAAATGACATTACCAATTCTTGTTCCTATGATAATGATGTATTAACAGAAATTAAGAACAAGAGAAGTTTGTAAATAATGAAGGCCTTTAAGTCTATTGGAACAAAACTAGAATACAACTAACTAATAAAACTTGAAATACATTAAACAGAACTGAACTAGAATGCAATCAATCAAACTTGAAATACAGTGAACAGAGATGAACTAGAGTGCAATTAACCTCCGGAGTATTACAGCTGAACTAAAATGCAACTAATCTCTAAAATACTACAGCTATATCTCATTTATTGTTAGTGATATTTTGGAACAATTCATAAGAACAAGACTGGTCATAACATCTAATGTAGGTGAGCATAAAACATAAATTTCAGAAAACTGTTTAAATTAGGAATGAAACAGAGTTAAAGTTACTTATATAAACAATATGCACAGAGCTTCTCGGGCAGTAGGGGCCCTCTACCACTGGATTAGCATACAAATCTCTTCAATATTGCCTCAGACGATGCAATGAAGTTGGACTTCTTTCATTAAAGGAAAAATACTTCAGAAACAGAATATTACGGAATTTTGAGATCTAACAACAAAACATCAATATAGCTAACTATCTCTCGGTCTCCCGAGTCATTCTTATAAGAGAAATACATAAATACCCTTGAGAAGGAATATGGATAAGTGTCTTTCCCAATTAAAATCAAATTATAACTCTTGTGGAAGCCTCGTACTTTTGCTGAAGACATTTGTAGAGTTCTTGTCTCGGTAGAAGTATACCTCTTAGTTTTGATTCTTCCACGTGCATAACAACTTGGAGACTTTTGCTTAGACTTCGTAGAGGACAAGAAAGGATTTAGATGAGGTCTGGAATTCAACCATATGCATTTTTTCTTAAAGTGACACCTGTAACCCGTGTGAACATGAAGATAGTTGTGGAATAGGCGTCTGGCTACAAAATGGCTGCATTCTATAGCTGAGTCTAGTAAAAAATTACTACAACAAAAAAACCATGAAAATATAGCAAGTCAGTCATTATATGCATTCCTAAAGAGAATTTAATTAATCATATTTATCTTTTAATCCTGCAACTGATAAAGGACAAAGGAAATGAAGTGAAATTTGGTGAAAGAGAAGGACATCTTTGGGGCTCAACATCAGGTACGTACAACACATCTTGTAATAGAAGGACTTGACCTTGAGATATATGGAGGGTCATATTCCTTGTTTCTTTCATGGGATAGGTGGCATTATCTCCAAGGATAATTTCCAGGTTGGTATCCTTCTCAACCAAATCAGAGAGGGCTTATTTATAACCAGTGAGGTGCCTTGAAGCATCACTATTAATCAACCAAAAATATAGGGTGTCGGGTGGAGATGTAGCAGAGAGGGAAGATACACGAATAATTTCATTTCTCTTATTATCGAAAACATTAGACTCGTCATACCTGGAATTTATTGACCTCTTAAAAGGTTTCCCATTTCCACTACGATTAGAGGGAGCCTTCCTTTTTACTTTGAACATATTGTTCCTACCATTCACTCTCGAGTTGTTGTTGTCATCATCCCTAGGAGAGTCCCTTATATTAGGGCACTCTCTTGCATAGTGACCAGTCTTGTTAGAAGTGTAACATCTTTCATTCCTTCATTTGAACCCCGTTCTACCATGGTTTTTATTTTTCAAGCCACTAAGGTTCTTCTTCTTTGCATGAGTGACGAAGGCAGTAGGGTCACTTCCATTTCCATTAGAGGCATATTCCATCATTTTTATTTCCTCTTGAGTTCCTCTCATTAGTATTTCATCAAAATCAGGAATCACATTATTATTAAGAGTAGTGGTATTGAATACATACCAATCACGGGGGAGACCTCCAAGTGCAATAAGAAGCATCTCTCGATAAGATATTGCTTCCCCAATAGCTAGGAGGTTATTCCTTATTTCAGTGAGCCTCATAAAATAGGATTGAATAGATTCATCCTTGCCCTTCTTGATATTCTTCAATTTATTCTTGAATAAAAGGATTTTATTAGCATTGCTAGCCCTGAACATTCTCACCAGCTTATCATACATCTCTTTAGATGTGTTCAACTAAGAAATGTAAGCAACCAAGTGCTTATGAATAGAATCCTGGATAATCATCTTTGCTTTGATTTCCCCTTTTCTATACTTCATCTTCGTGGCAACAGTTGCATTTGATGTAGGCTCTTGAATCTTCCCCTACACATATTCCATGAAATTTTGAACTTCTAGCACCAAATTCAAGGACATCTTCCATGCATGATAATCAGACTTATCAGTCAATTTATCATTAGCCTTGAAACCCTTGTAGGTTGAGGAGGCCATTTTTCCTTGATAGGATTCCTTCCTTCAGTGATTTCTTCTAACACAATCTTGGAATTTTTTTTCATATCAACTCTGATACCATGTTAAATTTAGATAACCATGGTGCTCTATGCTTGATGCAATTTTACTTCAATCTTTCTTAGGCTCGATACAAAATAGAAATTGCATAAACATGAAGTAAAATGTTTATAGAACACAATAATAGATCAAAATAAGACAAGCCAAATATAGATCAGATTTACAATTCCTTTTGTCCAACAAAGATATGAGATATTGTTGTCTTATGACAGTCAAAAAGATGCTTCAGCCAACTAAGCCTTTCTAGATTAGCCAACCTTCCATGTGTCACACCCACAGCCCTGAAAGACAACTCATCACAAGGCAACGTTGGTCAACCCAAAGTCCACGCAAAAAATTCAATGCAAGACCACAGACAAGTCAATGTTGCAGATTAGGGCTTCAGTCAAAGTTTTATGATTTCCTCAATTTTAGTGCCCAATAGTATAGTCTCTCAAAATCGAAATTTTGGCAGAGTTTTAAGTCAAACAACCAAGGGTTGACCATGGTCAACATTGGTCAATGCTGCGGCAAAAAGCCCTAAACAGATCCACAGAAAACAACAACGCAGCTCCACACATGTGAGGGGAAAAAGGCTTCCAAAGGCTATTGAACCAATCATATCACAATGGGAGAATGTATGATGAGTTGATGATAAAATGACCTCCATGTCTCTCCAATTTATATCCATCAGTGAGGGTGTGTGACACATATATTCGGCATGTGAGCCTACATTACAAATACGACCGACCTTGCACATGTGTGGAAAATAAATTCAAATTATATGTTCTGCTCATCCAAACAAGATGATATTTAGCTAAATATTGCACCTCTATGAAAGAGGAATCAAATAAAAATATTACCATCGTCATATGAGTAGTGCAACATGGAGTTTGGACCTATTTTCCCAAAATTAACAACCTCGTAGAAGAATTTGTGGGAAAATACCAGGAACAAGTGATAGCTAAAAATATTAAGGAGAATTTTCGATTGATAAAAGGGAAGCGAGGATATGACATCAACTTAATCAGTGACCAAGGAGTCTATTTTTCCGCACACATATTAGCCGGGAAAATCATGAGAAAGTGTCAAGATATTGAAGTCCCTGTAGTAGTAGTTTCATTAGTTGCACAATGCAACGACAGGGTTCAGTACAATTAGGTCGGATATCTTTGCAAGGAATTTCTCGACGACTGCCGCGAAGTCCAGGAGAAAGGTATAACCTTTCATTATGCATGGTTTATTTTAATAATAATAATGATGGAATGGAAATAGCCATAGGATTCATATTTTTCTTCGGTAGAACCAGATGTGTGTGAAGTGCTGTGGTATGCCTCACTGTGGTATACTAATCAGACATCGCAAGCGTAAGAAAACTAGATATTCTTTGGGGAACCAGCACCCTTGACTGTCACTAATTTATACTGTAAATATAGCTCTGTTGTGAAGTTCAAGGAAAATTTTGACAAAATATATATACAGGCCCGGAAAGACAACACAAAGACATGGCATCCCATGCCATACTTGGTAATGGAAGATGATTTCCTCACACTAGTACAAGAATGGCTCGAAGAATGGATGACTGTGATGGATAAATATGTCGAGGATATTCAGATAGACGAGGAAACATAGAAGCATGGAGAACCAAGTGGAAAATATAAATACAAGGATGAACAAGAGCAAGAACATGGTCAAGAACATGACGAGGTTCAGCATGATCCTCCTATAGGTGGTGAGTAGAATAAGGAGAAGACAAGATAGACAAAGGAAAGAGGAAGATACACAATGAAGTTTCCCCGAGGAGAAAAATTAAGTAGAAGGCAGATAAGTCAAAGGACGTAATCCCAGTGGTCCTTACTGATGGGGAATTATACGAGATTGGAATAAAATTCAAGTGGAGACAATGGAGTCATGGAAAAATATAGAGGATCTCTATGACACACTCCTAGTAGGTGTCGAGGAGCATATCGCGGATTTAAAAATATTGGTGCAAACAACCCGACCACTAGTGTAGGTAAGAGAAGGGATTCAACAAGAAATACTAATAGAGCCAACATTTGGGGTGCACATAATGAAGATACCTGCTGGAGATATACAGTTCAAATCCTCCGAAGTAAAGCAGCAGGTGAAAGGATGGGACTCTGTCAACATGAACATCACAACACTACAAATTCATAAATTGCATGAGCTACACCAAGGAATCACAGATGAGATGAAGCAGTGAGAATAACTCACCTCAAAATTGAATATTCAGGTAGAACAAGAGCAATATTTTCTAAAGAAGAAGCTTGGACAAGTCATGAAGGAAAAATACTAGGCAAAACAACAACAACAAAAATTGAAAGAGGTGGTCGAAGCCACATGCAGAGAAGTCCCAGACATCAATGTCCAAGAAGAGGAATTAATGGAAGACAAGGTCATGAAGCTCAGCCTTGTGGTAAAAGGGTATAAGGAGAAAATCACAGAAGTGAAATTTTCATATGAAATGAATATCAGTGAGCTACAAATGAAGTTGTAGCCAGGCATGCCACCATAAGTATAAGAAAAAAGGGATTCTGACCTAAAGACTATAGTGGTCGGCATCTCTACATCAGTAACAGATTGTGGTAAGTTGTTGGATGAGCCTTTAAAAATTTGCACTTCATTGTAGGAATATCCAAATGTGGAGAAGTTATAAGAGGACATCTAGTAGAAGCGTAAGAAACTTAAGGAGATTTTGGAAACTACGAAGACCTTTCCAATATACCAAAGGCTCGCCAAGATGAGTGAGATAAATTCCCTCCAAAAGAAGCTAGAAGAGATGTGAAGGGAAGAACATATTTTGGCAGAGAGGACTCAGCCATGCCAAGATGAGGCTCTCCAACTGTCTCAAGAAGTATACGGGAAGCTTGAGGAGCTTCAACAAAAAGAAGAGATAGTACTAAAGAAGACAAGAGGACTAGTCATAGAGCTATTATTGGAAGAAGTACGTAGTGAGGAGAAGCAGGTCGTAGAGATATTGCAGAAGTTGAATAGTTCCTATGACAACATTGCAAAAAAGATTAGGGGAAAGGTAGTTGAGTGACTCGGGATAAATCACATGTGAGCGTTGGGGACTTGTTATGCGCATCTGAACTTGGCCTAGATTTTGATGAAGACTCCACACTTTTTGGAGCGGAGTGCGAAGAAAATATACCATGCGGTGTTAAAGGGACTTTAAGGAGGGTCAAAGTCCCTCCTTTTTATAAAGCGCGCTATTTTGTAATGAGTATTAGGACATATTTGCTTGTTTTGAGGAGTCCATGGTATTGTAATGATTTAGACCTATGATGCAATAGTATAAATAGGGTGAAATAATAAGAAGAGAGATATCCTATCCTATCCTATCCTATCTTGAGGTTTGGATATGGATATGTGTTATGTTTGTATTATTTTGAACGGTATTTTGGGGTGAAGAAGAGGCTTTGTAGTTGAGTGCACATAGGCCTGAGTTTGTAGCTTAGTGCACAGGAAGCCTACAACTTAGTGCGCAGGCCAGGAACTATTTGTTGTACGAAGAAACATTATTATAAGCAACAATTCTGATGTATGTAGTCCCACATTGGGATGAACCACAGTAATTCTGGTGTTTTTATGTGTCTATGTGTGTATTTTATTATTATCTGTTATTAAATAGGAGGTGTTCCAGTTATATTTACTTTGGCACAATAATGGTTTATGATTTTTCATGAGATGGTTACATTGATGGTGCATAAGGCATGTTAAGTGATTAATCTAAATGTAGTGAAGTATTTTATGAATGTTACAGATAGGAGAACATAATAATAACAGATACCGACATCCCTCAAGGCTGCAGAAACCTAGTTTTTCATCCTCCCATAGTCAGTTCAGGTGAGATTGCGATCTTTGTGCAGGTCGTTGCTGAAAGGGCCAATGATTGAAGGTTTTGTTGGTGTGTAGCGGATTTTGAACCTGGGTCAGCCCAAATCAACTAAACATTATCATCCGCATAAGCACAATATGTAGTAGCAACATCAACAACATCTCAAGAAGTACAAATAAGAATAGTATTGGATGGACCCAAGAATAAAAAACAAGGGTCAATATTAATATATTTTGACAACACCTCAGTGATTGCACTATCTAATAATAGTGTATTTTGTCAAAAGAGCAAGCATATTAATACTAGATATCACTTTATTAAAGAACATGTGAACAATGGAGAAGTTCACTTCAAGCCTTGTAAATATAGTGATCAATTGGTTGATATATTTACTAAGACATTAGAAAAATATGTGTTTGAGTTTAACAAAAGAAACTTGGAAGCTGTAACCCTAGATGAGACATAGACCAGCAGGAATGTTTGAATTGTCAAGTGTCATGTCTTAGTTTAGCGACCGTAATTAAGGGGGAGTTTTGAAAGAAGATAATTACTCCCGCATGAGGAGTTTGCTAAAATTAGAGAGTCAGTTAACTGAGTGTTGAGTTAAGTCGATTTAAGTCATAGTCGAATTTAGTGTGTGGTTGCATGTCAAGGAATTTTACACGAATCACTAGTTGGAAAAATATAAATATTCCTCACCAGGTTCATTGTAATCAATCAAGTTTGTGTGATCAATAGAAGAGTCGCATCTAGTGTTATTTTGTGTGTGAATTATTTTTGTGTTTTTGTGCCTTTACTCCTCTGTCTTGCAAAAATTGACACACTAAAAACCCTCTTACTTAGAAAAATTAGGGATGAGTGGATTGATCTCCTTGATCCCATGAGTAGAGGTGATGTATACAAAATATCATTTGAATAAATTTGTGAAACATGCAAGTGCATATAAAGAGGAATGGAAATAGTAGGTAAAACAACATCAAGATCGATAAGTCAAGGTGAACTTGGAAATCTCCTTAATAACTTAAAAGAAAACGTTCTTAGAAATCTAAATGAAAAAGTAGACATGTTAAGAATGCAATATGAACAAAAGTAACATGTTGATATTTGTCTTATCCATACATAATCACATGCTATTAAATATTTCCCATCATTACCAAGGTGGAAGGAAATTTACCAAGACGACAATGGAGCAAGTCAATCACCAAAGTAGCCATGTTATGTAGCTCCAAGAAGACCATAGCGGCCCAGTCAACCTAATATGATGTAAGAACTTAAGTCACAATTTCAAGGTTATGCACATCCATCTAAAAGTAATTGTAACACACCCTTTCCTTGGAAACCTTGCCATCTCAACCCCAAAACCAATCTTGGAAACAAGGTTGGCAAGGACCTT
Organism: Pinus albicaulis; assembly: GCA_034641835.2. NCBI lineage: Eukaryota > Viridiplantae > Streptophyta > Pinopsida > Pinales > Pinaceae > Pinus > Pinus albicaulis. The sequence goes on from CM076577.1 coordinate 24,158,928, forward strand.
ATGGGAGAAATCCACAATATCCTCAATATTTTCCTCAATATCCTCCATACCCAAATCCATGTGATACCTACCATCCACCTCCACCACAACCACAACCTAAATCAAATCCATATCAAATATCCAATCCCACTCAACTCCATGTACAACCATTTCTGAACCCAAACAATCTAGTAACTCAACCCACTTACAATGTTGAGGTACAACACTTCCAAAAAAATCCTCTTGATTGAAATGGTATTCATCTTAGCTCAAGAAGAGTATTGCAAAAAAAATATTCTCTTAATGTCATTGGAGGACAACATTCATAAAAATAAGATCCAAATGAGGAGACCAAAGAATGATGGGTTGAACTTGATGAAGAGAATACATCATAATCAAAGATAGAGAAAGTTCCCTCATATTTGCCATCAGATCCCCCATTGGCTCAAGAGAATGATCATAAAAAAGAGGAAGTTTGAGTGTCATGGTAGAAGAGAACACAAAAAGTGATCAAAATTTGCAAGTGGACTAGGGGCATCACAACTATATTGAAATATGGTTCTAGACAATCATTAAGTTGCAGCAACACACTCTTCTTCAAAAATTACTGATCTCATCACAGTTAAAGAATTTGGTCTCTCACATTCAAGTACATGTCAAAGAATATATTTGAAGCCGACACATGAGTTTATTTGTCATCTTTATGTGCACATGGCTCCATTGGAAGTGTTCTTATACTTGAAAGATAATTTTTTTTGAAGTAGAGTAGGATAGAAAAAATAAATAAAAAATGGAAAAATAAAAAATAAGAAGAAAATAATAAGATCCCAAGAGAAAACCTCTTTTAAGGTGCCTCAGAGTGGCCTACTAATTGAAAACCTAATTTAGGCAGCTAGTAGGCCTAAGGAAAAAAAGAAAAAACTGAAAAAATGAAAAGGAAAAAAATATTTTCTCCATGTATCTCTCTCTGATGAATGCATGTTCTTTTCAACCTTTGCAAGAAACATGAACAAATTAGCACCAAAAAGAAAAAGAAAAAAAGAAAAAGATCAAAAACCTAATCAAAGAAAGTTAAACTTAGGATTTCTCCTCCTTTGCTCAAATGCTTGAACAAGACCAAGGGCATGTTAATCCATCACCCTTTTCCATTTCCCATATCCACCCATCACTCATAATCCTTTCCCATTCATTTTCCTCACTGTCCTAAAGTGTTACAAGAAGGTTTTGTTTTGCTACAAGACCACCAAAATACATAGCGCATAAATTATTCTTACCATATCTAAAATATTGTGCATCTTTTTGCATACATTTTTCCTGGGAGATGCATAAGGATGATCTTAACATGCTCAATATGTCAGCAAATTCTAGTGCATAATTTTCGAGAAATTAGGCTCCATCACGTACAACCATTTTTTATTTTCTTGGTATTTATGCATTTGTTGGATAAAAATATTTATGGGGAGATGAATAAGGATTATGGAAACATTCTCAAACAATTTCAGGTGAATCAAATATATTGTTTGACAGATATGGATAAAACAATCTTCTACAAGAGTGTTCCATAATTTCTATAAGAGTGACCAAAATTGCTATATGATTGTGATCGACATAGAAAAAGGGTGTAAATATCATATTTTTTCATCTAGGAACAAGAGGAGGGGCCCATAATAACCATATAATCCATCCATAACACAATTTAACACTTTTCCCACATTCATTCCTATATTTTCCCATCAAAATCATTTTCCTTCTTCCGCTTTTCCACCTCTTTTGATCACCACAGGACTTTTTGAGACTCATCGTCAACTTCCTTATGAATCATCAATATTTTTTCAAGAAACACTTGGATAAAATTTTGGTCCTAGAAGGGCTTGTGTGATTGTTACAGGAAGACACACAGTCTTGTAATAGCCTGTACATACCCTATAGGACCACATTCAAGGCACCAAATAAAGAAATCTATGCATCAAGAAGCATCAGAGGACTCAAACACCAGTTTTTGACAACTACAGGGTCCTTTGTAGATTTATACAAGATCACTCTTCATCTTCAACAACAACACATGATCCACAATCAGAAAAACTTGTGTTGATAAGCCTCTAACAATCAAGTCCATGTCAAAAAAAATATTTCTAGAACAAAGCCAATGTATAGATCAACATGCATGGGAAAATAACACCTCGGGGAGGCAGAAAATCAACCAGTATTCATGAAGAAACATGTAAAGGCAATGAAATCTCAGAAGACGCTCAAGAACAACTTCATCCATGTCCAAAAATTCCATGCAAGCACCAAAAGTTGAACACATTAGCTTCAAAACCACCAAAGGCGGCTTCAAAAATCATATCAACAACCTCAATATCACTTGCAATAATACACTCAGGGTAAGGGTCAGGTATGCAATCCTTTAAACCTTTCGTATGAAGTTATTTTAGGTTGAAAAACATTGTAAGTGTATGAAGGGATTTTTTTTTATAGCCAAACTTAGTAGTAGAGAAGCCTTAGCCTTATCTAGCAATTAGATTCACTTTTCCACCAAGGCACCCGCATGTGTGGGACCGGAACAAGACAAAAGTGAAGAGGACCTAAGAAAGTGGGTTGTAACAATTTATCGTGATGGAGGAAAATGAGTGTGAAGGGGTAAGTGAGGGCGAATTTAGATAACAAAAATTGCTATGATTTTCTTTTGCATGCAATGAAAAAAGGGACAAATTTTGAAAAAAAATAAAAAACAGAAAAAAAGGTGGGCCCACCACTTCTTGGCATGCGAAGATTAGTTGTTATAGGATTCGGTTTGTGTGTTACAGGAGAGAAAAAAAGTGCTAAAGGAGTACCAACAATGCTACAAGAGTACCAACGGTGCTACATGAGAGCTCCTTTATAAAAAATTTGTTAGTGGGGTGTTGGACAATGATTAATTGAATGCTAAACGGTGCAAAGAAACATAATAAAGCTACAAAGTATTTGCTACAAATATTCTAGGATGTATAATGGTAAATTATCCACGGGTGAAAGGTATCCAAGTTAGTAGGTTGGTGATCACCTCAATCATTTTTTTGTCTTTAGGTTATTCACTATCATTTCTCCCTCTATAAGAAGAAAGAACTTTGTGTTAAGTTTTTTCAGTTCCATAATTTAATGAGCAAAGTAGAATTCAGATTTCTAGTCAAGGGTTTTCATTAGAATTTTATGGATAATATGATGTGTCATGGCCAAGAATAAAAAATCCACTCCTGAAATTGAAAAATGAGGCAACCATTTTCAAATATTTTTTTTTTTTTATATCTCACTACAATAAAATGTGTTTCATGTAGTAGCCCTTACTTGCCACCATATTTGTTTTTGTTTTCCTTAGAGGAGTTCTACAAAGGATGGAATGAAAATAAATTAAGGGAAAACCTTAGTGTGTGTTATGGGATGTATCAAGGACACCTATATTCCTGTGAATTAAAAACTAAGTGGTGCAAGAAAAACCCTAGCTCTGCACATAGAAATCACAAGCTACAAATATGGGAGGATGATTTAACACAAGAAGAAATTGAAATTGAAGGGGAGAAATCAAAGAAAGGATCAGAAGGAAGGACAGAGAAAAAATAGCATAAATAAAGTTTGAGCCAAAGCAAAGGGAGAAATTGGAGAGCGTGCATGGTTCCATTCAGTAGAGGAAGATACATCCACATCAGTGTGGGATATCAAAAATGTCAATGGAGGCACAAAAGAAGAACAACAGGGCAATAAGATAGATAGGTTTATTAGAGGATGGGTATGATAGGCCTCCAAATTATACACAAATTAAGGCCCATATAAACTTTATCAGGCATACAAATGCTATATTAAGTATCTCCTTCTACACTTAATAATGTTTTTTAGCTTTAATATGTTCATTAGGAAGGTTTAGAGATAATTTCATATTTGTGCCTAATATTATTTATTTTGCAGAGTATTGAGTAAATTTTGAATGAGATCATATATGGAATTTCTCCCTACTATAGGATGGAACAATATTATATAATAAATGATCAAATTATCATGAAATTATTGACAAATTATAGAGCTCCACTTATGGAAAAAATCTAGGAATGTGTTCCCTCTCATTTAATGTAGATTCCTAGTGTTGGGAACCAGATCCACTTTTTGAGAACTTTTGGAGGGGAGAGCTACTTACATTCAAAGAGAATGCTTTCTCATCACCTTGTATAAGTAGTAATTCTATTTTTCCTCTAGAGGCATGTATTTATTAGTCTTCTTGGGAAGAAAACATGTTATTTAGAAGCTTCACTTTCATTTCTAGCAGGGTTGTACTTGGATTGATTCAAATAATGAAGTTTGGTGAAATTTTTATCTTCCAAAGATTGGTTTCATACATAGAAATGTGAATATCATTGTGCTTGTCCATCCTAGGAGCCTCAGAGCCGGCTTGTAAAATTTCTTTATTTCCTTTGAATGTCTTTTTCACTTGCATCTTTTATTTTTGCATTTACAATTCATGCTTCTTTTGTTGAAGGTAATATTGGTTAAATTATTGAAGAGAGTTTTTTTGCAAGTTATTTTATGATTCATAAGCACTGTTAACCCTTAGAACATATTTGAAAATTTGTATTCATCATTGAGGTACTTGGATTGGTTTACTAGTTTGCAAATCTACAATTTCTAGAAGTCTCTTGTAGAAAAATAGTAGTAATTTTCATCTATATTTTAAAATGTGTTAGTGAGATTCATTTTATTTCATTCCACTTGTATTGGGTCATAAAAAAATTCAAGTGAATAAAAAAAATCACCCCATATCATTTTTACTTGATTATGTGAGGCATTTGGTTGGTTAACTAGCTCACTAATTCTTGAATTTATAATTTTAAAGGTAGTATTTTTCTTCTATTGTTTAGAATATGTTATCACGGGTATCTTTTAGTGATTCCACCTCGAATGGAGTCACAGGACACCATACTTAATAAATAAAATATTCCCATTTTATTTTCATTTTATTTTCTTGGGCATTTGGTAACTTATCTAACTCATGTAGAAATCATGTAACTCTTGTAGCAGTCCTATAACACTCCTCTAGCACATGTAAACTTGACCAGGTCTACTCCAAAAGCTTGGTTTTTGTCCCTTAGGATTGAATAATGACCCATAGGCTCTAAATCCATGATTGGGGAAGACCAAATACCAATCAGTGTTTTCTTTTTTACCCTTGAAAAAAATGTCAACAATTTGGGGTAATGGGTAGATTTATGAATTGGATAGCCCAATACTAATTTCCGTGATTTCCACATGAAGTATCTAATGAAAATTTTCAATGGATATAACCTATTTGGAATGCAGTGATTGATTAAATTCTCTTTCCTTTGTGCGTGTTATATTAGTTTACTTTCTTTATTCTTAGGCTATGGTTTCTATTTCAAGCATTATTATTTCCATTCCATAGGCTAGGTTTCCTTTTCAATGCAACTTTCATGTTCTACGATTAGGCTAGTGTTTGATTTCATGATATTCACTTCATTGCATCATATCAAAAAATAAGGACACATTGCATGCTTCCCATAAAGTGTCGACACATCTTAAGTTTGTCTGAACCCCAGGTTGATAATTTAAGTTGGTAGCCTTGGGAGTTGCAACGTTCTTGTTGCAATAATGGGGCTCATTACACATATTATGCAATGGGCCACTAGTAGTTAGGGTTTTAGATTTGATAAGGCTATACATATTCCTATATAGAAAGGGAAGAAGCATCGAGTTTTATTGTAATTGTTAGGGTCCTATAATAATAGGATTCATAACTTTGAATTGAATATGATTAGTCTTGTAATATTGAACAAACTTTGCTTTCTGCAAATTGTTTTCTCATATTAAAAAATTTAAATAGGGTAAGTCATAAAATAAAAATAAAAGGAATGAAAGGAAAAGATCAAAAAAGAAGATAAAATATGAACCCCACCAAAAAGAGATAAAAAATAGATCCTGAAAGTGATGCAAATTAAAATGCCACTACTTTTCACTTTAATTTGCAAATTAAGATTGTGTGCAACTTGAAAAAAATTCCACAATTCATGATGGTCAAACAACTTAATCTTGATCATTCATGCTTTAAATTTCATGTTGATAGTTAGAGGATAAAGATCTAGCCAAACTGTTTAATCTTGGAAGATCAGTAGCATTATATCCCTATAATTTGTAAGATTGGCAAGAACAAATAGCAGAGAACAACATCAAACCACTTTGGAGTCCAGAACCTAGCCTTCTTGGGCTCAGAGAGGGCTCTCTCTATGTTTATGGTTAATTGATTTAGCTTTATGATTATATTTTCTGATTTTAGGCTACTTATAAAGTTTGGGGTTGTTTGTTTGATTGTTTATTTGGTTGGACAGATAGAATGTGTGAAGCTTAATACATTGGGCTATGGAGTCATAAAAGGGCTTAATTGTACATCAAATTTTCAAGGGTTCTCACAAGGAAAGCTAACTATGCAATGGATCATAATGGAAGTATGAATATGAGATGATAATGAGTTTAGTAAAGCTAAAGAGAAGTTAATAATTCTTTAACTGTACTTCAAAATAAATATAGAGCAAACAGTCTTTGAATTCAACATTCAGGTCTTCAAAAGAAAACATTTGAGTTAACAGTTCAGTGAAATTAAACAGAAGTTCAGAATTGTTTAACTAAACTTCAGAGAAAACCTTAAGATAACTATTTGGTAAAACTAAATAGAATTTAAGGAATTCTTTAGCTATAATTCACAAAGAAAACCTTCAGGATAAAAGCCTAGTAAAAATAAAGAGCATTTAAGAATTCGCTAGTTATTCTTTCAGAGGAAAAACATTAAGATAACAATAACATACAGAGTTAAGGTGCTCAAGCAGCATATCTTAATTTAAAATTTCTATTTTTCTATTAGAGTAATTGATGTACAATATGGAGAAACAAAGGGAAACATTAACATAAAAGGGATAACATCACCATTAACATAGCTCAAGGATCCTGTGAAAGTGCTTGTGTTATTGATGTCCATCTAAAAAATAGTTACAGTGCTTCAATACAATAATATTTGCAACTCAGAGTCTAAACAAATTCCAACCAACACTGATAATGAAAATACAGGCAATATTTAACTACAGTTTAGGTGGTTGCCCTAATATAGGGTGAAATACTGCATTTACTACATAGTAAGTGAAATTTTTGACAATTATGACCATGCAAGGCCCAAGCCAAAAATATCTTTGACAAAACTACTATAATAATGACTTTCAAATTAACTCCTGAGCTAATTTAAAATATATTTGACCAACTACCTACAAAATTAACTCTTATAATAACTTCTGAACTGATGCTAAAATATCTCTGACTGTAATATTAACTTTGGTAGCTTTCATTAAATCAAAATTAAGCTAGAGGTGGAAAATGTGGTTGAGAAGAGGTAAATTCTGAGTGATTGTGACATCTGGATTTGTCTTTCTTGTTGACCCATCTTCTGATTTGTCTTTTAACTTTAACTGCCTTCATCTGTATATCTTTTACTCTGTCCTTTTATATTTAACCTGTCTTTGATCTTCCTTTTTTGTTTTCACCTTTTTACTGCCTTCGCTGTCACTGTAAACTCTCCTTTTTCCTTATTGTTTTAATCTTCCTGCTTTTATCCATTCTCCTGCTCACAATCCTTTGTAGAACAAGGATTTTAAATTGAAGTTCCGAGAGTCTGGATTTAACAAGTTTTTGGGAACTTAGAACCGAGAGTTGTTCATCCCATATTTTGATATGTAGATCACCTGAAAAAATAAAAACAATTATTAATAAAATGGAGCTTCACAGAGAGGCTATATGGCTTGAAGGAACTCGGGAAATCTATGGAAGGAGTCCGGACAGTGGAGGTTTTTCAATTTCTACATTTTAGCAATAGCCTTCCAAGTCTTTTAGAAACATTGTAGGGGTTATCATAGTAGTTTAGGATTATACCACGATAGCACAGGGTTTCAAAATATTTCAAATGGTTAGTGGTTTCCTCTTATGGTGCGGAGGCAGTTTCATGGTTTATCACACGGTGCATAAGCAGTTAGGCGGTTTGGTTTGAGGGGATGCGACAAAGTGTAGGGGCGAAATGTAGCGGATGTGAGGGGTTGCAAAATCACCCATTTTATAAGCCCCCGAAGGTTGTAAATGACGGGAAGTTTGGGGTGCGAAAAGTTTTGGGGGCCGTCAGATCATGTGGTGGAGATCGGACGGTGGTCAGGTGGTGGATTATGTATGGGTCGGTTTAACAGGTGGGTTCGGGTGTTTTAATGAAAATGAGTTTTTAAAACATCAACATGGGGTTTAAATATTTTTAGTGGGAAATACTGTGAAGTGGGGACCAGGGATACATTAAAGAGGAGGGGAAAGTTTTTAGAGCAGAGGTTTTAATATAAAAGTGAGTCGGGTTTTAATATAACAGGGGTCAGGTTTTTAACAAATGAGGTTTATTAAATTAGGACCCGAGGTTTAGTATGGTGGGGGAGGGACACAAATAAGTGGGGAAATAGTATAAGGTATGTAAATCGAAATACTTTTAGGAGGGGAGGGGGTTAAAATAATATCGGGGAAGGTATTTAAACATGGAGGCCCAATATTATTTTAATTAAAAACATTGTAAAAAATGACTTTTTTACATGTTTTTAATAGAAAAGGGGAAAGGATATTAGTAATGGGAATTATGGATTTAGGAATGGGAAAAGGTTATATATATGGGGGTTTAGGGTTTAAAATGGGATTTCAGGGCATGGGAGTGCTAGAAAAAGGTAGAATGAAAGGTAATGGAGAGGTTAAATGAAAAATAATGAAGGAAGTGAGATTTGGCTTTCCATCATAATTAATCAAAAAAAATTCCTCTTTCAAATCAATCAAATGGTAGATGGACTTATTTGACCCCTTTTTCACCCAGATCTCTTTTCCTTTCTCAAAATAATTGGTAATCATGGAATATTATTTTCATCATGAAAATATAAGAAATAGTCAGTCATCTTGTGATACTATAAAAATACAGGAGTCTAACAGTGGCTCCAACTAGGGATGGTATCTCTAGGAGGTGTCAAGAACTTTGTAGACTAGTAGCCTGATTTGTTTGGCTAATCCCCACTCTATAATCCTGATCTGCTACAACTTTTATGACTGTGACCTTCAGAAACTGAAATCCATGTTTACTGCAAACTGAGGTCTAAATCACACTTGTTCTTGAGCTTGAAAAACAACCTAAAATTGAAAATTTTGAACATGATCAAGTATTTTGAGAGATATTTTTCATACATTCCTACCCAACCTATGATTCAAATAATTTTTCTTCCTTTTGGGGTGAATTTAGATTTGTAAACATTGACATCATTATTCTTTTGAAAGAAAACTATATATTTCTAACCTTATAACTTCCAAAGGCTCAGATTAAACTGATGAGCTCTTTTACTCTCTACCTAACTATAGATATGCCAAGATTAAACAGTTTGGCCAAATATTTATTCACTAACTATCAACATGAAATTTAAAACATGAATGAATCAAGATTAAGCAGTTCGATCATCATGAATTGTGGTATTTTTGGACAAGTTGCACACAATGTTATTTGCAAAATTAAACTACCACTGATAAGCCAAGATTAAATAGTTTGGAAAATCTTCATTTTCTAACTTATCAACAAAAATTCAAAATTTGTACAATCATGTTTATACCATATGATTTGAACAAGGCTTTCTTAAAATTAGTGGCATTTTGATTTGAAACACTTTCAGAAACATTCATTTTTTTGGGATGGGGCTTACCTTTTTCTTTTACATGCCCTCTTTTATTCGTTTTCTCTCTTTCTTTTTGTTTTCTCAGACTAGGCTGATGGCCTTTACTTCAGGCCTCAACCTGGTCCAGTATTCTATTTGAAATTTTCTTAAGCAATGTTACATATAATGAAGTAATTTCAAGCTGATATTTTTAACTAAAATAATGTTTTGGAATCCTGCCATTGACAGGACCTCCAAACAACTCTGTTCCATCCATTTCTTGTAAGAATAATGCATTATTACCCCTTGTAGAATGAATGTTGTATGGACCTTTCCATAGGTTATCAAAATTTCCATGCTTGCCTTTGTCCTCTCTTCTAGAATCCCACTATAGTACTTTGTCTCCAATGTTGAAATCATTTGTTTTGGTCCTTTTGTCAAATATTTTCTTGTACTAGCTGTGTTCTATTGTATACTCCTTCTCTGGATTGTTGCAACTGAATAGTTTTGCTTATTATTCTTTGTATATCATTCTCTTCAGACTGTACTTCTTGAATGAGCTTCATTACTAGCACCCCCAAGGTTGTTGGGAAGACTGCATCCGTTCCATAGACTAGCTGATAGGGGTGCATATCAATTGATTTCTTATTTTTTAGCCTGTCTGCCCATAGTGCATGTACCAATTTTTTGTGCCATGATTTCTTATTTTCCTCTAGTAACTTCTTGATGATGTTCACCAAACTCTTATTTGAAGATTCAACCAACCCATTAAATTGAGGGTAATATGTTGTAGAATGCCCCAAGCTAATGTGATATTTGTGGGAGAAATCTACCATTTTCTTGGATTTAAAGGCTGCAACGTTATCAGTAATGACTTTGCTAGAACATCTGAATCTAGACAGAATGTTGGTTTCAAGAAATCTAATAATTACTGAGTCTGTGGCAGTCCTGGAAGGAATGGCTTATATCCACTTAGTAAAATAGTGAGTTGCTGTAAGGATCCATTTATGATGGGTAGAGGAGGAAGGGTGGATTTCTCCAATAAAATATAGACCCCATTGTTGAAAATGAGCTTCAACAGAGATGGTCTATAATGGAAAAGGTAACAACTTTCTTTTTTCCTCGAAAATTTGTCATTTATGACATGTAACTACCATTTGTGGATGTCATGAAAGAGGGTATGCCAATAGAAACTAGCCCTAAGGATCTTATTAGAAGTTGTTTTCCAATAGAGGTGGCCTCCACAATCTCCTTCATGAAATTCATGCATAATCCTATCTGCAATTTCTTTAGGAAAACATTTAAGCAATACACCACCAGAATTTTTCCAGTATATTTTTTTTCTAAAATGCAGAAATTTACAACTCTTAATTTCAAAAATATGGCTTTTGTTTTGGACAAACCAGGAGGAGCATTTAAATTAAAGAGCACATATAGTATATCTACATACCAGGGAGAATTTAGGAATGCTTCCTCAATAGGTGGAGTCGCCAGCTCGTCTTGTTCATCCAGTGAGTGAATCATATGGATGTCTAGTACTTGAAAATTTGTTTCAGCCATTAATTCAGCTAGCCCTTGTCCTTTGATTAATTTTGTGCATCTGATTTCTAAATCATATTCCATGATGACAACAACCATTTGCTTATTTTTCCATCACGATCTTGTGTTAGGATGTATTTAACCATTGTATGGGGTACAAATGCAATGATGTGTGAATGCAGAATGCAGACTCTAAATTTTTCAGTGCTTTCATTAAGGCAAAATATTTATTTTCCATGATATTATATTTCAAAGGTGCATCTCTTAAATCTTGGCTGAAGAATTCTATGGGTTGCTCCTGTCCCTTTGTATTTTTCTGCAGCAATACAACACCAACTATGTGTTCTGATGCAAAGGAAAATATAAATAAATCTTTGGTGAAGTAAGGGTTGATCTGAACTAGTGCTTGTGTAAGTGCTTGCTTCACTAGATCAAAATACTTCTTTTCTTCCTTGGTCCACTTAACTCCTGACTCTCCTTTGAGCATGTTGGTGATGTTCCTTATGAGTTCTGCAAGGTTTGGTATAAACCTTCTTAAAAATATTATCTTTCCAATGAAAGATTGCGTCTCGACTGATTTGCAATAGTCCCTCAATCCTATTAGGGTCAATCTTGATCCCTTCTTCAGTTATAATGTGGTCTAGAATCTTTCCTTGTTGAAGGCCAAATAAGGATTTCTTGGGATTCAATGACAGAACATACTTTCTACATTTCTCAAATACCTTTCTTAGATGAGCTAGATGTTATTCATTAGTTTTTGAATAGACTATGATATCATCAAGATATATCACAATGAAGAAACCTATTTCTTCTGAGAAAGGAATATCCATTGATCTTTGAAATGTGGCTCTAGTGTTCATTAATCCAAAAGGCATTTTTACATACATAAAGGTGCCCCAAGGTGTAGTGAAAGATGTTTTGTGTTGATCATCTGGATGCACTAGAACTTTATTGTACCCTGAAAAACCATCTAGCAGATAGATCCTTTTGGAGCCTACTACCCTTTGCAATATGCGGTCCATCTTTGGTAAAGGGTAATTGTCCTTCAGGGATGCTCTATTTATGTTTTTGAAATCAATGCAGAGTCTAATATCTCCTGTATTCTTCCCTACATATATAAGATTTGAAACCCATTCTGAGTACCTGAGTGGGACTATTATACCAACATTGTACATTTTCTTGATCTCTTTCTCAACTAGTGGCATTTGGACAGGATTTATTCTGCACAGCTTCTATTTAAAGGGCTTCTAGATTTCTTTAAGCATAATTTTGTGCTGGATGATATCAGTATCATAGGACTTCAAGTCTTCATAACTCCAGGCAAACACATCAATAAATTCTTTGAATAACTCAAAATATTTCTGCTTTATAGGTGTTGGAAATGTTTTTGATAGCTTTACCATCTTGGGATCTTGCTCACTGCCCAGATTGCACTCCTCTATATTTTCTTCAGTGGATTCCATTTTTGGCTTTCTAGCAACATCATTGAAATCAAAAATTTCTTCTAGAGGGAAAAGTCCTCTTGGTAGGGTATTATCTCTTAACTATAGCACTTCAAACTCTTCTTTTTCTGGATCTTCACGCACCTTTGTCCTATGTGGGTCTTTCTTTACTAGTAGATTTATATCAGTATCATGGGGGGACCCCTCCTTGTATGTTTGTTCACCAATAGAGCAGCCCTCTTCATGATCTAAGTCTGAATTTGGAATTTCAAACTCATTTTTGGATTGCAGGAAATCTTCAATTTGTTGATCATTTTCAAAAACTTGCCAATATCTCATATTATTAGGGACTGCTAGTCTGTGTTTAACTTGAACTATGTATTGTTTGTTAGGATGAGGTAGTTGAGAAGTGATGGCTGCAAATGCTAGTCCATTGGCAAGGATATTTTGATTTCTTGGGATAGAGGAAAGGTCACATTCTTTGAATGTTCTTAGGATATCTAGGGAAACATTCCTGTATGCTCTTAATCTAGGATGCTTAGCTGAATATTCTTCCTTAATTTTCCTAATGAATGGCTCAGAATCCCCATGGACAAAGATCCTTTTGGCTTCTAATTTTTTCAGTAATTGTAACCCTATATTATTTGTACACTGAAATTTCAGTTTGTAAGAGTGACCCTCTGCGTGGTTGTTCCTAGTGCTATGTACCCAAACACCTACTCCTAATCCATTTTTGCCACAAGAACCATAAAAATTCATGTTCCAAAGATATTCGGGTTCAGACTTTTTTCATTTTCAATTTGGTCTTACGGTTCTTCCTTTTCTTCTTCATTTTCAGCTATTTGTTCCTTAACTGTTAATTTTTCATTAATGCTTTCATCATTGTAAAGGATAAATGAATCAAGGTCTGAGTGGACAGAGTAGAGGGGGGAGTTATGAAGCTTTTATTGACTCCTCACCATGTATTTCATATGAGTTTCCCTATACAATCTTCTTGGTTGACTAAAGACTGGTATGGTAGATAGGTCATATCCATTTGGAGGGTGCCTTGAAGCCTGGCTCCCCATGAATGAGATAGAAGAATGCCATATTTAGGGGGAATGTCAGCCACGACAATATCCATTACTAGGATTTTGGTTGGTATTTGTGCTAAAGTAACACAGATATCTTTGATCAGGCCTAGACATTTAACCCTACTTGAGTCAAAAGAGTATAGGTCTTTGTATGGTCTAGTTATCTCAAGGCCAAGTTTCTCCATAATTACCTTTGGCATGAGGTTATGAGATGCTCCTGAATATATGGAGGATTTTATCATGAATGTTAAAACTGACATAAATTGGGGGCACACAATTCTCTTGGAATTTACCTTCTTCTTCAGGGCCAAAAAAAAGTTTAGGTTTTTCATCATTCAAATTCACAGTATCAGTATTTTCTCCTATGTTTAGTGCTTTCAAAACTTGGGATATATACACATCTTGGCCTACTAATTCAGTGAGAGGTATGGAAATATTTATCTTGGCAATTTCATTCTCAATACTAAATGGTATCTATGTTTTTGGCATATTTGAATCAGTTTTATTAGACATTATTTTTGCAACAAATTCAAATTTTTGATTTTCATTAGGGATATCAGCTAGATCAGTTTTGTTAGGTCTGAAATTTTATTTACTAGTTCTGCTACCAGAATTGTTTTTCTTTTTATCAGAACTTTTAACCATTTTATTTTAACTTTTTACTGTCTTTTTAGGATCAGTTTTAGGGGCCTTTCTAGCAGAATTTTCAGAATTCTTTCTCTTGGGAATGTCTTGGGCTTTCTTGCTTTAGAGGACATATTGTCTATGCACCTCCATGATAGTATTTTCAAATCCTTGTTTATAGTCCTCAGATTCTTGGCATTCTTCTTCAATTTCAGTTGGGGAAAATATGCCTTGCCCTTCCTTAGTGAGGAAAACAATATCCCCATCATTTACTCCCATTAGATTAATTTGAATTTCTTATGGATCTTCAATCAACCCCTCATCCTCATCAGCAAAATTTTCTTGGAAAGGAGGCCTGATTTTCTAGTCAGGTTCTCTATGTTCCCTTTATCTTATTTGAGGGGGGTTTCTCCTAAAGTTTTGGTTTTGGTTTTGGTTTATATTTTGACGAGTTGTTTGTTTTTATCTGGGGAAAGCTCCCTCATTTAGGTTGATTCTCTCCATCATCCTATCCATTGTTCTAATGAGGTTGTTAGCCACCTATAATATTTTGTTATACCAAAAGGTGGCTAAGATATTTTTTGAGCCTCCAAGGAACAAATTTTATCACTAAAAATTGTTGGCTCTTGAAGACTCCTTGTAGGCCTCATGCCTCTGTCCAAAATCCTCATTTTCTGTCCCATTTTATACTCAGGAATTTCTATTGATTCCAACTGAAAGACTGCTGAAAGATCGTCATTTCTCCTCTTCTCAAAACCTTTCATCTTCTCCCCTTTTTCTCCATCAAAACTACCTTGTTTTCATAAGTCCTCTTCTTTCCATTTATGAAAAAATTCCCCTTTCATAGTTAAAAACTCACTTTTTAACTATTTTGGAACCCCCCGATCATATTATTTCCTCATATAACCATAGAGCCCGCAATCGGGCGATAAACCATTGAAAAATCCCTCTCCGATCAATATTTTCCTTTGTAAACCCAAAAACTCACTTTCGGAAAGTTTTAAGTTAAAAACTTAAAACCACGTGATAAATATAAATGGGTTGATTGAAAAGAGCCGATCGCGCAATCGCAATCGGAAACAACACAAATGGGTTGATCGGAAAGACCAGGCTCAATGGCCCGATTGCGATTGGCCCCTGTCTTTATACTCCCGGGCATATTACATTCCGTGAAAACCACCGGCCCCGCAATCGGGCGCCTTTTTCCTTTACTTATATATTTTCCGCCCGATCCATTATAACTTGTGTTTATTGCAAAAACTTTGGTTTTCATATGTTTAAAGGTTTTTCCGCCGGTGCGTAGGTCGAAGCAATCCTGACCGTTGATCTAGTCCTCCGATCCAACGGTCCGCGCACAATCGCATCGCAACTTTTCCTTATTGCGCAATCGCATGCCCATCTCTGCGACCTCCGATTGCGATCCCTCCGATTCATTCCCTGCCGTTGATCTGGCCCTCAGATCAACGGCCAGCGCTCAATCGCAACTTTCAAATCGCACGCGTTTTTGTTGCGCTCCCGATTGCCGATCCCCGATTCAATCCCGATCGTCGATCTTGTTCTCAGATCAACGGCCTGCGCTCAATCGCAAGTTCCCTCCGATCGCAATCGCAAACCTTCCTGTCTCACTCCTGATTGCAATCCGCCGATTCCATCGCAACCGTCCATCTGTTTCGCAATCCGACGGCCATCGCACACCCTTGCGATCCCTCCGATTACATCCTATCCATTCATTTCCCGCTGATCCAATAGTCATCGCTTGATCACACTGGTCGCCCGAACGCTAATCGCAAGCCCTTTCCACAGTCCTCCGATTTAATCCTAGCCGTCCATCTCCCTGATGATCGGACAGACAGCGCTCAATCGCATCCCCTTCTCTGCCCTCCCCGATCGCGATCCTCCGATTAAATCTAAGCCGTCCATCCTCCCGAGGATCCAACGGTCCTTATTCCCTCCGATCACAAGTCTTGTCCCCATTTCAAAAACCCTCCGATTCACCTTCCGCCGTCGATCTGATCTGCAGATCAACAGCCAGCGCTCAATCGCATTGGAAATTTACATCGCATGCACTTGCCTGCCACCCCCGATTGAGATCCTCCGATTAGATCAGGACCGTCCACGTGTCCAGATCGGACGGTCCAAAACCACCCCGCCTTATTTCTTCTCCCCGCTCTCATTTTTCTGTTTTGCGCCGATCTCCACCGTTAGATATTTTTATCCGACGGCTACGCTCCTCCCCTGCCATCTGAAGCAGTTTAAACC
Organism: Pinus albicaulis; assembly: GCA_034641835.2. NCBI lineage: Eukaryota > Viridiplantae > Streptophyta > Pinopsida > Pinales > Pinaceae > Pinus > Pinus albicaulis. Next base: position 24,175,575 of record CM076577.1, read on the forward strand.
TATTTTTCGCAGGATTTCTTAATTGTTTTGTGTTTGATGCAGGTGTTCTAAATGGTTTTCCATTGTATAACGAAGAAATGCCAAGGGTTGGGAATGACGATTCTCATGCCCTCGTTTCATTACAGAGAAGCCATCCACGAGCTCTATTCCATGTTTCGTCAGTACTCTATGAGTATTGATGCCGTAAAGCCCAGTGCGGGTCTGCACATCGACAAGACACTGTTTTAATTCAAACACAGTTAAAGAGTATCAGTTTTGAAGACAGAGCATAGCAGATGAAGATTGAAGACAGTTTTTATGGGGATTACGGCTAAGACAGTTATCAAAAGCCTAATCCCCAATCTAAAACACAGTTTAAAAGAAAACCTAAAGTGTTTCATCAGGCATACTGCCCCCACCACCATACTTTGAGGCAAATTGATTCCTCAACCACCGCAGTGCCACCTATTGCCTCAAAATGCTCAGTCAGAGGCTAAATTTATTGAACAGGATCAGATATTCAGATATTATGCCTTGGAACAGCCAAAGAAGTTATTTCTGCCCCAAATTTAATGACAGAATATCTACAGAGTTACTCCCCACAGTACAAAGAGCCTCAAAGTCAAATAAAGCTCCTGTTGAGCTTAATTCATAAATGTAAAACAGTTAATACAGTGTTCCACCTGTGAAATTCTTCATCGAGCCCCTCAAAAGGCCACGAAGTCTTGAATCTGTATTAATTGCTTTGAGAGATCTTTTTTTAGGTCTCACCTCCTCATCCTTCTATAAATACTTCAGTAGAAGATGAGTGAAGGGTTGGATTGTTTGGTTGTTAATGTAATTGCTGAAGCATTGTGATGTAATTGAGCCGGAAAACTCTTGACTGTAAATAGTGGTTTCATAGGCTCTTGGAGCTTTGCTTGTAACAGATAGGTTAGGTTGTGAGGAGAGATGGATTAAAACATTGGATCTGAAGATTGTAACCGGTTTGAAGCATCAATACAAGCTGATTTATGGGATCCTAGTCTATGTTGATGGTAATGTTATTCTCACTGTGAACTTGTCATTTTATTTATGTTTTCAATTCGTTTCATTTTCCACTGTAAAGAATAGTTTGAACAGTGTTAGGACTTACTGTATACTAGTAACCTTCTCTGGCTGAGAAATCTTTATTCCAATGTTTTCTTCTAATTGTGTTATTTAGAAATGATTTAATTCAGTCTAAGTACAGAGATGCTGGCGTTCCCTCATCTTTTCATCACAGCTGAATGTTATTTTTAGATGTTACTTTCAATATATGTTGTGTAAGGAATGAATTGAGGAAATCAAAGGTTAGCCCTGAGTCCCTTTCTTGTTTGCTCAACTATTCGATTGTTTCCCTTAGGATGTGTTAAAAGCTGACTAGTTTCAAAGTACTTATCAGATCTTAGGCCATTCTGTGTTATCTTTGTGATTTTCTTGGATGTAACTAAGTAAAGGAGAGCTAGGAGAGGATTAGGGTGAGCCCAGCCCACTAGTTTCTACTCCAAAGGTTGCCTTCAAGTTTCCCTTCGTTTTTATTTGTATTCTATTAGAAGTGTATCAAAGGCTGGATAGTTTCAAAGTACTTACCAGATCCTAGTTTGCTTCTATGTTTTTCTTAAGTGCTTGGTCAAAGGTTGGCTAGTTTCAAAGTACTTACCAGATCCTGGGCTGCTCTTTGTTCTGCATCTGTCTTTTCCCTTTCTTATTTGTATCACTCCATTCCATAAATCAAACTCTAAAGAGATCCTTAGGCATAGATGACTTGCCCCATAGATCACTCTTGAACCTGAATGTTTCAATTAAATCCTCTTATGACTCCATAGCCCAATGGATTGACAACTTTCCATCATCCCTCTTCTTGATCAAAGCTTACTCTTTTGCTTGCAACTTCTCACCGTTGAACCTATTTACATATAGATCTTTCCACCTTAGACAAAAATTATGTTCAACCATCCGAAAAGACCAAACAAAACCCTTGGCCTTCATAACTAGCCTAATATCATCACCCTAAACTTCAAATACAATATCCATCTTTGTACATATTGGAGAGATCCCTCTCCAGATTCAGGAGGGCTAGATCCTAGAATCCCAAAGTTGGTTGAAATGATGTTAACTCTGTGATCAGACTTTGCCAATCTTGCTTGTTACAGAGACCTAACATTTTTGGCGACTTCGCTGGGGACAAACTCAAAATCTTTCACATTCAAATCTATTCATAAAGAAGCTTGCGTTTTGGTTCGTAGAGCACTCGCTTTATTAACTAGCTAGAGCCACCAGAACCTAACATTTCTGGCGACTCCACTGGGGAATCTGAGTGTTTTTTACCTTTTAGAGGCCTCAGAAAACCCTTTATTCGAGAAAATTTTGAGAGTAAAAAGCAGCCTTTTCAAGCACTACCAAGAAATGGTAATCACGATGGAGCTTGTTTGAATCAGTGACAAACTAGGTCAACCCTAGGATTCTTTTAAGTTTTTATCCAACCTTGGAAAATCAGCTAGCTTAGCCATAAGGATAGACTGTCTTTGTTTCATAACCGTAGCTAAGTTTTGAGGCAAAGTTAGGACATTCTTTTAAACCATAAATAAAACAATTCAAAAAATACCAAAAAACATTTCAGATTGGTAGTAAAACACCAATTTTTGATATCTTGTTTACGTTTTGATGGGTTTTACTCTATACTCTTAAGACAGAGTTTGGAAAGGGCCAGGTAGCCTCCGGGTCTCATCCTGTTTTAGGGGTGACATATCTGGTGAATGCCCTCCCAGTCAATCTCTGGTTAGAGTTTGTTGTGTTTTGAGATATCCTTGAAAAGGAATGTTTCACAAACACTGTGGTGGACAGTGTACTCCTTTGAAAACACTCTGGACTTTCCACCTGGCGACTCCACAATCCTGAACAGACCTTAAGACTCCACTGGGAAGAACCCTCATCATTACAATACCCTTTTAAACCTGGTTAAAAGGCCGTGGCATTAAAAATAAGAAAATAGATTAGTTGACCTTTCAAAGATTGTCATATCTGGTTGAACTTTTCTTCTTTACTTGGGTCTAAAAACTTAGCATAGTGGCTCCTAAAAAGATTCACACTAGAGCCCATCCTGACCCAGATCCACCTGAGATAGTTGACAACCCGGAAAGAATCCTTAGGAAGTCTCCTAAGATACAATCTTCAACTGTTTTCAGATCACCCCTAAGAGCTAATTCAGTCCCTGAAAACCTCTCAGCTCTTCAGAAATCACAAACGGACTTCTTAAACCCCTTTAGGACTAGGTCATTTGGTGATTTAGATCAGTTAGATTCTGAGTCTTCACATTCATCCCCGGAAAAAGGTGAACCTCTTGGGGATAGAGAATCAACACCTCCTGATTTACATTTTCTACATAATCTAGGTGTCTCTCATCCAATATCAGCTCAGCACTCTACTGTTGTTCCATCATCTTCTGTTCATCTTTCATCCACTATTCAAACCACTCCACTTCAACCCACACCTCCTCTTGTAAATCCACCACCTATCATGGCAGCATGGTATGCTCCCTTAGTCCTTCCTATACCATTAGTCAATCTTCCACAGGACTATCAGTCCAAAATTCCATTATATGATGCTAGCAATACTATAACAACATCTCAACATGTGGACAAGATGAATGACTACTTTGACAGAAATGAAATTGATGATGATTCTGTCAAGCTTAGACTATTTGCTCAAAGTTTGGGGGGAGAAGCAAGAAAATGGTTTAAAGATTTAACCCCCCATAGTATTAACGATCTCCAAGCCTTCCATAAAACATTCTTAAACAAATGGGAAGTGAGAAAGAATCCTCTCCAAGTCCTTGCTGATTATAACAATCTCCATAGGAACCCTGGGGAAAGTGTACAAGCTTATTGTACCAGATTTAATAGCGTGTATAATGCACTTTCCTCTGAACTAAAACCTCCTCAAGGCTCAGCTTTAAACAAATTTCCTGAAGGGTTTGATCCAGACATGACATATTCACTCAGAGAAAGAGTTTTTGCAACTCTCGAAGATATGCAAAGAGGTGCTCTTTCTGTGGAAGTTAGCCTTATGGAGAAGAGAGCGAGGATGAAAGCTGAAAAGAGAGTATCTTTTAGAGAGGAATCCACCCCTTCCACTTCAAGCTCAAATATGGAAAGAATGATGGAAGAAATGATGAAGAAAATGAGCATTCTAGAGAGAGCGCAGGCAATTTTAAATCAAAACACTCCTCAAAACAGAAACCAGAGCCAGAATCAGAATATTAGAAGAAATCAGCCTCCAAACAGACCCCGGGAAGATGATCAACATATCACCCCTCCCTTTCATCAAAACTTTTTAAGTGAGGTTGAGCAAGCAGAAAAAATAACAGAGGAGGATGATATAAACTTATTTGGGGTAGATGATGATGACTTTGAGGTTCATTATGATAATAAACAAGGCCTTTATACACCTTACGACGACAAAAGAAATGATAATGAAAATTATTATCAGAACATGGAAAACGCGGTCATAGAACCTTTAAAGGAATATGAACTCAGAAGCAAATCTAATCAACAAACCCCCAACAATAAAACCTCTGACAAACCTTCTCAAAACAGCACTACAACCCAGTCTAAAACCATCAAACAAAGAGACAAAACAGTAGATGTTAATTCTGGTAGTGGTAAAGAGAAAGACACTCAAAATATTGAAAAACGGAGTGCAAACATTAGCAGTACTAACACCCCGGCTAGTACTCCTGGTAAAACAACTGTTCCAACTGTAGATAAAACAAATCAACAAGCTGTTATTGCTGATAAAGTGGCAGTAAACAAGGCTGAAATCAATGTTTTAAAGAGTCAAAACCTTTTTAGCCTAGAACAGGAAATCTCAAAGATCAAAATTTCTGTTCCTTTGACTGAGTTAGCTGCCCAACATGTATATAGGTCCAAAATTTTGAAAGCTTTGAACTTAGAAGATAATGAATATTTACTCAATCTTAATGATGACCAACCGGAGCTTATTTTTGGTCCAAAGATTGAAGGAAAGTTCCAAGAGGGTCCTATGCATCCCTTTTACGTAAGCTTAAACATTCATGACAAAATTTTGCACAACGCTATGCATGACTCGGGCGCTTCCCATAATTTAATGCCAAAAGCTGTAATGGAAATCCTGGGTCTTGAAATTACCAGACCTTACAAAGACTTGTACTCCTTTGACTCAAGCAGAGTTAAATGTCTAGGATTGATAAAAGATCTCTGTGTTAACTTAACCCAGATTCCAGCCAAATGTTTAGTCATGGATGTTGTTTTGGCTGATGTCCCCCCAAAGTATGGAATTCTTTTGTCAAGATCTTGGGGGGCTAAGTTACAGGGAACCATGCAGATGGACATGACCTATGCGACTATTCCTGTTTTTAATCAGACTAGAAGACTTTACAGGGAAACCCACATGCAGTACACAGTGACAAGCCAAGACCAGCCTCAAAACTCTCCTTTGTACGCTGTAAGCACAAGCCTCGATTCTTTTATCATGTTTAATGATGAAGCACTTACAGAACAAATCATTTCAACAGAATCAATGGCTGAAACGGAGGAAGAGGAGCACAACGCTGAACTGCCGAAACAGTCTAGTGTGTCTAAAAACCCTAGCAAACTAAACACAGGTCTTGAACTGCAAGTCATCAATCCATTAAACTTAAAACTTGACAGTCGAGAAGACGATCCTCAACCCGATAAAAAACTGGAGGGATCAAATTATATAAAGGAGATACACCAAAACAATAAAACTGAAAATGTTCCTCTCTTGACGATGTATTTTGATGGTTCATGCACTAAAAAAAATGCTGGTGCGGGTGTCTGGATCACTAACACTGAAAAAAATCATACAGAATGTATTTCATGTAAATTAAACTTTCAGTGTTCCAACAACATAGCGGAGTATGAATCCCTTCTCTTAGGTTTGCATCTCTTGAAAAAGCTAGGTGCCAAGAGAATCAATGTATATGGCGATTCCGAATTAATCATTAGGCAAGTTAATGGGGAGTATAATGCAAATCACCCCAGACTTAGGGCCTACAGGAATGATGTTATGGATTTTTTAAAAACGTTTGAGGAGTCCAACTTGATTTTTGTCCCAAGGAAAAGAAACATTGCAGTCCACAATTTAGCCTTTGCTGCTAGAACCTGCCCAATACTGTATGATGACACCTCTCAGATAAAATTCAGACCAGCTATCCCAGATAACAAGAAATATTGGCAGGTGTTTGACGGAGATAAACAAATAGAAGACTTCATGCAATTCAGAAATGAATTTGAGCTCCATATTTCAGATTCAGATTATGATACAGACTGCAGTGAAGAAAATTTTCTTGGGGAAGAAGAAACGTCTCCTGAGCCTATAGACATTAACCTTCCGACTATCAAACTTAGAGACCAAGCAGAATTAAGTGCAAAATCTGAAACAGAGGAATGGGAAACTCTGCATTCTAAGGATGATAGTTTTCCCAAGGGTTTGGCCCCTCTAGAAGAACTGTTTGATTTTGATGACGTGGCCAATAAACCAAAACTGGAACCTGTAGAGACTGAAGTAGAGGAGTGCAATATAGGCAGTGAGGAAAAACCTAAAATGATCAAACTATCCAAAACTCTCCCAGCTCACTTTAAACTCAAATACATAGAGCTATTCAAAGAGTTTTCTGATGTTTTTGCTTGGAGTTACGAAGATCTTAAATCCTATGACACTGAAATAATACAGCACAAAATTCCTCTTAAAGAGAACCAAAAACCATTCAAACAGAAACTGCGCAGAATAAACCTTGTCCAGTTGCCATTGGTTAAGAAGGAAATCATGAAGATGCATGATGCTGGTATTATTGTCCCTATTAGATATTCTGAGTGGGTATCTAATCTGGTGTCTGTTAGGAAGAAGACTAGAGAAATCAGGCTTTGTATAGACTTCAGAAATTTAAACAAAGCTTCATTGAAAGACAACTACCCTTTACCCAAGATGGATCACATTTTGCAAAGGGTGGTGGGGTCTAAAAGAATTTCTTTGCTAGATGGCTTTTCAGGGTATAACCAAGTCTTAGTCCACCCTGATGATCAATTAAAGACGACGTTTACTACACCATGGGGCACTTTCATGTATGTGAAAATGCCTTTTGGTTTAATGAATGCTGGAGCAACCTTTCAGAGAGCCATGGACATAGCATTCTCAGAAGAATTGGGCTTCTTCATCATTATCTATCTTGATGATGTAACTGTGTTTTCAAAAACAGATGAAGAACATTTAGAACATTTAAGAAAAGTTTTCGAGAAGTGCAGAAGGTTTGGAATATCTTTGAACCCTAAGAAGACACTATTTGGTCTCCAAGAAGGTAAGCTTCTTGGACACATTATTTCAGAGGAGGGTATAAAGATAGATCCAAAGAGGATTGAGGCTATATTGCAAATCTCTCATCCTCGAAATATCAAAGAGTTGCAGTCTTTCATTGGAAAGATAAACTTTTTGAGAAGGTTCATCCCTAACCTAGCTGAGCTCCTTAGAAATATCACAAACATGCTAAAGAAGGAGCAAGGGATAAAATGGACCATGGAAGAAAAGACATCCTTTGAGCTGGTGAAACAAGCGTTAACCAAAACACCGGTTCTCATAAGCCCTGATTTTTCAAAAGATTTTTATATCTTCTCATTTGCATTAGAAGATACTATAGCTACTGTCCTTTTACAGAAAAATCCACAGGGACAAGAGCAACCTATTGCATTCTTTAGCGAGGCATTGAGGGATGCCCCTTTGAAGTATAACATTATGGAAAAGCAAGCTTTTGCTTTGGTTAAAGCATTGAAAGACTTCAGAGTATACATCCTTCACTCACACGTCATTGCCTTTGTCCCAAATTCGGTTGTAAAAGACATTCTAACCTAGGATCCAGATGGTAAAAGAGGTAAGTGGATGCAGTAATTCTTGAATATGATTTAGAAATAAAACCCACTAAGCTCATCAAAGGCCAAGGTCTAGCTAAATTAATGGCTGAATCAAATTGTGAACTTCTTGATATTAATATGATCGATGCTTTAGATAACCAAGAAGAACTCTCAACTCCTGTTGTTGAAGATCATTTTATGATTTCTCCTTGGTACGCTGATATTGTTTATGTTTTGCTTCATCTGAATACACCTCCTGGTTTATCCAAAACTAAGGCAATATTCCTAAAGCTAAAAGCTGTAAACTATTGCATTATTGATAAATGTCTTTATTGGAAAAATGCAAGTAGCATATTGCTTAAATTTTTGCCTGAGTTTGATGCAGAAAAAATTAAGCAGGAGTTCCATGAAGGAGAGTGTAGAGGCCATTTGTATTGGAAGTCAACAGCCAACAAAATTTTGAGGGCTGGTTTCTATTGGCCTACTCTTTTTCCTGATGTTCACAAAATGACAACTACTTGCCATAAATGCCAATTGTTTGAGGGCAAGAGAAAATTATTACCCCTGCCGCTGCATCCAATCACTGTTGAAGCTCCTTTTCAACGGTGGGGTCTTGACTTCATAGGAGAGATTCATCCACCTTCCTCTTCCCAACACAGGTGGATTCTTACCGCCACAGACTATTTCACTAAGTGGATAGAAGCCATTCCTTGTAGGCAGGCCAATGATTCGGTTATCATAAAATTCATAGAAACCAATATCCTTTCCAGATTTGGCTGCCCTACCAAGATCATCATAGATAATGCAACAGCATTTGGATCAAAGAAAATGGTGGAATTCTGTCGCAAATATCAGATAACCTTGGGACACTCCACAACCTATTACCCTCAAGGTAATGGACTTGCAGAGTCTTCCAACAAAAGCTTAGTGAACATAATAAAGAAACTGTTGGAGGACAACAAGAAGTCTTGGCACACAAAGCTGATCCATGCACTTTGGGCTGACAGATTAACTTTGAAGAAATCTATTGGTATGTCACCCTTCCAGCTTGTGTATGGTACATATGCAATTTTTCCTAACAGCCTTGGTGTACCAGTTATGAAGTTAATTCAAGAGTTGCAGACTGAAGAAAATGACATAATCATAAGAATAAATCAGACCATTCATCTTCAGCAAACCAGAGAGGAAGTGTACAACAAAGCATTACAGAAGCAAGACCATATCAAGAAGATATTTGACAGAAGAACAAAGGCCAGCAATTTCAAGATTGGGGACAAAGTTTTAAAGTGGGACTCAAAGAGGGAAGATAAGGGAAAGCATGGTAAATTTGACAATCTATGGCTTGGCCCTTACTCCATTCATTCAGTTGCTGGAAACAATGCATTCTTCTTACAAGAGCTGAATGGAACAAAATTGTTTGGGGGTCCTGTCAATGGCAGGATGCTTAAGCATTATCTTTCTTAAACCATTCTATGTTTTGAAGCCTTTTTCCCTTTTCCATTGTAAACATTTCATCCATCATTGCATTCAAAGTTATGAAAAATCAGAAAAATACAAAAAACAAAGAAAGAAAGAAAAGAGGGTAGAAATGTAAACAAGAAAGGCAAAGCCCCATGCCAAAAAAGAGGAACAAATCTGAAAGTGTGCAAGCTTAAATACCACTCCTTAAAACACACTTCTAATTAGTCAAACTGTTTAATCTTGACTAATTAGCTTTCAATTTTCTGCTGATAGGGTAGCGAATTTGATTTTCCAAACTGTTTAATCTTGGCTTATCAGTAAATAGATTAGAATAGAAATTAAGGTTAAAACAAACTCAAAATATGAACCAAAGTTCCCAAGAGAAAGATGACTCAAAACTGTTTATTTTCTGAGTCATAAAAAAGAAGACCTGGTTCTAATCCGCTCAAAACTTGAACCAGAAGAAAGGCAAAGATAGCTCACCGAAAAGGAAAAAACAGAGCTGTGAAAATAAGAGAAGGCCATAATAAGAAATTTTCAGATCTTAAGCCTTCTGTTTTGATTTAAAATTTTCTGCAAATAATAATCTATGTGCAGCTTGTCTTTATGCCATAGATCATAGCAAGTCAAACAGCTCAATATTGACTTGACTATTTTTAAATTTCTGTTTTAGAATTTAGAGAATGAAATTTTGTTGGACTGTTTAATCCCAACAGACAGTAGGCTAGGTAGAGAAACATCTGAGCTCAACTGTCTAATCTGAGTTCAGGGAGAAATAAGGAGTAGAAATAGATTAGATTTCCTGCTTTCAAAAGAATAAAATGTTGTGAATAGAGTTTTCCAATCCAAGTGCACTCTCATGAAGAAAAAATGTTAGATCAGTAGGATTGAAGTAGGTAGAAGTTGTATTGATGAAATTCATTTTTCTTTCATGACTGATATTTTTATCAAAGAAAAGCAAGAGCAAGTAGTGGGTCAGGCACCAGTCAACATCCCAGAGAAATCAAGTCTGAATTCTTGATGCCTTCAAGAAGGCACCATCCCCAAGTGGAGCCACTGTTAGCCACCTATAATATTTTGTTATACCAAAAGGTGGCTAAGATCTTTTTTGAGCCTCCAAGGAAAAAATTTTATCACTAAAAATTGTTGGCTCTTGAAGACTCCTTGTAGGCCTCATGCCTCTGTCCAAAATCCTCATTTGCTGTCCCATTTTATACTCAGGAATTTATGCTGATTCCAACTGAAAGACTGTTGAAAGATTGTCATTTCTTCTCTTCTCAAAACCTTTCATCTGCTCCCCTTTTTCTCCATCAAAACTACCTTGTTTTCATAAGTCCTCTTCTTTCCATTTATGAAAATTTCCCCTTTCATAGTTAAAAACTCACTTTTTAACTATTTCGGAACCCCCAGAATCATATTATTTCCTCATATAACCATAGAGCCCACAATCGGGCGATAAACCATTGAAAAATCCCTCTCCGATCAATATTTTCCTTTGTAAACCCAAAAACCCACTTTCCGAAAGTTTTAAGTTAAAAAATTAAAACCACGTGATAAATATAAATGGGTTGATTGAAAAGAGCCGATCGCGCAATCGCAATCGGAAACAACACAAATGGGTTGATCGGAAAGACCAGGCTCAATGGCCCGATTGCGATTGGCCCTTGTCTTTATACTCCCGGGCATATTACATTCCGTGAAAACCACCGGCCCCGCAATCGGGCGCCTTTTTCCTTTACTTATATATTTTCCGCCCGATCCATTATAACTTGTTTTAAATTGCAAAAACTTTGGTTTTCATATGTTTAAAGGTTTTTCCGCCGGTGCGTAGGTCGAAGCAATCCTGACCGTTGATCTAGTCCTTCGATCCAACGGTCCGCGCACAATCGCATCGCAACTTTTCCTTATTGCGCAATCGCATGCCCATCTCTGCGAACTCCGATTGCGATCCCTCCGATTCATTCCCTGCCGTTCATCTGGCCCTCAGATCAACGACCAGCACTCAATCACAACTTTCAAATCGCACACGTTTTTGTTGCGCTCCCGATTGCCGATCCCCGATTCAATCCCGACCGTCGATCTTGTTCTCAGATCAACGGCCTGCGCTCAATCGCAAGTTCCCTCCGATCGCAATCGCAAACCTTCCCGTCTCACTCCCGATTGCGATCCGCCGATTCCATCGCAGCCGTCCATCTATTTCGCAATCCGACGGCCATCGCACACCCTTGCGATCCCTCCGATTACATCCTATCCATTCATTTCCTGCTGATCCAATGGTCATCGCTTGATCGCACTGGTCACCCGAACGCTAATCACAAGCCCTTTCCACAGTCCTCCGATTTAAACCTAGCCATCCATCTCCCTGATGATTGGACGGACAATGCTCAATCACATCGCTGCGTTTCAATCGCATCCCCTTCTCTGCCCTCCCCGATCGCGATCCTCCGATTAAATCTGAGACGTCCATCCTCCCGAGGATCCAACGGTCCTTATTCCCTCCGATCATAAGTCTTGTCCCCATTTCAAAAACCCTCTGATTCACCTTCCGCCGTCGATATGATCTGCAGATCAATGGCCAGCGCTCAATCGCATTGGAAATTTACATCGCATGCACTTGCCTGCCACCCCCGATTGAGATCCTCCGATTAGATCAGGACCGTCCACGTGTCCAGATCGGACGGTCCAAAACCACCCCGCCTTATTTCTTCTCCCCGCTCTCATTTTTCTGTTTTACGCCGATCTCCACCGTTAGATATTTTTATCCGACGGCTACGCTCCTCCCCCGCCATCTGAAGCAGTTTAAACCTATTTTTCGCAGGATTTCTTAATTGTTTTGTGTTTGATGTAGGTGTTCTAAATGGTTTTCCATTGTATAACGAAGAAATGCCAAGGGTTGGGAATGACGATTCTCATGCCCTCGTTTCATTACAAAGAAGCCATCCACGGGGCTCTATTCCATGTTTCGTCAGTACTCTATGAGTATTGATGCCGTAAAGCCCAGTGCGGGTCTGCACATCGACAAGACACTGTTTTAATTCAAACACAATTAAAGAGTATCAGTTTTGAAGACAGAGCACAGCAGATGAAGATTGAAGACAGTTTTTATGGGGATTACGGCTAAGACAGTTATCAAAAGCCTAATCCCCAATCTAAAACACAGTTTGAAAGAAAACCTAAAGTGTTTCATCAGGCATATTGCCTCCACCACCATACTTTGAGGCAAATTGATTCCTCAACCACCGCAGTGCCACCTATTGCCTCAAAATGCTCAGTCAGAGGCTAAATTTATTGAACAGGATCAGATATTATGCCTCGGAACAGCCAAAGAAGTTATTTCTGCCCCAAATTTAATGACAGAATATCTACAGAGTTACTCCCCACAGTACGCAGAGCCTCAAAGTCAAATACAGCTCCTGCTGAGCTTGATTCATAAATGTAAAACAGTTAATACAGTGTTCCACCTGTGAATTTCTTCATCGAGCCCCTCAAAAGGCCACAAAGTCTTGAATCTGTATTAATTGCTTTGAGAGATCTTTTTTTAGGTCTCACCTCCTCATTCTTCTATAAATACTTCAGTAGAAGATGAGTGAAGGGTTGGATTAGTTGGTTGTTAATGTAATTGCTGAAACATTCTATGTAACTGAGCTGAAAACTCTTGACTGTAGATAGTGGTTTCATCGGCTCTTGGAGCTCTGCTTGTAGCAGATAGGTTAGGTTGTGAAGAGAGATGGATTAAAACATTGGACCTGAAGATTGTAACCGCTTTGAAGCATCAATACAAGCTGATTTATGGGATCCTGGTTTATGCTGATGGTGATGTTATTCTCACTGTGAACTTGTCATTTTATTTCCGTTTTCAATTCGTTTCATTTTCCACTGTAAAGAACAGTTTGAACAGTGTTAGGACTTACTGTATACCAGTAACCTTCTCTGGCTGAGAAATCTTTATTCCAATGTTTTCTTCTAATTGTGTTATTTAGAAATGATTTAATTCAGTCTAAGTACAGAGATGCTGGCGTTCCCTCATCTTTTCGTCACAGCTGAATGTTATTTTTAGATGTTACTTTCTGTATATGTTGTGTAAGGAATGAATTGAGGAAATCAAAGGTTAGCCCTGAGTCCCTTTCTTGTTTGCTCAACTATTCGATTGTTTCCCTTAGGATGTGTTAAAAGCTGACTAGTTTTGAAGTACTTATCAGATCTTAGGCCATTCTGTGTTATCTTTGTGATTGTCTTGGATGTAACTAAGTAAAGGAGAGCTAGGAGAGGATTAGGGTGAGCCCAGCCCACTATTTTCTACTCCAAAGGTTGCCTTCAAGTTTCCCTTCGTTTTTATTTGTATTCTATTAGAACTGTATCAAAGTCTGGATCGTTTCAAAGTACTTACCAGATCCTAGTTTGCTTCTATGTTCCTCTTAAGTTCCTGGTCAAAGGCTGGCTAGTTTCAAAGTACTTACCAGATCCTGGGCTGCTCTTTGTTCCGCATCTGTCATTTTCCCTTTCTTATTGTACCACTCCATTCCATAAATCAAGCCTTAAAGAGATCCTTAGGTATAGATGACTTGCCCCATAGATCACTCTTGAACCTGAATGTTTCAATTAAATCCTCTTATGACTCCATAGCCTAATGGATTGAAAACTTGCCATCATGTCTCTTCATGATCAAAGCTTACTCTTTTGCTTGCAACTTCTCACCTTTGAACCTATTTGCATATAGATCTTTCCGCCTCAGACAGCAAGTATGTTCAACCATCCGAGAAAACCAAACAAAACCCTTGGCCTTCATAACTAGCCTAATATCATCACCTGAAACTTCAAAGACAATATCCATATTTGTACATATTGGAGAGATCCCTCTCCGGATTCAGGAGGGCTAGATCCTAGAACTTCAAAGTTGGTTGAAATGATGTTAACTCGTGATCGGACTTTGCCAATCTTGCAAAGTACGAGACCTCCAATAAGAGTTTTTATCAATCTTATATCGTATGTGGAGGCTACATCCTCTTCCCTATATGTAACTCTCTTTTCAGTTTTCATTCTAACCCTCTTGGCAATCAGATTTGCTTCCACACTCACTGCACCCCTCTACATGTCTTCTAATGTAGGAGGGTCTCTTTCTCTTAGTTGATAAGTCATCTCTGGGTCAAAACCATCTAGAAATTTCATTAGGGCTAGACCTTGTGGGGGTTTCATGTGAGAAGGGAGGGCGTTATATACACTGTTGAACCTAGTGCAGTAATCTTGGACACTCTCCCCAACGTTTCTCTTGATGTTTTCATATTCTGATAGGATCTGGAGAGGATTTTTCTTGACTTCCCATTTATTTAAGAATAGTTGGTGAAAAGCAGGGAGGTCATGTATACTATTAGGGGTCAGGCCTTTAAATCACTTTCTTGCTGCTCCCCCTAACCTTTGGGCAAACATTCTTATCTTCATAGTTTCATCATCTATCTCTTGCCTATCAAAATAGTCGGCCATTCTATCCACATGTTGTTGAGAAGTTGTAGAACTACTTTCATCAAATAGAGGAATTTTGTACTAATAGTCCAGTGGTAGAGGCACTAAAGGCAATGGTAGGACTAATGGGGCATACCAGGCTGCCATGGCTGGTGGTTGAGGAACCCAAGGGGAGTTAACAAGTGGGGGGTGGATAAAAGGAGGTGGAGGGTTGAATGGAGGAAGGTGAACAGTGGGTGTATGAGTAGGGGTAGAGACCTCTACACTAGGACACTATTGTAAGATGGATGGGTCCAAAACTATCTGGGTTATCCAGTTATGGGATTTAGTATTGAAAAAGCTTTGTCCAAAGTATGCGTCAAATTGGATATCCTGCAAGTTTTTAAGGTTTTCAGGCAGGGAACTGGCCTTGTGAATAGGCTTGCTAACAGTTGAACTCTCAGATCTAGGAGTTTTTCTTAGGATTCTCTCTAGATTGTCCACTATTGCAGGAGGGTTTGGGTCAGGATGGGATTTGGTACAGATTCTTCGAGAAGCCAGAATTTAGACCCAAGGCGCAGAGAGGTTGAAATTTTTATAATAGCCGAATGGAATAACTCCGTGAAATAAAATACCACCATCCACATAGTATTTTGATTGGGTTTTATTTTAATTTTGATAATATTAGGTTTCTCAATAATTCCCCAGTATGGTCGCCATTATGTTAGCTCCCTGTAATTTGTAAGATTGGCAAGAAAAAATAGCAGAGAACAACATAAAACCACTTTGGAGTCCAAGACATAGGCTTCTTGGGTGCAGAGAGGGCTCTCTATATTGTTAGGATGAAGAGGATGAATTTTAGTGTAAGTGTACTTAAAAAATAACTTTTAGCCGTGCATAAGAAACAGCCTGTGCATAAGAAACAGCTCTAACAACAAAATATGGTCAAGTAATATCTTCAAATCCGTAGTTAGTTGATCAAGCATGTCGCTCTAAAAATATAGATCTATGCATAAAAAGACATTAAGCAGTAAAAATAAGGTTTTGCTCCATGCATCCAATAGACAAGACAAGAACAATATTTTTGAAAGAATTTTCTATATTAAGGGCGCCTGAGTGGAAAACAAGAAAGGTGTTTCCAATTTTCCTCAATGGGATGGGTTCTTGAAAGTCCTCAGCGCTTCAAATCTAGCATTTCTCTCTCTTGTTGGTGTAGAAAACCCATACAAACATAGAACTCAAAGGGAGCTCACAAAGTGAAATAATGGGAAATCTGACAATGATAATGGTTCAAAGTCAGATAATGGCTTAAAGTCAAACCAAGAGTATAGATCTAGAGCGATCTAAGAGGCAACAAAAGGTGATGAATGGTAGGAAAAACCCTTCTATTTATAATAAAATATTAGGTCATTTTAGATCTTGGTGCATGATTAAAATAATATTAACCAAATCTAGATCCACCTTTTATGGAATATTTTATTATATTTGTTGGAGGGAAAAGGAATTTGACTTGGGTCAAATCCCTTATTTGTAAATAATAAATAAATAAATGATTTTTTTATCATTTTAAGGATGTGGTTGAGTAATAATCAAATACATAATGATTTATTTAATTATTTAAGGGTGATTTAGTCATATTTAACAAATATTATTTAAATAAGGTTTAAATAATTATTCTTAGAAAATAATAAGATAAATAACGATTTATCTAATTAATTTCCTTGTTTTTGGTTAAATATAACCAGGAATATTAATTAAAATGTTGTTTAACTAATTATTCCTTGAGGAAAATCAAACAAATGTATGTTTATTTAATATTTCCTGATGGGGTTTCCTGTTTGGACCATAAACAACTTAATAAATGTGGTTTACTAAGTTATTTTCATAGTGAAAGAAATTTTACTTAGGGTAAAATTGGTCTTACATGGTGTACTTGGGTCCATCTAATGATAATAGGTTAGATGACCAAAAAATGATGTAACAGATTTCCCCCCAGCGTGCGAGTTTTAGGAGCAAATCGTATGACCGAAGTACGTTGTAAGAACTCAATCACCAGACATCAAAAGGGAAGTCAGAGAGAGGAATGTAAGGTAGAATAATGTGCTGAAGAAATAGACCCTAAGGAGACGAGACTTACAGGTGCGACAAGTCTCTTTTTATGAGTGGGTACCTGTGCTAAAGGTGGCGGGGGAGGCATACCTATGCCCGCCGAGACAAAGTACAAAAGAATAGTGCGTCCAGTAAACAAGGGACCGAACCATAAAGTATTGGCTGGCATAAACATGAGCCAGATAAATGATATAATGATGAATCCGACATACATGCAGTGCCTGGGATAACAGCCAGGACTTATAAAATAATATTTGAGTACATGAGATACAAATACAACCCAAATGCCCCTATAACTGGGGAAGGGCTCGCAAAATCTCACTGATACATGAAAATCATTAAGGCGCTGCAAGCGGCTAAGGCCAACATCGTCAAATATATGGAGCTGCATCTAAGGCTGCAATGAAGAGGTTATCCGGGCATGTGGGGGGCTATCTGTAGGGCCACCCCCTCATGAGGGCTGAAACATCTCACACACACCCGGGAGTCATCGGTCTCATCTGTTGCATCACTGAATCATCAAGCATATGGATCTCGACCATGCTGGAAGGAGTTGGAACTGAGAAACAATCAAGTCAAAGGACTGTAAGGAGTTTCTTTTCCTGATCCGAGGTGCCGAACAAGAATGGAAGCTCGAACCAAGATACACCACCTTCTAGACCTGTTCTATGGAATGGATAAGCTGATGTTGACAGAAGGAGATCCGCCTTAGGTGAGGCGATAAAAGGTCCTCAACTAAGGCACGAAGGAATATAATAGAGCGACCTGGCGTAATCGACACCAACGATGAAGATGAAATTTTGGGCACTATAGCGAATGGACGACTTCCTCATAGCTATCAAAGGGCATGAATGACTTGGCAGCGACTGACACAATATCATGAGGGATAGGGGATAGGGGGAATGAAGGCCATAATGTGCGACACGAGAGAGGGACCAAGCAATGAAGGATGGAGGACTATAGCGGGATACAAAGGGACTCAGGATAGACTCCATGAATGTGATGATAACTCAACTCGGATGCTCTAGAAAAGGGCGACTCGATGGTGCTGCCACCATAAAAACATGAGTACAATATGGTAACTCACAACGAACATCAACACGAGCATGGAAAAGTATGGAGGCCAAGTGGTGCCCCTAGTATGAGTGTTTCAAGTGAATAAAATCGATTTTGAGGAGGGGTGAAGTGATACTTCCTGGATAAAATGTATCATGGTGAAGTATCAAGTCACTAAAAACTAACAGATACCCATTTGAGGGCTCGGTGAGAGCTTTCCAATGGTACATACGATTCATCAAACTAAGCTACGGTTTGGCCGCAACAGGCGAAAGAAAAATCAGGAGTTTTATTTTAATAAGGCATCTTCCCTCCAAATTCACTCATTTGCAGGTGGAGCTATGGTGAATTTAGTGAGGAGAGAAGGCCCTAAATCATACGATGATCATAGCAGAAAAACTGACCATTGGAATTGAGATCCGTCAGTTGCAGGTAAGAAACCTAATCCTACTCTTTCATTTCAATGGATTGAAAGTTCAGTTTAGGTACCCAAAGCTCATGAACAGGCCAGGTCGCACTTTTTGGGGTCTATTCTACGACCTGGGTAGCAGGTACTGGGCAGAAAATTGCGACCTGTCCCAGGAAATGACCTGAAAACTGCGACCTATTAGAGAAAGGGGGTTTCAGTGTTGTTTTTGGCTGAGAACTGGGATTTTTATGGTTGAGGGGCATAGGTGCCCCCAAGCATGTTGTGGTCATGCCAAAATGTATTTAGAAAAAGGGGAATCTGAACACATTTTAATGATGTGGTGTGCCATTTTTTTTCGTTATGGTTGTGCAGTTTGAGAAAGGAAATGGAGGATTAGCAATATCTTTTAGTACTGCATATATGAATCAAATGAACTTTAAGTTTTTGGGTTGGCATACCTAGTGTCACTATCCCAAAGAAAGGATTTGGAGATAATGAACTAATGCTCTCCTAGAAAACCCATAGGTTGGTCAACAACAATGTCTAAGAGATTGGGTTGTTGATGTAAGATGAAGGAACGATAAGGGGTATCATCTCTAGAGTTATTTGAAGTGATATGGGACTCTAGAGGTTCTTCTAAATGTGGAAGAATAATGGTACTAAAGTTGACACGACCAGATACACTAGGAGAATTGTGGAGAATTTCTTCTCTTGGTCTCTCAAATATGGGTGCCCCCTTACCCAAACATTGGGTTTCAATGTAATGGCCACAAGGTGTATGTGGTTCGAACACATGGGTTCGATGTAAGGGGGAATAGATAAAGTCAGGGGTGGTGATTTCTTCCATAATGTTGTCATCGTGATAAAATATGGGGTGACTGGTGGAAGAAAGACCACCTGACAGGGCGAAGCTACCTGACTCATCATCATGAGAAGAGAGGTTCACATGCGCAACATCACAAGGGGTGACAGAAGAGTAAGTAGATAAAGGATCTACCAATGTTGAGCCCAGGATGATCGCTGGAGGGAGGTCAAGAGAAACATCAGGGGAAGTATCAAAGGGGACTTCCACTGAGGGTTTTATGGATGATGATAGGTAAAAAATGGTGGCTGAAGACTCCATCATTTCAACATCGGGAGGGGAAATTTTAATGGGAGTAGGCAGATCCTCTGGTCCTACTGAAGTAGAACTCGTAAACAAGTGAGAAGGTATCTTGTCATGCTTAGCCTTGAATTGGCGGTATGCGTCTAAAGAGGAACGATACTCATCAAGGCGGGGACAAAGGTGGGTATAATGGCCATGGAAATCGCACAAAGCACAAGGGTGATTTGTGCATAAGGTTTTGATTTTCGGGATTGAATCAGGTATAGTGACATAGACCTTAGGGATATCAGATTCCGGAAACGTCTCGTTGACCATGGTCTTAAGATGCGGCAATTCAGGACATGTATGGGTGGCATGACCGACAACATCGCACAAGGCACACTGGATGGCGTACTTTGGCGGCCGAGGAGGGGTCGGGTTTATCGTGGCAACTTTTTCCTTAGTTTATTTTGTGTGAAATTTGCCCCCTTTTCCCGATACCATCGCAACAGGAGATGGTTCCTGTTGAGGTGTGTGAGGCACTATGGTATCGGGAGAAGTGATGGGGACCGGTTGAACCGGGGTCAAAGCAAGGTAAGGTTTGGGATGATCATGCAGGGTGGCGGCTGGGGATCAAGGTACTATATGGGAATCCCCAGGGTCAGGTTAGGAAGAGATAGGGTAGCCATGACAGGTACCGAGTACACTCCAGGAAGTGGAATGAATAACGGTATCTGACCGGAGGGGTAATGGCCAGGCAGAATAGCTCCAAGGTGGCTAAGGCCTGGAGGAATCGATCTAGGAGGGTAAATAGGCTCATGGATACTAGGTGTAGGAAAAGGGTCAGAAGGAAAAGGTCCAGAAGGCTGACACAAAGCACTAGGAGCAGGCGGCGGAGGGCGAGGTTGCTGACTAGTTGAAGCAGGCCGCTTGAGAGCAGCCTGAGACGATTGCATCATGCAAACATTCGATAAGCTTGGATCAGAGACAGGAGGAGGAGGAAGGCCAGGGAGGGTTCCAAGCAAAGAGGATTCTTTGTAGACGCTGGGAGAGACACTGGTCAAAGAAGCGACGGTTTTCTTATTGGCTACAGAAGAGATGGTCGTGTCAGGGTAGGTCTGAGATTTTGGTTCATGATATGTCATCTGGTCAATGGTGGCTATCTTTCCATTATGAGGGAAAGACATCTTGCGGTATACCGCGGATGGGACAACAAACATGGCATAGGTGTAGCTACGTGCCAAAATAATGTTAAAATCAAGAGGGGCATCGATGACTTTAACGTTAACGCAAACAGTCTTGCCTGCAAGAGTGATAGGACAATTACGGAATAGGCCAATGGGCTAGGAGGCATGGCCATCCCACGTTCAAAGGGTGATCATGGAAGGGGCCAACTCAGGAGATCCAAGTTGTTTCCAAACCGAAGCGGACATCACACAGGTGGATGCCCCCTCATCAATGATACACCGAGAAACGTTAGCGTTCCGGATTTTGACTGGGATTTGGAAGGCTATGGAAGCAGGAAGAGGAGGATGTTCTGATTGATGGGTGTCAAAAACAATCAATTGGTCGTCAATAGGATCTACAGTGCCCATGGCGGATAGTAGAGCCTTATTTTGAGAAGGGCATGACTGGAGGAGTTCTAGTGTTGAAATGGCAGCAGGAGATTGTGCCAAATCATCTACTATGCTATACGAATGAGAAACTCGACCAGAAGTATCATTTCGGCGTAATGGTCCCTTAGGAATCTTGGTATGAACCTCAACTTTGGGCTGAGGGATATGCAAGGGACCATTGGATGTAGAAAGAGGCTCTGTAGAACCTAAAGAAGGTGACTCGGGGACAGACAGAGCGGGAGGCTTGGGGTACTAATGGGACAAATTTTGAAGGTTAAGGTTGACGATTAGAGGTTGATCAGATTTCATCATGAGGATCTGGTAATCGGAGGAACCAGAAGGGGAAGGTTGAGTGGCCACCTGTCCATCAGGTGGTTGGGTAGCCATGAATCCTTGCTGGGGGAAAGGATTGGTAAACACAACTAGTTGAGTAGTGGCCACATTGGGGGGAGCAGTAGGGGAGGCATGCTATCCTCACAATGTGGCTTGAGACTCCCACATCTACTGCATCTGTGGTAAAAGGGAACAATCGTGAGTGTAATGACCGTAAACACTGCAACACGAGCAAGGCTTATTTGTACGAATGGGCCTGTCTGGCTTGGGTTGAGTGCCCTTTTTCTGGTTAGAAACGTTAGAGTCAATACCTTGAGGATTAGGTCCACGAGTACCAGGGGCAAATTGGTTTTGATTTCCTTTCCTCTTCCTTTGAGAGGAAGGAGGATTAGTCGTGCCTTGATGTGCAAATACTTTCCCTAGAGGGGGTGGTAGTTGCTATTGATGGGGTTGAGAAGGCAAGGGAGGTGGAGGTGCAAATGCTGGAGGAGCTAGAGCACCATGCTATGGATAAAGATAATGGTTTGGTTGGGAAAATGGAGGTAATAAGGAGGTTGGGAAAAAGGATGAGAAATGTCGTATCCTAGATGCATGCTACCTAGAGGGGGAAAAGTGCTGGAGGTGCTGGCCCCTCTCTGAGGGAGGCCATAGTCCATAGGAGGTTGAGCATATGAATGATAAAGAGCTCCAACGATACCGTCGGCAGAATGAGATGCCCCTGGGGTGTTAGTGCCACTGGGTCTGGGGAGGTCAGGAAGGACGGTATAAACATAACCAGACTGAGCATAGATCAGGTCATATTTCAAGGCTATTTGGAGGACGACTTCTTTGGTTTGAGGGAAATGCGATGTGACATCTTTGTCGATGGCAGGTAAGAGATATTTGAGGAACCAGTCCATGTAGACATGATCTTCAAAGGTAGGAGCTCGACATAGGCTCTTTCTTCTCCACCATTCCTGAACATGGTCGAATAGGCAGGTCGCAGCTGATTGACAGAAAGAAGTCAAGAGTTCGGTACCAATGTCGTATCGGAGAGGGAGATGGAAATAAGATAAGAAGGATCGGGCAATGGGAAGAGGAGGTCTGATCAACATACCACTTAGAAGCTTCAACTATAAGCGTGCGTTGGAACAACTGAAGACAGATGGAATCATCAATAATGGAATTGGATGAACACCACATGTGGAAAGATCGGATATGGTTGGAGGGATCTTCTCGAGCAAGGACTTAGAACTTGGGAATGTTGGAGGGGAGCTTATGTAACATAGAAGGCCAACCAATGTTATGGCAGATAGGGTCATTGATCAACTGATTGAAATCGGGGATACTGAGGCTTGCCATGTAAGGGAGCAAGGGGAAAGCCGAGGTAGTTCCTGTGGCAGTTCTGCTAGTAGCATTCTCAGCATTAGGGTCGGGATTACCACTAACGTTAGGCCCTGGACCAGACATAGTGAAGGTGACAGGGGGAGAACCAGAAGTAAAAGGAGAACCCAATGAATCAGAAGAGGAGTTGGAGTGTGGACTCGAAGGAGGACTAACCCGACGATGGCGTGGAGGAGTAGGTCAACCAACCGGAAATTGAGGGTGAAGGCCAAGAAGTCTCCGGGATATATGCCTTGGGGGTGCAATGATGACAACAACCACAACACAAAGGGAAGAAGAATGACCAACAAGGATAGGGAGGTGCAGAATCAAGTGATTACAATGTCGAAACAAGGGAAGAGAGGTGCAGTGTCAATTGATTTTACAATTTTTTAAATTCTTTGCCTGGTGGTGTTAACCAGGCTCTTCTTCGCTTAGGGTGAGTGTGTGTTGTGAGTTAATTTTAATTTTTAAACCCAGACGTTTTGAGAGAAAAAGAAAAAGTGTGATGCATAACTAAAAAAAACCTGTAGATAACAACATATAATACTAAAATAACAGAAAATTAATAGCTAACAATGCATCAATCTAACCCAAGGAGGCGGGCCTCTAAAAAAATAGTCTAACCGAGGGAAAAAAAATCTAGTCAAAACACACTGAAAATAAGCCAATAGATCTAAGGTTGGGAGGGACAGGGATCTAAAGGATAAATCTGCTGAAAAGAGGTGCAGAAAACAACAAAGAGACATAGGTAAGGTTGCTGTGAAAGAGGAGGCCAAAAGCTAAAGGTAGTAGGGAAAAGAAGGTGACCCTAAAGGAAAACCCAAAAAAAACTAGATGAGGTGATTTGGATCGCAAAATAGCTGATATAAAAGGGATCTAAAGATGGGGAATTAGATCTGTAAAAGCAATGGCTGAAACTCTGAAAAATTGGACACCTCCAACAGCTAAAACTCTTCCACAAAAAGTGGAGGGTACTAAAGCCCTAGGGGGCTATATTCCCACTTAGTTGAGTAAAAAAGAACAGAAACAGGGCTAAATGGGTGAAGACGGAGGTTGTACAACCCTAACAGAAGCTTCAGACAAACCCAGAAAACTTACAGAAAATCTGCAGAAAAAAGTGTAGGTCATAGGTTCTGACCTGTTTTCTATCCAGGTCACAGTTTTGAGGCTGAAAAGTGTGTCCTGCTATTCAGGTCGTAGGTTTTGGGCTGAAAAATGTGACCTGCACTTCCGGGTCTTTCAGCGGCAGATTTTAGAAAAATTTGTTGTTTCAGTTGCAGCTGATGTTTGTTACCTACGCAATAGGGCCAGAAATACACAAAAGTTAGAAATTTTAATATTTAAGGGTTTTATGGGTGAAAAACAACATAAAAATAGGAAAAACAAAAAGCTGAAGAGAAACCCTAGGGTTTGAAGTAGCTGGATATGCAGGAATATGAAAAATGACAGCGGTCGTAATCGAAAACCCGTGTGGAGTTGCCAGTTGTTAGGATGAATCCTTAGTGTAAGTGTATGAAAAAAGACTCTTTTAGTTGTACATAAAAAACAACCCTAACAGCAAAATATTGCTACTAATATCTTCAAATTTGCAGTTAGTTGAGCAAGACAAATGCTGCAAAAATCCAGATCTATGCATAAAAAGACATTAAGCAGTAAAAATAAGGTTTTGCTCCATGCATCCAATAAACAAGACAAGAAAAATATTTTTTGAAGAATTTTATATTAATGGCACTTGGGAGGAAAACAAGAAAGGTGTTTCCAATTCTCCTCAATGGGATGGGTTCTTGGAGGTCCTTAGCACTTCAGATCTAGAATTTCTCTCTCTTGTTGGTGTAGAAAACCCAGACAAACATAGAACTCAAAGGGAGCTCACAAAGCAAATAATAGAAAATATGACAATGATAATGGCTCAAAGTCAAACCAAGAGTATAGATCCAGAGTGATCTAAGAGGCAACAAAAGGTGATGAATGGTAGGAAAAACCCTTCTCTTTATAACAAAATATTAGGTCATTCTAGATCTTGGTGCATGATTAAAATAATATTAACCAAATCTAGATCCACCTTTTATGGAATATTTTATTATATTTGTTGGAGGGGAAAGGAATTTGACTTGGGTCAAATCCCTTTATTTGTAAATAATAAATAAATAAATGATTTAGTCATCATTTTAAGGATGTGGTTGAATGATAATTAAATAAATAATGATTTATTCAATTATTTATAAATGATTTAAATAATTATTCCTAGAAAATAATAAGTTAAATAAGGATTTATCTAATTAATTTTCTTGTTTTGGGTTAAATATGACCAGGAATAATAATTAAATTACTGTTTAATTAATTATTCGATGAAGAAAACCAATCAAATATAGATTTGTTTAATATTTCCCCTTGGGGTTTCCTGTTTAGACCATAAACAACCTAATAAATGTGTTTTATTAAGTTATTTTACATAGTGAAAGAAATTTTACTTAGGGTAAAATTGGTCTTACATGGTGTACTTGGGTCCATCTAATGATAATAGGTTAGATGACCAAAAAATGGTGTAACATTTGAGTTTATGGTTAACTGATTTAGCTTTATGATTATATTTTCTGATTTTAGGCTAGTTATAAAGTTTGGGGTTGTTTTTTTGATTGTTTGTTTGGTTGGACAGATAGAATGTGTGAAGATTAATCCATTGGGCTATGGAGTCACAAAAGGGCTAGATTGTACATCAAATTTTTAAGGGTTTTCACAGTGCAAGCTAACTATGCAAAATGGATCATAATGACAGTATGAATATGAGATGATAATGAGTTTAGTAAAGCTAAAGAGAAGTTAAGAATTATTTAAGTATACTTCAACATAAATGTAGGGTAGACAGTCTCTGAATTCAGCATTCATGTCTTCAGAATAAAACATTTGAGATAACATTTCAGTGAAATTAAAGAGAAATTAAGAATTCTTTAACTAAACTTCAGAGAAATCCTCAAGATAATTGTTTGGTAAAACTAGAGAGAATTTAAGAATTATTTAGCTATACTTCACAAAGAAAACCTTCAGGATAACAACCCAGTAAAACTAAAGAGAATTTAAGAATTCTCTAGTTATACTTTCAGAGGAAAAACATTAAGATAACAATAACACACAGAGTTAAGGTGCACATGCAACATATCTTAATCTAAATTTTTTTTTTTTCTATCAGGGAAATTTATGTACAGTATGGAAAAACAAAGTGAAATATTAACATAAAAGGGATAACATCACCATTAACATAGCTCAAGGATCCTGTGAACGTGCTTGTATTATTGATGTCCAGATCAAAAACATTTACAGTGCTCCAACACAATAAACTTTGAAACTCAGAGTCTAAACAAAGTCCAACCAACACTGAAAATGAAAATACAGGAATTATTTAACTGCAACTGAGGTGGTTGCCCTAATATAGGGTGACAGATTGCATTTAATACAGAGTAAATGAAATGTTTGACAATTGTGACCATGCAAGGCCCAAGCCAAAAATATCTCTGACAAAACTACTGTAATAATGACTTTCAAATTAAATCTTGAGCTAACTTTAAAATATCTTTGACCAATTGCCTGCAAAATTAACTTTTATAATAACTTCTGAATTGATGCTAAAATATCTCTGACTGTAATATTAACTTTGTTATCTTTCATTAAATCAAAATTAAGCTACAGGTGGAAAATGTGGTTGAGAGGAGGTAAATACTGAGTGATATTGACATCTGGCTTTGTCTTTCTTATTGACATGTATTCTGATTTGTCTTTTAACTTTAACTCCCTTCATCTCTATATATTTTACTCTGTCCTTTTATATTTAACCTGTCTTTTAGCTTCCTTTGTTGTTTTCACCTTTTTATTGCCTTCGATGTCACTGTAACTCTCATTTTTCCTTACCGTTTTACTTTTTTTGCTTTTATCCGTTCTCTTGCTCACAATCCTCTGTAGAACAAGGATTTTAAATTGAAGTCCCAAGAGTCTGGATTTAACAAGTTTTTGGGAACTTAGAACCGAGATTTTTTCATCCCATCTGTTGATATTTAGATCACCTACAAAAATCAAAACAATTATTAATAAAACAGAGCTCTGCAGGGAGGCGATATGGCTTGAAGGAACTCAGGAAATCTATGGAAGGAGTTCGTACATTGGAGGTTTTTCAATTTCTGCATGTTAGAAATGGCCTTCCAGGTATTTTAGAAATGTTGCAGGGGTTTTCAAGGTAGTTCGGGATTATACTGCGATATCACAGTGTTTCAAAATATTTCAAATGGTTAGTGGTTGTGTCTTATGGCACGAAGGTAGTTTCATGGTTTATCGCACGATGCATAAGCGGTTAGGAAGTTTAGTTTGAGGGGATGCGACGAAGTGCAGGAGCGATGCATGGTGGATGGGAGGGGTTGAAAAAATACCCATTTTGCAACCCATCGAAGGTTGTAAACAAAGGATAGTTGGGGATGGGAAAAGGACTAGGGGCCATTGGAACGAGTGGGGGAGATTGGATGGTGGTTGGGCGATGGATTGAGTACGGGTCAGTTTGAAAGGTGGGTCAGGTGTTTTAATGAAACAGAGGTTTTAAAACATCAACGCAGGTTTAAAAATGTTTAGTGGGTAGTACAATGAAGTGGGGCCCGGGAAGACATTAAAGCGGGGGGGGGGAAGGTTTTAGAGCGAAGGTTTTAATATAAAAATGAGTTGGGTTTTAACATAACAGTGGTCGGCTTTTTAACAAATGGGGTTTATTAAAGTGGGACCTGGGGTTTAGTATGGTGGGGGAGGGACACAAATAAGCAGGGAAATAGTATAAGGTAGGGGAATAAAAATGCTTTTAGGAGGGGGGGGGGGTTAAAGTAATATTGGGTAAGGTATTAAACGTGGAGGCCCAATATTATTTTAATTAAAAACATTGTAAAAATGGGTTTTTTACATGTCTTTGATAGAAATGGGGAAAGGATATTAGTAATGGGAATGGGGGGTTTAGGAAAGGGAAAAGGCTGTATATATGGGGGTTTAGGGTTTAAAATGGGATTTCAGGGCATGGGAGTGTTAGAAATAGGTAGAATGAAAGGTAATGGAGAGGTTAAATGAAAAATAATGAAGGCAGTGAGATTTGGCTTTCCATCATACTTAATCAGAAAAAATTTCCTCTTTCAAATGAATCAAATGGTAGATGGACCTATTTGACCCCTTTTCACCCAGGATGTATTTTCCTTTCTGAAAATAAATGGTAGTCATGGAATATTATTTTCATCATGAAAAATATAAGTAATAGGTAGTCATCCTATGATACTGTAAAAATACAGGATTCTAATAAGTAGTTAGCTAGAGAATAATAATGAGCTCATTAGTTTAATCTAAGCCATTGGAAGTCATAAGGTTAGAATTACATAGTTTTCTTATCAAAGAAAAATTAAAGGGTCAACAAGCTCAAATGCACCCAATAAATGAAGAAAAAATGTTAGGGTAAATGATGGGTAGGCAGAAGAGTGTTACAACGCAAGAAAAACATCAAGTTGGTAATTTCATATCACTAATATCCCAAAATCCCCTTCCCCTTGTTTAAAACCCTAATGCCACTTGCAAAAAGGAATTTTCCCTTGTAAAAATACCCCTTCCTCTTCATATTAATATTTTTCCCTTACTTCACTCATTTTCCCTTATTAAAACCCTTTACCATAGTTTAAATACATATTTTCCTTTGAAAAAAAAATCCCTTTACTAATTCCCTTTTCTATTTAAAACAAACTTATCCTCAGTTTTAAATAATTTTCGGCCCCATTTAAAACCTTCCTCAATATCATTTTAACTATAATTCTTATTTAGTTTTAAATATCCCACACATATTAACATTTCACTGAATATTATTAACCCACATTATTATATTAAATCCTTGTTCTATACCCTTGCCCCATATTATATTAATTCACACTTATATATATTTCCCCAAACCCTTATTTTATTTATAACCTATAGTTTTAATTTTCCATGAATTTGATATATCTCGGGCCTAGCCTATGAATATGCTTCATATAAACCTTATCACTACAGTTTAGACTCGACCCCATATATATAATCAACTGCATATATAACATAACCCATCGCATGACTTAAAACCCGAGCCCCACCTCCTATCAAATCCCTCCCATTCGTCCATCCGTCTGATCAGAATTCATCAAATCCAATGGCCAATGGTATCTTTCACACCCTCGAATGCCCAATCTTTAACACCATGGAAGGGTTGTGAAATAAGCTAGTTCTTAGCCCCACTCCTCTGCTTCATGGCAGCCCCACATTGCATCACATCCCTCTAACTAAAATCGTATACCATATTATCGCGATGCGAAAAATCCCAAGTGTATTTCCACCCGTTATGAATATCACCCTTCCATTTGAATTTGACCCCGCGCAATAAAGATTAACCACTGTTGGTTAAAAACAAATAAATCCGCCCTTTCCATGTCTTTTCACCATTATTCTGTTATAGTATGCGGAAAAGAGCCTCTGTGTTATGTACCTATATTACTAGTATAGTCCCTTATTGTTGTTAGTGTAACCCCCTTATTATTATTATTGTACCCTTGTAAACCCCATATTTCTATTATTGTGCCCTTAAATTATTATTGTTAGGTCGACTAGGATTACATTGTGGCCTCATGGACTCCTATATATAGAAAAGAGGTTTTGTAATTTGAATCATCCAAGAATTGTTCATTCATGTAATGTATTGGAGGTTCCCCCCCCGAAGTGGCTTATTTATAAGGTGTTGATATCTCTTTTCTTCTCTTTTTGGAGCTAGTTTCACAACATTTGGTATCAGAGCTTTGAGATTCTAGGGTTTCGCTGCTCCAAACAGGTCATCGTGGAATTTTCAATATAAAGTTTTTTCTATGAAGGTTCCGAATCTGAAATTTTTAGAGTATGAAGAAAACATCCTAAGGAATATCCTTGCAAAATTTCAGAGCTTGGTTCGCAATATTTTCGGAGATATGATCTGTGCAAGTTAGGTCATTTTTCAAGCTCCTGAATTTAACCTAAATAGGTCATCGTAGTATTTTCGTAATAAAGTTTTTTCTACGAAGGTTTAGAAGCTGAAATGGTTAGAGTGCGAAGCCGCAAGCCTGATGAAAATCTTCGCAACATTTCAGATATTGGTTTGCAATATTTTCAGATATATGATCTGTGGAAGTTAGGGCTGTTTGAGGCTTCTGAATTTCATCGCAAAGAGGTGATCGTGGGAAAATATTCATAGATCTCTCTCTGAGCATCAAATTGGAATGTTGTAAATAGTGGCCACTAGTACATGGACTTTATTTTTCATTCTATCAATTTTAGAGCCAAATGAGGAAACAGTGACACGTGGCAAGTTTTACAAGTTCGCTCTACTGAACTAGTCCAAAATTGGGTCATCGTGGGAGATTGGACATAAATTTTCCTTGAAGAATCCAAATCAGATTAGACCTATGGCATTTGAAAGAAGCTTTAGAGGGCTACTGCAGGGCTGAATTTCAGATATTGAGGATCTGCAATAATAGAGCTAATTCAATTTCAATATCGAGACCCTCAAAAGAAAGTAAAAGGTGTGTATTTTTTTCTGAATTGCATAAGTCTTGTTTGAAGAATCAAGTTGAATTGATTCCAAGGGAATATTGTAGAATAGATATCAGTATTGGATTCTAAAATAACCCATAAAAATAATTCAATGCCCACTAAGGCTTTAGAAAACTCTACTATGACTCATGAAGACGAAGAATAGAAACATGACATATCAAAATTACAAGAGCAAGTGCAAAAAATTTCACTCTCGCAAAGAGCAATAAAAAATGACATGGAATTTTTGAAGCAATGCTTGGAAACTAAGATGGATGGTTTCAAGAAAGGTGTGGAATATAAGATGTATGGTTTGAAGAATTGCATGGAATCTTAGATAGATGGCATGGAAGCTGGCATGGAATCTAAGATGGATGACATGGAAGCTAAGATCGATGAGAAAATGGAAAACATGAAGAATGATCTAAAATAATACATGGAAGGTTTGACAAAGTTGATACAAGAAATGTTTCCTAATGGTGAAAATATAGTAGAAGAAACTCATGATGAGAACAAAATAAATGTTAATCGTGATTTAATAAAATCTAGTGTTGGTGGGAAGAACCACCATATTCCAAAAATGGATATGAGGAAGTTTGATGGAAAGGATCATGTAACATGGATACTATAGATGGAGAAATATTTTTATCTCCATTATGTGCAAAACACACAAAAGGCACGAATTGCAACTTTACATTTAGAACAAGATACATTTGTATGGTATCGATGGCTTTGCTCCCGTAAAAAAATTGTCACTTGGTCAATTTTTACGGAGGAAATGATAGCACATTATGAGGATACAAACAGAAACACATTCTTTAGCCAATTGATAAATCTCAAACAAAAGGTTTTAATGGGGAAGCGCATTGAGGACATCCGAAAATTTAATATAAGGTTAACTGATAATCCAGAGGGACATAGGATTGATCTCTTCATTGGTACTTTAAAGGATAACATCCAACATGAAGTTTGCATTTTGGAACCCGATTCATTGGAGAAGACATTCAGGTTGGAAAGAAAAATTGAATGTAAAATTATGGTGACAAGGAAGCCTACCACTCACTTCTATAAAGAGGGAAGTGTTGCTACTCCTAGATTTCCACAACCTACAAGGCTGACACGACAAAAATTAGAAGAAAAAAGAGCAAAAGGGCTTTGCTATAGTTGTGATAGAAAATACACTAAAGGTCATAAGTGTGCTGAGAAGAAATTATTTTACATAGATTGTGAAGAGGAAGAATAAAATGAACAAGAAGATGATATACACCAAGAACCAACCCAAGAAGAGGAAGAAATGAGTCTGACCATATCGTGTAATGCATTGGTAGGAATTACCACTCAAACTCTCAAGATAGAAGGAAATATCAAGAAGAAAAAGGTAATAGTGTTGATTGATTCAGGTAGTACCCATAATTTTATTCATTGTAAGGTAGCCAAGGAATTGAATTGTTTCATATACCCAACACCAGAATGTCAAGTGATGGTTGCAAATGGAGGAACTATAAATTTCTCTGGAAAATACCATAATATCAAGCTAGCCACGGGGGAATATGTATTGAATAGTCCAATGCTTTACATTCCTATGGGAGGTGTTGATGTTGTACTAGGAGTACAATGGTTACAATCTTTGGGGACGGTAGCTTTTAATTTTCAAGAACTTTTCTTCAATTTTTTTCAGAAGGAAAGGAAGTCAAATTACGGGGTATTGCAGGGAAGACGGGAAATATAATAAGATCTAATGTCATGACAAAGCTTCTAAAGAAAGAACAACGAGGTATAATTGCACAATTATGCTCACTAGAAGTTCCAACATCAAATTCATATATTTTTGCAGATCTCCAAAATGTCTTGGACAATCATTCCAATGTTTTTAAAACTCCAAAAGGACTCCCACCTATTTGTGATCATGATCATGCTATTCATTTTATTCCAGGAAGTATTCCTCCAAACATCAGGCCTTCTAGATATCCTTATGTCGAAAAGAGCGAAATTGAATGTATGATTGCAGAAATGTTAGAGGCGGGTATAATTCAACCTAGTCAAATTTCTTTCTCTGCTCCTGTAGTATTGGTACACAAGAAGGATGGATCATGTTGCATGTGTTCGGATTATAGGGAGCTCAATAAGCTCACCATTAAAGATAAATTTCCCATTACTGTGATTGATGAATTATTCGATGAATTACATGTAGAAATTTATTTTACCAAATTGGATCTTCGTTCAGGATATCATCAAATTAGAATGAATATTGAAGATATTCTAAAAGAAACATTTTGAACTCATGAGGGTCATTATGAATTTTTGGTCATGCCTTTTGGCCTTACCAATGCACCTTCTACATTTCAAGGGTTGATGAATTCCATTTTCAAACCCTTCCTTAGAAAATTTTTGCTAGTATTTTTTGATGATATACTAGTCTACAACAGGTCTTGGATGGATCATGTTCAACATGTTGACAGGGTGCTAAAACTATTGCACAAGAAAAAATTATATGCAAAAACATCCAAATGTTTCTTTCGAGTACAAGAGGTGGAATATCTGGGTCATATTGTATCTCACGAGGGTGTTAAGGTAGACCCTAAAAAAAATTAAAGCCATTAAGGAATAGAAAGTCCCCACAACCATAAAGCAGTTGTGAGGATTTCTCGAGTTAACACGGTATTATCGAAAATTTGTTAAGAATTATGGGAGAATAGCAGCACCTCTAACAAAATTATTGAAGAAAGATGCATTTTCATGGACTCCTGAAGCAACTAAATCCTTTGAACATCTTAAAGAGGAAATGTGCCCAACACCAGTCTTAGCTACGCCAAAATTCACAAAAACCTTTATTGTGGAATGTGATGCCATAGGAAATGGAATTGGTGCTATTTTAATGCAAAAACGAAGACCCATTACTTTTGAAAGTCATCCAATAAAAGGAACGTATTTACAAAAACCTATTTATGAGAAGGAAATGTTAGCAATACTGCATGCACTAAAGAAATGAAGAACTTACCTAATGGGAAGACACTTCAAGGTAAAAAATGATCATGATAGTCTTAAACACTTTTTGGAACAAAGGCTATCTTCAGAAAAGAAGAAAAAATGGGTCAAACAGATGTTGGGTTATGACTTTGAAATAATATACAAAAAAGGGAAGCTAAATGTTGTTGCAGATGCACTATCAAGAAAGAATGAAGAGGTGGAATCATTGATTTGTGCCATTTCTATTATCCAACCAGGTTGGATAAAAGAAGCAAGAGATGAATGGAAGAAGGAAAAAGACATGTGGACACTCATTCAAAAGTTGCAGAAAGATCCTAGTACATCTGATACATTTAGTTGGAACAAATATTCCTTATGGTACAAAGATCGCTTATATCTTTGTAAGAATTCCCAACTAAAACAAAATATTCTTTTGGAATTGCACACTTCTCCTTTAGGAGGACACTCAGGATTTTTAGAAACTTACAACACGGTGAAGAAAGATTTTTTTTGGGATGGTCTTAAATCTGATATTCAAAATTTTGTGGCGGAATGTTTGGTTTTCCAGCAGAATAAAGTTGAGACAATTAAGACCCTGGGTCTTCTACAACCTTTATCTATTCCAAGTCAATGTTGGGAGGAGATTTCAATTGATTTTATCACAGGTTTACCTAAGTCCGAAGGAAAGAGTGTCATCATGGTGGTAGTTTATAGAATTACCAGGTATGCACACTTTTGTTCATTATCTCATCCATTTAAAGAAAGTACAGTTGCTACTACATTTATGGACACAGTTTAAAAGCTACATGGAAACCCAAGGGTTATTGTGAGCAACAGAGATCCCATTTTTACTGGAAATTTTTGGACGAAGTTATTTTTTTGTTTGAGTACTCAATTAGCTCATATATCATCTTATCATCCTCAATCCGATGGTCAAACTGAGATAGTAAATAAATGTTTGGAAGGATATCTTCGTTATTTTTTATCTGATAAACAAACATATTGGGTCAAGTAGTTACCTCTAGCTGAATGGTGGTATAACACTTCCTTCCATATTGTAGCAAAAATGACCCCATTTATGGCACTTTTTGGATATCATCCACCATCCATCACATCATCTTTAAGATAAAATTCAAAGGTTCAAGCAGTGGAGGATCACATCAAGTATCAACAAGAAGTTCTCCAACTCTTAAAGGAAAACCATAATTTGGCACAAAATTAAATGAAACAACAGGCATATCAACATTGCAGTGAGAGACGTTTTGATGTAGGATTTTGGGTATTTTTAAGGCTACAACCATACAAACAAATTTTCCCCAAGAAAGCTAAGAAGGTAATAAATTATTGCCAAAGTACTATGGTCCTTACAAAGTGTTGCAAAAGATTGGTACTATGGCATACAAATTGGAGCTTCCTGCTTCTTCATGAGTGCATCCAATTTTCCATGTTTCATGCTTAAAGAAGGCTATAGGTGAAAGTATTCCAGTTCAAACAATATTTCCAAAACTTGATGAGGAAGGAAAAATCATATTGGAACCTGAAGCGGTCATAGAAACAAGAACTCGACAACTACATAATCGATCGATTTCAGAGTTTATCATCAAGTGGAAGAACTTACCCACTGAAGATTCTACATGGGAGGATGATAATTTTATACAGAAGCACCCAGAGCTACTTAAGCATTGAGGACAACACTTTTTTGAAGGAGAGGGGCATGCTAGGTCCCTATATTACTATTATAGTCCCTTATTGTTGTTAGTGTAACCCCCTTATTGTTATTATTGTACCCTTGTAACCCCCATATTATTATTATTGTGCTCTTAAATTATTATTGTTAGGTCGGCTAGGATTACATTGTGGCCCCATAGACTCCTATATATAGAAAGGAGGTTTTGTAATTTTAATCATCCAAGAATTGTTCATTCATGTAATGTATTGGAGGTTTCCCCCTCGAAGTATTTCTAAGGCGTTGATATCTCTTTTCTTCTCTTTTTGGAGCTATTTTCACAACACTCTGCTGGCCTATTCCAAAGAAAAAGAATATTTTCTGACCTGTTTTAAAGATATTTCACACCAAAACTCAACAATTTTGCTACAAAAGCTAGTGCAGAACCAATTTGAAGCCTTATAAAGACCATTGAAGCCTCAGAAAGCCTCCACCGCCTCCACTAACTTCTCTACAAACATAAATTATCCCTTCCAGGTATTCCTAAGTGCCTAGGCTAGTATTTAATAAATTCAACCAGTTTAAAAAGATTTTGTAGACCATAGAAAAACCACTGTTACCTCCAAAAGGCCTTTCTATATACTGTAACCATATTTTCACATTATTCCCAAGGGCCTGAGCTTATTTATTGATCACAAAAAAGTAATAATTGATTAAATCAAACAAATAATGGCTTCCTAAGGTATTGTAATAGTCAATCCCTTGCAACCTCCTGTTATTGATGTTGAACATACCCCCCTTGCAGATAAAGACTTCAAAATCAGTGACCCTGTCACTGATTTCAACCTCCTTGAGCTCCAATGCTATAGCCATGATAAGTTTATGCACCAGGCTGACGACATTCATCTTTGGGAATCCAATTTACCCAAGTATATCCTCCCACAGACTTCCCAGTTCCCAAAAATCATCAGACTTTGTCAAGTTAACTAACTGCCAAATGAAAGAGCCCCAATAAGCTACAACAAGGAAATTTTGTTCACTATTGCTGCTAAATCCATAAACCAAATTCTTCAAATTCAACCTAAGCCTAATGTAGAACCTATGTTAATAGAAATCCTTACTGATTTATACCTGAAACTTGACTTTCCAAAGAGGTTTTAGATATTCCAAACCTTTCTGCCTTCATCATTTGAAACCCCAAAGATAAATCCTCACTATGCATCCTAAATTTTCTCAGAAAGAACAAGAAATATTATCACAACGTTGTCTTGCATTATAGGATATTTTATAGATGAGTTTTTAGATGCTTCAATACTAGGTTTTCTATCCATTTACTATTCAAGACAACCTCCATCCTTCACATTTAACTTTTCTCACTACTTATCAGATTTTATTCATGAGAAACTTGTTAAATTGCCTGAAGAAGGTGTCTTCAAACATTCATTAGTGTTGTTTCACATGTTCTTATACTTCCAACCTGATATGTTTTCAGTTAGCCTTCAAAAACTGGACACTGAGGGAAATCCACAATCAGTTGTCTTCTGGACTTCCTTAATCAACAAAGATTCCACAGAGTTTACCTACAACCACTTCATTGATTCCTTTATTCATCCAATTGTCTATATGCTAAGCAGTAGCACTGAACCAAGAGTTCGTGATGAGATAAAAATCTCTTGCAGTTATAAGAAAATAGTAGGACAAGAGACTGGTATTTATACCAGAACCACACTAATATTAGGGTATATGGATGTCAACTCACTCCATATAAGCTGCCAAAATACCTCCCAATGAGTTTATTTTCACTTGAATATATCAGGAAGATCCTAAACTTTTATGAGGTGAATGTTTTGTCAGCCAAGAAGAAAACACAATTTAAAATAAATAACTAGATTGCTCCTTTGATCTGCAATAACAGGAATGCTAGTCAGCAAGGAGAAAAGTGTCTTCAAGAATTTAAGTTCAGTGAAAGCTTCGAATGGAATTATGATCCTTTAGGAGTTATCAAGTTAAGAATCAAATTTAAACTAACTTATTTTGTCCATGAGTCCAAACCAGAGATAGAAAAGTACTCCAACCAGTCAGAGTGGTTGCAGAACACTTTGAAAGAGGCATAGAAGCAAGGTGATACTAGTTCCATATTGCAGACTCCAGCCCCAGAAGATAGAAACCCCAAAATTCCAAGAGAAGAAGGATTATATTCAGCTCAAACCACTACTGAAACAAAATTCAAATTAATGTACAGGAAGAAGCCCAAATCAAATTATGTAAATGAACAAGTTGAAACTATTGAAATCATTGATACAGATATAGTGGTAAAAGAGAATTCACCTCAAGCAGTTTCAAAGGAAACTCACCAGCTTTCATCATCTAACACTCAAATCATTCAAAAGAAACATAGTGTTGAAGTGTCTTCATCAAGTAAATGAACAGATAAAGAACATGATATCATGGATAAGTACAAGGAAATCAAAATTATGAATGAGGCATTAAAAGCATATACTTATGACCAATACTGAAAGCAGACACCTAGTGACCAGAGTAGGTTACTTTCAGCATTTTACTACAAGACCAGGAAGATGTAGATGATCTTTTTGCAACCCATAGTGAAGAATCCAAATTCATCAGCTGATTATAAGAAAAAAACATATGAATTTCAAGCCGAATATCTTCATCCTATAAACCAAATAGAATTCCATAAGAAAGTTGGAGAAATGATATACTCCATAATGACCAACAAAGCCATGAGTGTACAAAAGTTGAAAAATAATCTAGAAAACATCAGAGGACAATTAAAGTTATAAAATGCTTTCTCACAAGCCAAGGACAACAGAATCAAACCACTGGAAGAACTGGTCATAGAGGTAGGATATGATCCCAAGAACATCAAAGTTGCAGAAGAAACTCATAAAGAAAAAGAATGAAAACATTGCTACATTGAAGAAACAACTCAAATTTCCTCCTACTGAACATCTATAGGAAAAAGAATTTTTAGAGAATGAAGGGAAAAAATATGAAATGATGAATCTCATCATTCATTTGATAGCTCAACTGAAAGATATGGATAATGAGATGGATAAGTTAGTACATGAGAAAAAGGGTAGCATGGAAGCAATCCCTGTCACTTATATTCCTACAGTTACTACAACAATTCCTTCTACTTTAGAAGCCTCAGTGGCCACTTCAGTTCTAGTAGCTACATCACTTCCCACTACATCAACAACTACATCAGCTATAGATTCTCC
This sequence comes from Pinus albicaulis, assembly GCA_034641835.2. Lineage (NCBI taxonomy): Eukaryota > Viridiplantae > Streptophyta > Pinopsida > Pinales > Pinaceae > Pinus > Pinus albicaulis. The sequence goes on from CM076577.1 coordinate 24,213,810, forward strand.
AACAGTAACAACTCATCCTAATGATGAAGCAGGTAAACTAGTTAAATAGAATTAAAGAACAGTTAAAAAGTCTATAGGATGAGAAAACGATAGTTCAAATCATGCATAAGAATGAAGTACATAACTCAAATAGACTGATTGAGAAAATACAGAAGTTAGAGAAAGTACTGACATTGAAAGAACCACTTGCCCAAGGTAAGGAACAACTGTGGGCCAATATCATTGACTCTGTCAATAATATTTGGCCATCTATCCAATTTATTTATGAGCAGAAGGATTTGATCAAAGAAGAAAGTGAAGCCATTCATTAAGTCAAGGAAGAACTTGGTAAAAATCCAGAAGAGGTAGTCGAGATCATTAAATTTCTCAATTCTAAGAACAAGCAGGAATTGGAAGAAATTGGCATTAGTGATAGGACTGAAACAATCCTTGAGGTAAGAAATATGATTTCTAAAAGGAACTTAATGGCCCAACTGGAAGATAAGTGTCAGAACATGGAGCTTGCAATAACAAGATTCATGGTGAAATTTGATATTTTGAGGAAAAAACGCCTACCCAATCCTTTGGTTATCAATGACAGATTGATGAAAAATGAGGATTATGATAAGAAAATAAGAGAAGTGGCAAAGGAACAAGCTAAAAATTCCTCCATGAAAGGAATTCCTAAAGGAAAAGTGCTTTATCAGAGTTTTGAGAACCTCTTTTACCTACAACATGAGGTAAATCATCTATTCATTAACAAGCCTACCTTTGCAAAGTACACAGAAGCTGATGAAATTTTCAGAAGAATGGTGAAGATTATATTACCTGATGCAGAAGCTTGGGAAAAGTTATGTGATTTACTTTGAAAGTGAAAAGTAAAATAGTAAAAGAGCAGTAAAAGGATAAAGGTAAATAACAGAGCAGTCAAAGTGAGAGCAGTAACAGGTTAAAGAGTATCAGAGCAGGTAGTTAACAGTGAAAGATAGAGTTTAAAGTCAAAATATAGATGAAAAAGCATAGTTAAAGGTAGCCAGCATAAAAGACACTCCACATGAAGCAGAAAACAAGCGTTGAGAAACAACACATGAGAAAAAGCAACAAAATATAAACAAGCAAACAACAAATCCAAATAAAATAGCGAAAAGTAGCATTTAGTCTCCTAGGTGTCTATATCTTCTTGCATGAAGATATTTATTTTTCCTTGAATAATTCCTAAAGAAGTTTTTAGGATATTTTTAAAAAGTTTTTGTATAAATACTTCATAATTTGAAGTATTGTGTGTGAATTGTGGATTTCTAAATATTTCTATGGTTGTATTGATCTAAAACTTGAGGCTTCATTGTACCATTTTCAAGTCAACATACTGGATTGAGCAGTAAAGGCATTATATTACACGATTCATGCGTTGAGCCACTTCAGTGAAGTAATTTCAATTGTTATTTGTTATTTTCTATAGTTTTTCACATACCTGCATGTTTTCTTAATCTGAATGATATAACAGGAATTCGATTTCAGAACTTGTTTAAATACACTCTGTCTTGTACTGTTATTCATTTTCATGTTTTCTTATGATATGCAGATTAAGGAATTCTTCATTTATCCCTAGTTTCGATTGACCTCTGTCATTTCCTTCATTATCTGGATTTGAGAATCCTTAATTTCTCTCCCATCCTGATTGAAACCATTTCACCATCCAGCCTAAAAGATATGAATTTACTCAACTACCTTGCCCTGTGAACACTTCCTTTATAACTTGATTATGATCTGTTGCTTGACACATTGACTCCATTAGCCCAATGGAAAACATACCTACAATTGTCCATTTGAATCAGTTATTCCACCACCAAACCAAATCAAAACCAGAAACCAATCAATATTACATAACTAGCCTAAAATCAAATAAAAAACAACAAAGTTAAATCATAAAGAGAGAGCCCTCTCTGAGCATTGGGAAGGCTAGATCCTAAACTTAAAAGTAGGTTTGTGGTTACCTATAATATTATTTAAAACAAAATATTAACAACCCTAAGAATTAATAGAGTGATAACATACCGGCGACTCCACTGGGGAGATCAGTCCCTAGTTTTAAAATAAACCTTAAAGAAAGTACTTTTACTCATCTCTTCAACTTAAGGTTGTTTTAGGGTTGTTAGGAAAATTTTCATTAAAAATTAAAATTCTGGCTTCCAAAAGAACATACTATACCAGATCTCATCCTAATCCACAACCTGCTGTAATAGTTGATGATCCTGATAGAATTTTAAAGAAAAATAAAAAAGTATAAATTTTAGGAAGTACAAGTCAATTAATAAAAGCTAATTCAGTCCCCAAACAATTATCAAGTTCAAAAGACATTGAATTTGATTTATCTTTTGAACACTCTTTGTTTAGAACTAAGTATGAAAGTTAAATTTATGATAGTGTAATAGATCATAGTTTCATTTCATTTATTGAAACTAAGAAGGAAACTATTTCACTTGATTCAGATCAACAAGCTCTAGAACCATTTGATAAAATTGAGGCTTTAACTGCAGCTTTGATTAAGGATATTGATAAATCCTATTTTCAATATTCTGTTGAATTAACTACTTTATATGCTTATACCCATAAGCCTTCTACCATTCATTCTGAGTCTGTAAATTCATCCTTATTTAGTACCACCTCATCTATTATATCCACTACACTTCATTCTACCAAATCATTCATCCCTAAGCTTCCTCTTCAACCTAGAGTTTTATTTCCATCTCCAAACACTTCAAGTTCACCTTCTAGCACTGTTGCTACATTTTCCAGTACTTCAACATCATTTCCAAGTACGTCTTCTAGTATCCCAAGCTCATATGCAAGTACTTCAGCCTCATCATCAAGCACCACAAATTTACCTCCTAGCCAAGCTAGAAGCTTAGCCATGGCAGCCAGATATGCCCCATTGGTCTTACAAGCTCCATTACATGCCATGCCCCAGGATTACCAAAGCAAAATATTTCAATTTTATGGTACTAGTCAATACACTATACAACAACATGTTAACAAAATAATCGATCACTTTGAATTGGATGAAATTGATGAAGCTGATGTTCAAATGGGACTATTTTCCCAAACCTTAGCAGGAGATGTAAAGAAATGGTTTAAAGCTTTACCTACCAATCATATTGCTAATTTAGAAGGATTTCATAGATTTTTTATCAATAGATGGGAGAAAAAGAAGAATCATTTACAAATTTTATCTAAATATGAAAACATTAGAAGAGCTCCTAATGAGTCGGTTCAGGACTATTGCACTAGGTTCAACAACATCTATAATTCTATTCCAACAAACAACAAACCCCTACCAGATCTATATTTAATCAAATTTCCTGATGGTTTTGATACTGATATGTCATACCAATTGAGAGAAAGAAACCCAGAGACATTAGAACAAATGAAAATAAATGCAGTTAGTGTACAAGAAATTTTTTTAGCTAAGAGATCCAGAATGAGAAATGAAAGAAGAGTAACTATAAAGGATGAACCATCTACATCAGATAGTAAAATAGATAGTTTATAAAAAAATATGGAAAAAATGATGGATAGATTAGAAAATATGGAAAGAAAACCAATGTGGGATAATCAACAAAAAGGTCCCCAAATCCAAAATCCCAACTTTAGAAAGAATCCCAACATTGGTAAATCTAGAAAATCAGCACCTGATCAACAAATAATACCACCTTTCCAAGAGAATTATGCTGAAAATTCTCACCAAAATGAGTAAGATGAAGACACTCAGATTAACTTAATGGGAATCAATGATGATAATACTATTTTTCTTGCACAAGAAGAACATGAATTCTACATGCTACAACAGTTACAGTTAGAATCTAGAGAGTCTTTTGATTATAAGCAAGTTTTTGAACTTTCCATTAATGAAGTGCACAAGCAAGATAACCTGAGGAGTAAGAAAAACACAAAATCTCCTATTGAGAAATCTTCCCAAACTCAGACCGAGAAAACATTAGAAGCTCCTGCAACCAAAGTACTACAAATTCTCCTTAGAGAAACTCAGCAAAACTCTAGTTCTAATCAGAAAATTTCTAGTCCAAAAATTGCACCCATTCCTAAAATTGTAGACATTACAGATATTGTTGTTCAAACATCAGCTGATCCTCAAAAATCTGTTGCTGCTAAACCAACATCTTCTACTAAAACAACAACTTTTGCTAAAACTTTAGCTGATCCTAAAACATCTACTATTGATCAAAAATCAGTTGATCCTAAAATAGTTGCTACCAAAGCTACCACTGCTACTCAAACTGTCCTAGATAAGAAGATAATTGAAAGCAAAATAGTGGAAACACAAACAAAAAAACCAACTGTAGATAAAGAAGAGAAAAGCACTCAAACTGCAATTGGAAAAGAAGAAATCACTCAGTTAGGAAAAACACAAGTACCATTCAATATCCAAACTGAAATTGCCAAATTAAAAATACCAATTCCTTTAATAGAATTGGTAAAACATGATTTGTACAAATCACAGATCACTGAAACATTGAACATAAGTGAAGGAGAAGACTTTGTTAATCTAAATGATGATAAACTAGAATTAATTTTTGGCCCCAAGGTAAATGGAAAACATTAAGAATGTGGTGTTCCTCCTTTCTACATTAGCTTGAGTATTCATGATCAAATCTTACACAATGCTATGCTAGATTCAGGAGCATTCCACAACTTAATGCCAAAAGCTATCATGGAAACATTAAATCTAGATATCACTAGACCATACAATGATCTTTTCTCTTTTTATTCTAGTAAAGTTAATTGTCTTGGCCTAATAAAAGACTTATGTGTCACTCTAGTCCAATACCCAGGTAAAAGTATTGTCATAGATATTGTAGTTGCTGATATGCCTCCAAAGTATGGAATGCTATTATCATACTCATGGGGAGAAAAATTGCAGGGATCTTTACAGTTAGACATGTCTTATGCCACAATTTCAGTATTTGGTCAACCTAAAAATATTTACAGAGAAAATATAATGAAATACATGGTCAGTAGTGCAGAACAACCATAGAACTATCCTATTTATTCGATACATTCTGATATGGATTCTTTCATTTTATGTAATTCAGACATTGGCATAGATAAAAACACAACATTAAAAAAAAAGCATAAGGAATTTGATAGTGACAATATATTTCATGAATCAATGTGGCACTTAGAATTTGATGGCTCGGTAAATAGACAAGGAGTAGGAATAGGAGTTTGGATCTACAAGATGGAAAATAATCATTCTGAAGGTCATGCCTTTAGATTAAACTTTAAATTCATAAATAACATGGCAGAGTATGAAGCCTTAATCTTAGGACTGCAAATTGTTAGAAAATTAGTAGGCAAGAGAGTTTCTCTCATGGGAGACTCAGAATTAATCATAAAACAAATTAAAGGAAAGTATTCTATGTATAATGTTAGACTAAACCAATACATAGAAACTATTCTAGATTTGATAAAAGGGTTTCTTGAAACTGACTTTGTTGTAATTCCTAGGAAACAGAACATGCAGGAACACAATTTGGCTACTTTGCTAGCACCTGCAAATTTCCTTTTCACCCAAATCACCAGTATATAGCAGAGGTAAGACACGAGACTATTATACCAGATAATTTGAAATATTGGCAGATTTTTTCACAAGATTCCAAAATTTACAATTTTATGAATGCTGAGGGAGAATTCCAAAATTGTAACATAGATACTGATTGTATAGTAGATGAAACTGTAGATAGTGAGATAGACGTAAATAATTTATATTTGACTGAACCAACTAAATTTACTAAAGTATAAATAGATAAATTAGAAACTGTAGAAATAGAAGAAATAGAAAATGATGATTCTAAGATCTTAAACCTTAAAAAAAAACTTTTTGCCTAAGCGATTAGCCCCATTAGAAGATCTTTTTGATTCAAATGATGTAGCTAGAAAACCAAAAATTGAACCACTAGGATCAGAATTAGAATAATGTAACATAGGAACACAAAAAAAGGTTGAGCTCATCAAATTATCCAAAGCATTATCTTCAGAAGAAAAGTTGAAATACATAAGCTTGTTTAAAGAATTTCAAGATGTATTTTCCTGGAGTTATGAAGACCTTAAATCTTATGACACCAGTATAATACAACATAAAATACCTATCAAAGAATATCTGAAACCATTTAAACATAAGCTTAGGAGAATCAATCCTGTTCTTATGCCTTTAATTGAAAACGAAGTAAAAAGGATGTATGAAGCAAAGATCATAGCACCTATCAGATATTCTAATTGGGTTTCAAACTTAGTTCCCACTAGGAAGAAAACAGGGGAAATCAGGCTTTCTGTTGATTTCCAGAACTTAAACAAAGTGTAACTAAAAGATAACTATCCTCTCCCAAAAATGGACCATATTTTACAGAGGGTGGTAGGATCATCCAATATTTCATTGCTTGATGGATTCTATGGGTATAATCAAATCTTATTTCAACCAGAAGACCAACCAAAGACAACATTTACTACTCACTCGGGTACTTTCATGTATTTGAAAATTACTTTTGGATTAATGAATGCATGAGCTACATTCCAGAGAGATATGGACATAGCTTTTTCCAAATAAATACATGATTTTCTTGTCATTTATCTAAACGATATAACAGTATTTTAAAAAACAGACAACGAAAATATAGATCATCTTAGACAAGTGTTCACTAAATTCATGAAATTTGGTATTTCTTTGAATCCCAAAAAGACACTCTTTGGACTTGAAGAAGGTAAACTCTTAGGAAACATAACTTCAAAAGAGGGAATTAGGATAAATCCAGCTAGAATAGAGGAAATTTTGAACATAAGTTATCGTAGAAACATCAAGGAATTACATGCATTCTTAGGTAAAATTAATTTTATTAGAAGATTAATTTCTAATTTAGCAAAATTAGTTAGAGAATTGAATAACATGTTAAATAAAGATTTAGCACTTAAATGGACAGTAGAGGCAAAACAATCCTTTGAATCAATCAAACAAGCCCTTACAAAAGCACTAGTCCTAATAAGTCCTGATTTCAAAAAATATTTTATTATTTTTTCTTTTGCTTCAGAACATACCATTGCAGCAGTATTGCCGCAAAAGAATGATTAGGGTTATGAACAGGCCATTTTTTTCTTCAGAAAATCCCTAAGAGATGCCACACTAAAGTACAACATAATGGAAAAACAAAAACCTACTTTAGTGAAGGATACTAAAGGTTTCAAAGTGTATATTTTATACTCACACATAATTACATATGTCCCAAATTCAGTAGTAAAGGAAATTCTAACTCAGAATGGGCCTAATGGTAAGAGAGGCAAACAGATTGCCACTATTTTGGATTATGACATTGAAATTAAGCCCACCAAATTGATTAAAGGCCAAGGTTTACCCAAACTCATGGATGAATCGAACTGTTAGGCCTTAGATATAAATTTTATTTCTCAATTAGATGATCAGGAAGAGATGGTGACTCCACATATCAATGAATCTTTTTAGATTCACCATGTTATGCGGTTGTTTTACTAAACTTATAAGCTCCTCCTGGTTTGTCTAGAACTAAAGGTAGATTTCAAAAGTTAAAAGTAATGAAATATTGTATCATAGATAATGCTTTGTTTTGGATATATCATGGTGGCATTTTACTAAGCTATTTACTAAAATATGAAGCTGATATAGTTATGCAAGAGTTTCATGCAGGTGACTGTGGAGGAAACCTTTATTGGAAATCAATTGCTAATAGAATCTTAAGGGAAGGTTTTTACTAGCCCACTCTATTTGCAGATGTTAGAAAGTATGTGAGCTCCTATCACAAATGCCATATCTTTAAAGGGAAGAAAAAGATACTACCTTTACCCCTCAAACCCATCTCCACAGAAATTCCATTTCAACAATGGGGTCTAGACTTCATTGGTGAAATTCACCCACCCTCCTCAACCCAACATAAATGGATTTTGACAACCACTGATTATTTTACCCAGTGGATAGAAGCCATTCCTTCTAGACAAGCCATTGATTTTGTCATTATCTCATTCCTTGAAAATAATATATTGTCTAGGTTTGGATGCCCACAAAAGCTCATTACTAATAATGCAACTGCTTTCAAATCTAAGAAAATGATTGTCTTCTGTAACAAATACCACATCAACATTGGGCATTCCACTACCTATTACCCTCAAGGCAATGGAATTGGGGAATCCTCAAACAAAATCCTGGTTAATATCATCAAGAAACTGTTAGAAGACAAAAAAAGACCTGGAACAAAAGGTTAGTTAATGCCTTATGGGCATACAGACTCACCACAAAGAAGTCCATTGGTACATCTCCCTATAAACTAGTATATGGAATGGATGATGTTTTTCCATTCTATTTGGCAGTGCCAGTGATGAAGATGATCCAATAACTGTAGGTAGAACCAAATGATATCCAGAGAAGGATAAATCAGAGCATACATTTGTAACAAACTAGTGAAGAAGTCTATGTCAAATCACAAGTGATCCAAGATAAAATCAAAAATATTTTTGACAAGAAAACAAAGGAAGATGATTTTTACATAGGTGATAATGTTCTTAAATGGGATTCTAGAAGAGAAGATAAAGGTAAACATGGTAAATTTGATTTTCTATGGAAAGGTCCCTATATCATTTATGGTTACAAAGCTAACAATGAATTCTTTTTGAAGGAAATAAATGTATCAGATCTACCAAGAGGACCAGTTAATGGTAGGATGTTGAAGCATTACTTTCCTCTAGACTAAGCATTATTTCACCTTGTTTACTTAGCTCATTGTACATAACATTGCAAAGTATAGATTGGATTGGAAGTTTTTCTTGAAAAGTTGAAGCCCAAAGAGAAGGCCCTAAGCTTTGAAAGACAAAGTATCATATATATGAATAAAAAAAAACTCATAAAATAGTTTCAAGGCAACCACAATCAAATTCCCAAGGTTGTTGATCTTAAAGTTCTTGACATTTCACTAGGAAGTGCCATCCCCATGTGGAGCCACTGTTAGGGTCATATAATAATATGATTCATAATTTTAAATTGACTATGATTAGTCTTGTAATATTGTACATACTTTTCTTTCTACAAATTTTTTTCCCATATTAAAAAATGTAAAGAGGGTAAGTCCTAAAAGAAAAATAAAAGGACTGAAAGAAAAATATTAAAAAAGAATATAAAATATGAACCCCACCAAAATGAGATTAAAAATAGATCTTGAAAGTGATGCAAATTCAAATGCCACTACTTTTTAATTTACTTTGCAAAATAAGATTGTGTGCAACTTGTAAAAAATGCCACAATTAATGATGGTCAAACAACTTAATCTTGATCATTCATGCTGATAGTTAGAGAATAAAGATCTAGCCAAACTGTTTAATCTTGGTAGATCAGTAGTTAGGTAGAGAATAATAATGAGATCATCAGTTTAATCTGAGCCATTTGAATTCATAAGGTTAGAATTACATAGTTTGCTTATCAAAGAAAAATTAAAGGGTTAGCAAGCTCAAATGCACATAATAAATGAAGAAAAAAATGTTATGGTAAATGATGGGTAAGCAGAAGAGTGTCAAAAGGCAATAAAAACATCAATTTGGTAATTGCATATCACTAATATCCCAAATTCCCCTTTCCCTTGTTTAAAACCCTAATGCCACTTGCAAAAAGGAATTTTCCCTTGTAAAAATACCTCTTCCCCTTCATATTAATATTTTTCCCTTACTTCACTCATTTTCCCTTATTAAAACCCTTTACCATAGTTTAAATACATATTTTTCTTTGAAAAAAAAATCCCTTTACTAATTCCCTTTTCTATTTAAAACACACTTATCCTAAGTTTTAAATAATGTTGGGCCCCATTGAAAACCTTCCCCGATATCATTTGAACTCTAATTCTTACTGTGTTTTAAATATCCCGCACATATTAACATTTCATTGTATATTATTAACCCACATTATTATATTAAATAATTGTTCTATACCCTTACCCCATATTATATTAATTCTCGCTTATATATATTTCCCCAAACCCTTATTTTATTTATAACCTATAGTTTTAATTTTCCCTGCATTTGATATATCTCGGGCCTAGCCTATGAATCTGATTCATATAACCTTATCACTATAGTTTAAACCCGACCCCATATATAATCCATTGCATATATCACATAACCCATCACATGACTTAAAACTTGGGACCCACCTCCTATCACATCCCTCCCATTCGACCTATCCGTCTGATCAAAATTCATCCAATCCGATGGCCAATGGTAGCTTTCGCACCCCTGAATGCCCGATATTTAACACCATGGAAGGGTTGTGAAATAATTTGTTTCGCAGCCTCTCTCCTCTGCTACGTGGGAGCCCCACATTATATCGCGTCCCTCCAACTAAAACCATATACCATCTTATCACGATGCGAAAACTGCCAAGTGGTTTTTCGCCTGTTATAAATACCGCCCCACCATTTGAATTCGACCCTATGCAATAAACATTAACCACGGTTGGTTAAAAACAAATAAAGCCACCCTTTCCATGTCTTTTCACCATTATTCTGTTATAGTTTTTGGAAAATAGCTTTTGCCAACCTATTCCAAAGAAAAAGAATATCTATTGACCTGGTTTTAAGCTATTTCACACAAGAATTCAACACTTTTGCTACTAAATCCGGTGCAAAACCATTTTGAAGCCTTATAAAGACCATTGAATCCTCATAAAGCCTCCGCTGCCTCCACGACCCTCTCTGCAAATAGAAATCATCCCTTCCAGGTATTCCTAAGTGCCTAGGCCTGCATTTAATCAATTCAACCAGTTTAAAAAGATTTTGCAAACCATAGAAAAACCATTGTTACCTAGAAAAATATTTTCTGTAGACTGTAACCATATTTTCACATTATTCCCAAGGGCCTGAGCTTATTTCTTGATCACAAAAAAATAATAATTGATTAAATCAAACAAATAATGGCTTCCCAAGGTATTGTAACAGTGAATCCCCTGTAACCTCCAGTTATTGATGTTGAACATACCCCCCTTGCAGATAAATACTTCAGAATCAGTGACCCTATCATTGATTTCAACCTCCTTGAGCTCCACTGCTGGAGCCATGATAAATTTATGGACCAGGCTGATGACATTCATCTTTGGGAATCCAATTTACCCAAGTATATCCTCCCACAGACTTTCCAATTCCCAGAAATAATTATACTTTGTCAAGTTAACTATCTGCCAAATGAAAGAGCCCTAATAAGCCACAACAAGGAAATTTTGTTCACTATTACTGCTGAATCCATAAGGAAAATTATTCAAATTCAACCCAAGTGTCTGCTCAACTTAGTGTTCCTAAATTGAGGTCATAAATTGTCAACTAGGGCTAGTAAACTGTTGAAGTGAAGTGCACTATATGTGCCTAGGTATTTTTTTCTCACTACGTTGTGTTTAGTGTTTTGCCAATGTTTTTGGTTTTATGTTTTTGTGTTAAAAAGGAAAAGAAATAAGTGTTGGTCACACTGAAATAGAGAAAAACCTATTCTAAACTATGTATGGCACTTAGAAAATGCAAAACTTTGACAAGAAAATAACTCACAACATGAACTCAGTCCAATTCATTCATTAGAAATATGTTGGAATAGCTTGAGAAAAGGATAAGTTAGTGCCATGAGGTTATTCTAAGTAAACAACCACCTAAAAGATCACAAAGAAAATCTTATCCATGGCTAGAAATTTGTTGGAACATATTTGGAAAAGATAGTCTGCAACATAGTGAGGAACTCTACTCTAAATTAACCTATGACATTGAAACTAATCCATTCTACAACTTAAATTGTCACTACTAAGCCTTATTCGGAAGTTAGAAGTCTTTTGGAATAGTTTTGGGAAAAAGGCTATTTGTACAATTATAAGAATTTGCAAACCAGTCAAAGCCTTGAACTGATATCACTAATTCTTGTCCATATGATGATGTGTTGGAAGAGATTAATAACAAGAGTAGTTTGTAAATAATGAGGGCCTTGAAGTCTAATAGAACAGAATTAGCATACAACTAACTAATCAAACTTGAAATGCATTAAACAAAATTGAACAAGAATGCAATCAATCAAACTTGAAATACAGTGACAGAGCTGAACTAGAGTGCAATTAATCAAACTTGAAATACAATGACCACAACTGAAATAGAGTGCCATGAATCTCCGGAGTGTTATAGCTAAACTAAAATGCAACTAATCTCTGAAGAACTACAGCCCTTTCTTGTTCAGCATTAGTGATATTTTGGAATAATTTCATAAAAAAAAGGCAGGCTGTAACATTTTGTGTGAGTGAGCATAAAATCATAAAGTTCAGAAAAAAAATGCAACTAAGCTCTAAAATACGACAACTATATCTCATCCAGTGTTAGTGATATGTTGGAATAATTCATAAAAATAAGACTGGCTGTAGCATCCAATGCAAGTGAATATAAAACGTAAAGTGCAGAAAATTGCTTGAGCTAAGAATGAAACAAGGCTAAAATTACTTATCTAAACAAGGTGCACAGAGCTTCTAGGGTAGTATGGGCCCTCTACCACCGGATTAGCATACAAATCTCCTCACGATTGCCTCAGATCTTGCAATAAAGTGGTAATTCTTTCATTAAAGGAAAACTACTTTAAAAACAGAGTATTATGGTCTTCTGAGATCTAGCAACAAAACATCAATCTAGCTAGTTGTTTCTCGGTCTCCCGAGTCATTATTATAAGAAAATTACATAACTTCCCTTGAGATAAAATAGGAATAAATGTCTTTCCCAACTAAAATCAAATTAGAACTCTGGTGGAGGTCTCATACTGTGATTAAAGACATCTGTATATTCCTTGTCCTATTAGAAGTCTATCTCTTAATTTTGGTTTCCCACGTGCATAAGCACCTGTAGAATTCTGCTCAGACTTTGTAGGGAGAAAGGAATGATGTGGATGAAGTTTTGAATTCACCCATATGTGTTTTTATTTGAGGTGGCACCTGGAACCTATGAGAACATGAAGATAGCTGTGGAATCGGCAACTAGCTACAGAATGGCTGCATTCTGTAGCTAAGTCTGGTAAAAAATTACTACAACAACAAAACCATGAAAATATTGCAAGTCAGTCATGGTATTCATTCCTCAAGTGTCTTTAACCAATCCTATTGACCATTTAAGCATGTAACTGATAAGGGACAAAGGAAATGAAGTGAAATTTGGTGAAGGGAAAGGACATCTTTGGGGCTCAACATACCCCCACTGCAAAGTTTTTGCATGTCCTCATGCATTCAACTCATATATTCTGAGACTTCTGCTAGGACATCTAAGCTCCTTCTTCTGCTTTTCTTGATAGTTAATGGCCACCTAGGCTTCTTTATGACCAACTTGAATCTCAAATTTATAAGTGCCCTGCTCAACTTTTGTTTTTCTTCTTCAATTTTTTCACTGGCCTTGTACAACTTTTCCATTTGCAGAGAGAGAGTTGTATTCATATCACTTTTCAGCTTAACCTGATCCCTTAAAATGTCATTCTCATGCTTGATATGCCTATTGAGTACTTCTTGTTGGGAAAAATACTGAGAGGGGGGGGGGGGGCGGTGAATCAGTATTTAGAGCATACTCAGAACTTTTTACTTTTTCTTTCTCTAAAACACATACGCTACTTTGCTGAAGCCAACTAGCGTATACACGTGGATATCCTTCATAAAACTCGCGTATATATAAATATCTTATTATGTCATTAATTCTTTACATAGATCTATGCAACATTCATTCTTCTAATGATTAGATAACAGTAAGCATGTGCAGTAATAATAGAATAATCATCACACATAAGCAACAAACATGAACACCAGGATTTTAGGTGGAAACCCAAGTCGGGAGAAAACCACCACTGCCATTGTCTCAGCCTTCAATATTTTATTATAGAGAAAACATCTTACAACCATGTGCGCGCGACTCTTATTACCGGCACGTAGGCACCCACCTGCCGAGAGGCTACAACCTTCTCTGCGTTTACCAGCCTCTCCTGGAAGGGAGCTACGACCCCCTGCCCTCGTTTACCAGCCTCTCCTGGAAGGGAGCTACAACCCACTGCTCTCATTTACCAGCCTCACCTGGAAGGGAGCTACAACCCCTTGACTGAAGGCTACAACCCTCAGCACCACCATGGACCACGTTTCATCAATTTTCATACTGGATCTAATAGCTTCAATAGATCACAACTTGTAGGCCACTTTTCATCATATTTTCAGACTGGACCCACTCCACACATTTAAGCTCAATCATACATCAAACTGAAACTTATACCCTTATCAATTCATTCAATGAATCATCAACCAATCAATCAACAACTTGATCTTTTTTCAACATAGTCAGCAACATAATCAATATTCAGAAAACCCAGATCTATATGAATACATCATAAACAAATAGCAGTAATACAGCAGAACAGATCAGACATTTCATACCACATACTTCAACAAACCCTAGTTTTCATACGTGCTTTCCTTTCACTGATCCTGCGTATATACGCGCTTTCATGCATATAAACCCGCGTATACATCTGCACATACTTCAGAACTATTTTCACATTCCATACGCGCTTTCGCTGAATTCAACCCGCGTATATACGTGCTTTCTATGCTGCAAACTAGCGTATAGATCTTCAAAGATTATAGGGTAGCCTACTTCATCAGATCAGATTTACAGTTCAAATTTTACCCTTTACTTCAGATACATGTTCGCCTCATCTCAGATCTAAATATTCCATAAACATATCTAGAAGATACAAATACATTTCAGATCTAGAGATCCCTCTTCATCATTTTCTTCATAGGTTCATCATAGAATCAGATCTATCATCAAACTATTACCCTTTCCGTTCAGACATACTTCAGAGTGAAGTATTCATTCAAACCCAGACTTCTTTCACACTTTGCACAATTAATTTCTTCTCCTTATATAGATTTAGCCTCTGTCAATACCATGAGCCAAAACCACATCACTTCCGATGGTATTCATGGACAGGATCTCATACACAATCCAGCGCTCAATACAATGGGTCAATACCATGGTAGTAACCCCTAGTTTTACACATTTAGAGAGAAATTTTTCATACGCGACTTGGCACGTACTTTTACACGTGCATATGCGCCTTCTTCTTGACAAACCCGCGTATGCCTTGTAACACACCTTTTTCATCATTATTCTTGCACATACTGATATTTCTTTATTCTGCAACTTCTGTACTACTTGTAGAACATCAGATTTACATCATTAATAAACTTATCAAGCAACAAGAACAACTTCATTAAGTAGGTTGCCATCATCTTCATCAAGTGGGTTTCCATCAAGGACAACACTCTGCATCATATTGCCAACAATCTCCCCCTTTGGACTTGATGGCAACCACGATGGTGTTTGATCACAATAGATAGATACATTAAGCATAATGATATTCTCCCCCTATTCAAACACCATGTCACTCTCCCCCTTTGACATCAAGGGCAAAGGGCGGATCAAAACCAACACAAGGTTTTTCCCTTCATGTAAAATTGTAGAACTGATGTATACTGAAGTTACCATGCTCCCCCTGAGTTCATGCTGAATGTTCAAACATATTTTCAATGAAGTACATGAATCTATGACATTCCTATCACCAAGGACTCATACTTACATCAAATATCCAACCAAGTGGATTTACATAAGAGACTCAAGTACCCAACCAAGTGGGTTTACACATTTTGACTCAACTTCCCAACCAAGTGGGTTTACACATTTTGACTCAACTACCCAACCAAGTGGGTTTAAAAAATGAACAAGTCCTTACATGACTGAATATTACAATTTTAAATCATAGATCTCATCATGACCTTTTCATCAAATTACAAATATGACCTTTTATGACCACTACCAAGAATACCTCAAAAGAGATCATGTTTCAGAACCATCATAATGCCAACAATGCATTATACTCAGAAAGTCTAATGCTCCCCCTGAAAAATGTACATCCAAGCATCCTTTCCATATGGCCAAGGCTCCTCCTTAGCTTGTGTAGCCTGAACACTTTCAACAGCAAGTCATCAGCAACAATCTCTTGCATGATCTGTCCTTATCTCTGACTCATAAGACTTCTATCTCATCCATGTGTGAAAGCAAGGAATACTCTTCAGCAAAAAGCAAACAGGGCTCATTCATAATCTCATCATAAGAAACCATGTATCATTTCATCATCATTTAGAACTGAATAATAAGTAGATACAGTTCCAATTATACAATCATTAATAGTCAGACTGATGCTCCCCCTGAACCTGTGCTCCTGATCTTCAGCTGTCATACAAATTTTCTTGTGATAAGTGCATATGCTACTGTCTCCACTGTAACTCGCATGTATACGTGGATTTAGTTCACTGAACCCGTGTATGGAAATTGAAACAATGAAAAATTCACATTCCTTCATCTCCCCCTAAAGTTGTACCACTTGTACATGTCTTCTTCACATCAGATGCTCTGTCAAAAATAAATATAACCAAAATAATGAGAATCATCATACATTTCTCCCCCTGTGATGATACATTACTAATCTCTATAATGTATCTCACATCATTCCTGAAGTCATTATGAGAAGTAAGCTTTAGAAGCGGATGACTGCAGCAGGGTCAATATTCCCTACGTTTCTGACTGGTCCTCCTTCTTTTTCCAGCTTTGCTTGAAATTTCTTATCGTGTGCTGGAAATTGTCAAATTTCTCATATTTGTTCATCCTGCATTCCTTTTCCACATGTCCATACTTGTTACAAGCATAGCATATTATGTAACCAGAAAGGTAGGCATAAGGATCATACTGTGTTCTTCTATTCTTTCTTCTATTGCAATCAACTACTTTATGACCAAACTTGCTGCATGAAAAACAATATCCCTTAAAGAAACCAGAGTACCTTTCTGTGTAGAATCTGCTTGTTTGTGACTGAAACAATCTTCTTATGCAATTTGCTGCAACATGCCCATAATTATGACATTTAAAGCATTCAACATTATTGAATGATTTCCTTTGAGTGTTCATGATTGTCAATTGACTTCTTGTTTCTTTCAACTCTTCAGGTTTTGCATTGACATCCTTTGAGTCTTTAGCACTTCCTTGTGAACTAGATTCTCGTTTAATAGTTTCATGAAAACCAAGACCAAGTTTAATAGCAGCTGATCTTTGATTACTAAGAATATTGTCCAGAATATTAGTACTATCTTGGAACCTCAAGAGTTTATCCTTTTCTTCTAATTTACCTTTGAGAATGTTTACCTAAACCTCCAATTTTTGGCATTGCTTCATCATGCTTTCTTCAACCCTTTTTCCTTCTTCTACTTGATCATTCAATTTTAAAATTTCTTCCTTCAACCAATTTTCTTGTTCTTCACATGTTTGTAACAGCTCCTCATTTTTCTTATTTGATTTTTCCAAATCTTCTTTGAGAGAGATGATTTTTGCTTCAAGTCCTTCCTTTTCAAATGATAGGGGTTCTTCATTCTTCTTATTTGATTTTTCCAGATCTTCTTTGAGAGAGACTATTTCTGCTTCAAGTCTTTCACTTTGATTGGTTGCATAAACATACAACTTTTGATACTTGTCTAGCTTTCCATTCAGTATTTCTTTTTGTTCATTCATTCTAGAGATCATATCTTTGTAGATAGATTCTCTCTTATGAAATTGATTCCAATCATTGCTTTCATCCTTGATCTTGAGATTTGCTTCTAGACTTATACTGTTACTTTCACTATCTTCACCATTGCATGCACAAGAAGATGAATCACAAGAACAACAATCAATACCTGTTTCCTCTTCTTCATTTTCTGATGCGCATGTTTTCTGAGGTATCTTCTTTCTTTGAGTAGCCTTCTTCTTCTGCTTCTTTGCCATGAGCACTTGCAGAACTTGGTCAGAATCTTCTTCATCCTCATTTGACATTTCATCATTATTTTCATTTTCATAATAACTCTTTCTCTTTTCAAAATTTTTCCCTTTATCATGATTTTCTTCATAAGGACATTTAGCAGCATAATGACCAACTCTTCCACAAGCAAAACACTTGAAGGGAAGCTTACCTTTGAATCTTCCGGTTCCTAGTTGGAGTCTTCTCACAAAATTTGCTTCTTCTTCTTCTGATATATAATTTGATTCCTTGACATCTTCCTTTTCTTTTCCTTTTGCACATGCCTTAAAAGCAGCTTCTTTGATTTGAGAGGGACCTCCTTGTCTCATTTCATAAGCAGTCAGAATACCATGTAGTTGAACAATAGTAAGAGTTTGCAGATCTTGCCTTTCTTCAATAGTTGATACTTTTGACTCAAATTTTGAAGTCAAAGATCTTAAGACTTTTTCCACCAGAGTAGTATCGGTTATGGTTTCACCCAAACTTCTCATACGATTTACAATATCATCTAGACGTAAAAAGAAACTGGAAATACTCTCATCACTATGCATCCTTAAATTTTCATATTCAATTATGAGAGTTTGGAGTTTTTCACTTTTTACCTTTGTATCTCCTTCATAGCTCAGAATGATTTTGTCCCATATTTATTTTGCTGAATTTAGCTGCATCACTTTAGCAAATTTTGGTTCAGACATGCTTCCTAATAAGACATTGACTGCTTTGGCATTGATTTCATATTTCTTCCTTTCTGCTGCATCAGTAGGAATACTTGCTGGATACTAATAACCTCCTTCCACGATTGCCCATACTTCTGCACCAAGACTTTGCAGATATGCTTTTGTTCGTATCTTCCAGAATAACAAATTATTTCCATTGAATAGAGGTGGCCTTATAGACATTAACCCTTCATGACTTCCCATTTCGACGGATCTCCCCTTCATTTCATTAAGCACGAAGGACCTCCTTTAACTTGAGAAACATTGGGAAAAATGCGAGACGGGGGGGTGAATCAGTATTTAGAGCATACTCAAAAAATTTTACTTTTTCTTTCTCTAAAACACATACGCTACTTTGTTGAGGCCAACTAGCGTATACACGCGGATATCCTTCATAAAACTTGCGTATATACAAAGATCTTATTATGTCATTAATTCTTTACTTAGATCTATGCAACATTCATTCTTCTAATGATTAGATAACAGTAAGCATGTGCAGTAATAACATAATAACCATCACACATTAGCAACACACATGAGCACCAGTATTTTAGGTGGAAACCCAAGTCAGGAGAAAACCACCGCTGCCGTTGTCTCAGCCTTCAATATTTTATTATAGAGAAAACATCTTACAACCATGTACTGGCGCAGACTCATACCAGCATGTAGGCATCCACCTGCAGAAGGCTACAACCTTCTCTTGTTTACCAGCCTCTCCTGGAAGGGAGCTACAACCCCCTGCTTTCGTTTACCAGCCTCTCCTGGAAGGGAGCTACAACCCCCTGCTCTTGTTTACCAGCCTCACCTGGAAGGGAGCTACAACCCCCTGACTGAAGGCTTCGACCCTCAGCACCTTTGTGGACCAAGTTTCATCAATTTTCATACTGGATCCAATAGCTTCAATAGATCACAACTTGCATGCCAATTTTCATCATATTTTCAGGCTGGACTCACTCCACATATTTAAGCTCAATCATACATCAAACTGAAACTTATACCCTTATCAATTCATTAAATGAATCATAAACCAATCAATCAACAACTTGATCTTTTTTCAACATAGTCAGCAACATAATCAGATAGCAGTAATACAACAGAATAGATCAGACATTTCATACCACATACTTTAGCAAACCCTAGTTTTCATACGCGCTTTCCTTTCACTGATCCTGCGTATATACGCGCTTTCATGCATATAAACCTGCGTATACATCTGCACATACTTCAGAACTAGTTTCACATTCCATACGCGCTTTCGCTGAATTCAACCCGCGTGTATACGCGCTTTCTATGCTACAAACTAGCGTATAGATCTTCAAAGATTATAGGGCAGCATACTTCTTCAGATCAAATTTACAGTTCAGATTTTACCCTTTACTTCAGATACATGTTCGCCTCATCTCAGATCTAAATATTCCATAAACAGATCTAGAGGATACAAATACATTTCAGATCTAGAGATCCCTCTTCATCATTTTCTTCATAGGTGCATCATAGAATCAGATCTATCATCAAATTGTTACCCTTTCCATTCAAACATAATTCAGAGTGAAGTATTCATTCAAATGCATACTTCTTTCACACTTTGCACATTTAATTTCTTCTCCTTATATAGATTTAGCCTTCGTCAATACCATGAGCCAAAACCACATCACTTCCGATGGTATTCCTGGACTGGATCTCATAGACAATCCAGCGCTCAATACAATGGGTCAATACCATGGTAGTAACCCCTGGTTTTACACATTTAGAGCGCAATTGATCATACGCAACTTGGCATGTACTTTTCCACGTGCATACGCGCCTTCTCCTTGACAAACCCGCGTATGCCTTGTAACACACCTTTTTCATCATTATTCTTGCACATATTGATATTTCTTTCTTCTGCAACTTCTGTACTACTTGTAGAACATTAGATTTACATTATTAATAAACTTATCAAGCATCAAGAACAACTTCATTAAGTAGGTTGCCATCATCTTCATCAAGTGGGTTGCCATCAAGGACAACACTCTGCATCATATTGCCAACACTTCTAACTCATATTTATCTCTTCTTAGTATATTAATTGCATATTCTGGTGGGCTAGGAGTTCTGTCTCTAATTTCTGAGGCTCTCTTCTCTAATGTCTCAACATAATTGTAAATTTGTGGTTGTGCTAGGTCTATCTCTGGAGCTCCTTCATCAAGATCCTCTTCATATTGGTACTCAGGTGATCTAGCAATTGGTTTCTCTTCATCCTCAATGTTTATGATTCCCATTTGTCTAATCCCTGTTTTCTTCAATATACCTCGAAGTCTGTGGCTTCGTCTTGGTTGAGATGGTCCCTCACCTCTCTCCTTGGCATAACTTCTTATCATCTTCTCCTTTTTAAGCTGTTTCCTAATTTCAGTCAATTTCTTAGAAATTATCTCTTCACTGTCCTCTTGTATAGACTTACCAATTTTAGTTTCAACAGCTTCGGAAATTTTCCTTCTCCTGCTTCTTCTTGTAGGCTTGCCTTTAGATGGAAGTTCCTTGGGTTCTTCAAAGTGATTCCTTACTAGAAACTCATCCCAATTATCTCCCACTTTTCTCAAATGATGTTCAATTAGGATTTTAACTAAGTTGTGGTGGTACAAAGTGGTTTCTAGGAATTGAACCCTCTTTTGCACATTAGAGGCCATTCTCTTCAGACTATTTAAGAAAAAGGGTAAATTGATTTCTTCATCTAAGAAATGCATCATTAAACAAATATGATAAACATAGAGGGTTCCAAACCTTCCCTCACAAGTTATAAACTTTTGCATAATGAGCAACATATTCCGCCATTTATTATTCAGTGCTGAGCTAGGAATGCCCTTCTTAAAAATGGAAACATCCATACCTAGTGTTTTGAGAATTTTCCTCCATGCCTCATTATGAGATTCCCTATTTTTGAACCACCGTTCTCCTTGCCTGGGTAATTCCGCTGCTTCTACAATAAAAAATTCTGTAATAGTGAATTTAACATCCCCTATTTAGACTTCTACTCCATTGAAGGACTGTGCAAATGTTTTAGTTACCTCTTGATGAAAACCATTGAATTTTTCCAAAAATTGTAACCACCCAGCTTGCTGTAGCATTTCTCTAATTTGTGGGTAACCCTCTAAGTACTTGGTTCCAACTGGTTCGGATCTTACTATGAGACCCATGGCTTCTCTTCTCAATCTTCAATTTACTGCTCTTCAATCCTCAATGAAAATGGTTGTTAAAGAGTTTTTTTTACCCCAAAGGTGCTTTCTCTATTTATGGAGTAGAAATTAGCTACGGAAGGATGATATGAAGAGGTTATAGAATTAGTGAAATGAGGTGAGGGTGATTTACACGAATTAATGAGTTTGAGAGCTGTCATGGGAGAAAAGACCGCGGAAACATTTCGTGAAAAATTCAAAATCATCACTGAATACTTCGGCTGGTGACATGACCGAATAGGTCACTTCAGTACTTTAACCATTAAGTTTTAAATGATGATTTGAAATGGCAGAGTGGAAGGGATTTTGTCCAAATTTTTTATGATAGGTTTAATAGGCATGATCAACACGAATAATTAAAACAACTTTTTGAATCATACATGACCTAACTATACTATATCTTTCATATTCTGTCATCATAATAATTTTACAACTTTACCTTTTCCTTTCCTTTCTATTTTTTTTTTTTGTGGTTTTGATATGCTTTGTCCTCCTTTGAAAATCATTGATTATTTAGTCTTCATAATCCCTTTGATTTTTCTTGTTGTCATAGGTGTGCAGGATCAATTTGCTGCTGATCAAATGATTATTGGATAGTTTCTTTCTGGATATCTGGCTGCAGAATGTCTAGCTGGCTACAGAATGTCTGACTGGCTGCAGAATGTACTTGTAGGAACTTTGAAACATGGAATGAAATGTTGTATGAATGGATCATGAAATATAGTTAAATGGATTAGGATTGAAGTGAAATGTAATGTAATGAAATGAATCACAATTGTGAAATGGAATGAAACATAAAAAGTGGTTTGCAACTCATGATTTGTAACACTCAATCTGCAGAAAGAGATCAAATTTAGAAATCTGAGATGGAAATGAAATGGACCATGGAATGGAGTGAATGAAGTATGGATGAATGGAATGAATGAAATATGAATGAATGGAGCAAATGAAATATGAATGAAGTGAGATATAATGGAGTGAAACTTATGATTTTTTAATGACTGCTTGCTCAAAAAAAACAAATTTGAAAAGCTAAAGTGTCAGAAGGGTTCTGATTTAAACTTTATATTTTCTGTATAAACATGCTAATCAGTGATTAGTTTTCATGTTTATAATTTATTTTTATTTTTGTTTTTATTTTTTATTTTTTTTATTTTTATTTTATATTTTTGAATTCAGAAAATTCAACTAAGTTGATGAAGAAGAAAAATTATTCTTCATTAACTTCACATCACTGTTTTCCTCAAAGCTCTTGAAAAATTCTTCTCTTGAAAGTGGCTTATGATACAGCTTCAATCTATGACCATTTACAAGAAAAGTGACCTTCTCTTCATCTATTGTCCTGATTTTTATTGCTCCATTGTCAAAAATTCTTATAATTTCGTATGGCCTAAGCCAATGTGTTTGGAATTTACCTTGAAAATCCTTGAAATTTGAATCAAACAAGAGAGCCCAGTCACCTTCTTTGAACTTCTTTTCCTTGATGTGCTTATCATGCCATCTAGTCCTTTTCTGTTGGACTATACTTGTTTTCTGAACTGCATCTTGTTTGATCTCATCCAATTCATTAATCTGCTCCAATCTATGCTTTTGTGCCTCTGTTAGATCAAGTCCTAACTAAACTGCCATTTTAAAAGTCTGAATCTGAAACTCTATGGGAAACAAAACTTGTTTTCCATAAACATGTTCATAAGGAGTATGGCCTGTTGTGCTTCTCCATGTAGTTCTATAGGCCCACAAAGCTTCAGGAAGTCTGTCTACCCAATCTCTTCTATGTAAATGGACAGTCTTTGTTAGGATCCCTTCAATGAATTTATTGGTAGATTCCATTTGACCATTTGCTTGTGGATGATAGGGAGTAGATTTTCTGTGTCTGATTTTGTACCTCTCCATCATTTGTTCCACTAGCTTTGATGTAAATTGAGCTCCTTGATTTGTAATAATTTTTCTTAGGACACCAAAATGAGTAAAAATATCCTCAAAAAGAAAATTAACTACAGATGCTTCAGTAGCAGAAAGTAATGGCTTGGCCTCTACCCATTTGGTAACATAATCAGTGCAAACTAATATATATTTCTTTTGTCTTGATGGAGGACTAATAGGTCCTACAAAATCTAAAACCCATTTTTCAAAAGGTTCAATATGTACCTGAGGATGCAATGGCATCTCACCTGAAGGAGAAGGTTTCCCTACCCTTTGGCAACTGTCACACCTTTTGACATACTCTTTAGCATCTTTAAAAAGGGATGGCCAATAATATCCTAAATGAAGGATCTTATAAAATTTTGTCCTTTTATCGGAAAAGTGTCTTCCACGGGTTCATCAACGTATGCCTTGAGGATCTCGGACATCTCATCTTCCCGAACACATCTCCTAATCAAAATACGGACTGTTTTGTATAACTCATTGTAGCCATGAATATTTTGCAACGTCATAAATGATCTTTCTTTTGTCTCTTGCATTCATTATTGATGTAAATTTCACTGAAACTAAATAATTAGCAATGTCGGGGAAGCGAAATGTTTGGAGTGAGAATTGAAATAACCCCATCGAGGAATTGATCTTCAACTGGGGTATTGTCTTTGATGTTTTGGAGTCTATATAGGAAATCAGCTACTGTGTTTTGTTTTCCAGGCCTATCTAGTATGGTAATGTTGAATTCTTGTAAAAGAAATAACCATCTTATGACTCTGCCATTAGTAATTGATTTTTTCATTAGATATATAATTGCAGAGCGATCTGTGTGAACAAAAGTTTCATAGCCTGTTATATAGTGTTTGAATTTGTTTATGGCATGAACAACAGCTAAAAACTCTTTTTCAGTTACAGTATAATTTAACTCTGAAGGAGTCAAATTTTTACTAGTATAATAGATGGCATAAGGAATCAAGTATTTTTGTCCCAATACTACTCCTAGAGCTGTATCTGAGGCATCTGTTGAAATATGAAAAGGTAACTTCCAGTTAGGTCCCCTTAAAATAGGTGCTTCAGAGATTTTTGTTTTCAGGGTCTCAAAGGCTAACTGGCAATCGAGATTCCACTTGAATTCACAGTCTTTGGTAAGTAATTTGAAAAGTGGAGATGCTATCTTGGTGAAGTTTTCTATAAACCTTCGATAATATCCTGTAAATCCTAGAAAACTCCTAACATCTTTTTGACAACTTTGAATAGATAAGTTAGAGATGACTTCAACTTTTGACTCATCAACTCTAATCCCATCCCCTGAAATGTGATGTCCTAAAACAATTCCTTTAGTAAACATCATAAAACACTTCTCATGATTTAGTGAAATATTTGCTTCTTTACATCTCTTTAAAACTTTTTCCAAGTTTTCTAAAGCTTCTTCAAATGTGTTTCCATAAACTGTGAAATCATCCATGTATACCTCTACAAAATCATGTATTAGATCTGAAAAAATTCCTGGTACTTCCCTTTGAAATGTTGCAGGTGCATTGCATAATCCAAATGGCAATACTCGGTAAGCATAGGTACCCCAAGGACAGGTAAATGTGGTTTTGTCTTGATCTTCAAGTGCTACTTGGATTTGATTATAACCACTAAACCCATC
This sequence comes from Pinus albicaulis, assembly GCA_034641835.2. Lineage (NCBI taxonomy): Eukaryota > Viridiplantae > Streptophyta > Pinopsida > Pinales > Pinaceae > Pinus > Pinus albicaulis. The sequence continues at coordinate 24,239,228 of CM076577.1, forward strand.
TAAAAATGAGAAGTACTTTTTGCTAGCTAATGTATCTAATACTTGATCTATGAAAGGTAGGGGAAAATGATCTTTAAGAGTAGCTTTGTTTAATTCTCGGTAGTCAATACATACCCTCCATTTACCATTTTTCTTTGGCACAATTACCAAAGGAGAAACCCACTGACTATCTGAAATGGGATAGATAAAGTTAACATTTAACAATTTATGCAATTCTTCTTTAACAATTTCCCTAAGATTTGGATTCATCCATATTTGAGGTTGTCTGATTGGTTTACAATTTTACTCTATATAGATGTGATGAGTGCAAGTCTTGGGGCTTATCCCTTTCATATCAGTGTACTCCCATGCATATGCAGAATAATGTCTCTGTAATATCTTGACTAGCTCTGCTTGTTGAGATTTCTCTAGGTTCTTGTTTATGTTTAAAGTTTTGCATGGAAATATCTCAATTGTAGAGCTGCCAAATTTATCCATGGAATAGGGAGACATCTGTCTTGATGATAAAATCTCAATGTTGGATTCTTCTTTAAAATTTTCATGTTTGTATTCCGAAGAGGATTCAAATTTTTCTAAGGTATTCAGAATCTGGCTATCTTCACTAATTTCTAAAATTGTGAAGAGAGGTTATAAGTCTTCTTCATCCTTTATCCATTGAGTATCATCCAATTCTGTAATTGTTTTTGCTGGAGGATAAAAGGTAAATTTCTTGGTTGAAATACCATCAGATATGTACATATCACCGAATCTACAACTAATGAAAGAATCAGCTGTAGCTATCCAAGGTCTTCCTAATATAATAGGATTCCCTCCTAGATTATTCTTAGGAGTTAGGATCATAAAATCCACAAGATACTCCCAAGAATCTAGGGACATTGGAATGTCTTCTATTACCCCATCAGGTTTGATCACAGATATGTCTGCTAATTGTAATAATGTGGGTGTAAAAATAAGATTAGGAAGTTTCAGTTTATCCATGATTTGTCTACTCATGATATTGATTGCTGCTCCTAAATCAATAAGTGTGTTTTGGATCTCAATTCCATTGATGTGTATTTTAACAACTGGATTTCCTGGGTCTAGATACTTTGGAATGGCAATCTTACCCATCATGATATTTGCTATTTTTCCTGCCAGTTGAATTTTCTTTATCTCTCTTATTCTTTTTCCTGTTTTCTTCATGCTCAACTCCTTTATTGTCTTTGCTAAGATTGGAATTTCCTTGATAGATTGCAATAATGGGATCTTAATACAAACATTTCTCAGCTCATCCAGGAAATCATAATTAGGCACCATAATTTGTTTTTCTACACTCTTATCAATTTGTAATCTTTCTGGAAAGGGAGGTGTAGAAGTGGATGTTGATGGCTGCTCTAATATAGGAGTTGAAATTATTGGTTCTTTTTGTTTTGATTTTTCAATGTTTGGGCCTTGGAAAGATGTGTTCTCTGCAAGACTTATATTTATCCGTAGAGAATCTTCCTCAGAATTGTCTTGCTCTTGTATGATTACAGAAGGTTTCCTCTTTTCAAGTATTCTTCCAGACCTAAATTGAACATCACTAAGGTCTAAAGGAGTGATCAAATAAGTTGGAAACTGTTGGCCTTCTATCATGTATGTGTTCTGAGGATTTTTATTGTTGTGGTTTGGTATAGGTTGGGCAGGCAACTGATTTATTTTCTGAGGAAATACTAATGGAAGTGGTTGATTGTGATATTGTGGATTTTGAGGATTCCGTTGAGGATTTTGTTGAAAGTTTTGTTGAGGAGGAAAATGTGAATATGGTGGATAGGGTGGTGGATACTGATAGTACTAAGAGTATATTCCATAGGGATTTTGTGCTCCTTGTGCCCAAGTTTGAGATTGATTTTGAAATTGGGGCCAAGGTTGCTGCCAAGAATTCCAATTTGGTAGGGGTTGATTATATAGTTGATCATGGAATCCTTGTGCTTGAGGTCCTTGCCAAGGTCTCCTAGAGACAAAATTGAGAGATTCTGTGGAATTTGTAAGAGTTTCCTCCTGAAAGACAGCTTTAAGAACATGAAGTGAAGGAAAGCTCTTGGTCTCATGTTTCTCTGAAAAAATTACACAAGTCTCCACAACTTTTGCATCCAAAGGGCACTCTCTCAAGGAATTTTTCTTTCTACATTTGGGACAAAAGATTGCTAAGGCATCAGATTCAGTTTTCTGCTTGTTTTGTAACTTAAGGGTGTCTATTTGTTCACTAAGACTGCCCAAGATATCAGATTTGAATTCATCAAGCATATGTCCTATTTCTGCCCTACTTACTGTCCCAGAAGCAGATTTACTTGCCCTTGCAAGAGCAGGGTCTCTTGGTCCTTTTATAGTTTTAGATTTCCCTCTTGAAAGGTTGATACATAATTTAGCTATTTCAGGTAATGTGAGCTGAGATATATCCCCTTTTCCCATCATGTTAAGGATATCTAACCATTCATCCCTAATTGTCTTCAACAAGAGAGATTTCAAGGTGTCTTGGTCTAAGTTTTCCATTTTTGCCCTCTTGATGTTATGGTTGAACCTTTCCAACAAATCTTCCAGATTTTCATCTTCTTTTTGTAAAATTTTAAACACTTCCTCCTTATGGTTGACTGGCATACAATAATCCAAATACCTCTCTAATAATGCTTATTTCATGTCTTCCCATGACCTAATAGAACTGTTGATCAAACTCATAAACCATTTTAATGCTACTCCTTTCAATGTTGAAGGGAATAGTTTAAGTTTTTGAGCATCTTGTAAGTAGTCATAGGTTCTACATAGGGCTTCAAATTCAAATAGGAAGGTTTCAGGATCTTCAGTTTTAAGTCCATAAAAGTTTCGAAGGACAGAGGGTGAAATTTTTTTCATAGTTGCATTGGTTTCTTCATCTACTATAGGAAACCCGAAAGAGCTTCCCATTTCTCTTCTACCTCTTCCTCTGCCTCCTTCTCCTTCTGCACCTCTACCTCCTTCTCCTCTACCTCTACCTCTACCCCCTCCAAATAGTGTGTGTTCTCCATTAAAAACTCATCCTCCCCCTTCTTCTACCATAGTTGATTCTTCTGTAGAAGTTGAAAAATTTATGTCCCCAACAGGGGTCTCAGAATCTTCTTCTAAGACAGGTATAGTGGATAAAGTGGAAGGTATTTCTAATGGAATATCTAATCTTAAGTCCTCTGGAAGTCTAGGATCAATAAAAGATGGAATGTGGGTTTGGTTTGAAGGTGTGCTAGTTCTTGGTCTTGGTGAAACAAGTGGTGTTCTAGGAATCAAGCTTCTGCCTCTTATGAATCTACCCTTTGAGTCTCTTTCTCTACGCATATCATTGATTTTTTTATTTTATTTTTGGAAGGTAAGAAACAAGGCTACCTAGTTACACTTCCCTCGCAACGGTGCCAAAATGTCTTCTCAACTTAGTGTTCCTAAATTGAGGTCATAAATTGTCAACCAGGGCTAGTAAATTGTTGAAGTGAAGTGCACTATATGTGCCTAGGTATTTGTTTCTCACTACGTTGTGTTTAGTGTTTTTCCAATGTTTTTGGTTTTATGATTTTGTGTTAAAAATGAAAAGAACTAAGTGTTGGTCACACTAAAACAGAGCAAAACCTATTCTAAACTATGTATGGCACTTAGAAAATGCAAAACTTTGACAATAAAATAACTCACAACATGAACTCAGTCCAATTCATTCATTAGAAATATGTTGGAATAGCTTGAGAAAAGGATAAGTTAGTGCCATGAGGTTCTTCTAAGTAAACAACCACCTACAAGATCACAAAGAAAATCTTATCCATGGCTAGAAATTTGTTGGAACATATTTGGAAAAGATAGTCTGCAACACAGTGAGGAACTCTACTCTAAATTAACCTATGACACTGAAATTAATCCATTCTGCAACTTAAATTGTCACTACTAAGCCTTATTCGAAAGTTAGAAGTCTTTTGGAATAGTTTTGGGAAAAAGGCTATTTGTACAATTATAAGAGTTTGCAAAACAGTCAAGGCCTTGAACTGATATCACTAATTCCTGTCCATATGATGATGTGTTGGAAGAGATTAATAACAAGAGTATTTTGTAAATAATGAAGACCTTGAAGTCTAATAGAACAGAATTAGCATACAACTAACTAATCAAACTTGAAATGCATTAAACAAAACTGAACAAGAATGCAATCAATCAAACTTGAAATACAGTGACGGAGCTGAACTAGAGTGCAATTAATCAAAATTGAAATACAATGACCACAACTGAACTAGAGTGCCATTAATCTCCAGAGTGTTATAGCTAAACTAAAATGCAACTAATCTCTGAAGAACTACAGCCCTTTCTTGTTCATCATTAGTGATATTTTGGAATAATTTCATAAAAACAAGGCAGGCTGTAACACTTGGTGTGAGTGAGCATAAAAGCATAAAGTTCAGAAAAAAAATGCAACTAAGCTCTAAAATACCACAGCTATATCTCATCCAGTGTTAGTGATATGTTGGAATAATTCGTAAAAATAATACTGGCTGTAGCATCCAATGCAAGTGAAGATAAAATGTAAAGTGCAGAAAATTGCTTGAGCTAAGAATGAAACAAGGCTAAAATTACTTATCTAAAAAAGGTGCACGGAGCTTCTCAGGTAGTAGGGGCCCTCTACCACCGGATTAGCATACAAATCTCCTCAATATTTCCTCAGATCTTACAATAAAGTGGTACTTCTTTCATTAAAGGAAAAATACTTTAAAAACAGAGTATTATGGTCTTCTGAGATCTAGCAACAAAACATCAATCTAGCTAGCTGTTTCTTGGTCTCCCGAGTCATTCTTATAGGAAAATTACATAACTGCCCTTGAGATAAAATAGGAATAAATGTCTTTCCCAACTAAAATCAAATTAGAACTCTGTGGAGGTATCGTACTGTGATTAAAGACATCTGTACAGTCCTTGTCCTGTTAGAAGTCTATCTCTTAGTTTTGGTTTCCCATGTGCATAACCACCTGTAGAATTCTGCTCAGAATTTGTAGGGAGAAAGGAATGATGTGGGTGAAGTCTGGAATTCACCCATATGCATTTTTATTTAAGGTGACACCTGGAACCTATGAGAACATGAAGACAGCTGCGAAATCGACAACTAGCTACAGAATGGCTGCATTCTGTAGCTAAGTCTAGTAAAAAACTACTACAACATCAAAACCATGAAAATATAGCAAGTTAGTCATTGTATTCATTCCTAAAGTGTCTTTAACCAATCCTATTGACCATTTAAGCCTGTAATTGATAAGGGACAAAGGAAATGAAGTGAAATTTGGTGAAGGGAAAGGACATCTTTGGGGCTCAACACTAAGCTTGATGAAGCCCCTTCGTTAATAGAAATCCTTAATGAGTTATACCTCAAACTTGACTTCCCAAAGATGTTTCAGATCTTCCAAACCTTTTTTCCTTCATCAGTTAAAACGCCAAAGAGAAATCCTCCCTATGCAGCCTCAATTTTCTCAGAAAGAACAAGACAGATTATCACAATGTTGTCTTGTAGTCTAGGCTATTTTACAGATGAGTTTGTAGATGCTTCAATACTAGGGTTTTTGTCCATTTTCTGTATAGGACAACCTACATCCTTCACATTTAACTTTTCTCAGTACTTATCAGATGCTATTCATGAGAAACTTGTTAAATTTCCTGAAGAAGGTGTCTTGAAATAGTCATCCATGTTGTTTCACATGTTCTTATACTTCCAATATGATAGTTTTGTAGTTAGCCTTCAAAAAAAGGACACTGAGGGAAATCCAAAATCAGTTGTCTTTTGGACTTCCTTAATCAGGAAAAATTCCACAGAGTTTACCTACAACCACTTCATTGATTCCTTTATTCATCCAATTGTCAATATGCTAAGCAGTAGCACTGAACCAAGAGTCAGTGATGAGATAAAAAATGTCTTGAAGTTATCAGAACACAGTACGACAGGAGACTGGTATTTATACCAAAACCACACTAAGATTAGGGTATATGGATGTAAACTCACTCCATATAAGATGCCCAAATACCTCCCAATGAGTTTATTTGCACCTGAATATATCAGGTAGATCCTAAACTGTGATGAGGTGAATTTTCTGTCAGCCAAGAAGAAAACACAATTTAAAATAAAAAACCAGACTGGTCCTTTCATCTACAATAACAGGAATGTTAGTAAACATGAAGAAAAGTGTCTTCAGGAATTTAAGTTCAGTGAAAGCTTCAAATGGAATTATGATCCCTTAGGAGTTATCAACATGTTAAGAATCAAATTTAAACTAACTTATTTTTTCCATGAGTCCAAACCAGAGATAGAAAAGTACTCCAACCAGTCAGAGTGGTTGGAGAAAAATTTGAAAGAGGCAAAGAAGAGAGGTGATACTAGTTCCATCTTGCAGACTCCAGCCCCAGAAGATAGAAACTCCAAAAGGCTACGAGAAGAAGTATCATATTCAGCTCAAACCACTACTGAAACAAAATTCAAATTAATGTATATGAAGAAGCCCAAATTAAATCCTTTAAATGAATAAGTTGAAACTATTGAAATCATTGATACAAATACAATGGTAAAAGAGAATGCATCTCTAGCAGTTTAAGAGGAAACTCACCATCCTTCAATATCTAACACTCAAATCATTCAGAAGAAGCATAGTGTTGAAGTGTCTTCATCAATTAAACCATCATATAAGAACGGGATATGATGAATAAGTACAAGGAAATAAAACTTAGGAATGAGGCATTAAAAGCAGATACTTATGCCCAATACTGGAAGCACACACCTAGTGACCAGAGCAGGTTATTTTCAACATTTGACTACAAGACCAAGAAGATGAAAATGGCCTTTTTGCATCCCACAGTGAAGAATCCAAATTCATCAGCTAATTATAAGAAAACAACATATGAAGTTCAAGCCAAATATCTTCATCCTATAGACCAAATAGAATTCCATAAGCAAGTTGGATAAATGATATACTCCACAATGACCAACAAAGCCATGAGTGTACAAAAGTTGCAAAATACTCTAGAAAACATTAGATGACTGTTAAAGTTAGAAAAGGTTTCCTCACAAGCCAAGGACAATAGAATCAAATCACTAGAAGAAATGATCATAGAGGTAGGATATGATCCCAAGAACATCAAAGTTGCAGAAGAAATCATAAAGAAAAAGAATGAAGAAATCGCTGCATTGAAGAAACAACTCAAATTTCCTCCTACTAAACATCCACAAGAAAAAAAAGTTTTAGAGAATGAAGGGCAAAAATATTAAATGATGAATCTCATCATTCAGTTGATAGCTCAACTAAAAAGAGATGGAGAATGAGATGGATAAGTTAGTACATGAGAAAAGGGCCAGCATGGAAGCGATCCCTGTCACTGCTATTCCTACAGTTACTACATCAGTTCCTTCTACTTTTGCAGCTTTGGTGGCCACATCAGTTCTAGTAGCTACAACACTTACCACTACATCAGCTACATATTCTACAACAACAACAACTCAACAAAGTGATGAAGCAAGTAAACTAGTTAAAGCTATGTAGGATATGTCCATACAGACTAATGAAATAAATAGACTTAAAGAACAGTTAAAAATTATAGAGGATGAGAAAAAGCTAGTTCAAATCATGCATAAGAATGATGTACAAAAGTCAAACAAACTGACTGAGAAAATACAGAAGTTAGAGCAAGAAATGACATTGAAAGAACCACTTGCCCAAGCTAAGCAACAACTATTGGCCAATATCATTGACTTTGTCAATAAAATTTGGCCATCTATCCAATTTATTTATGAGCTCAAGGACTTGATCAAAGAAACAAGTGAAGCCATTCAGAAATTCAAGGAAGAACTTGGTAAAAATCCAGAAGAGGCAGTTGAGATCATTAAATTTCTCAATTCTAAGGACAAGCAGGAATTGGAAGAAATTGGCATTAGTGATAGGACTGAAACAATCCTTGAGGTAAGAAAGGTGATTTCTAAAAGGAACTTAATGGTAAAACTAGAAGACAAGTGTCAAAACATGGAGCTTTCAATAACTAGATTCATGGTGAAATTTAATATTTTGAGGCAAAAAGGCCTTCCCAATCCTTTGGTTATCAATGATAGATTGATGAAACATGAGGATTATGATAAGAAAATCAGAGAAGTGGAAAAGGAACAAGCTAACAATTAGTCCCTGAAAGGAATTCCTACAGGAAAAGTTCTTTATCAGAGTTTTGAGAACCTCTTTTACCTACAACATGAGGTAAATCATCTATTCATTGACAAGCCTACTTTTGCAAAGTACACAAAAGATGATGAAATTTTCAAAAGAATGGTAAAGATTAAATTACCAGATCCAGAAGCTTGGGAAAAGCTATGTGATTTACTTTGAAAGTGAAAAGTAAAACAGTAAAAGAGTAGTCAAAGGATAGAGGTAAATAATAGAGAAGTCAAAGTGAAAGCAGTAACAAGTTAAAGAGTATCAGAGCAGGCAGTTAACAGTGAAAGATAGATTTAAAGGTAGCAAGCGTAAAAGACTCTCCACATGAAGAAGACTGCCAATGTTGAGCAACAACATGAGAAAAAGCAGCAAAATATCAACAAGCAAACAACAAATCCAATTAAAAGAGCGACAACTAGCATTTAGTCTCCTAAGTGTCTCTATCTGCATGAAGATATTTATTTTTCCTTGAATAATTCCTAAAGCAGTTTTAGGATATTTTGTAATATTTTTTGTATAAATACTTCATAATTCAAATTATTGTGTGTGGATTGTGGATTGCTAAAAATTTCTATAGTTGTATTCTAAGGGTTCATTGAATCATTTTCAAGTCAATAGACTGGATTGAGAAATAAAGGCATTATATTATAGGATTCATGTGTTGAGCCACTTTAGTGAAGGACTTTCAATTTTTCTTTGTTATTTTCTAACGTTTTTCACATACTTGAATGTTTTTTCAATCTAAATTATATAATAGGAATTTTATTTTAGAACTTGTTTAAATACACTTTGTCTTGTACTGTTATACATTTTCATGTTTTCTTATGATATCCAGATTAGGGAATTCTTCATTCTCTCTAGTTTCGATTGACCTCTATCATTTCCTTCATTATCCAGATCTGAGAATCCTTAATTGCTCTCCAGTATCGATTGAGACCATTTCACCATCCAGCCTAAAAGATCTGAATTTACTCAGCTACCTTGCCCTGTGAATAGTTCCTTTAAAACTTGATTCTAATCTGTTGCTTGATAAATAGACTCCATTAGCCCAATGGAAAATAGACCTACAACTATCCATATGAACCAGTGATTCCAACACCAAACCAAATCAAAACCAAAACCAATCAATCTTACGTAACTAGCCTAAAATAAACTAAAAAACAACAAAGTTAAATCATAAAGAGAGAGCCCTCTCTAAGCATTAGGAAGGCTAGATCCTAAGCTTAAAAGTAGGTTTGTGGCTACCTCTAATATTATTTAAAACAAAAGATTAACAACCCTAAAAATTATTAGAGTGATAACGGTAATTAAACTCTACTTTGTTGGAGGTTTCCCCCTTGAAGAGGCAAGTGAGAATTGTATTATACTTATGAATAATAAAATATATGTGCAGCTTGTCTCAATTCATGTGATATTTTTTGTGTTTCTGGAAATATTTTTTGTGTTTATGGAAATCTGTTATTTTTTTATTCTCAAATTTCAAGTGCATAACAAGTGGTTTCAGAGAACTTTCCAGGGCCAATTGTACCTCCAATTTTGGAAACAATTTTTTTTAGGCTAGAGATGTGTTCCAACGTCTTTAAACCATGGGATATGTCTTTAAGAATATAAACATGTGGATTTTTGGAGGTATTTACATAGGAACTACAAGAGGTGGTCACAATTATTAGACTCCTGTGTAACCCCTGTGGGTAGCCCTTCAAGTAGTAGCACGTTAGAAAAAATCATACACATACTCCATTTCCACGTTCCCTTGGGTATATTGGAAGCCTCCCCTAGGGTAACCTCAAACCTAACCTTAGATTAGTCGGCGATCATATTGCTACTAAAATACACTGAGAACAACACTCAGGGATATTAATCACATGTACAATAGGGTAGTCTGGTAGTACAACTAAAGGTACATTTGATCCTCCTTGTTAGTGTCAATATGTCAATGATAAAAAATAAATATTTCAATTTTTTTCCTAAAATTCATACGTCAAAAGTTTTACTTTTTCAAACAAATTCTCAAAAATAATTTTTGTCACTGATGAGGTCTAGTTCAAATTTTCTACTCCCTCACCTCATTTCATCGTCATTATCACTTTCAAGGTCACCTATTTCATTATCATTTTAAGTTTTAGGGTCATGTTACTCCACTTCTGATCCAGGTGGATATCGGTGGCTACCCACCTACTCCATTTGGACTAGCACCATCAATTCTTGCAACTCTTCACATACATCACAGCTTACTATTTTTAGCAGGTTTTCAGGTCCTCCACTCTCGGAGCCGGTTCGGGGCCTTAATGATACAGGTGGATATTTGTGGCCACCCACCTATTCCATTTGAACCCCCACCATCAGTTCTTTCAATTTTCAAGTTGCAACAAAACTTACTATTTTTAGCAGTTTTTTGGGTCCTGGACTACTTCCGGAGCCGTTTTGAGGCCCTAAATGACGTTTTTTGGGAAAAAAGAGAGCAACATGGGTCCATGGATTGATGTTTCTCATTCAAAAGTTGTACTCCTCGGATATATCTTTCTAACGAGCTATTGAGCGCGTCAAACGGAGATCGGGTGCCAAAGTTACGCCCCCGGGAAGTTGAACCATCAATTTACCCAAACAAGCGCCCACAGTTTTGGCGCCTCATCTCCTACGGTTAGGTTTTTGGACGTTTCAGATTCTACATTGTTTCTCAACAATAAATAGGCCCTCGAGCCTCATTGTAACATAGTTCAGAGGTCTGTAGCCGCCACATCTCTTCTCAGAGATAGCTACTAGCGCCCTAGCTAGTTTTATTTACATTCTGTCTGAAAGCAAATTTCAGTTCTTTGATATTAATGAAATGAAGTGTTATTTCCACTACATCTCTGTATTTATCATTATATGTTTATTATGTTCCGTTCCTGCATAAATCTGGATCAGTGGTATCAGAGGGGGCTGCTCTTTCTTTGTTTTTATTTGCATGTCCCCAACGCGGTCAGGGTATAAGGAGTTAGGGCTCGATCTGGTTGAACCCTTGCAAGATCAGCCTTGCAAACCCCAACGACCTCCCATGGTGGAAGAAAAGAAATATGAGGGAGCAGGAGATCCTATCAAAATACTGCTCGAGGAGGCCCTCAAGAAACAAAGGAACGCGATGATGGATAACTTTGCTCAAATCCTTCAACGACTACCCACATATGGTGCATTTGCATCCAACAGCCACTCTGGAGGCGCCACTCCCTTCAAGGTACAGGTAAACTTTGACATTCCTATATTTGAAGGAAAACAGATGCAAATACCTGTAGATGATGGTTAAATTTTGGCTGAAGGGTATAGGGTATTTCTATTCATGACTCCCTTCCGACCGAGAAAAAGATTAATTTTTGCACTCTCAAAGCTGCCCTCATGTCAACCCCTCATGTCAAAGACCGGTGGGAAACCCACCGTGAGCAAGAGGGCGAAGGGGAACCCTCTCTCGTTTTCGTCAGTAACACTTCCATTGCCCGAGATGGCACAAGGAAGACACAGCCTCAAGGGGAGATATGAGGAAAAATACATCCAATGGACCACACTGCGGCAGCAAAGGGATCAAGATGTGCATGAACTAACGAATTTGTTCCATACCTTGTGCACAAAGTTGGGTATTAAAGATTTAGAGAGACATTTGGTGCTCAAGTATCAAATTTGTTTGCACAGAAACATTTAGGAGGAAATGGAGTTCCTTGACATTACATCACTTGGCACGGCATATCGCTATGCCGCCAAGATCGAGCAGAAATTTAAGCAGAAGAAGCGAGAATTTGGATCCACGAATCTGAAGCCAGGGAAAGGTGCCCCCGAACCGTAAAACAAGGGGCAAGGAAAAAGGGGGGCGACTTAGAACAACACCACAAATCCAAAGAAGGACATGGGGAAGTGGTGTGAATTTCATAATAGCCCCACTCACAGCACAAACGAGTGTCGGGCCAAACAATCATTGGTGGTCGAACTAAAGGCACCTGAATCAGATGCATGTTCTGATCCTGAGTCAGAACCAGACAAAGGCAATGAAAAAGGAAAGTATATCATTGATGTGGATCCTAGTGCCATTGTTGCCACCACCAAGATCCAGAGGGAGGATCCCGAGGATCCAAAGGAGGGGGAGCGGCTCTTCCATTCGCAGATGCGGGTGAAGGGTTCTCCACCCAGCTTTCTACCGATAGCGGGGTGAAGCCAAATAACTCATTTCAAAGATAGGTTCGGAAGCATCTCGCTTACCAACCATAGCACACCAAATCGCATACCATCGTGGCTCTGTCTGTGGAGAGATTCCGCATCGACCAAAGAAGGTCGCCTCTTCCATACGCATAAAGCCATTCAGAGGTATTGTGTGATGTTGCTCCTCTCATGGAATGAGGTATTATTGGGCCAACCATACTTGTGGAGGCGACATGCTGTGTATGAGTCTAGGCCTCGTGCTGTTATTATTACTTTGGGAAATAACTTGTACAAGATACCGGAGGTAGTACTGACTCCTGCCATCTCTTTGACTAATGCAAAACAACGCAGCAAGATTGTTTCCAAACCAAATTAGCCTTTTCCTTACAACAACTCACCTGGCTGTGGGAAGAAAAGACATGTGGCCACCAACTCCTCGAAATGGTTCCTTTCGTACTCTGGCCAATAAATGTATGGACAAAGTCATGGAGGAATTTCAAAGTTTTCCCCTCACCATAGGGCTGAAAAATACTATCGTGACAAGCACTCATTGATCTCGATAATAAAACCACCACCAATTGACAAGCTTACATACATCCTGCAACTACACATACAGAATCCAAACATGTACTGTCTGAGGCTAATAAAGAAACCAAATTTACTAAATGCATCCAGCATGTCCACCTGCAGGTCCTTGACATCTTCAACACATCTAATACTCAGTTCAATAGAATATGCCTCATCTCATGGAGGATCTCAACGCAATGGGGACCATTGCTTCCTAAGGAGGGAGGAATGATCTAGGTGGATATCGGTGGCCACCCACCTACTCCATTTGGACTAGCACCATCAATTCTTACAGCTCTTCACATACAGCACAACTTACTATTTTTAGTAGGTTTTCGGGTCCTCCACTCCCGGAGCCATTTCGGGGCCTTAATGATCCAGGTGGATATTGGTGTCCGCCCACCTATTCCATTTGAACCCCCACCATCAGTTCTTTCAATTTTCAAGTTGCAACAAAACTTACTATTTTTAGCAGTTTTTTGGGTCCTGAACTTCCGGAGCCGTTTTGAGGCCCTAAACGACGTTTTTTGGGAAAATGGAGAGAAACATGGGTCCATGGACCGATGTTTCTTGTTCAAAAGTTGTACTCCTCGGATAGATCTTTCTAACGAGCTATTGAGCACGTCAAACGGAGATCGGGTGCCAAAGTTACGCCCCCGAGAAGTTGAACCACCAATTTACCCAAACGAGCGCCCACAGTTTTGGTGCCTCATCTCCTACGGTTAGGTTTTTGGACGTTTTGGATTCTACATTGTTTCTCAACAATAAATAGGCCCTTGAGCCTCATTTTAACATAGTTCAGAGGCCTGTAGCCGCCACATCTCTTCTCAGAGATAGCTACCAACGCCCTAGCTATTTTTATTTCCATTCTTTCTGAAAGCAAATTTCAGTTCTTTGATATTAATGAAATGAAGTGTTATTTCCACTGCATCTTTGTATTTATGGTTATATGTTTATTCTGTTGCGTTCCTGCATAAATTCGTATCAACTTCACCTCAGTCATTGTCAAGGGTCATCATTTGCCTTTGAAAAGTGCCTAGTTTTTCATAAAAACAAGGCACTCACCCTTAATTTCACTCATAAAACTTTTTTAAAAGGGAGCTAGCATGTTTAGGGAGAAAATAAAGACAAGTTCTCTTGTTTTAAAATGTTTCAAATGTCTAAATGTTCAAAAACTCAAAATTTGTCTTATTGATTCATTGCAAAGAAAAAAAAGGACTTTTCAAGGATATAAAGACCAACAAAAGCCTCTCATGCTCTCATTTCATGTTGATATTTCACCTCTCCAACAGGAAAATCCAATTTCAACCTGACATTATCCATACTTTTGCATAACAAGTCCAAATTCTCTCATCCCTGCAATTTCACTACCTTTATGCAAAAGTGTAGCGTTTTTGCATTTTTCTACCTTCATGGTAAATCCGCCATTGGAAAGCCTCTTCCCTACAATTTTTTGAAGTGTGAAGCTGCACATCAACTCTAAAAACCTCTTCATAGCTTTCAAATTCTCTCATTCTTCCCTGAAGGTACCCAAACTCCCCCTATGCTACCTTTATCAGCAGATTCGCTACCTTTGTGCGGATGCACAACAAATCTTGAGTTCTAGCGCTGAGTGATCAATTTCCGTGCTCCAAGTAATAAAATTTGGATTTCTTTCACTCATTTTACAGGTTACCATCAATAATCATCAATTCCTTGCCTCTACATGTTCTAAATTTCAAAAAATGGCTCACAACTAGGGTTTTTCACTACATTTATCACCTCCAACACATTTTGGCATGCAATTAATAGAAATCGCATTAATTTTAGATGATTTACTCTAAATCAAACTAAAATTTCCTTCCCTAACCCTCTCCCAATACATTTTTACCATAATTCATCATTTCCTCACTAAACCCTAGGCTTACGCTATAGTTTTATAGTAGGCCCATGTTTTTGTTTTTTGGGACCTTTCCCATTGTTCATTCCATCCAATTCCACTCCCATTACCTTCCTAACAGTCTTCCCTATACCTTTTTAGTTTCTTAATAATTTATAGTGGCCTTATCCCCTTCATCCCCTTTCATATAAAAAAACTTCTAAATCCCCTATTTTTCAATGCAACTAAGAAAATATTGCCAAAATGGATACTATAAGCAGTGATATAGAGAAGAAGTCCTATAATAAGGGAGGAAAAGTTAGTAGGTTTGAGCCACTACATACCAAGGAGATAATTTCATCTTCCTTCATCAGAAAATCATTTAATGATGTTGGTTGTTTAGATTTTTGCAAAAAAGTTCAAGAAATGGGTTACATTGTGCTGACGGGAAAAAATGCCCAACCAACAGTAAGGGGATCTCCTCGATATAAAGTCCTAATTACACTCTAAACCATTTTTGATAAGTATCCCATCTAGTATGTAGGCCCAACTGCCGTTTAAACTGATGAGATGTATGCCCTTTCTCAGATGGAGGTGTATTTTGGGATCATGAAAATGTACGGTTACTCGAATGATACAAGGCGAATGGTCAATGGGATCTCCTGAAAATGAAACATTATGAATAGAAAAGTGATATTTAAAGTGTGTAACTGGAAGAATTATTGTTAGCAAAACATCATTAGGGCCATGCTCATACAGAGGCTTGTTTGATCATAAGAGAAGTAGTTCACTATGGTCAAAACACCCTTCAATTTATTAAGTGCGTTTTCGAAATATTAAGGCAATACCAATAACTAAGTTATTAACATATCCATATGCTAAACATCCATATACCATTCATATATCAAAAGAGCTTAAACATATAAATGATGCATGAAAAAAAAACAAATTAATCAGTTATAGATGATACCAAGTACATGAGAACATAATATTCATAATTTCAACACACATAAGTTTCCATCAAATCCAATAATGGAGTCAAAAAATTACTTTGTATGCATTCCCACAACCATACACCCAATGTTGTACAGCTATCTCTCTCCTTATGGAGTCCAAAAAGCGTCCCTACATTATCTTCAAGGGAGTACATATAGAATCAAAAATTACCCTTGGGCTACCATGTCCTTTCATCTTCCTGACTGTTGGCATGGTCTATGACCTAGGATGATTTGCGAATTGTGACTTGAGTGATGTTGCAACCTGCAATTGGGAAACATTTGCGACCTGTGACCTGCCTATTCCTACTGCTTGCAAATCCAACATTTTCAGGGGAGAAACTTTGTGATGGAAAGGACTAGGGTTTCTACCTGTTGTTGTTTCCTAAGATAGGCCTGCCAGGCTAGGTAGTCTGCGACTACTGGAGTGATTTGAGGCATGTCCTCTCCTAGCCTATGAAAAAACTCTAGAGCATCCAAAACTAAAGTAAAACTCTTTGTATTGATCTGGTTGGATAGAGAGGCCAACTTGGTGTAGATCCAGACTGGTAGAACAATGTACTGAGCGATGTTTTCCTTAGAGGCTGGAAGGTCCTGTGAGGCAACTGCCTGTTTGATGGGTTCTTAGAATGCTTGGATGTCATGCATTACCTCTTCCCTCATCCTCTGCTTGGATAGTGTCCCTAAGGAAGGGATGTGGTGCACTTCCGCCATCGAATCTATGCCACTGATGAGATGCTCATAGGCAGACATTACCCTATATACATCCTTTATGAGCTTGTCTCTGGACTACAGCTTCATCCGTATATGTACCTTATCGTTCTGAGTAAAGATCCAGTCCTTCTTTGGCAAGGTGTCAGGAGCCTGTGGGTACCGTTCATACCATCTCGAGTATGTTGTCTAGCGCTGTGGAGGCTTCCTTGAGTTGTGCAACCCTTTTCCTTGTTTTTTCCTGGGCGCCTAACAAAGGACTGACCATCTGTTTTATAGTTATCATTTCCTCATATACCCGCGGTGCTCCCAAAGATATCCAAATCCCCTTGAATTGCGGATTGTAGTTCGCTGGCCTGAGTTAGTGAAAGTTGGAGCCTTTGATTTTTAGTTTTTAGGGCCTCCTTTCCTGCTTTTACTTGAGTTTCCCTTTGCTTGGACGCATGGAGTCTGCTCTGTAGAAACAAGATATCTCTTCTCATCCTGTTGAAATTCTCTTCGGTGGCAGACGCAAACTCAGTTCTGACCGATTTTATCATTATGGGGTTAGTCATGGTTTCCAAGACTATGTTTTTCTCTATGGTTACTACGAGAGGCTCAACTGGATTCTGTGCTAGGCATTTCCTCTTTTCTTGCCTAATTTTATGAGTGGAATGATTGTAACATAGTATTGTTAGATCCAGTACGTCATCCTCATGTTCCTACGGGATGCCGAGTTCTAAGAGTGGGAGGTGTCCTCTTGTCATGGGAGTTGTCGGGGGTACGTCAATATGTGGCAGGTCTGTTTGCTTCCCGGTTTTTGAGGGTTGTGCCCCGCTTCCCTCTGCCTCCTTGGAATTATCTATTTGTAGCTTTTGAGCTTCTTCTTCTTTTCTCTTCTTCTCTGCTTCTTCTTTGTCCTGCTCTTTTTTAACCTATGCTCAACCTCCCTCTTCTTCTGTTCCTCTTCTTCCTTCTTCTTGCGGGTCTCTTCTTCTTGCTTCCTTTTCCGTTCTTCTCTATGTTGTTTCTTTTGTTGTTCTTAGGCCTCTTTCTTTTTCTTTTATTCTTTCCATTGTTGCACCAAGGAATCTTAAGCTTTCTTGAGTTCTTCCTCTCTTTGCTTCTTCTTAGTATCTAGTTGTGCCTCAAATCCTTTTTCCCCTTCTTCCTGTCGATCCTTAGGAGGATCACTTCTTGTAGTACTCTTTGTCTTTTTGGGTTGGGAAGTTGATGTTCCTCCTCATGGGTACCTTTGTTTCAAAGCATATACTCTCTCTTGCAATGTTTGATCATCCTTATGCTGACCCTCTTGATCTCCATTTAGGTTGGATTTTCCTTTAGGGGTTGTTTCCCTGTTTGCATTGTACCAATTCTTTACTTGATCTTCCACGAGGCACATTGTGTGTTGGTAGGACCAGTTAAATTTGGCCCACTTACAGTGTGCGGGGACGATCCTATCGGGGTCATAATACCTATGAGCTAAGTCCACAAAGTGAAAGGCCTTGATATATTTTTCTTTCGCTTCTACTTATTTGGAGTCCTTGACTGTATATGCACCAATAGTAAGCGGGAAGGTAGGCCATGGTTTCTTCTTGCCCTTGCTCAACATCTTATAGAACCTTCTCGTCATTTGATAACACACCTCTTGCAGTAGCAGTTTTTTAGTGACGAACTTGGGAAATGAGCGAGGTGCCTTGAAAGATCCAAAGTCTCTAATGAAGGTACCTTCTGTATTGGGGAACAAATGGGCTACTTTAATCAACGTCTCCATGGCCCTTTTGGACATGGAGGGAGGATCCTCATTGAAAAGGTGTCGGTAGAGTGCGGTGATAAAATTTTCTGAGATGGGATCAATGTCTTGCTTGTTCCTGGTATCCCAAAACATGTTCAAATATTTGTGGATATTCCCACCATGTGCCGCATCCCAGTTGTGTGGCCAATCATAAAAATTTCATCGTGAGCACACTGCATCTAAGAGGTAGGAAGCCATGTAAAAATTTGATTCACATTGATCCTTTGGTACTTTGGCTGCTGATATGTTCAACCTTAAGGATGACATTAAGAGGTGTGCCCAGTTGAAACGAGTGTCGTAGGAGGTGATCGTGTATATGAGAGGAACCCATTCTCCACTAAAAGTAGTGGCATCCTTCCTACCATACATACTGCACAACATAGCTGTGTCAAGCCTATATACTTTCCTTAGGCTTTCGGTTTAGTATTCCTAATACTTTTTCCCTTTAAACTTCTCAGGGTCCTCCCACCAACCCTTCAAAGTATCTTGTATTGGTACGTGATGTGTGGTGATCCATTGGGTTTTGAAAGATTCTTCCCTAGTCGGAAGTCAGTAGTATACTTTTGTGTCCTTCCCAATCAGATTGGAAAAATCCTTTCTAGGGTGATCACGGATGAACCAAAAATTCGAGTCCACCTTCTAGAGTATCCACTTGACTAATTCCATGCATGGGAAGATTGGTGGGTGGGTACCCACATAATGGAGCTTAGACCTCTTGACCTGAATGTAAACCTGTCAGTCTGCGAGGTCCTCCAGGAATTCTTGCTTTGTGAATTTTTGGTAGACTTGATACCACGACATCTTGTCACCTTTCCCAAAGAAGCAAGAGGTATCTCCTGTTATTGCCTAAATCTACCTCAGGCTGAAGGAAGGCAGAGTCCAGGGTAACATCAAACCACGCTTAATCTGGTAGCTATCCCTACCAGATCGGGAGAGGGCTCTCTCCTATTCCATCTCAGCAAAAATAATCAGTGATGCTTGAGATGACTTGAATAAAGGCTGATTTTAGGCTAGCCATATATGTAAAAGAGTTTTATTTGATTTTATGAGTGTTTTTTGGATCAAAGGGAAGGGTAGATTTTGGGTCTAGGGAATGATCAGTTTTGCAGAGAGCTAGATGGGGCAAGGTAGGAAATTGTTTTGACACTTCAAATTTGAATGAAATGGACAGCTCAGACTGGCGAGGAGCTGAAAAGGGCAAGATAATTTCAAGAATCCTCTTCAGACAGTTGAAAACATAGAAAATTAAACAAAACTCAAGGTAGAGCACTGCAAATCTAATGAATTCCACCATTATACTTATTTGTTTAACTTAAGAAGAAATAAGAAGGAATATGATACACATGAAACATCAGTAAACTTACAATCACAGAGAGAAAGACATCATCAAAACAAAGAGCCACATGAATCCCAAGGAGTGCTGCAAACCCTGGTCTATTCCTTAGCCAAAATGCAGAGAAGCTCAAAGCAATCACAAGTGTCCAACCTTGAAAATGACTTAAAAACTACAAGATATAGACAAGCATAACTCCAACCCATGCCTCTAGGGGTCGAGCTCACTAGTTTAGGATCTGTTTCAACAAGATCTAAAATAATAACTGGAAAATAGGCAGTGGAACGACTTGCCTCTATAAGATAGGAAAATGATGCATTCAGTTACAATTCACCTTTTGATGAATGAATCTACTTCCATGAGTACAAATTTGCCAAAATTACATCAAGAGCCATTAAATTACATCAAATTACATCAATATTTTTACATGTGGAAGTAAGAAAGTCAACCTGGCCAAAACTAGGCGAAAAACAGAGTTACTTAGTGCAAAAGGTGCCAAAATCCCCAATGAGTCGCGCCTGAAATCTCTATGCATCGCACCAGTTTGGAGCCAGTTTTGAAGGCCTTCATGGTGTCTAAATTGAGTGTAGGATAGCTCGTTGGAAAGCTCTACTTTTCTACTTTCCAACCCAAGTGGAATTTATGAATTTTGTTGTTGGGTGTAGAGCCTGATTATCTTGTTTACTTTGTATCACAGCATTAGACCCCTGTACCTTAAAAGGGGCGGCAACGCCACCCGTAATTAATCGCTGCCATGGGGGGTCCAGGGGGGGCGGAAGCACTTTTCAAAGCCCCCCCCCCCCTAGTGGGGGCTTTCGGGGGCCCCTGAAGCTAAAAACAGATGTAAAATTGCTTAGTAAAAGTATAGTAATTTCTAGTCAATCTAGGTCGTTCATTAGGCAAATGATCTGACGGTAGAAGTTATGTTTAGATTAGGGTTTTTTGCCCTAGAAGGCAACCCCTTGCTTTTATGAGGGCATTGTATTGCGGCTCTGCATGGTATGTGTATTCTCGGAGCGAGAAACAGAGAGGGAGATTGTGAGAGAGAACAGAGGATATTACAGCGGATCTGCTGTAGGTTTTTTCTCTTCAATTTTTGCTGGATAATAGAAAGGAAGGAATGGTTGTTCAGGGTGGACGTAGCCCAAACTGGGTGAACCATGTATATTTGTGTCTCTCTGGTCTTATTTGTTTTATGTTTCTGTATTTGCCTCATATTTTATGTGTTGCATTGCTCCATAATATATAATTTTCTAACAACTGGTATCAGAGCCGAAGGTATATTTGGCTGATAAACTCGCAGGAAAGAAGGGTTCCTGGTTCGAGTGGGAGAAATGGCGGACGATGGTAAGTTTAGGGTCAAGAAATTTAATGGCCAAACTTCCCGCTCGTGGAAGATGCAGTGAAAGATTGTCCAGACGGTGCATCTAGGTCACTTTATTGGGAGTGGAAAATAAAGTGACGGCGTGCTCATGCTTATCGCTAATGAACATTTTGAAGAAAGCACCGTAATAAGACCTTGGAGATTTCACAAGATTCGTCGCCTAATATTTCAAGGAACAATGTAAATAGGTTTGACGTACGTTGCCGAAACTACATGAAAACCCTCACCCTGAAATGGCATATTTTTATGAATACCAGTTTAGAAAAGGAAGATGCTCAAGGTGACCTATTATGCAGAATTATTTAAATGGGAATTTAATACAAATACTGTGTAAATTTCTGCCTAAGTTATGTAGGGGTAAAACTTGATGATGAAGTTAGAGCTCTGTTATTCTTGTGCTCATTGCCAGAGAGTTGGAATGGTTTAGTAATGGCCATTAGTAACTCTATCTCTGGATCTAGTACTTTAAAGTTTGATGATGTTGTGGGTGCTATCCTTAGCGAGGAAATGCGACGGAAAAGCTCCAGTGAAACATTGGGTAATGCTTTGAGTGCAGAGTCTAGGGGAAGAAGAATGGAAAGAGGAAAGAGCTCGAGATATCACAGTAAATCAAGGAAAGGTAGATCCAAGTCTAGATCGGGGATAGTGTGCTGGAATTGCAGAAAGAAAGGACACCTAAAGAAATACCGTAGATCTCGGAAAGGAAAAGAAGGAGACACACAGCAAGAAAAAAATCATGAAGCAAATGTGACAGGTGATGTGTTACAATATGATTTGATTCTTTCTTTCGAAAATGTTACTGATTCTTGGGTTGTAGATTCAGGGACTTCATTCCATGCCACACCTGATAAGAAATATTTTCATGACTATGTTCAAGGAGATTTTAGGCAAGTTCGTTTGGGTGATGATAAACCCTATAAAATTGTTGGAATGGGTGAAGTTCTTGTAAAACAACAGAATGGAAACCAATAGCTACTAAAGGAGGTAAGGCATGTTCCAGATCTGAAGAAAAATCTGATTTCAACAGGGCAGTTAGGTAGTGAAGGTTGTGTGACAACTTTCACAGATAAAACTTGGAAGGTCACCAAAGGAGCGCTGGTAATAGCAAAAGGTGAAAAGGTTGGTACATTGTATTTATGCAATGGTATTTCTAACTCTGTTAATGCTTTAACTTCTAAAGGAGCAGATGCAGCATTATGGCATCATAGGCTCGGACACATGAGTGAGAAGGGAATGAAGATTCTTCACTCAAGAAATTTGTTGCCAGGTTTGAAGAATGTTGATTTGGATTTCTGTGAGAATTGCATTTATGGAAAACAGAAGAGAGTCAGATTTCTCAGAGTTGGGAAAGAAAAGAAGAACGAAAAATTGGAGCTTGTGCATACAGATGTATGGGGACCTGCTCAGGTATCATCTCTCGGTGGCTCTCGTTATTATGTTACTTTTATTGATGATGCATCTAGAAAAACATGGATTTATTGTATTCAGAATAAATCTGATGTATTTGATACTTTCAAGAAATGGAAAGCTTTGGTTGAGATTGAGACAGGAAAGAAGTTGAAGTGTCTTAGATTAGACAATGGAGGTGAATATTGAAGAAAAGAGTTTGATAGGTACTGTTCAGAGCATGGAATTCGTAGAGAGAAGACAGTTCCAAGAACACCACAAGAAAATGGTGTGTCAGAAAGGATGAACAGAATAATCATGGAGCGTGCAAGGTGCATGAGATTGCATGCAGGATTGCCTTTACAATTTTGGGCAGATGCTGTAGATACTGTTGTTTATCTAATAAATAGAGGGCCTTCAATTTCCTTGGATGGTGGTATTCCATAGGAAGCATGGACAGGTAAAAAGGTAAACTACTCTTTTTTAAAGCCTTTTGGTTGTGAGGCCTTTGTCCATATTAATAAAGAAAATAGAACAAAGCTTGAGGCAAAATAAAAGAAATGTACCTTTATTGGATATGGTGCTAATGATTTTGGTTATCGCTTATATTATTATGAAAATCACAAAATCATTAGGAGCAGAGATGTAATATTCAATGAAAAGGTCTTGTATAAGAATCAATTGCAGGAAAAGAAACAGGAAAAAGAAAGCAAGGAATACGCGGTTCTTGATGAGATATCTGAAAAAGTAAAGGTGCCTGAAAATAATAATAATCAACAACCACCACAACAGCAACAGGCACCTCAAACACCTGAAAGTGGTGTTAGAAGATCTACCAGGATAAGTAGACCCCCTGAACGATACTCTCCTTCATTATATTATTTATTGCTGACTGATTCTGGTGAACCTGAATGTTATGAAGAAGCAATGCAAGTTGAAAGTAGGAAGAAGTGGGAGCTAGCCATGGAAGAAGAGATGGACTCCTTAATGCATAACCGGACTTGGGACTTAGTCGAGAGTTACTGCGGAGGTAAAGCGCATTGCGGGAATAAATGGATTCTGAGGAGCGAATCCTGCAGATATGCTAAAAAAAGTTGTAACCAGGGAGAAACTGAGAACATGCTCAGTTTCAATTGGTCTTCAAGGATGACGATGAAGATGAGAAATAGCCAGGTCCAAAGAGGAGTCATTGTCCAGCAAATGAGGCAGCGGTGGAGTTGCTACAATCAGTCTCCAAGTGGGAGATTGTTGGGTGTGGAGCCTGATTATCCTGTTTACTTTGTATCACAGCATTGGACCCCTGTACCTTAAAAGGGGTGGAAACGCCGCCCGTAATTAATCGCTGCCGTGGGGGGTCCAGGGGGGGGGGGGGCGGTAGCGCTTTTCGGAGCCCCCCCCTGGCGGGGGCTTTCGGGGGAAGCACCCCCGAAGCTAAAAACAGATGTAA
Source organism: Pinus albicaulis (assembly GCA_034641835.2). Classification (NCBI taxonomy): domain Eukaryota; kingdom Viridiplantae; phylum Streptophyta; class Pinopsida; order Pinales; family Pinaceae; genus Pinus; species Pinus albicaulis. Next base: position 24,263,039 of record CM076577.1, read on the forward strand.
AATTGCCTTGTAAAAGTATAGTAATTTCTAGTCAATCTGGGCCGTTCATTAGGCAAATGATCTGACGGTAGAAGTTATGTTTAGATTAGGGTTTTTTTCCCTAGAAGGCAACCCCTCGCTTTTATGAGGGCATTGTATTGCGGCTGTGCATGGTATGTGTATTCTCGGAGCGAGAAACAGAGAGGCAGATTGTGAGAGAGAACAAAGGATATTACAGCGGATCTGCTGTAGGTTTTTTCTCTTCAATTTTTGCTTGATAATAGAAAGGAAGGACTGGCTGTTTGGGGTGGACGTAGCCCAAATTGGGTGAACCACGTATATCTGTGTCTCTCTGGTTTTATGTGTTTTATATGCTTGTATTTTCCACATATTTTATGTGTTGCATTGCTCCATAATATATAATTTTCTAACATTTGTTTCCATTTTCCCCTCTAAAAATGAGTTTTCCCAACACTGCTTCCTATGTGTCCAAAAAGGGGCAGAAAGGTCATTTTTAGGGTTTTTTTGACCCTTCTGGAGGCCCAAAACTTATCAAAATATCTGGGAAATGGGTAGGAATGCATAAATTTTCATGAAAAATCTAAAAATAAAAATTTTTCCCCAAGAGGAGATCCCAATCATAAGCGCGTGCCAAGTGGCGCGATGCGTCGGGCAGAAAAATCTGTGTTTAGGCCCAAAAAATCAAAATTTACAAAATGTGTCCCAAATTTCTTGAAATTTGGGCTGAGTGTCCTCCATCATGCACTATGCTGGGCCAAGGAAGCTTCAGCCAAAATTTGGAGTCTATCATGCATTTTCCGATGCCTTAATGCCCTCTTTAACTTTTCCTTTAGGATCTTGATTCGTGCCTTGCAAACATGATTTCTCGCCCAATAATGATTGTTCATGTGCCTCAACATGTTATTTTCCTTGTTGGAATTCTCCAATAGCTTCTCCAAATGAATATTGACCCTTTCGAGCCAAGTTTCTCGATCGGCCTCAATCTCTCGCTCAATGGATGTCATCTCGGTTTGGCTCCTTTGAGCAGCTTGCCAGTTCTCACTTATATTTTGCAACTCCATGATAGCTTGTTGATCTTCCAACTATTTGTTTCACTGCTCAAGGTAGTTGATAATCCATTGGGCTCTTTGCAACTTGACGGTCAAAGTGTTTATTTCCGCCTTCTGCTCCTAAACAGCCTCTCTCAACTTTGAGCTTGGTGAGCTCAAATCCTCATCAATGAGTATGAAGTCTGTATCCTAGTCTCCTGAAGGCCCCTCATCCTACATGGGCTTCTTACCCTTTTCCTGTACCTATACCTATGCTTCTGATGACGGAAGCGAGACCCCTTCCACCCTAGGTGGAGATAATACTCGCCTGGCTGCTGCAAATAACCCTATAGTGCCTCTCTGATAAGTGACATACAATGGCACACTAGTAGTCTCTGTCTCCTGACCCTCATGCTGATATGAAGGCTCACCTTCCTCATGAAAAACCTCTGAAGGTACTTGAGGAGCTGTGAATAAATCATTAGAAATGAAATCCTCCCATGAAATACCCTGCAAGCTGAGCTGATGTATAACCACAATTTTGATGAGTGCAAAGTGATAGATACTGCTATACTGCTGCTCAGGAGTATTCCTTTGCACGAGAGTGGTCATCTTCTCAATATTTTGGCACATGAAATAAGGGAGGTTCATCTTCCTCACCTGGATGAAATGCATCAACAACCTGATATGATAGGCATAAAGAGATGAAAACCGACCTTCACAACTGAAATATTTGATGATAAGTTTCATCAAAGGAGCATAGGAATCCTTTAGGAACCGGAAAGGAAACACTCTGCTAAGTTGTCTCACAAAGCTGGGTCTGATATATGGCTCATAGTGTACCCTGTCAACCTACTGCCTTTTGTTCCATTGTTCTCCAACATTTGGTATTCCGGTTGCTTGAGAGATAGTTTCAGGTGTTAAAGTGAATGTTACACTGGCAAGGGTGACTTGACCATCATGTAAATGCAACACAAACAAACGGGCCAGCTCTTGATGGTGATGGACCCTAGCAACCATTTCAAAAATTTGATAACAAGACTGTTGTTGAAAACATGCCATGGCAAGTGGACAAGCCTGCAATTCAGCCAATGAAGTGGGATCCTCCCTCACATGTCTACCACTCTTATGAGGTCTTCTAGGTGCATGTAATTCAGTTGTGGAATCACTGTCTCGGTTATAAGATGTATCAGTATCTGTCTCCATGATGTCCAAGGTCTATATTTTCTTGGATGAAAATGAGAAGTTTGGTGTCTTTGATTTTGTTGCCAAATAAGTGATAACAAATGAGGGACTATGGAGGGATAGGGTAGTGGAAATGATAGACTATTTCTAAGTGAAATTTGTCAATTGAAGATTTTTGGAGCAGTTACTTGGTTTCTTGAGATATCCTTGGGGTTTGGGGATATTTACAGTTGGGATGGGGATAATGGGAATGGGATAGGAAATGAATGATTTAGGGATACAAGGGAATAGGGAAATGGGCTGTTGTGAGAAGATAGACAGTGAGGAGGGATTAACAAGATAGGGGAAATGGGAATGATTGCCACCAAATCAATTTCCAAACCCTAAAGGAGAATTCTTCCAACAAGACAATAGGGTTTGATTTTTTGTATTTAAACTCTCATAAACATCACCAAAAACATGTAATTGGAAATTACAAGGTTTATTGACTTACTTGGACAAAGATGGACCGAGTCAATTTGAATATTTGGAAGAAATAGCAATAAACTTGCTTCCTGGCCCAATGCGTCGCGCAACCAACCCAGTGTGCCGCGCTACTTCTATGCGTCGCGCGGGAGTAAATTTACACACATGGAGCTGACCCAATGCGTAGCGCTCGCCCGATGCATCACAACGGTCGCCCAATGCGTTTCGTAGGGAAACTTCAACACAGTTTACCCTCAAATTGTTTGTTTCGACCTCCACGATTTCTCCTTGGCTTACTCTAGTCTTCTTGGCATAAAAATGAAGTTTTAAAACATGAAAATATCTTATATTCCAATGATTTTGATTTTTCTTTTCAAAAAACCCACTTCGCAATGTTTCAAACTTTGACACTTTTCAAAAAAATTGTTTTGATTCCTTTTGGATTTTTAACTGAATGATGAGCTTTTTGTCTATCGTGCAGGGAATAGATGGCATGGAGCTTTGAAAAAGGCGACCAGGGTTGTGAGTGAAAGTATTATCACAACTGAGAAAATTTAAAATTACATTTATTTATACATAAAGATAAAAAACACTATTTTTCTTCAAAACAGAGTTTTGAAGAAAAATCATTATTAAGCATATGATGATGAAAATTTTAGCACTGAAACCTTATTTCAGACTTCCTCATGTGCCTGCTGACCATTATTAGGCATTCTAAAGACTTGATTAATGAAACCCTAGACCTAATGAGAATAAAACTCTAAAATGACTCTTTGCAAACTATGAGACCAAAAATGACTGTAAATGATTTTAATGAACAGAAATAGGCTAGCAGGTAAAGGACATGAGAGACATGAATGACAAGCCACTACCGTCAAATGATCCATGCTCCTAATGGAATGCAATTGACCAAATGAGACACCTAATATGCAATGCAACAAGAGAAATTTGATCTCTGACGGAGGGATGAAGATACCGACACTAACATCTCCATAGATGGGAGGTGGTGGAGGAGGAATATCTCCTTATGGTATCTCTATCTACAGGCTTTTGTTTCTCCTTTGAACTACTGGATGCCCCATGTCATTTGAGGCCGAAGAGATAGAAATGCACTCAAGCTCAACTTTGATATTCATTGGCATATTCAGAAAATAGTTCCACGATAAGACAAACGACATGAAAGACAAATAAAGGAATTGAATGTACTACCTAAGGCCTTAGCTGCTCAGGATGGGTTGCTGTGACCTGTGATGCTCGCAAATATCTAGATTGGAAAGGTTGTGACTTGACGACCTAGTAATGAGGTCGCAAGGTCGCAAAGTTGCACATGTGTGAGAAATCCTGATTTTTTGAATTTATGACTTAACGACAAGGTCGCAAGGTCACAAGGTTGCAAGGTCATGATTGCATGGATAGTCAGGACATTGTGACTGAGTGAAAATGTCATGAGGTTGCAAGGTTGCAAGGTCGCGAGGTCACATTAGGGATTTCTTGAAGAAAAATAAGCGGTCGTGACTCGCGGGGAAGAAGATGGAAAAGGGGATAAAACTCCAAGGCAAGAGAATGGATCAGGGTTGAAAGTCCCCCCGGAAGGCCAAGGAGGGGTTCCCATAGTGGTAGGAGGAGAAAGGATGGCTTAAAAATAGGCTTAGGCCTAATAACACTAGAGAGGGGAAGGGAATCCCTAGCTGGAGTGACAGTGAGGGCTACGGATTGCAACTAAGGAGTATCTAGGGAAATTAATAACCTAGGTTTGGGCAAGTAGGGCCACAACCAATAAAAAGGAACTACAGGAGGTTTCAGTGACTTACCTGTCAAAAATTTCACTCTAATTAGCTTGTCAGATGTCTTGTTCGCTCCTTCGCGTAGGTCAAATGCGACCTATGTGACCATTTTATTTATAAAGGGGTCTCACGTGCGGTCATTAATGGATGTCGCAAGGTTGCAAATCTAGATTAGTTGGGTAGGTATGTGACCTCACGACCTGGAGGTCATTGGTTCAAAAGGTCGCATATTCACGAAGATTAGATTATGACACAATTTGCGACCTAGGGACCTGGCTACCTAGGTCAGGTCGCAAGGTCGCATAGTCGCAACTTGCTGAAGTTTGGAAGAAGATCGACTTTATGACTTCACTTAGAAAACTTGAAGTCATCTTTTGGGTTGATATTACCTATCCAAGGTGGGATATTCAAGCTTCGTGGCGGAGGCTGAAGCAAGCTCATCCTTATCAGAAGTAACAGGGGCTCTAAAATTTCAAACTGGTGCCAAATTTTGAAGGGTGTTGTAGTAGCTACAACAATTGGCGATTCACTGGTAGAACCCAGAATCCCTGTCTGCGCTGAATGTTGAGGGTGGTTGAGGGGCTTAGAAGGATTTTCCTTCCACTTCTGTGTGTTCCACTGGCCTCATCTCTGACCTGTGTGTGTTCACTTCACCCATTTGCACTGCGTGGAATGTTGTTCACCGTGATTTTCATTGCTAGAGACCAGACAAGAGGGGTCAGAGTAACCTCATGGGCTTCAAGGGATTTGGTATATTTATTTGGACCCCTGTGTTGCTCTGCTGCCAGCGAGCCTGATGGGCCTTGACGGAGTCACTACCTAGGAGTCACAAATTTTTCTCCGCTGCGAGTGAGCCTGGTCAGTACCCCGACGAAGTCGTCACATTACCTCTCTGTGCAAGAAGCCTTTCTCAATCCTTTACCCTTTATTTCATGTGATAATAACACTTATTTGTATGTGCTCAAGGGACTTATTTATATGTGGTGAATAATTCCTGGGTGGATTAGGGATCCCGACTTATGTTACTTCCAAGAGAGGTTGCTCCTAGTCTTTTATTTGGAGACCTTTGGGCTTTCCTGAATACCCTTTTTTCGTCTGAGGTTGGCCCTTTTCCCCTTTCATCCAATGACCTATTTCACCATTAATTTTACTTTAAAAACAGTTTCTGAGTTGGTGTGCCGGGTGAGCTACTTGCACTTGGGTCCTGTGATTCGGCTGCTTTTTCCCCATGAAGTGGCTATCATAGACATACTTGGGCCACTTTATGTTTCAGGGTTGATTATTCATAGGTGGAGATTCTGGTACAACTTTCATATTGAGTAACTGCTACGTTTATCCTTCAAATTGGGGCACTAAGGGATGAAATTACGAGGACTTGCTCAAGGCTAGCCATTTATTAACACCAAAAATAAACAAAAGAAACATGGAGAGAGCAATAAAGCAAAGAAAAAAAAACTATGGTACAAAGTGTGAAGACAACCCAAGGGCCATTAGGAAAAGTAATGTTTGAGGTCGTGCTCATTTACTATGAGGATCTCAATCCTCCCTTCTAATGTTTGGAGTTTTTACGTGTACTTATCGACCTTCTCTTTGATTTGAAACAAGCCTGTCCACAGGGCTTGAAATTTGGTGTGTTTTCCTCTTTCTTTGTGAGCCTTGTCCCATTTGAGGACGAAATTGCCAACTTCAAAGACCTTGTTCCCAGTGGATTTCTTATCAAACCATCATTTTATTCAGCTTTGGTGGATGGAAAATTTCCCCCTAGCTTTTAGACTTTCCTTCTCTAGTTTCAATAGGGTGTCTATGCGGGCTTGCAAGGTAGGGCATGGGGTACCATGTATTTCTTGGGATAACTAAAGGGCAGGGAGAGAGAGGTTAGGGGGAAGGATGGCCTATTTCATATAGACTAGAAAAAAATGGGGAGGTTTGTAGGGAAGGTTTAAGTGTGACCCAATCAGCCCAGAGGGCATTATTGAGGGTGTTTTGCCAGTTCTGGTGTTGGGATAGCAGGGTCTTCTTGATGATCCAAATGAGGTTCTTGTTGGTGGAATCGACTAACCTGTTCCCTTGTGGGTAGTATTTGTTGGAATGTTTGAGAATGATAGAAATTTCTAAAGCGAATTCATAGAGTTTAAACAATGAAAAATAAGTAGCATTATCAAGCATGAGAGAGTTTGGAATTCCGAACCTGGTCATGATGTACTAAGTGATGAAAGTTATTACCTCTTACTCGTTGATCTAGCATAATGGTATCGCTTCAACCCACCTTGTGAAATAATCTGTGGCCATGAGGATATATCGGTGCTACTTGGAGGAGTGTGGTAGTATCTCCTCGATTACGTCCATACCCCACTGCTGGAATGGTTACTCCACCGTGATGGACTGTAACGGGCCAGAAGGTCGGGATTCTCTGCTGGAAAAATTCTGACATGAGGGGCACTTTTGAAAATAGGTGTGTGCATCCTTAAATAGAGTGGACCAATAAAAATCAGCTCGCATAACCTTGTGAGTTGTGGCATCTCCCTCATACTGTCCATCGGCTGGGCCATCATGCAGTTCCTTTAGGACTCATTGTGCCTCACTGTGTTCTAAGAAGTGTAGCAAGAATATGCTATGATGCTTGTGGAACAGTTTTCCTTGCAAAATTTGATAGGATGCAGCCTTCAACCTTATTTCTCATTTTAGTTGAGCCATTAAGGTGGGATCCATGACACCATGACCAAGATGCTGTAGGAGATCCATGTACCATGACGGGGAATTTTACTGAGGTATGTTTTCGGCTTGGTACATATCTATCTCACGCTCCCAACACTCCTCATCATTGCTCCTTGGGTCAACAGCTTCAACAGCCATTCGGCATAACCCATGCCCCTTGATTGTGTGTGCAGGCTTGAATTCTAAGTAATACTCTCGCAGACATGCCATCCAATTGCCTCATCTCTCACCTAGCTCCTACTGCACAAATAGTGAGCGGACTGTTGGGTGAAGTACAAACACCATGACATGGTTCTTCAAAATGTATGGCCTAAAATGCTTAACTACCTTATATAACACATAGGCTTTCTTGTCGATGTCTGGATAGTTCAACTCAGCACCTTGAAATCCTGCGCTCATGAAATTTATGGGTCATTTGTCATTACTGCCATCTTTTTGGGTGAGGACGGATGTAAGCGATGAATCTGAGGAAAAAGTATACAAAATAAATCCTTTGCTGAAATCTGAGCTATGTAGGGTAGGTGTTTCTAAGATTTCCTTCTTGATATTTTCAAACACTTCTTTCTTGGGTAGATTCCATTTAAAATCCACATTCTTCTTAATCATGCTTTGCAGAGGTTTCACGATCTGTGCGAAGTATGATATGAATTTTCGGAGGAAGTTTATTTTTCTGAGAAATGACTGCATGGTTTTTTTACTGCTTGGGGGAGAAATTTGGGAAATTACTTTTGCAGGCTCTAAGTCTACCACTATGTCATCCTGGGTTATGATGTGTCCCAACAAATTTCCTTCTGAGACCGCAAATATTCTTTTCTTGGGGTTTAACGAGATTCCATATTTTCAACACTTCTCAAAGATCTGTTTGAGGTGGTGCAGGTGGTCACATCTATGTTTGGAGAACACGTTGATGTCATCAAGGTAAAACACCACACTTTGTCCCATTAGTCTATGGAAGGTGATGTTCATGGCCCTTTGGAAGGTTGCCCCTGCATTAATTAGGCCAAAGGGCATGTTCCTAAATGCGAAAGTACTCCACTTAGTCCTGAACGTTGTCATCAAATGATCTAGTTCTACTACTAATACCTAGTTTTATCCTGAGAAACCATCCAAAAATGAAAATATTTCTGACCCAGGTATTGTTTGAAGAATATGCTCCATGGGGGGAACTGGGTATTTATCCTTGTCGGAAAATTGATTTAAATTTCGGAAGTCCACATATAAGTGAATTTCATCGGGTTTCTTGTGGACTGGGACCAAATTCGACACCCACGTTGAATGTCAAACTTTGAAAATGATGCGGGTGTCCAAGAGTTTATTAAGTTCTTTTTGGATTATTTTTTCCAAATTTGGATGTACTTTCCTTATCTTTTGTTGGAAAGGTTTGATGCCTTCCTTCATCGGTATCACATGTTGGATAATTCGCATGTCATAATTTCATAAATCATCATATGTCTAGGCGAAAACATCTCGGTACTTCTTAAATAATTCAATAAAGGATTGCCAGTCCCAGGGGTGCACTTGGTACCGAGATTAACGAACTTCAAGTCTTCTTCTGTCCCGAGGTTCACTTGTTGGTGCAATAGGGTGGAACTTTGCACCTTTTTATTGGGAGGCCCCCGAAATCGATTCTACAAGTCAAATAACTTCTCGAGGGATAAAAAACATTTGAGTATGGAGTTCCCCTTGTGTTATTCCATTTCCTTTTGTAAAGCCAAATCATGCTACTCTTCCTCAATCACTGCATCTTTGAACACATATGTGTTTAACATGAAATATAACACCTGTTGATGATCATTAAAAACATGAAAAATTAGTTACATTATCCGACACTATAGGTTTATAGAAAATTTCAATATAAAAACCATCACTTAATGGGGTAAACCTAGCGGCAGTGTTTGCTAATGTATCATCTCCCACATTATGCATTATGTAATATTCCTAATTAGCCATTAGCTAGTTGGAATATTAATTTTTGTTTTTTATTTCTTGTGGATGAATAAGAGGATATGGAGATCCATAAATCTCATTAATATGAATAAAATCAATGCCAATGTGAAAGGAAGACATCTTGGAAGCTTAATTGAGCACCCTTAGGTGTGAAAAGTGGCTAGAACACCTTAACTAGGTCAACTTTGACCAAATCAACAACATTGTCATGGAGTAGTGGCATTCAATGGGGGACAATGATGTTTTAGATGGAGACTCTTTGCATGGAAGTAGTGGCATAAATGAATGGGACTTAGGGTTAGGAAGTTCATCAATTATATAAGGAAGAGGATGGTAGCCATATTGATTATGTATTGGTATATGATATTTCTAATAAATGGTATGTTTAGACATAGAGCTTTCTTTGGCTATTTAGCTAAGATTACAAGTGCTGTATAGTACTGGGTGTTCCTGATCGGGAATCCCACCTCTTTCATTGAGTAGCTCTTGGAAGAATCTTGTACCTCACTTCCACTATCAGGAATTTTTCCAAAGCTTCATCTTACATCTATAGCACAAATCTTGTTGAGGGTTGAGTTGTTTTGCAGGTTGCAATAGTGGAGAGCATCTTTGGGTCATGCCAGGTTTTATTTTCAGTGGAGAATGGTTCCGTTCCAATGGGAGGATAGTAAGGAAGGCCCTTGTGCTTATTTTCAAATCTTGGCATTAGGCCACTTATTTATTTTCCCCTACAGCATAGTTTCTTTCCATATCTGTGTTATTTTGAGGGAGGAGTTGCAGGGTGATTTCAACACACCATTTGGGGAGGAGGATTTTTAGTGAAGGGATCATCCTATCATTTAGGAGATCTATTGGAGGAGGCTGCAACATTTCTTATATCAGATCAGCCACACTTTCCAGATCTCTATGTTGTATTGAATCTTCAACCCTAAGGCTTAGATTCCCATCTTGTACATGGTCTATTTCTGAAAACCCTTAAGGGTTTCTTCATTGGAGGTTGTATAGTTCCTAGATATGTATTATATCTATATTTGTGGCATATTTCATCCCATATTATTTTTTATATTCATTTTCTGTAGCAGTGCCCTTTAAACAACGTTGTAACAACCTTCCAACTCTTTGATATATAGTAGCAACACCTCTTTTGAGGGTTTTGTCCATTGGAGGATTTTTCTATCTTATTGCACATATTATGGCCCATTTCTCATGCATATTTTTCTCTTATTATAATTAATGAAGGTCTCCATATTGGCCTCTTGTTTTTATATGATGTTTAACACTACTATTCCAACATTTTTCACTATATTCATGCGTTTCCAATTTGGGAATATTATAGTGGTATCAGAGCATAATCTTGGCTCAGCCTGTGAAGACATTACATCTATGTTATTAGAAGAAGAAGAAGTTTCTCACATAAAATAGAATACTCACATAAGAGACAAAGGCAAGTCTCCATTATTTGGAGAAATGGAAGGAAAGAAGTTTTTAGAACTTCTTCTCCAAACTATGTATGAGCTTAACAGAGAAATCAAGGGAATGAGGAGGGAAGGACATGAAAATCCCTCAAGAATATTTTCACATGAAGAAAGCTCCAGTTATTCATATTATGGGTGTGAGCATTCAGCCACACTATCATATCTACAACGCTCTACCATCCCTATGTTCATAGCAAGAGAGATGGAGGAAGGAGATGTACCAAAGGAGGAGACTCTTGGTGACCATCTTCAAGAGTATGAATCTCAATCACAGAGGTTCAGAGATCATCTAAAATTCCAAGGTTTTTTCAAGATCAAGGAGAATAGAAGACCTAGCAATCATAATAGAAGCAAGAGGAGCAAGCAACATGATTTGGGTAGGTTGTTTCTATCTACTTTTGATGGGTCACGTAGATACATAGCTAAGGCTTGGGTGAAGGAGCTAGACACCTATTTGTAGCAACACCAAGTTTCAAAATATGAAGCCATTAGAGTAGAAGCGCTGCATCTTGAAGGTAAGGCTTATGCCTAGTGGTTTTATGAAACTTATTCCTTGAATCATGTGAATGTATATACTTGTGCAAAGCTCACTAGGAGGATAGTGAAAAGATTTGATGTAAAAAATTCTAAAACTTCCTTGGTTGAGATAACCAAGCCTAAAAAAACAAAACCTTTGCATGAGTTGGAGGGATCCATAAACCCAACTCCATTCCAGAATGCTATTGAGGGGGTTAAAAACTTGTAGAAAATATTGCTAGAGGCAAGACCCCCACTTCAAGAAGGGATCTCTTATCAAAAGGAAGACATGGAGATCTCTTTTTCAAAAGAGGATAAAAAAAAGGAGCCTCTTAATGATGATGAGGTAACCTCCATTAATGATGAAGAGAAGGAAAGAAGTAACAATGATGTCACAACAGGAGAAAATCTAGTACCTCATGAAGAGGAATATGGAGCAATTTCCCCAAAGAGAGGAATTCTTGTACCCTTGCAAGAAGTTCCAAAGAATCTCACAAGTAGAGATCAGGGCAAAGCCCATGAGCAGCATGTGCCCTCATTGACATATTGTGAGATCTTGAAGATGAAAGAAGAAGATAGGGAGGAGGAACAACATACTATGGTTAGGAGCACACACCCCTATCTATTTCAAAAGATTGATGCATAGAAGAGGCAGATTGATTTGTGCAGTGAGAGAAAGGAAAAAGCAGTCCACTCATATATGCAATCTACTCTTGGTATTAATGTCTCATTGCATGGAGGCATTCCACCTAGGAGGCCACAAGATCAGGAGATGATGGGGCATGTCTCACATCATGATGCATCATTCATAGATCCAGGAGGAATGGGAGCATTGGGAGGTCATGGTACAATGTTGAGAGTCTTGGGTAGACTCAAGGAGGAGGGAGACATTCTCCCAACGTTATCATTACACACTCTCATCTCAGATATTGTGCTGAGAAAGGAGTAGCAGAGGGAGGATAGAAGCCTTCCAATATGTCACTTTGGCATGGGAGATGTCAAACAGGAGGACAAATACATGAAAAATTATTTCTATGATAGATCATTAGCGCTGTCACTGTGGAGGGTAGATCCATATTGGAAATCCCAGTTGTTGGTGGATTATTCCAAGGATATTTTTGCTTGTACGATACTTGATGAATAGCTACATGAGGAGGGATATTCAGTCAGAGATGAGGTCATCTACTATGATGGTAGGATATTCTTATCTAGAGCTTCCAAGCTCAAGGAGAAGTTACTACAAGCAGCTCATGAATATTTTCTCTTCAGCCACACCTATTCTATGAGAGCATACCACACCATCATGGAGGGGTACACTTGGGAAGGCTTTGAAGAGGAGATATATCAACATTTGAGGAGATTCATGGATCATGTGGAGATGGAGGAGATACATAATGCTTTGGGGGAGTTATCACAACCACCTCTTTCCTCTTTGGGAATGAGAGGGGATTTATCTATGAGCCACTCCATTTGTATGAGAAAAGCATATGGTAAGGATCATGTTTGGTTGCATAATGATTTATATAATTAATATGTGCATTCCTTAACCATATATTTGTAGGCCATTGCTCTAAGAAGTAGTATTATTCCTTACAACTTCATGGCCAACTTTGGGCCATAAACTATGTTGAGCATGGCCACTCCCTAAGAGGACATAGGGAGATGATTTACCATTCAGGGTGCACTCCAAAGGCACCAAACATTTCTCACATTTTCAAAACATGTGAGAAGGATATGGCAGCAAGTAAGTGGAGGGGAAACCACTTACCATATCATTATCTGATGCAGTCAGGAGATATACTACGTTGGTTCCATATGTGGGACTATGATCCACCTCCATTATTTCATTTGGTTGTTTATGTGTCACTGGTTTTGATCCAATATATTGATGATGTCCTTAATATTTTTAGGGGAATGAGTGGAGGGAGGATGGAATGATTGGATGTGCCATTTGGGAGAGATATTCTCCATGGTTCTTATGTTTCATATTTCTGGAAGAGGATTAGACCATCCATGATTGCTACATTGGGTTTCTTGTTTCCTTATGGGCTAAGCCATTTGGGTAACTTGAGAACTTGGGAGGTGCCTCTCATAAGAAGATGGGAGGAGTTTTTCTGTGAATTACTACTCTAGAGGGTGATTCATTTTGTATGTATGATAGCTTGGAAATTGGAGCTCCATATGGGAATAAAGGTTCCCCACATTTTCAGTTCTATCCATGCAGTTGCTTGGAGACAAGAAACACGAGGGGGGGGATTGTAATATTCCTAATTAGCCATGAGCTAGTTGGAATATTAATTTTTTCTTTTTCTTTCTTGTTGATGAATAAGAGGATATGGAGATCCATAAATCTCCTTAATATGAATAAAATCAATGCCAATGTGAAAGGAAGACATCTTGGCAGCATAATTGAGCACCCTTAGGTGTGAAAATGGGTTGTAACACCTTGACTGGGTCAACTTTGACCAAATCAACAGTGTTGTCATGGAGTAGTGGCATTCAATGAGGGACATCGCAGTTTTAGATGGAGACTCTTTGCATGGAAGTAGTGGCGTAAATGAATGGGGATTAGGGTTAGGAAGTTAATCAATTATATAAGGAAGAGGATGGAATCCATATTGATTGTGTATTGGTATATGATATTTCTGAATATGTGGTCTGTTTAGACATATAAATTTCTTTGGTTGTTTAGCTAAGATTGTAAGTGTTCTTTAGCACAAGGTGTTCCTGATCGGGAATCCCACCTTTTTAACTGAGTAGCTCTTGAAAGAGTCTTGTACTTCACTTCCACTATCAAGAATTTTTCCAAAGCTTCCTCTTACATCTACATTGTAGATCTTGTTGAGGGTTGAGTTATTTTGCAGGTTGCAGCATTGGAGACCATATTTGGGTCACTCAGGTACTTATTTTCAGTGGAGAAGGGTTTGTTTCCATTGGGAGGATAGTAAGGAAGGCCCTTGTGCTTATTTTTAGATCTTTTCATTGGGCCACTTATTTATTTTCCTCTACATCGAAATTTCTTTCCAGATCTGTGTTATTTTGAGGGAGGAGTTGCATGGTGATTTTAGCACACCATTTGGGGAGGAGGTTTTCTAGTGAAGGGATTAGCCTATCATCTAGGAGATCCATTTGAGGAGGCTGCACCATTTCTTATATCAGACTAGCCACACTTTCCAGGTCTATATGCTGCAGTGAATCTTGAGCCCTAGGGCTTAGATTATCATCTTGTACATGGTGTATTTCTGAAAACCCTTGAGGGGTTCTTCATTGGAGGTTGTATAGTGCCTAGATCTGTATTAGATCTATATTTTTTGGCATATATCAGCCCATATTATTTTTTATATTCATTTGTTGTAGTAGTTCCTTTGAAACAGTGTCGTAGTAGTCTTCCAGCTCTTTGATATATAGTAGCAGCACATCTTTTGAGAGTTTTGTCCATTAGAGGCTTGTTATATATTATTATACATCTTATGGCCCATTTCCTATGCATATTTTTCTGCTATTATAATGAATTAGAGGTATCCATATTGGCCCCATTCTTTTATATGATGTTTAACACTGTCATTCCAACATTTTTCACTATATTCCTGCTTTTCCAATTTGGGAATATTACACATTCTAAGTATTGACTTCATATCAGAAGCATTGAAAGAAAAAATCAAACTCCATAACTCCTGCTGATATCCTTTCAAATGGGGGGATAGGCAGTGAATAGTGTTGAGAACCTGCTGGGTGATGATTTCGGAGTCACTGATTACCTTCAAGAAACCGACTTTGAGGTCTATCAATTTCTTGAGGCCCGTATTCGACAGTATTGTTGGTCCATTGGGATTCTAACCTGCAAGAGATCAAGAAATTGTTTTTTTTGGGATCTATCAAGATACAATCGGCACTGGCCCCATCATGGATCTTAGAACTATCATAGTATAGGGTCTATTTTTTTTTTTTCAGGTGTTTCTAAATTGCGTGTGTGTACATAAGAGATACTTGGGTCAGAGACATCGGGTGGACCTTTTGATGCGGCGGGGTGGGACACAGCACACGAGAGTAATTCTAAGTGAGTGTCCAGGGAGACTGGGGACTAAGTGCCTTGGTAGCACTTGAAACTGGCCTCTAAAAAACACATGCCCAGATCTTCTTGTGCAAAGCCAATGGGTTTGTTGGTTGCTTCAAGGTTAGTCACTGTATGTTTCATATAATGTTCACTCTCGACCCGGATTTGATTATTCATACCCTTGCACGGGAGCCTCAAATGGGACCAGTTAGTGGCGAAGTGTCCTTGTAGTTTTCTTGACCAATCCCATCTTAATAGAAGGTCGTAGGCTTCCAGGATATCCATGACAACTATGTCAATGCAATGATGGACTCGGGAGTCTAAGGAGAGACATATTAGGACGTTATTAAATTCGCCCATGGTGTGAACATGGGACCTATCAAGCTAAATGATCTTGGCATCAGTTTTATCGAGGCGAATATTCAATTTTTTTCATACAGATAGGGGAATGGAATTTGTAGACCCATCAGAATTGACGAGGAAATTGTGGACGTTGAAATTGAATATTTCAAAAGACAAGAGAAACGGGGGTGTGGACCCTCGCGAGTTTGCATTGACGGCATTAAAAATGGACTCGAGGTTCACCGAGGATTGGGAGGGTGTGGATCTTACAACCTTTTCTGCCGAGGTAGGCCTTCTTGTTGAGGATGGGATGGAGAACTCTTTGAGAATCAGGTCACGTTGGTTGGCTATTTGGGCGAGTTCGTAAAGGGATATGTTGGCTTGTGTTTTCTTCATGTCTTCGATGATATTGTATCTAGATTCTGGGTGCGAAAGCATCTTGACAGATGTGTTGGGTTAACTTAATGATAATATGGCCTTGGGGGTGCCTCGGGGAGTGGTGGGGCTAGAATTTTTAGTGGTTGGGGTTGTGGTATGGCTTTCTCTGTTTGGTGGCAAGATCTTTCTCAATAAATATTTCCTCTTTTCCTCGAAAGAGTGATTGGAAACCAGGACTTTGCTCCTTAGGTTATATTTTTGGGGAGGTTTGGATTAGGTATCATGAACCAAATTTATCTCTGTCATAGGAGGAGGCCCTTCCCCGTGAATTACTTCGAAGGCGAGGACTATTGATCCAAAATATTCATCTAGGGGAGAGAGTTCTTCTTTGCCTGAGTCGACATACTCTTTAAACTCTCCTATCATCTGGTCTTCTAAGAGTTTATTCACCACTACTGTCATACTATTAATCCATTGGGAGAAGGTCCTTTCAGAGTAGGAAGCTTGAGGAAACAAGAAGAATTTATCTTTGCCAATCTCTTCCACGTTGAAATTCGCATCGGGGTTCAGCGGAGGGTGATTAGGCGTGATGTTTTTCTTCCTAAAGAAAGGCTTTTGAGCTTTGCTACCTGAGGCAGAGTCATTTTTATTTCTTTTCAGATCGGAGACTTCATTTGTTAATATTTTTATGGATTTTTTGATGTTTTATAAATGGAAAGTATTATTATCCTTGTCTCGGGCTTTATTGGCTGAGAGTTGTGTCATTTTCCCAGTTGATTTTTGGTGATCCCAGTTATCATAGTCTATGATCCTTATTGAAAGCACATCTTTATCAATGGTGATGACAGTGGTGAAATTTTCTGCTAGGGTGGCTTTGGCCTCACGTTTACTGAATACAGTGATATCCCGAGGCAGGGCTGTTGTGTAGTAATCTATAGTGATGGAATCCTCAAAGGCCATGTTCAGGCGAAACTTGTTCAAAATGGTTACAAAATTTTGGTTGAAATCATTGACCTTCTCCTTCTTTTGGCACTTCAGGGTTCTCAACTCCATGAGAAGCATAGAAGGGGTCTTGTGCTCAAATAACTTTTCAAGGAAGGTGCAGCAGAATTTCTCCCAAGTCGAAATGTAAGCGACAGTGAATGAACGATACCACGTAGCGACTTTTTTTTCTAAGGTGTACGGGAAGAGATGACACGCTATGTGACCAAACTGTACCCTTATCATTTGCAAGGCCAGTTAGAAATTACTAATGTGGTCTTCGACCAATGTTCCCATCTCAGCATCAAATTTAGGGAGGTGATTCTCTGAGTGTCGGGGCATGTCGTGAAGAGGACCACAGAGGCCGAGAGGAGACTGTGCCATCTAGGCTAGGGGCTGTACCTTTCTAGCCCTATGATAGGGCATGATGAAAATATTCTCAGTATCATTTTCGAACTCGCTTCTGATGCCAGACCTGGAAGCTTCGCCTTCATGTTGAGAGTGCATGTATTGGTTTCGATTATCTCTAAGATCTTTGAGGTTTCTATAATTCCTCAAGTTCCAAAAACCACTGAAGTTTCCATTGAAAAGGAAAGGTTGTATGTTTCAGTTTTGGTGGTGGTGATAAGTATAGTCTATGTTTCGACCATGTTGCCAACCTCTATTTCTCCGGCCTCTTCCGCACCCCCCCCCTTGGGTGGGTCATTCATTTTGGTGTTGTCATTAAAAGGTTGATTGGGCTGGGGACCATTGTTTGGTTGGGGTTCAATAACTTCATGGCCTCCTCTGTCGACCCCTCGGGGGCTGTCAGGAGGTTTAGCTGAGAGCTAGTTGACCGCATTTGTGTAGTTTTCGAGCATTAGGCTTGTGAGATGAGGCATGAAGTTGACTAGAACACCCTGGTGAGTATGATGCATTCCAGAAGTTCGTTAATTGGCCAAGTAACTGGTGGCAAGGATTTTTTGTAGACATCTAACGATATCACGGGTGAGTGGGCGCAAAGCCCTTAGTTGGTCTGATGTGACCTCATAGAAAGGTGGGTCCTCCTATTGGGGGGGTATTCTCAAGAGGTGGAGGACCATTTTTTTCAAATCCAATCTCTCCCTGTGGAGTGTGAACATGTATATTACTTGTGTGATGGGAGCCTGCCATCAGGCCCTCCTTCTAGCTCCAAATCTATTGATGGGAAAAAATCCCAACCAACATTAAGGGAATCTCCCCAATATAAAGTCCCAACTAGACTCAAAACCATTTTTGATAGGGATCCCATCCAGTATGTAGGCACGAGTTCTGTTTAAACTAATGATATGTACGCCCTTTCTCAGATGGAGGTGTATTTTAGGATCATGAAAATGTACGGTTACGAAAATGGTCGATGGGTTCTCCTGAAAATGAAACATTATGAACAACAAAGCAACATTTAAAGCATGCAGCCAAAAGAAGTATTTTTAGAAAAACATCATTAGGGCCATGCTCATACAGAGGATTTTTTGATCATAAGAGAAACAATTCACTATGGTAAAAAAGCCCTTCAATTTCTTAAGCATGTTTCCGAAATATTAAGGAAATATCAATAACTAAGTTATTAACATATCCCTATGTGAAACATCCATATACTATTCATATATCCAAAGAGCTTAAACATATAAATGATGCACAAACAGAAACACATATTAATCAGTTACAAATGATACCAAGTACATGAGAACATAATATTCATAATGTCAACACACATAAGTTTCCACCAGATCCAATATTGGAGTCAAAACATTCCTTTGTATTCATTCCCAGAATCATACATCCATTGTTATACAATTATCTCTCTCCTTTTGGATTCCAAAAAGGGTCTCTACATTATCTCCCGAGGGAGTACATATAGAATAAAAAATGACCCTTTGGCTGCCTTGTCCTTTCATCTTCTCGACTGTTGGCATGGTCTGCGACCTAGGAGGATTTGCGACTTGCAACTTGAGTGAGGTTGTGACTTGAAAATAGGCAACATTTGCGACCTAGGACCTGCCTATTCCTGATACTTTCAAATCCATCCTTTTCAGGGTAGCAAATTTGTGATGGAAAGGACTGGGGTTTCTACCTGTTGCTGTTCCCTAAGATAGGCTTGCCAAGCTAGGTAGTCGACGACTACTGGAGTGATTTGGGGCATGTCCTCTCTTAGCCTACAAAAACACTCTAGAGAATCCAAAACTAAACTATGCATATTTTTACTGATTTAGTTGGATAGAGAGGCCAACTTCGTGTAGATACAGACTGGTGTAACAATGTACTGAGAGATGTTTTCCTTGGTGGCTGGAAGGTCCTGTGAGGCGACTGCCTATTTGATGGGTTCTAAGAATGCTTGGATGTCTTGCATTACCTCTTCCCTCATCGTCTACTTGAACAGTGTCCCTAAGGAAGGGATGTGGTCCACTTACGCCATCGAAACTATGCCACTAATGAGATGCACATAGGCGGGCATTACCCTCTCTACATCCTTTATGAGCTTGTCTCTGGACTGTAGCTTCATCCATATTTTTAACTTATCATTCTAAGTGTGGATCTAGTCCTTCTTTGGAAAGGTGTCAGGAGCCTATGGATACCGTTCAGACCACTCGAGTACGATGTCTTGCGTTGTGGAGGCTTCCTTTAGCTGCGCAACCCTTTTCCTTGTTTTTTCTTAGGCCCATAACAAAGGAGTGGCCGTCTATTTTATACTTATCATTTCCTCGTACACTTGTGTCCTGGTGCTCCTTAAGATATCCAACTCCCCTTGAATGGCGGCTTGTAGTCCACTGGCCTAAGTGAGTGCAAGTTGGAGCCCTTGTTTATCAATTTCTAGGGCCTCCTTTCCTGCTTCTGCTTGAGTTTCCCTTTACTCAGACGCATGGATTATTCTTTGTAGAAACAAGATTTATCTGCTCATCCTGCTGACATTCTCTTCAGTGGCAGCTACAAACCCAGTTCTGACTGATGCTATCATTATGGGGTTAGTCCTGGTGTTCAGGACTACGTCTTTCTCTGTGGTCACCACGAGAGGCTCGGTTAGATTTTGTGTTAGGCATTTCCTCCTTTCTTGCCTAATTTTGTGAGTGTAGTAATCATAAGATAGTCTTGTCAGATCCAGTACGTCATCCTCATGTTCCTCCGGGAAACCAATTTCTGAGAGTGGGAGATTTCCTCCTGTCATGGGAGTTGCTGGGGGTATGACAATATGTGGCACGTCTATCTGATTCCTGGTTTTCGAGGGTTGTTCCCTGCTTCCCTCTACCTCCTTGGAAGTATCTTTCTATAGCTTCTGAGCTTCTTCTTCCTTTCTCTTCTTCTCCACTTCTTCTGTCCTGCTCTTGTTTTAACCTGTGCTCAACCTATTTATTCTTCTTTTCCTCTTCTTCATTATTCTTGAGAACCTCTTCTATTTGCTTCCTTTTTCGTTCTTCTCTCCATCGTTTCCTCTACTTTTCTTCGACCTGTTTATTTTTCTTTTATTAATCATGTTGCTGCACCAAGGCATCTTGGGCTTTCTAGAGTTCTTCCTCTATTCACTTCTTCTCGGTCTCTAGTTGTGTCTCAACTCCTTTGTCCCCTCCTTCCTATCGATCCTTAGGAGGATCACTGCTTGTAGTATTGTTCGAATTTTTGGTTTGGGAAGTCAATGATCCTCCTGAGGGGTCCTTTAATTTCAAAGTGTCTACTCTCTCTTACAAAATTTGATCATCCTTGTGCTGACCTTCTTGATCTCCAATTAAGTTGGCTTGTACTTCGGGGGCTGCTTCCATGTTTTCATTGTACCAGTTCTTTACTTGCTCTTCCAAGAGGCACTCTCTATGTTGGTAGGTCCATTTAAATTTGGCTCGCTTGTAGTGTGCAGGGACGATCCTGTCAGGGTCATAAGACCTATTGGATAAGTCCATGAAGTTAAATACCTTCATGTAGCTCACACCTATAAGGAGGATAACTTCTTGTAGTACTATTTGGCTTTTCGGGTTGGGAAGTTGATGCTCCTCCTTATGGGTCCCTTTGTTTCAAAGCATCTACTCTGTCTTGCAAAGTTTGATCATCCTTATGCTGACCCTCTTGATCTCCATTTAGGTTGGCTTGTCCTTGAGGGGCTGTTTCCCTGTTTGAATTGTACCAGTTCTTTACTTGATCTTCCATGAGGCACTTTATGTGTTGGTAGGACCAGTTAAATTTGGCTCGCTTACAATGTGCGGGGACGATCCTGTCAGGGTCATAAGACCTGTTGGATAAGTCCATGAAGTGAAATACGCTAATGTATTCTACTTCTGCTTCCACTTCTTTGAAGTCCTTGGCTGTATATTCACCAATAGTAAGCGAGAGGGTAGACCACGATTTCTTCTTGCCCTTCCTCATTGTCTTAGTGAACCTGGTCGTCATTTGATAGCACACCTCTTGCAGTAGTAGTTTTTCAGTGGTGAACTTGGGTAATGTGTGAGGTTCCTTGAAAGATCCAAAGGCTCTAATGAAGGTAAATTTTGTAATGGGGAACTAATGGGCTACTTTAATCAATGTTTCCATGGCCCTTGTGGACATGCAGGGAGGATCCTCATTGAAAAGGTGCCGGTAGAGCGCGGTGATAAAATTGTATGAGATGGGATGAATTTCCTACTTTTACCTTGTAGCCAAGAACACGTTCAAATATGTGTGGATAGGCCGACCATGTGCCACATCCTAGTTGTGTGGCCAATCATCAAAATTGCATCGTGAGCACACTGCATCTAAGAGGTAGGAAGCCATGTAAAAATTTGATGCACATCCCTCCTCTGGTACCTAGGCTGCTGATATGTTCACCCTTAAGGTTGAAATTAATAGGTGTGCCCAGTTGAAATGAGTGTCTTAGGAGGTGATCGCGTACATGAGAGGAACCTGTGCTCCACTAAAAGTATTGGTGTCCTTCCTGCCATACATCCTGCACAAAGTAGCTGCGACAAGCCTGTATACTTTCCTTAGGCCTTCAGTTTTGTACTTCTGATCCTTCTTCCTTTAACTTCTCAGGGTCCTCCCACCAGCCCTTCAAAGTATTTTTGCAGGACAAATGACCTCCTCGTCACCTTAGAGGAGAAGGTAACATGGAAGGAAGAAAATGACCTAGACAAGACCCATTTTTGCCAAGGTAACGCACCCCAAAAATAGCTAGGTAGAGTTATAAAGCACCATAGCCATGCAAAGGGAGCGTTAATGCCTAGGGTAATGCTCTGTATTTCCCAAGGGGTAGCGTTATCTATGTTTGAATGTGAAAAGGGAAATATCTTACAGAAAATTGACTGGCATTTCAAGATTTTTCTTAGAAAGAGTCAGTTCAAAAATAAAAACTAAATGACAAAAACCTTTTATTAGACATTTCCAAACACAAGTGAACTCCTATGGAACGAAAAAGCAAAGAAAAGTGAGGAAAAATCTAGATCTTTCCTGATTTAAAATGGTTGAAAGAGTTGGCAAGAATTTTCCTCTCCATTTCCTATAAATTGGAAATGTGGGCTCCTAGTCTATGTCAAAGATTTCATTATATGTGGAGTAGAATTTCATTGTTGTAGTGTGAGGCTTGAATATCGATGAATTTCATTGAGGACATTCATCCTTGAGCATCATCACACTTGGAGATAGAGAAAGAGAGAGAGGGATTGGAAGGTTGAGGAGGGCTTGATGCAACTAATGGTTGTAATCCTCCTTTTCATAAATCAATAGAATTGTATCTGTTTTGTCCATTCAATGCATCAATGTCACATTTGTTATTCATTTTTCTATGTAGCATGATCTGAATGGTTTAGATCTGCATAATTTAATACTAGTTTAATTGTTAGAAAGTTATATTGTTGTGAAGATCACACGGGTGCTTTGATTTTTTGCAGTATCTGGATTTGGAGCTAGTGAGGAAGGACTTCTACCCCGCTGCTTAGCGCTCTCCATAGGATTTTCCGTCCACAAAGAGGTAATAATTCCAAATATTTCTTTCTCAATTACATATTAGTATGAATATGTATGCAGTACCTTTGGAACTTTACAACTAATCTTACAGTCTGCCTCAGGCACCGCAAATCCCTAAGAGGCATACCAAATAACCACCACCTAAGCATATTACCCTATAGAAGAAATGGTAACTCTGTTGGGGACTAAACCCCAAGTTTCAGGATTGTTCCTATGACTTTACCTCTTTTCCTCTGTTCACATATCCTTCTGATTCGTTTATATGCCCAGTAATCATCTCAGTAGCTCACAGAGTCCAGATTAGACCCTGCCTAGCCATCTGTACTACTTTACCTTGAGTAACATTCCCTCTGAGAGTGTTTCAGTGCATTATAATGTTGCTTATGCTTAGATACAATGCATTAGTCTCATTATTAATGCTCCGTAGCCTCTTCTTGCCAGTGTTACCTAGCCAAAAGTTGTTGTTTACACCCCTGTTGTGTTTCCATTTGGATGTGGAGTTATTGGCCACCATATTAGCTTCTTTTGCTAGATCCCTGTGCTTGATTACAAGTTAGCATTTTTGTTTTAGTTCTTTTTTAAAAAAGTTAATGTTAGTAGCATCTACTTTTTGAAGAAGATTTTTTTTTTTTAGTTTTCTGAACTTAGTTGAATTAATTCTGAAAATTTTGGTTAAAAATATGTTAGAGAAGATATATAGATGTCTAAATCTTTAAGGTTGAAATATGTTATTTGAATTTTTGGTGCATGGATGTTGGAAAAAATCTCTCCCTGTAGAATAAACTCTTCGTTGAATTGAATATTTAGAGCATGTTTCTGCATGGTTTTTTGAGTTAGAGTCTCATAACATTTCGTACGTCCACCCCCCCTCCACAAGACTAATAATCAAGTAAACTAAGAATCAAGTGATAATAAAATTAATAATATAAATTTTTCTGAGCTCATACCAACAGTAGTTCAGGCTAGGATCTTGGGGTAGGAGAAGTGAGAAAATCACCCAAGATCTCAAAACTTGAAACTAGAGTCATTAAAAAGTGAAATCCTACTACACTCATATTGTTGGGACCACTCCACTACCACTAGAGTTAAGTGCAAGACAACACCAGGGTGTATGAGAAGGTAGCCCACCTTCGAGTGCATTCAGTGGGCATGCTATATATTTGGGTTCCCTTTGGGGATGTCAAAATTAGATAGGGGATCTAGGTGTTTAGCCCATATAGCGTTCTGTCTACGATGGTGACCCCCCTGACAATGTCTATCATTTGAGGTATCTTTAGTTGCCAGAATTTTTAGGGACTTACAAAAGGTGACTGGGGTGGGATGCCCTAGTACCTAAAATAGACAAACCTACTCTATCTTCGGTATTTTAGAGGGTACTCGTCTTCACAACAGTGCTTACACCTATTGTCTGCAGTTCGGGTGAAGCTCTAGAGTAACCGTAACTATATTTTTGACCAACCCTCTCTATATGCTATTGTGATACTGGGTTTCATCTCCAGCAAATGATAGTACTCAGACAGGGCCACCCTGTTCTGGCTGCTTGTGTTTATTTTAGAAGTCCTTTTTTCTTTTTTCTTTTTTAGGTTTGTTTTTATTATCACTGAGACTTTATAATACATCACAAATAATTAAAATTTGATAAAAGTAAATAGGTCACCGTGGCATCCTTCGACCCTCATCGTCTGTCTCGATGACAGAGAGTTCTCCCTCCACTGACACCAGAGGAGGAGTCGAGTCTTGGTGAGCCAGTGCCTTCTTCAGAAGAGCAGTCTCCAATGACAACCCCTAACTTTCACGTAGCTCCGTATCACATGGAATTTCCATGAGGATCCTTTTATAGAAGGATTTGTACCTTCTTATAATCCTCCTCTCACTGACCCATTGGGGCCATTTTTAGTTCAGGTTACACCAGGCCAAGATATGTCTTCGATCGCACCAACATTTGTTTCACGACTCGTGCCCATGGGGTCGATGTCGTTGGTAACCAACTCTAGTCCACCACCATCTTCCTTGTCGGCTGTCAGTTCTATGCCAATGATTGGAAACCCCAGTATCCAGGCCATAGCTGGTCCCAACAATCTAGTCACCACAACTATTAGCAAAGCTCCGAACCCTTCAGAATCTGCTCCTATTATGACTGCGTCGGGATCCATGGTTTCCGCTCCCACTAGGAGGGCTACTTCAGTTAATTTTAGCAACCATTTCGGTTGGAACCCTTTGATTAGCTCAAACCCCTTGCAAATCATGCCAGGGGGCAGCGTCACCAATAAATATACGTGAGGGGGCACTTCGGTACCCCTACAGTTATTAGGACAAAGAGGACAGTATATTGTTAACGTTGTTCCTTTGAGTGGTAAAAATTCCGGTGTAGGGTATATGCAATGCTTAACTATGTGAATAGTTGTATGCCTTTGGCTAACTCTATCGTGTCCATATGGGCAAACCAACCCCAAAGTCAATTTGGGCAAGGAGGTAACTTTTACACTGGGGGAAACCAAAAATTCTTGCCCCAGTACAACATACCCTATGGAAAGAAACCATACACCCCTACACCCACACTCACAGAGAAATTTTATCATCAAATTCCTACTTATCCGATTGGTAACACGTTGATGGGCGGACCCTACTGTCTGAATGGTCAGCCAATAATTCCTTGGCTAGATCCAGGGGAAAAAATGCAATTTCCATTCTTGGAAGCTCTAGACATCCCCTACCTCTACAAACTGACCAATGATCCCATCAACCACAACCCTCTCTGGCCTCCAGTACTGCACAAGATTCTGTTTGACAACCCTAAATTCGACGAGAAACAAGCGGATGATTCGACTACACACCACCTTTCATCTATTGTCTATTTCTAACTCCATGGTGGATGATAGTATCCGGCTTCGAATTTTCCCCTGCACTCTCACAGGAAATGCTACCAAATGGTACATTGAGTTACCACATGGGTCCGTCAACAATTTTGGCACCTTAGCTAAGTAATTTCTTAAGAACTTCCAATTACCTATTAGATACGAAACTGACAAGAAACTCTTAACCTCGCTACGCCAAGATCACATTCATGAATGGAGACGTAGGCAGAGGCTCGTCAAAGTGCCAATCCTAGATCATCTCTTTACCAACTGCTTTTGTAAGTCACTCTTACCACCCCTTGCTAAGGATGCTTGCTTATCTGGTGCGGTCATGGAAGACCAATCCATCCATCATGCACAACATTTAGATATGATCTATTTGCAATCTGGCACGTTGTATGATTTACTCCCCCATGCCCTGGAAATACGAATCCTCTCACTACTCAATTACATGAAGTGCACGTCGATGACATCATTGGCGCAACCTCCAGCATAGCCATAAAATAGATTAGTGGGCAAACCTCCCAACCATCTTCAGCTGCCACCGATAATAACCAATCGAGTATTCTTCTTACTGCTAAGGTAAACTATGTGCATTATACACAAAATCCTAGAGGCAAGAACAAGAAGAACAAGAAAAAGAACTCTCCTTTTGAAGAGTAGTCCGGTAATCAGAATAATCCCAATCAGAAAAACGCTGCTAAAAATGACAAAGGAAAGGAGAAACCCATGAAATTTCCTTGCAGAATCTATGTGGAGGACCACTTGACATACAAATGTTCTCGACTACAGGAATGCAAAGATTTTATCAAAAACAAGTACTCTGGGAGGACACGTGCCGTTCTTCATAATCCCTTCCCTAATACACAGCAGTAAAAACAACACATGGTTGCAAACCCACCACAACCCCCGCAAAGGGGAAACGGTGGTACTCATCCTTCCGATGAAGGATCATCTGCCATTTATGGCGTAGAATGTGTTGAACTCCAATCCTGAGCTAAAATCTATGGAAATCCAATCACTAAGGCTCAGGAACCTAGTACAAGTTCGAATCCACCACCGCCCAACGATTTTCATATCGAAAGGCCTGCTGCTGACCCTGTGATTCGTCCCCCCAAAGGGACACTTCGACACATGACTCATAACACCTCTGCATGTGCTGCTCAAAACTAAAATATTGTAGAGGATTTGGCACAAGCACCATCATCCATGTCTGCACCCAAAGTATTGAAAACTTTCCCAGCATAAAGGAAAGCTCTTCTTTTGGCCATTGGTAGAATCTGCCCCCAAGATTCTATGCTAGCCATCTTTGACATGGAGAAATCTAAACCTCGCCTCTCACACCAACTTGATTTCTAGGTACAAGTTCTGTCAAAAGGGAGACCAATCCATCGCACTGTCATCGACGAAGGTGCTTTGACCTGTGTTATGTCAAGTGCATGCTAGCTCGCTTTGGGTTCTCCCACTTTGTCTCTGATGTTGAATTCCATTAAATCTTTCGATGGCCACACGTTCCTCCCAAAAGTATAACTTGCTAGCTTTCCCGTTTTTCTTAGTGGGAAAACGATAACAGTGGACATATAAGTCATAGATAGTCATCTCGAATATAATCTATTGTTGGGTCGTAGTTGGTCTTACGCAATGACTACCATTATCTCTTCGATTTTCTAACTCATCCTCTTTACATTGGATGGGAAAATAGTTACAGTGGATCAATTATCCTTTTGCACCCATGATTATTCCATGTTACCAAGTAGCACTATACCCCTAGTAGGAGGCGTTCTTGACTCGTATGTTAGCATCGGTATCGATATTCTAAAGGCATCTTCCCTGATGGGTTTCTTTCCTCTCCCTCCGCCTGAAGTTCCACACACAATTACAATGATATGCACAATTTCGGATGGCTCCATGGATCCTACCAGCGCCTTCACACATTGATTCCTATGGAGATTAGATGCCGCTATCACCGACCGAGTTGTCTTATCAAGCCATCCAAATAGCCTTTGAACCCTCCACTGCTTTGGTTTCGACCAATGTTACCACCCTCTCGCCCATCATGGTTCCTTCTAAGGATCTCCTCGATGAAGTCCTTCCTACGGATGAATTTATTCAAGAGATCATGTCTCTAGAAGAAGGCCCTTGGGGAGATTTCCATCATCACACTTCGATGTTCGATTCAGACGTAATCACTACTCAGATCCCATATTTGGACCCACCATAGATCGTTCCCTCCCCTTACACGAATTTTCAAACTATCGATACAGAAGGGAACATGGGAAATATTTCCAAGACTATGCTCATAGATATCTAATTCAAAACGGGTATCGTGGAAAATATTCATATTGGAGGCGATTGCAATCCAGAGGAAATTACACACTTCACATCCCTTTTTAAGGAATTCCGCTATGTTTTATCTTGGTCTTACGAGAAAATTACCAACATAGATCCTTCTATTGACGAGAAAGAGATCAAGAAATTTCTAGCATTATTTTTATGGTATTTCTCTCACTCGTTAAACCAAAAAAAATTTAGTCCTCTTATTTGGGCTCATTAAAATTACATGAAGAAGAAACAAGAATTATTTTTATGGTATTTTTCTTGCTCATTAATCCGAAAAACTTCGAGTTCTCTTCTTCGGGCTCGTTAAAATTATGCAAAGAAGCAACGAGATTTCTTTTTAGGGAATTTTCTAGCTTGTAAAACTGAAAAAACCCCGAGTTACCTTCGTCAGGCTCGTTAAAATACTACGACAAAGAAATATGAGCCATCATTTTCCATCTTTTTCTAGCTCTTTAAAACCGAAAAAGTAACCGATTTTTTCTCTGTTGGATTCATTAAAAATTCACGGAGAACATCGAGTTTTTATTCGTTGGACTCGTTAAAATTTCATGAAGGAAATTGAGTTTACTCAGTCTCCTCGTACTCATAACAAAATGAGACATATGTCCTGTTGTCGACAATTATTGTCTCTCCTAGAGACAACCTAGAGTTGCTATAGACCAGTGCCTAGGACATCTTAGCATAGCAGGGATCATACAATAAAACTTGGGTGTCAATCCAAAGGCTCTCCTACTATCTCTGGGAATTTAGGAAATTAATTTAAATGGGACCAGAACTTACAGAAACTGCCACAAGGAAGGTAATGTTGTAGAGACAAGATGCAAAACTCCAGTATAAAACAATCAAACAGTTAAGAGACAATTTACTGTAAAAAGGGCCGATTCAACTAATATGCCACAGAAATCAAATATCATAAGGTGTATGCGGTGAAAGAAACATAAGAAGATATTAGTTATCTTTGGTCTGATACCCAGATACACAACAAAACCATATATGGGCTTAACAATCTAAGAATCCATACATGACAATGGCGTTTTAAAAGTACCCTCCCAAAGCAACTAATATAGCAGAAAGATGGATGAAATGAACATGAAACAGTATATCATGCCTGAGCCATATTTATAGTGCTTGAATAATCCAAGTACGGGTATCAACTAGGATAAATCCTTACCTAAGATCAATGAGCTACTCGCATTCCAGTACATGATACAAGAAGATGAATGAAACGAAATGTTGTATTAAGCACATAAAAGGAAGTTACATACTGTGGGATACCAAAGACCAGAATCCTCTAGTACAGATAGAAATCCTCCTCACTGAGACCCTACGGGCTCTGAGCCTTCATACAAGAGCTTTTACAAAATGTATGCAAAAATGCCTTTCACTGCACAATTCTCTGATAAAAATCTGGAACCCTTACAATGTCATTCTTCCTGGTTTTTATAGAGGGAGAAGAAGAAAAACTCATAAAAGAAGTAGGTGAGAACAATTAATTGTTTCATTAAAATAAAATGGCAGAAACATTCGTGCCCATATTGCTGAATGAATAGGTAATATTATCTGTACTTGACAATCTACTTGCATAAATAAATGCACTGGGTAGGAAATCTTCTTTAAGAACACGGTATAAAGATGAATTTACATAAACATCCTGTCCTTTCCTGAAGAAAATCTAGCTGGAATAAAACCTTGAAGGCATTGCTTCTTATGCTTTGTACTCCCTGTCTTCCAACTTTGAATTGGAATTTAAATTCTTCAGTGTCGGACACTGCATTCCTTGATTTTTAATTGATATTTCTTCGATGCTCCATTAATTTCTCCATCTGCTCGATCTGTGTTTTGAATGGCTCCGGAGGGTCTGATAGATTTCGAACTCTGCTGCTTTAATGAGAGTCATGTCACGGCAACTACCCAGGGCTTTCCTTCATAAATTCCTCCTCTGCAGGCCAACACTTGGATGCATCTTTGACTTTAGTAATGGAGGCAGAGATTAATGGTGATTCCTCGTCACTGCAACCTGCAAAATCCACAAACATGTTAAGAAATCCGGACACAAGGATGATGGCGTGGCGGGATCCATGGACATGGTGGTGGAGTCAAGGTGGAATGATGAAACGATGCAAGGTGGTAGGAAATGCACGTAAATTATGAAGAAATGGAGGGTAGCAAATGAAAAATACAGTGAAATTACGATGGATGAATGAGGCGGAGGTGCATGACATAAACACAGAAGTATGACACATAAACGGGATATATGAATGGTGGAGGAGAACAAAAATGACACGTGGAAAATATGACCTGGGGATGGACTGGGTCAATGGCTGGGCAAACAAACGATCTGAGCCGCACGATGTGCCAACGAGATCAACGGTCCAAAAAGCATTGGAGAGCTATGGAGTGGCGGGCCCGGGACACTGTACGCCTAGACTAACATCCGTGCAACTTTGAAAAGAAACCACCGTTGGATGAAGGATTATAGATCTGACGGTTAGCATAAATTTTGCTGTGCGTCCGAGATCGAACGTTAACGCGCGAAATGGGGCGGTATTGGAATAGTGGCCTGGGACGCGTGGCGCCTGCTGAATGGAATCGCTACCATTTGAGAAAAACTGTCAGCCCTTGAAAAGCGGTGCGGGGAAAACGGGCTAGTTTTTTAGCAGTGGATTTAGGGCGCGGGGACCACACAGGCGGAGAGCTGCGATATGTTGATTTGCAATTGATCGGATGACTTGGAATATGCCCGATGGCCACGGACGATAAGCGCTTTTGAGCTGGCACATGGTCTAGCACCTGGGTTACATGAGCAATCAGCTAAACAGGGCTAGGACCAAAAGGGCTGGGCCTCTAATATTTTCATTCTTTGGCCTTTTTACAATGAAATTTGACTCTGAAGGCGGGGAATGATATATGAGAAAAGCTTTCTTAAACCATGAGAGGGGATTTGTCATGCTAAAATGGGGGTTATCAGCCAAGAATCACAATGGGGGCTGAAATGATCAACATCGGCTCCATCTGGGGACGGCACGTTCATTCCTGGACATGTCGAGAATTGCGCAGACCTTCCTGATCATCATCTATGTAGACTCTTCTCCTCAACCCTTATGAATTTATCTTCACAATTCATCAGCAGGTCCATATTATCCAAACAAAAGCAAAAGAGGAAAAAAATATACAATATAATACATTAGGCTACCTCGCTGCCTGGGTTAGAACTGGAAATAGGGTTTTAGAAATTGGCCGTTTACAGGGGCATCCAACAAGTCACCCTGCAAATTCTCCAATATGAAAGTTTTAATACCTCCCCGTTCCGCAATTTTGAAGGGACCGAACCAGAGTGGATCAAACTTGTCATGTTTTCCTTTTTCAGCCCTTCGGACATCCCATCTGAGCACCATATCCCCAACCTGCAATTTCCTGTCTTTTGCATGTTGATCGAATATGTGTTTCATTTTCTCCTGATATTCAGCTAATCTTTGATTCACTTGGTCCCGTGTTTCCTCTAATTCCACCATTTGATTGATTCTCTCGACCATATCATCATCAAGTTCTTCCTGACTTTCTTGCATGAAACATGCCACTGGCAAGGCTAGCTGCACAGGAAACATTGTTGCTCGTCCATATCCCAACTCATATGGAGATTTCCCAGTTGCTCTCTTGCTAGTGATTCTATTAGCTGATAGAGAAAACTTTAATTGGGAATCCCAATTCTTCTGATTTTCATTTATAGTCTTCTTCAAGGACCTGACTAAAGTTTTATTAGAAGACTCTGCTAAACCATTTCCCTGTGGATAATAAGCCATGGAGTGATTAAGTGAAATATTATACTGTTGACAGAAATTCACAAATTTTGCAGATTTGAAGGCCTATGCGTTATCAGTCACTATCCTAGCAGGGCAGCCAAACCTGGATATGATGTTTTCTTCCAAGAACTTTATGATGATAGTGTCAGTAGCATTCCTTGCAGGTATGGCTTCCACCCATTTTGTAAAATAATCTGTGGCAGTTAATATCCATTTATGTTGGCCACTTGAGGGTGGATGTACATCACCTATAAAATCTATTCCCCACTGTTGAAATGGTTCGTTCACATGAACTAGAATCAGGGGCAGAGCTGCCAATTTCTTTCTCTCAGCAAATTTTTGACACTTATCACATGCTCTGACCCAAGTAAAAACATCTCCAAATAATTTTAGCCAGTAGAAACCAGCCTTCAGGATTTTATGAGCTGTAGCCCTCCAAATATAATGTCCTCTGTAGATTCCCTCATGAAATTCTATCATTATACTTTGTACTTCTTCTTCTGTAAGGCACAGGAGTAGAATTCCAGAAGGATATCTCCAATACAGCTGCCCATTCACAATTATGTACTTCTGTTATTTCAGTCTTAAAGCTCTATATTTTGCTTTATCACAACTGGGTGGACAGCTGAGTGTCAAAAGATATTCAACTATTTCTTTGTACCATGGACTGGTGAGGTATTTTATATGTGTTTTCTCAGAAGCAACTTCCTGTCCTTGCTGCTCTTTTTCATTCTCAGACTCTCCACTTGCTATCATAGACAGATTTATGCCCAGAGCTTGACAGTTTGATTCAGATAGAATTTTTGCAAGGCCCTGTCCTTTAATTAGCTTAGTTGGACGGATGTCCAGATCATACTCCTGTATTTTTGCAATCCACCTTCCCCTTTTTCCTTCACTGTCTCCCTGAACAAGGATATCATTTACAGCTGCAGTAGGCCCAAATTCTATAATGTGGGACTGCAAAACATACATGCGAAAAGTTTTGAGGGATTTTACTAGGGCATAGGCCTGCTTCTCCAGTATGTTATACTTCAATTCTACATCATGCAGCACCTGACTAAAAAAGGCTATGGTCTGCTCATATCCATCTTCATTTTTTTGTAACAACACTCCAGCTACTGTGTGAGGTGATGCAAAATAAAAGATCATAAATGGCTTGGTATAATCTGGTCCAGCTAGTATGGGAGCTTCAACAAATGCAGCTTTAATTCTAGCAAAGGCCTCCTGTGATTCTTGTGATCATTTCACCTCGTTATTCTTCTTTAGCATATCTCTTATACGCCTAACTATCTCAGCGTAGTTAGGAATTAATCTTCTTAGAAAATTTATACGTCCTAAAAACACCTGCACTTCCTTTTTATTCCTGGGGATAGGAATACCCTTTATAACTTCAACTCTTTTAGGGTCTATTTTCACTCCATCCTTAGTCACAATGTGCCCTAAAATCTTTCCTTCCTCTAATGCAAATAAAGACTTTTGGGGATTGAGAGAAAGGCCATACCTTCTGCATTTTTCAAAGGTTCTTCGTAAATGCTCAATGTGTTCATTTTCATTCTTTGAAAACACTGTGATATCATCTAGGTAGACCACCAGGAATTTATCTTGATCTCCAACAAAGGCTATGTCCATGGCCCGCTGAAAAGTGGCCCCTCCATTAATCAATACAAAAGGCATCCTGGCATACATGAATGTACCCCATGGTGTGATGAAAGCAGTCTTCTTCTGATCTTCTGGAAGTACCACCACCTGATTATAACTGGAAAATCCATCCATCATTGACATTCTAGAAGCTCCCACCACTTTCTGCAGGATATGGTCCATCTTTGGTAATGGGTAGTTATCTTTTAGAGATGCTCTATTTAAATTTCAGAAATCCACACACAGCCTTATTTCTCCATTTTTCTTTCGGACAAGGACCAGGTTTGCCACCCATTCAAAGTACCTCAATGGTACAATTATTTTAGCCTTTAGCAGCTTCTTGATTTCTTTTTCAATGGAGGGAAACAGTAGAGGATTTATCTGTCTGAGCTTCTACTTATAAGGTTTTGCACCTTCCTTCAGAGGAATTTTATGTTGTATTATGCCAATGTCAAAAGTTTTAAGGTCCTGATAGGACCATGCAAACACATCCCTATATGACTGAAATAATTTCAGGTATTTCTGCTTGTATTCTTCTGGTATCTTCTTGTACAATTTTACAATTTTGGGCTCAGCATCAGTGCCCAAATTCAGATCTTCCACCTGATCTTCCTCTATTACTTTGCTAGGCTGCAACGACACATCATTTTTGTCAAATAGTTTTTCTAGAGGTACCAGACCTCTAGGAATGACATTTCCTTTCAGCTGCAACACTTTACTACCTGCTATTTTCTCTTCCCATTTATTTTCTGAAACATTTTTAGCCTCATCCTCTTCACAGTCATCAATCTCCATATTAGAGAATTCTCCCACTGTTTCTAGGAATCTCTTCATCTGTTCTTCATCCTCAAATACCTGCCAATGCTTGATATTATCTTGGATTGATGGTCTATAACGTACCTCGACTTCACACCTCAAGAGAGGGTTATAGGGAGGATGAAATGTACTGGCAGCTACAGCAAGAGAATCTGCCATTCTATTCTGCTCCCGAGGCATGAACTGAATACTAAATGCCGAAAATAAGTTCTCCACCATGTCCCAAACTTCATTCCTGTAAGCCCCCAACCGAGGATGCTTGGTTTGACATTGATTTCTAGTTTTTCTGATCACCATCTCAGAGTCTCCCAGAACCTTTAAACACTGTATGCCCATGCTCCTAGCTATTTGTAATCCCAATAGCAGTGCTTCATATTCATCTACATTATTAGTAGCTTCATATTCCAATTTAAAAGAAAGTGGGATCCATTTTCCTGTAGGAGAGATTAATAATACTCCAGCTCCATTTCCCTCTCTTGAATTTGCTCCATCAAAATGTAAAGTCCAGATTCCTGCTTCGTGGTTCCCTGAAGGCTGCTCAGTCTTGATCTGATAGAATGATGGTTCCTGAGAAAAGTTTTGATCTTCTTCCAGCATTAAGCATGAGAAATCTCCTTCCTTACCATAGATTGGTGAGTTCTCAGAGTTGTCAGCTTTGGTCACCATTTTGACAGATCTGGTTTCTCTGTATAACCTCCTCTCCTGGCCACCAAAAATTGGAATAGTAGCATATTTTAAGTCTAATTTGAGCGACCCACTGATTTTCGTTCCCCAGGACCTTGACAATAACATGCCAAAACGAGCTAGGATATCAGCTACTACGATGTCCATTACTACACTTTTTGCTGGAATTTGGGCCAAATTGACCACTAAATCTTTAATCATCCCTAAGAATTTAACTCTTTTGGAGTCAAACGAGTAGAGGTATTTATATGGATGTGTGATTTGTAGTCCTAGTTGTTCCATGACTGACAGAGGCATAAGATTATGGGAAGCTCCAGAATCTAGCATACAGTTGTGTAACAGCAGGTCATGAACCACTAGAGACAAATAAAATGGAGGAGTAGAGGGATCTATCTCCTCGATATGTGGGCCAAAAACTACCATGGGTATTTCTTCTTGGAGGTTAAGACTATCTGGAATTATTGGTGCTTCAGGAGGAAACAATATAGAAGTAACTTGAGATTGATATGCAGGTTGTTTCAACAGTTTAGTCAGGGGAACTGGGATTTTGACTTTCTCAAGTTCCTTCTGCAAATTGAAAGCAGGTGGGGACTTTTCTATTGCAACTTCTTTTGACTCTTTATTTTTTGCTGGAGGTTTAACTTCTTTTGATACAAACTTAGCATTAGGAGTGACTACTTTTGAAGAAGAAGGAATTTGGTCATTAGACTACAAAGGTTTGTTTAGGGGACTCTTACCTTTGTCTGTAACTTTCTGCACTGTTGATTCATTTTGAGCGGATGCTTCCTTCTAGGGAGGCTCTTCTTCTTGATCCCGAGTTCGAGTTCTCTTACTGGAAGATCTGAGATCATATCTTCTATTGAAATGTGCTTGCATGAAATCATTAAACTGTTTGCAATAATGATCAATTTATACATCTTCTGTGTCTCTGATCTCTTCTTCTTCTTCGCGCAATGGGCATTCTACTTCATCATTGTTTGAGAAAGCAAGGTTTGCATATTGTAGTTCATAGGCAGCATCTTCAGTGGAGTCATCTACTGGGCCTTCCAGGTACAATGGGTATGGTACTTGATCTTGTTGTTCTTTTATTTCCTTTTGCAATATTTGCAATGGTGGTCTTCTATACTGAGGATTATAACCTCTGTTTGGAGTATTCTGGAAATCCTTGGAGGCTGAGTTCTTGGTCTCCAATTCAAGCTTGAATAGTTTATTAGAAAGATTCTTAATCATTTTTTTCATTTCTTCAATCTTATCTGTATCCTTATCCTGATTAGAAGTAGATACTTCCTCTTTGCCTCTCCTTCTGGTATCTTGTTCAGCTTTCCATTTTAATTTTCCTGTGGAAGCAAAGTTTGCTTCCAACTCAAGAGCATCTGACTGAGCATCATCTAGGGTGGCAGGATTTCTTTCCCTGAGAGAGAAACCAAAATCTGAGTCAAAGGCCACTATGAAAACAACTTTGGCAGTGTTTTGATGAGGCTTCATATCAGCAGGGAGATTTAGATATAACTTATTGAATCTCTTGATAAATTCTGACACCCCTTCATTATGTTTTTTCTTGAGTGTGTTGAACTCAGTAAGACATTGTCCATGATCTTTATTTTCTCCCCATTTCCTAAGAAAGATATTTTCCATATCTTCCCAAGTGGTTACGAAACGATTTCCTAATGTTTTGAACCATTTTCTAGCATCATCGTCTAGAGACTGCAAAAATAGCCTCAAGACCACATCCAAATGTTCTACATTAAAGTTCTCTGCAAAAGAGCAGAAAGTCTCAAGGTGTTTTTGAGCATAAATTTCATTTTCCCCAGTGAATCTAGGAAGGATCTTCAAATAATCTTGTGGCATATCATTCAGCACTTGAGGTAATGCCAGGGGAGCATATTTGTTTAATAAAAAAGCAGGAAAATTAACCATTGGAGGAGGTGGGGGTTGTGCAACAATCTGATGTACAAATGGAGGAAGAGGTGGAGGTGGGAGTGGAGTATGAATAACAATAGGAATATATTGTACAATAGCCTGAGGTGTAGATGGGAACAATTCACGGTTAACAGTAGCTACTTCAGTGACTTCTTTAACTTCTTCGACCTTAGGAGTAGGGTGAAGATTAGATTTAATCCCAGCACTCCCCTTGGGTGGGCTATCTGAATAATATTCTGTGTTTCCCACAGTGGAGTCGAGATTTTCTACTAGAAATTCTTGGGAAGAGGAAGATGGATAATCTTCTACAGAAAATTCAAGGATTTCAACACGGACTGATTTATTTTCTTTCCAACTTCTTCTATGTATAATCTTCTCAGGGTCAGACACTGAAGGTGTTTTTGACTGTGATGTATCTTACCTCAGGTGTGGCTTACGAGGAGCCAGGAATACAAATATATTTATCAAATAAACAACAGTGGAGTGGAGTCGCCAAGGTGAGAGATATACAACTCTTCAACTCTCTGTGCTCACCTGATTAGAGAGTGAATATGAGTTGTTGAGGCCCAGGGATAATGATTTTCTTAACTTTGATCCCCGGCAATGGCACCAGAAGGATGTTGTCGACAATTATTGTCTCTCCTAGAGACAGCCTAGAGTTGCTATAGACCAATGCCTAGGACATCTTAGCATAGCATGGAGCATATAATAAAACTTGGGTGTCAATCCAAAGGCTCTCCTACTATCTCTTGGAATTCAGGAAATTAATTTAAATGGGACCAGAACTTACAGAAACTGCCACAAGGAAGGTAATGTTGTAGAGACAAGATGAAAAACTCCAGTATAAAAGCATCAGACAGTTAAGAGACAATTTATTGTAAATAAGGCTGATTCAAGTAATATGCCATAGAAATCAAATATCACAAGGTGTATGTGGTGAAAGAAACATAAGAAGATATTAGTTATCTTTGGTCTGATACCCAAATACACAACAGAACCATATATGGGCTTAACAATCTAAGAATCCATACATGACAATGGCGTTTTAAAAGCACCCTCCCAAAGCAACTAATATAGCAGAAAGATGGATGAAATGAACATGAAACAGTATATCATGCCTGAGCCATATTTAAATCGCTTGAATGATCCAAGTACGGGTATCAACTAGGATAAATCCTTACCTAAGATCAATGAGCCACTCGCATTCCAGTACATGATACAAGAAGATGAATGAAACGAAATGTTGTATTAAGCACATAAAAGGAAGTTACATACTGTGGGATACCAAAGACCAGAATCCTCTAGTACAGATAAAAATCCTCCTCACTGAGACCCTATGGGCTCTAAGCCTTCATACAAGAGCTTTTACAAAATTTATGCAAAAATGACTCTCTGATAAAAATATGGAACCCTTACAATGTCATTCTTCCCGGTTTTTATAGAGGAAGAAGAAGAAAAACTCATAAAAGAAGTAGGTGAGAAAAATCAATTGTTTCATTAAAAAAAGATGGCGGAAACATTCGCGCCCATATTGTTGAATGACTAGGTAATATTATCTGTACTTGACAATCTGCTTGCAGAATTAAATGCACTGGGTAGGAAATCTTCTTTAAGAACACGGTATAAAGATGAACTTACATAAACATCCTGTCCTTTCCTGAAGAAAATCTGGCTGGAATAAAACCTTGAAGGCATTGCTTCTTGTGCTTTGTACTCCCTGTCTTCAAACTTTGAATTGGAATTTAAATTCTTCAGTGCTAGACACTGCATTCCTTGATTTTTCATTGATATTTCTTCGATGCTCCATTAATTTCTCCATCTGCTCGATCTGTGTTTTGAATGGCTCCGGAGGGTCTGATAGATTTCAAACTTTGCTGCTTTAATGAGAGTCATGTCACGGCAACTACCCAGGGCTTTCCTTCATAAATTCCTCCTTTGCAGGCTGACCCTTGGATGCATCTTCGACTTCAATAATGGAGGTAGAGATTAATGGTGATTCCTCGTCACCGCAACCTGCAAAACCCACAAACATGTTAAGAAATCTGGACACAAGGATGATGGCGTGGTGGGATCCATGGACGTGGTGGTGGAGTCAAGGCAGAATGATGAAACGACGCAAGGTGGTAGGAAATGCACGTAAATTATGAAGAAATGGAGGGTAGAAAATGAAAAATATAGTGAAATTACGATGGATGAATGAGGCGGAGGTGCATGACATAAACACGGAAGTATGACACATAAACAGGATATATGAATGGTGGAGGAGAACGCAAATGACACGTGGAAAATATGACGTGGGGATGGACCGAGTCAATAGCTGGGCAAACAAACGATCTGAGCCGTACGATGTGCCAACGAGATCAACGGTCCAAAGAGCGTTGGAGAGCTATGGAGTGGCGGGCCCGGGACACTGTACCCCTAGACTAACATCCATGCAACTTTGAAAAGCAACCACCATTGGATGAAGGCTTATAGATCTGACGGTTAGCATAAATTTTTTTGCGCGTCCGGGATCGAACGTTAACACGCGAAATGGGGCGATATTGGAACAGTGGCCTGGGACACGTGGCGCCTGATGAATGGAATCGCTTCCATTTGAGAA
Organism: Pinus albicaulis; assembly: GCA_034641835.2. Taxonomy (NCBI): domain Eukaryota; kingdom Viridiplantae; phylum Streptophyta; class Pinopsida; order Pinales; family Pinaceae; genus Pinus; species Pinus albicaulis. The sequence continues at coordinate 24,302,501 of CM076577.1, forward strand.
AAACCGCCAGCCCTTCAAAAGCAGTGCAGGGAAAACGGGCTGGTTTTTGAGCAGTGGATTTAGGGCGCGGGGACCACACAGGCGGAGAGCTGCGGTACGTTGATTTGCGATTGATCGGACGGCTTGGAATATGCCCGATGGCCACGGACGATAAGCACTTTTGAGCTAGCACATGGTCTAGCACCTGGGTTACATGAGCAATCAGCTAAACAGGGCTAGGACCGAAAGGGCTGGGCCTCTAATATTTTCATTCTTTGGCCTTTTTACAATGAAATTTGACTCTGAAGGTGGGGAACGATATATGAGAAAAGATTTCTTAAACCATGAGAGGGGATTTTTCAAGCTAAAATGGGGGTTATCGGCCAAGAATCACAATGGGGGCTGAAATGATCAACATGTACATTGAACATAGGTTTCTCACTTTATCCAGATTCAATGGACTAACTCACGAAAAATGAATTGTTTCAGGCTTAGTATTCTTCCTTCGTCATGCCCGGTTATCAAACATGAAAAGGGTACCCCCTAGAGTTGTATTTTATGATGTTTTCCAGAATCTCTAAATATGAAAAGATCACTAAGTTTACCCATCTGGACTCGTTAAACTTAATTATATGGGGAAATGTTTGGGCAAAGTGGATACTTATTCTGTTATATTTGAAAGGTTGATTTAGGAGCCCAAAATATTTAACATGGAACTTCCCAGAAAACTCACTTGCATTTAGTCGAACCCTACCATCTATGAGTTTAGCCTTCTTATGCCAATGTTCCTGCATTGGTGATTCCTGACACTATTTGGTTTTCATTAAGCCTAAGCTGCTCAGTACCTTGTTACAGTGCCTTTTATTATTCAAGAGGATCTCGATATTTACTGCTCCTTGTATCAGCCAAGCCATCATATACCAGAAATTATTTGTTGTCATTTATTCCCATTTTCTCTTGAATATTTCCCAAAAAAAAAATCACCTTTTCCCATTTCATGTCTACTAGTATAGGATGCCTCAGTGCCTACCTTTTGACAGATCTATTCCTATCGACTTCAACATCTTATCTAGGAAGTTGATCCAGAAACACATCAGTACCCGGGTACTGTGCATCTTGGGGACCATAATCCTTATCGGTGGCCACCCTCGTGTCTGTTAACAGTTGTTGTTATTGAGTGGTAATCAAACTATTTCCCACATGTTTGACTACAAATCCTTCATTCACATGTGTAGAAATATTCAGGTTATTGAAGCGACAAACAAGACCTGGGGTTGAGGCTTACATCATTTTAGTTGTGTTTCCTCTCCCAAGCTGCGATATTATTTTTAGAGAAAGCTTATCAGTTTGATCCTATCATGACAGAAGCTTCCACATCGTGCTTATCAGTGGACACACTATTCATATTTTTATTTTAAAGAAATCATTTTGATAGAGATATTGAGCATGGGAATGCTTGACTGAAGATAGATACTATATTTTCTAACATATGTTGTTATTTTAGGTTTTCTTCAGTCCTCCAATTCCTCTCATTCTACTGCACTTGTTATAAAGTATTTTGGCCATCATCTTTACCTCTGACTTCACACTTTAGGGGGAATTTTTTACAGGACAAATGACCTCCTCATTAGCTCAGAGGAGAAGGTAACATGGAAGGAAGAAAATGACCTAGAAAAGACCCATTTTTTCCAAGGTAACACACCCCAGAAAGAGATAGGTAGAGTTATAATGCACCCTAGCCATGCAAATGGAGTGTTAATGCCTAGGGTAATGCTCTGTATTGCCTAAGGAGTAGCGTTATCTTTTCGTGAATGTGAAAATGGAAATATCTTGCGGAAAAATGACTCGTACTTCCATCTTTTTCTTAGAAAGAGTTAGTTCAAAAATAGAAAATAAATGCCACAAACCTTTTATTAGACATTTCTAAACACAAATAAACTCCTATGGAAGGAAAAATCAAAGAAAATAAAGGAAACATCTAGATATTTCCCGATTTAAACTTGTTGAAAGAGTTGGCAAGGTTTGTCCTCTCCATTTCCTGTAAATTGGAAATGTGGGCTCTTGGTCTATGGTCGAAGGTTTGATTATATGTGGATCATAATTTCATTGTTGTAGTGTGAGGCTTGAAGATCGAAAAAGTTCATTGACGACTTTCTGCATTTAGCATCATCACACTTGGAGATAGAGAAAGAGAGAGAGGGATTGGAAGGCTGAGGAGGGCTTGGTGCAACTGACGGTTGTAATCCTCTTTTTCATAATTCAATGGAACTGTATCTGTTTTTTTCCATTCGATGCATCAGTGACACATTTTTTTTTCATTTGTCTATGTAGCATGATATGAATGGCTTAGATCTACATGGTTTAGTACTAGTTTAATTGTTAGACAGCTATATCATTGTGAAGATTACATGGGTGCTTTGATTGGTTGCAGGATCTGGATTTGGAGACGGTGAGGAAGGACTTCTACCCCATCGTTTAGCTCTCTCCATAGGATCTAGCATCCACAAAGAGGTAATAATTCCAAATCTTGCTTTGTCAATTACATATTAGTATGAACATGTATGCAATACCTTTTGAACTTTACAGCTAAATTTACAGTCTGCCTCGGGCACAAGAAAGCCCTAAAAGGGATACCCAATAACCACCACCCAAGAATATTACCTTATAACATGTACCTTGTACTGGTACATCATGTGTGGTGATCCATTAGGCATTGAATGATTCCTCCCTAGCTGGGAGTGAGTTGTACACTTCTGCATCCTTCCCAATCAGATTGGAAAAAGCTTTTCCGGCGTGATCATGGATGACCTAGAACTTCGAGTCCACCTTCTGGAGTATCCACTTGACTAATTTTGTGCATGGGAAGATTGGTGGGTGGGCACACACATAATAAAGCTTATACCTCTTGACCTGAATGTATACATGTCGGTCTGTGAGGTCCTCCAGGAATTCTTTCTTTGTGAATTATTGTTAGACTTGATACCACAAGATCTTGTCACCTTTCCTAAAGAAGAAGGTGGTCTCTCCATAGATGGGAGGTGGTGGAGGAGGCATATATCCTTCTAATATCTCTATCTTCGGGCTTTTGTTTCTCCTTCGAACTACTGGAGTCCACATGTCGCTTGAGGCCGAAGAGATAGAAACACACTTGAGCTCATCTTCGATATTCCCTGAAATATTCAGAAAACAGTCCCACGATAAGACATACGACATGAAAGAAAAATAAAGGAATTGAATGTACCAACTAAGGCCTTAGCTGCTTAGGTTGGGTCACTACGATTTGTGTTGGTCGCAAAGATCTAGATTAGAAAGGTTGCGACTTGAAGACCTAGAAACGAGGTCACAATATTGCAAAGTCACGCCTCTGTGAGAAATCCCAATTTTGCAACTCTGCGACTTAGTGACTTAGCGACTAGGTCGCAAGGTCACAAGGTCGCAAGGTTGCAATCGCGTGGACATTTTGGACTTTGTGACTTTATGACTTTGGGACTCAGCTACCAGGTCGCAAGGTTGCAATGTCACATTAGGGCTTTCCTAAAGAAAAATAGGCGGTCACGACCCGCAGGAAAGAAGATGGAAAAGGGGAGAAAACTCTAAGGAAAGAGAATGAATAAGGGTTGAAATCCCCCCAACAAGGTGAATGAGGGGTGCCCATAGTGGTAGGAGGAGAAAGGAGGGTATAAAAATATGTTTAGGCCTGATAGGTTCAGAGAGGGGAAGGGAAACCCTAGCTGGAGTGATAGTGAGGGCTACGAAATGCAACTAAGGGGTATCTAGAGCAATTAATAACCTAGGTTTGGGCAGGTAGGGCAACGACCAATAAACACGAACTACAAGAGGTTTCTGCGACTTACCTAGGAAAAATTGTGCTTTGATTAGCTTTTCAAACATCTTATTCGCTCCATCGCGCAGGTCAAATGCGAAATATGTGACCGTTGTATTTATAAAGGGGTCAGATGTGCGGTCATTAATGGAGGTCACAAGGTTGCAAATCTAGCTCAGTTGGGTAGGTATGCGACCTCACGACCTTGCGACCTGTGACCTGGAGGTCAATGGGTCACAAGGTCGCATAGTCACGAAGGTTAGATTTTGACACAATTTGCGACCTAGTGACTTGGCGACCTAGATCAGGTTGCAAGGATGAATAATCGCAACTTGCTGACGTTTGGATGAAGAGCAACCTTGCAAATTTTGACTTCACTTAGAAAAATTGTAGTCATATTTTGGGTTGAGATTACTAGTCCAAGGTGGGATGTTCGAGGTTCATGGTGGAGGCTAAAGAAATCTCATCCTTATCAGAATTAACAGCGGCTCTGAAATTTCAAACTGGTGCTAAATTTTGGAGGGTGTTGTAGCAACTAGAACACATTGCTAAACTTACACGTTTTTTTTCCACTTCACTCAACAAGGATAAAGCTATAATTTCAGGGGTGAAGTTGATTATATCAACATAAAGCATTGCATCAGCCACAGGGATCCTTAGTAAGGGGAAATTTGGTTCATGAACTCACAGCTAGAACTTCAGAGTTATAAACCCTTTTTGAAAGCACAATACAGGGAGGCTCCTACACATGTTTTTCCCATGAGACAACTATTGGATAGATATACACCCTTGAGGAAGATTATTATGAAATACTTCATATGTGAAGGTAGGTTCTCCACTTTGTAACAATACCATGTTTGCCTTTTATTACATTTCACAGCCATGAAGCCAATGAATTTATCCTACTTCCTATGTAAGAGCCTCACTAAAATGGTTGACAGGGTGCAAAGAAAAGGAGAGGACCATCATACCAATCTATTTCATCAGTGTTTGATAAAAATAATTGTATTACACCAACTTGAAGAGAAGAATATCACTTAGGAAACCTTTATTCAATATAGTTTCTTTTTGCCTTTTGCTAGTCATCCAACTAGCTAAGGTACATCATCAACTACACCATCAGCACCATCCAAGCAAAGAGACATTGGCTCAACCAGAAAAGTTTCACTCAAGAGGGAATATAGGGTTGAGATGACTCAGACATATCATAGAGGTAGAAGGCTTGTGTTTTATCCAAACATTCTGGAAGGGGCCAAGCCTACATCACTAAGACATAAATCATCATCACAACATGAGGAGCCCATCCATTCTGATGTTGAGATGGCATATTTGGAGATGGGTGAAGAGTAAAAATCCATGAAATAGGTAATCATGGAGAACGATGCTGAGATTAGAGAGCTTAAGAACAATTTGTCCAAGGAAAATTTCATGTCTTCATTCCTTGAGCAGGAAAACATGCAAATGAAGGTAAACCAACTGCTTTTGAATAGACATAAGTTTGATGCTAGCAACAAAGATGTAAAGGGAAAAGAAGTAGTTGATATTGATGACTCTCATAAAGATGAAGAATAGGTTAGAATGAAGAGTCCAAGAACTAGAGGCCTAAAAAAGGCACTGCAGCAGCAAAAAGAAGCATCTGAACTAAGTGCCATGGATCTCTGCCTCCTGATGTATGGGTTGAAAAAATAACCTCGTGTTTGGTACACACAGATAGACAGTTATTTCACCGGACTTGGATTCTCCAAGAGTGAGGCAGATCTGAACCTATACCAGATTGTGGTGGAGGGTAAGTTGTTGATCATTGTACTTTATGTAGATGATTTGATTTTGAAGGGTGATGAACTGTTGATACACTCATGCAGGGCTGATCTTGCAAAGGAGTTTGAGATGAAGGACTTGGGCCTCCTTCATTATTTCCTGGGATTGGAAATTTTGCAGCGCAGTGATGGATTGTTTGTGTCTCAAGGCAAGTATGCCCGGGAGATACTAGATAAGTTCAACATGCATGGCTGCAAGCCTATCGACACTCCTCTTCCTGGTGGATGGAGGAAAGAGGATGCTACATCGGCAGAGGTAGTGGATGCCACAATTTACCGACAGTTGGTGGGGTCGCTTATGTTTCTATTCAATACACGACCTGACATATGCTACGTTGTTAACCAACTTTCACAAGCTATGGTTAAGCCTACCAAGCTCTTTTGGAAGGCAGGCAAGCATGTATTGAGATATCTCAGAGGCACATCAGGATATGGATTATGGTATATACAGTCGGATGAGGTGAAGCTATGTGGCTTCATGGATGCAGATTGGGCAGGGAGCCCAACGGACAAAAAAAGCACATCTAGAGGGATTTTCAGTATCGGGTCGATAGCAGTTTCTTGGTACAGTAGGAAGCAGATATCTGTGGCACTTAGTTCAGTAAAGGCCAAGTATATGGCAGCGAGTTTGGATGCATGCGAGGCTATATGGATGAGGAAGATCCTGGTCGGGTTGTTCGGTTCACACTTAGATCCTACTGTGATATATTTTTATAATCAGAGTTGCATCAAAATCTTGGTTAATCCAGTATTTCATGATAGATCTAAACACATTGACATCCGGTATCATCATATCAGAGATTGTGTGCAGCGGAAGATCATGTTACTTTCTTACATTCCTACGGAGGATCAGGATGCTGATATCTTGGATGAAGGCGCTCACCAAGAGCAAATTCGAATACCATAGAGACAGGATCGGGGTGGCAGATAATCCCTATCTTGTTGAGAGGGAGTGTTGAGATTCAACAAGATGATGAGCTTAGTGAAAAGAGTCGCCTTCACTAAGTGGGCCCGCAGGCTATTTTGGCGCAAGTCTATTTTTAGACATGTCGATCATATTCTATGAGTTGCAGGATGCTATTTGTGGATGGTTGGTCAAGTTGGAAAAATATATGGACTTCTATTTTTAGACATATTAGGCGGAATCTATTTTTAGATTGCTAGTCTAAAAATAGATATGTCGAATATTATTAGCTCTTAATAATATTTGGACTATAAACATTATCTTATTCTCTTAGAGCACTTCAGTTAAGTGCACAGATGTGGCACATGAGATGACAGAGGGAATTACACTATTCCTGAGGGTTAGAACTCATGTGATAGAGTTTGGTGGAGTTATTGAGGTATTTGGTGGAGTTGTGTTCAGTTTAACTGAGTTAAACATAGTTGAGCTAGTTGTATCTAGTCTAACTGATTGATACACTAGTGAGAGTGGTGTGAATTAATTATTAATTAATTCACTAAATATTAACTCATTAATCAACTAAATAATACATTAGTTAACTACAGTGCATGGACAGTTTCAGTGGAGACCAGTTAAGAGGTAGGTGAAAGAGTAGTGTGACTATTAGTTGTGACTGTAATGTTACATGATTTTCAACACACAGTGGTTGGAGATGCCAATGAGGATTTCGTGAGCAAGTCTGGACCAATTTGAGTTCATTTAGAGTCATTCTTCAGCAGTGATTGCGCAGTAGAGGCAGGCTAACAGGTGGCAGAGATTGGAGCATGATATTTGCTAGATCAGACCTGATTAGTGTGTAGCAATTGGAGAATGTACTGAGAGCTTGTAAGGAGATTTGTATGATGATTGTTACATGATATATATGAAATATAATATACAGATAGTTGGGGGTTTTCAGCTTTAAGATTTCCCATAAAACACTGTGTTCATATGTGTGAATGCTTATGGTCTTAATGTGCGCATGCAATTGATTTTATTTCCAAAATTAATGATCAATGGAAGAAGATATTCTGTAATGTGCATGAAGTCAAATAGTGCGTTATCAGGAGAATCTCGGATGTATAACATATCATCTATATAATTTCTACAATATGTTGTGTTTCCTCCTTAACATCCCATGAATAACTTAATGATGAAGAACTTTTATGATCTTCTTCAAGGTCTGCACACTTAGAAAGAATATTTGAGTGGTCTTCAATTAGCAAACCTGATTGGTCTTCTTTTGGCAAGCTTTCCTGGCTTTCATTGGGCGCACTTGATTGGTGTTCAATCTTTGAATACAACACTATTGGTTGAAGGTCCTCTTATAGATCTAGACAATTAAGCTTTGCTGCCTCTATTTCTGGATCACCAGATTGTTGTTGATTTTTAGTGTTGTCCTCTGGGAAATACTTTAGCTCTTTACCTTCTTCATGGAGGGTAAGCTCACCTCCCTCTTCGTCAGCATAGGCCAGAAACTGTTTTTCTACATTCGATCCAAAAAATACCATGGTTTATTCTTCTTGGAGATTGAAGGGCGTGGGCCCTTTTCTGTAATGGCTTCTTCAAACTGGTATTTAGGAGGGTCAAGTAGTTTCAAGGGTATAGATGAGGGCTTCTTATCTTTGGGAGGATCAGTTTCTTGCTTTGTGGAAGAGGATGCAGTGGCCTTATTAGGAGTTGATTCTTCTAATGGCTTATTCCTTTTACTAGCAGGACTAGGAAGGGTTTGGTCTCTTGATATTGATTCTTAATTTTGTTGCTGCCCTAGGGTTCTTTTTCTGGAGGACCTGAAGTCATATTTCTCATGGAGTTGAGCTTGCATGAAATCAACAAACTACCTGCCGTAACTGTCAATATCTTGATCCTATGGAGGGACATCCTCTTCTTCCTATTCCCCTCGGAAGATGGGCTCACCCTCCTCATCATCAGAATAGGTGAGGAATTGATCTTCTTCTTTTTCTGTGACTTCCTTAGCTTGTTGAAAAAACTACAGAGGGGGCCTCCGACATTGAGTAATAAACCCCCGGTTAGGAATCATTTGGTTGGAAGGAGGAGAGGAATTATTTGCCTCTGATTCAAGCTTAACCAACTTATTTGAGAGGTTCTTGATCAACTTATTCAATTCATCAAGTCTATACTCATGTGATTCCCTCTCCTGATTTGAGGTAGAAGCCTCCTCCCTATTTTTTCTTTTGGCTTCATGCTCAGTCTTGCCCTTGCATTTACCAGTAGAAGAAAATTTTTCTTCTACCTCCAATGCATCAGTCTCGATCTAATCCAAAGATGTGGATTTTCTTTCTCTTAGGGTGAACCCAAACTTCGGTTCGAAAGCTCCTGCGAATACCACCTTAGCAGCTACTTGGGGAGCCTTTATTTTAGTAGGAAGACTATTATAAAGCTTATTGAACCTCTTTATAAATCTTGTTACATCCTCATTGTGTCTCTTCTTGAGAGCATTGAACTCTGTGAGAACATATCCATTGTCCCTCTTTTCTCCCCATTTCAATGTGAAGAAATTTTCCATTTATTCCTAGGTGTGGATTGTGTGGTCAACTAGATACTTGAACCATTTTCGGGATTATCCATCCAAATATTGGACAAAATGACTTAACACCACATCTAAGTGCTCTACATTTACATTCTCAGAAAAGGCGTAGAATTTTTCAATATGTTTCTGCGCAGAAGTACTATCTTCCCCGGTGAACTGAGGCAGGAGTTTTAGATAATATTGAGGCATGCCATTCAATATTTGAGGTAAAGCCAGTGTGACATCTTTTTTGAGGAGGAAGCCAGGTAAAACCATGAAGGGAAGTGGTGGTATAATTTGAGGATGAATTGGTTGTGGTATAATAGGTGTGTGTTGAATAGAGGTTGTTATAATTTTCTGTAAAAAGCTTTTGGAGTACTGCAACTTCTTTGACTTCTTAAGCTTTGGGAGTAGGGTGCAAGGGAGGAAAAGAAATATCAGAAGGTTCAGCTTCTTTTTTATGATTGAACTAGTGAAAGCAAAGGTTTCTAGAGAATACTCAAGTACGCGGGCTATGGTTCTAGGACCATAGATGTCAAATTTATGGGATGAGGAAGGCGAAGCTTCTAGAGTAAATGAGGGTAGGTCAGCATAGCCGGGTTTCTTCTCATTAAGGGGATTTTGAAGTCTAAAATGGGCCTCCTAAGAAAAATGTACAACCAAAATAAACTTTCTGAGAACCAATAGGATTCAATATGATGATGTCAACCATGGGGGATTCACCAATTTTTGAGTAAAAAATGTAAAAAGACTAAAAAATAATAAAATAATAAAACTACTTTTTCAACTCGTATTTTCAACTTATCTCCCTAAGGGTTTACTAAAATTTCAAGCAGGAGTGTTCATTGGATGCAAAATTTAACTCCTCATCCAATGAGTACCCATGTTGCATACTTTTGATGGACCTTGCTACATGAAAAATGAGAAATACATGAAAAAACGTGATTGCAATCATGCTTTTCATGTATTTCTGATTTTTCGTGTAGAAGAGTCCATCAAAAGTATGTAACATGGGTACTGCATGGATGGGTAATTAAAATTTTCATCCAACGAGTATTCCTGCTCGACATTTGAGTAAAAACTTAGGGAGATAAGTTCAAAATACGAGCTGAAAAAGTAGTTTGTTATTTTTTTCCCTCTATAATTTGATGATGTAATCAAATATTATTTTATTATTTCCTTAGAAGGCCTATTTTAGACCTCAAAATTCTCCTAATTCCTTCGATACTCTCTTAAATATAATCTTTTCGGGATCAGACACAGAAGGGGTTCTCTGATGGAAAGTATCTCATCAAGTATGAGGCCTTTTGTAAGCCAGGATTACAACTGATTTGAAATTTAATAATAGTGGAGTCGCCAAGGTGAGGGCTATGAAAGTCTCAACACTTTGTGCTCACCTGATTGAAGGATGAAGATAATTTCGTATCCCAGGGAAAAATGTTTTCTAATTTGTGTCCCTGGCAACAGTGCCAAAAAAGATGTTGTAGCTCCTAGAGACATCCTTGAGTTGCAAAAGACTAGCACCTAGGATATCTTAAAATCAGAGGTTAAATGTAGACAACCATAAGGGTGCCTCTGATAAAGTATGGGATAAGATAATAATGGTTTTGGTGGTTCAAGGATGGAGAGTACCTTGGAGTCGATTCATGTGAATTCCCTATACTATGAGAGGGCTCAGGAGGTTGTGAGGCTTCATGGCTTTCAAATGGGCCAAGTATAAAACAATGAGCAGAAGCTTTAAAAATATGCAAAGGTGTTTAGAAATAACGGAGCAGGAACCCACAAGATACATGCTTAAGAGGATTAAGAATATATCCCCCCATGAACTTAGAGGAAGTGGATGTGAAGGAGATATGGACAACAATAGAGGTTCGTGGAGCGCGAATTAAGGGAGTGAAACAAGATTAATGCGTATTCTTGAGCATTATACAGAGACTAATTCATGAATAAAATTTCAAACCACCGGCAGCTACATTACACAAACCATCAAAGTAGCATAACATGAAATATGATTACACATAAAAGGGAGATTATCGATAACAGAAGGAAACAGATACATACTACTCATTTCTCCATATGGAATCCAAATAACAAATCTATATCATATTAAGTTTAAACAACTCTCCCAAATATGTATCCCAGAGCACAGGGAGCACAATCATACAAAACTACAGCAAAATTCTTCAAAATTCCAGAACCCTTCTTTCACTTCTGAAATCCCTACATATGGAGTTTTTCGTGAGGTTCTACGATCCTATAAAATTTATGATCGGCCCATACCTGTAAAATCAAAATATCCTACCTAATTCACAGAGCGTACATCGAGCATTTTTTTCTGTACTCAGAAAATCAAAATAGGGATGGGTGAAATCGAGATTTTACCAACAAAACATCACAATCAAATAGTAAAGATAAAAGACATGGTTGACCATGGAGGTAAATCTGGGAGCCTTCAAAAAATGTGGTGAGGAGTGGTCATGAATAGGTGGGCAAGCTAGCTATCATCATATGATTCCACCTATTGTTTGGAAGCCTCTGCTCCCTCATCATCATTATTTCCATTTAATCATTTGTTAAATGGCTAGTCACACTACATGTGTCTGGCTCTTTAGCGGAGATTTCCTGAACAAATTGAATAAACCATAACTGCGTGCTCCACCCAGAATCCCATGCTGTGTTTGAATTTCAAACCGGAAACCAAATTTTAGGGGGGGCATGGATGGTTTTGGGTATTGGATGCGAGGGTGCGAAATCACTACAGGCTGCCACGTAGCACCGGAGGAAGTATAAAAAACCGGCCATTTCGGACCCCCCCAGTGTTAATCTTTGGAAGGCGAGGGGGGAGTTGAGACAAATCATGAACCATTGGATGTATTGATAGCGACCAGAGATGAAGGGAAGATGGTGGAAGTAATGGTGAGGCTATCTGGATGAATAACACAGAAAAGAGAGGGACAAAAGCTGTGGAAGGGCTACTGATGGCGTGGGAAGGTGGTGGGACCCAACTCATATCACATATCCCAGATCGGGGGATTTACATATGAGCAGAAGAGGGTAAATGTTAAGAATTGTGATGTGCGAAGTGGGATGGGCGGAGGAGTGACATGACAAGACAGAGGTGGGGCCTCCCGCACATCGCAAATCGCAAGGTTTATGTGTGAACAATCGAAGATAAGAGTTAAGATTTGCAGGGAGCGAAGTGAAATTGTGGGGACAAGAAGATGACGTGGTGGAGGTGGGACCACCTGCAGATCGCAAATCACAAGCGGGAGCATATAGTTATAAGAAACAAAGGGTAACTGCTATGTTTTGTGAAGTGAAAAGTGCGGGGAGGTAAATGTTAAAAGTTGCGGTGAGCGATATGCGATGGGTGGAAGTGACGTGGCATACGAAGGTGGGGCCGCCCGCACATCGCAAATCACAAGAGGGAGCGTTTAGTTTTAGGAAGCAGAGGGTAACTGCTATGTTTTGTGAAGTGTGAAGTACAAGGAGGTGGGTCCCTTTATATCGCATTGATAGAGTTATAAGTGGCAAATGGTGCTACGAATGAGTTTTTGGTCTTGTGATGTGGGAAGGTAAGGAAGGGGTAAGGTGTGGTCTATGCCATATATATATATATATATATATATATATATATGAAGCAACCTAAAGTAGGGGGTGGAGTTTCGAATAAAGAAATGTAGTGCAGGACTTTATAAAGGAGAAAATGAAGGGTAAAAGAGGATACATGAAGGTAAAGAGGGTAAATGAAGGTAAAGAGGATAAATGAGACGAATGAGGGTAGAAATGAAGTTTTCTCACCATTACACCTTATCAACAACACTTTTCCATTTCTACTAAATTGAAAAGCATATTGATTCCTTTGAAGCTCTTTGACAGTCAGGATTTCCCTTCCTTTCTCCTCTCCCATTTTTGTGCAGTCACAGGCTAACAAGTGAGAATATCTAACATTCGAAATAGGCTGAATTCTTAAAATATGAGCCAATGTCCAAAATTCCAATCTTAAGTTGGCTCTTAAAAGACATACTAGGTCAAATCCATACCCAAATCCATCACAAATTGTGAATGAACCTAAGAGTCTTTTAAGAAATCATAACACTAAGTCTCGGAAGGTTGGAACAACTATTCCTTCACTTGTCAAATCAAATTCCTTTCCCATGAGATTTGTTTCAAAAGATTTGTTTTATAATTCAGAATATGAAATATCTTTGTTTAAGACTAAGTCTAAAAAAATTATTTTAGAAACCACCTTTGATCCTGTTGTACTTGTTTCCCGTAGGCATTCCTTGGCTACAACAAATATTCCAGGAAACCAACTCAACTGAATTTAGGTTCAAGTTGGCCCTTAAACCAGAGGGGGCTCCCTCAATAATTACGAGGCCTTGTTTAACATTGTTCATTGTCACCGAACAATAGCCTTTGAAGCACAATGGCCATATTCATGGTTTTCATTTGGGGTGTTTGGCAATTAACGACAATTCCTATTGATGAATAAATCTGTCCTTTGCAGAGTCCTTTCTCAAAGTGTCAGCTTCCAGCCTGACAGAAGAACTTGACTTGTAAAAGAATTTGGTAGAATAATGTATAGAGGTTCTTGATAATTAAGAGTCAAACAAAATACTTAATAAATCAGGTAGAATTGGATGCGTGTAGAAAGCTGTTGGCAAAATGATGCAGAGTGTTATCCTTGATGGCAACCCACTTGATGAAGATGATGGCAACCTACTTGAGGAAGTTGTTCTTGACTTGATGAGCTTGCTAAATAATGTAAATCTGATGTATCTACAATCAGTACAGAAGGTAATGATGAAAGTAATTTCAGTATGTGCCAGAACATTGATGAAAAGTGTGTGTCTCAAGGCATACACGGGTTTGTCTAGGTAAAGTAGCGTATGCACGCAGGAATTAACGTCACAAGTCGCGTATGCTCAAATGCGCTCTAAATATGTAAAACAAGGGGTAAATACCATGGTTTTGACCCATTGTATTAAGCACTGGATTGTCTATGAGATCCCGTCCAAGAATACCATTGGAAGTTATGTGGTTTTGGCTCATGGTATTGATAAAGGGTAACCCTATATAAGGAGAAGAAATTCATTGTGAAAGTGTGTGCATGTGTCTGGGCTTTGATGAATACTTCACTCTGAAGTATATTTGTATGGTTGAATTTTGTTCCTAATTGATAGATCTGAATCTATGATGCACCTATGAACATGATGAAGGCTTAAGATCTCTAGATCTAGAAATGGGAATATCAAGGCTGATCTGAAAAGAAGTGAAGAAGACCTGGCGCAATCCTATTGAATAGATTGAAGAAATCTGGGTAAGTTTATAGATCTGGTATGTACTGCAAAGTTTATCTTTTATAGATCTATATGCAGGTTCGTTTCATGAAAAGCGCGTGTATACGCGGGTCTGTGGAAGGAAAAGCGCGTATGCACAGTTAGGGTTTTTCCCTGGAAAATGCACGGAAGTATACGTGGGTTCGTCTTCTGGAAAGCACGTATATACGCGGGTCTGATTAAATAAAAGCGCGTATGATTTCTGATCTAATGGTTGCTGAAGGTTGAATGTGTTTCTACATATCTATTATGAAGTCTGGGTTATATCTGATATTCTGGTTACAGTGGTCTCACTGTTCTGTTTGAAGCAATGAGCAATGTATGATTGATGATAAGTGAAGGGTTGTGTTGAAGCTGTTTGATCCAGTTTGAAAATTGATGAAACGTGATCTGCAGTGAGGCTGAGGGTCGAAGCCTTCAGTCAGGGGGTTGTAGCTCCCTTCCAGGATAGGCTGGTAAACGAGAGAAGGTTGTAGCCTTCTGTAGGTGGGTGCCTGCGTGCTGGATTGAGTCTGCACCAGTACATGATTGTAAGAAGTTTTCTTAATAATAAATTTTGAAGGCTGAAATGATGGCAGCGGTGGTTTTCTCCCGAATTGGGTTTCCACCTAAACATCCTGGTGTTCATGTGTGTTGCATATGTGTGATGATTATTCTGTTCTATCTGCACCTGTTTACTGTTTCTGAAATATCTGATGAATGAATAATGCAATGATCTGAGTTAAGATTCAAACACATAATTAGATCTCTGGACATACGCGAGTTCTGTAAAGGATACCCGCGTATATATGCTAGTTTCCTTCATTAAAGTAGCGCATGGGTTTTTAGAAAGGAAAAAGTAAAAGTTTGATTATCTGCACTAAATACTGATTCACCCCCCCTCTCAGTATTTTTCCCAACAATTGGTATCAAAGCAGGTCCTTCTGAAAATGCTTAGCTGCTAGAAGGAAGATCAAGCAAGATGAGCTATCAAGAAGGAACAACATCTATCAAGCCTCCGCTCTTCAATGGAAGCAATTTAATCTTCTAGAAAATGAGGAGGAGATCCTTTCTTCAGTCTATGGGAGCAGATGTATGGGCCATTGTTGAACAAGGATATCAATATCCAGGTGCTACACCAACAGATCCAACTGAAAGGAAGAATTATGAATCAAATGCAAAAGCGGTCAATGCTATAACAGGAAGTCTAACAGAATTAGAATTTGTCAAAGTCATGCAGCTGAATACAGCAAAAAAAATATGGGACAAAATCATTCTGAGTTATGAAGGTGATGCAAAGGTAAAAAGTGCAAAACTCCAAACTCTCAGAATTGAATATGAAAATTTAAAAATGCATAGTGATGAGAGTATTGCCAGTTTCTTTTTACGTCTTGATGATGTTGTAAATCATATGAAAAATCTGGGAGAAACAATAACCGAAACTACTTTGGTTGAGAAAATTTTGAGATCGCTAACGGAAAAATTTGAGTCAAAAGTCTCTGCTCTTGAGGAAAAACAGGATCTTCAAACTCTTACTGTGGTGCAACTCCATGGCATACTGACTGCATATGAAATGAGAAGAGGAGGACCATCTGAAGTCAAAGAAGCTGTTTTTAGAGCTTCTACAAAAGGGAAAGAAGTACAAGAAGCAGAAGGATCAAGATATATTTCGGAAGAAGATGAGGCAAATTTTGTAAAGAAACTTCAACTTGGTACAGGACGGTTTAGAGGTAAGCTTCCTTTCAAATGTTTTAATTGTGGAAGAGTTGGTCATTATGTTGCTAAGTGTCCTCACAAAGAAACACCTGCAAAAGGAAAGGAAGTAGCTAGAAATAAGAACCGGTCTAGCACTAGAAGAAGTTACTATACTCATGATGACAGTGATGGGGTATCTAATAGTGAGGAAGAATGTGAACAAGATCTTAGACTTCTCATGGCTTTTGAATCTAAAGAATAAAATGATACTTTTGTGGATGCTCTAGAGGACAATGATTTTCTTGAAGAGAACAATCAACTCAAAATACGCTTAGAACAAAGCAGAATTCTCTTAGAAGAATATAAAATTCTCTTAGAAGAAAGGAAAATAACCATCGAGACTCTGGAAAAGCAGGTTGAAGAGGCAAAGAAACATAATGATAAATTAGAATGTGAAGTGGTAAGTGTAAGAAAATAATTTGAGAAAGAAAAGACTTTGAATTTCAGATTTGCTAAAGGATCTGAAACCTTAGATGAGATTATCAAGGCACAACGTTCTCCTCTTATAAAGACAGGTCTTGGATATATTGGAGAATCTTCTCAATCTTTAGCACCAAATTATCTAAAAGCAGCTACAGCTGGTTTACAAAATTCTGCCACTCAGCAAGGGAATAAAGAATCTTTACAGGTAAAGCATGATCATCTTAATGCAAGGAACACTAACAGGAATATCTTTCAAAGAAGCCCCAATCAACAGGTAAATTCAAGTAGAAGATTTCATGATCGCAAAAATTTCTTCTTCAATGGACAATGTTTTTCATGTCACAATTTTGGCCATAAAGCTGCTCAATGTGTTGCATATAAAACCATCATGACAAGAGAAGCAAGAAAGAAAAGGGTTGATATTGAAACAAAGAAGAATACATATAACAACTTTTCTCCTCTTCTAAATGAAGTTGAATGTGCTTATTGCAATAACTATGGGCATGAAGAATCTGAATGCAGGAGCAAATTTCAGCCAAAAGAGCATCTTCCTTCAAAATCCAAAATATGGAAAAAGAAGGAATCACAGGTTAAAAATTTTGGCATAGCGTTATTTGCGGAAGGTGAAGAAAATCAATGGTACATTGATAGTGGATGCTCGAGACACATGACAGGTGATAAACACAAAATTTGTGCATATAGTGCTCTAGAAAAGGAAAAGAAAGTTACTTTTGGAAATGATACTCCTGCTGTAATTAAAGGAAAAGGGTCTGTGTTTCTAAAAGAAAAGGTGAAGGCTAATGATGTCATGTATGTGGACGGATTAAGGCATAATCTGTTAAGTGTAAGTCAAATGTGTGATCAAGGAACTGAAGTTGTATTTAGTTCAAAAGAATGTGTGGTTCGTGATCTTGATACAGGTAAAACAATTATAAAAGGAAAAAGAACTCCAAGCAACCTGTATGTATTGAAGAATTGCAAAGAACAATGTTACTTGAGTAAATCTTCAGAAAATTGGCTATGGCATAGAAGGTTGGGGCATCTAAGCTTCTCTCAAATCAACAAATCAAGCAAACTTAATGTTGTTCGTGGTCTTCCCAATATTTCTCTACCTGAAAGTATCTTATGCAAATCCTGTCAATTCGGTAAGCAAACCAGAGTGCAATTCAATGCCAAGGAAGGATCGTCAAGTAAACCTCTTGAACTCATTCATACTGACATATGTGGACCTATGAGGAAAAAGTCACCATGTGGTGAAGAATACTATATCTTATTCATTGATGATTTCTCTAGAATGTGTTGGATTGGGTTGATCAAACACAAAGATGAAGCATTTGAAAATTTTCAGATCTTCAAAGCGCTAGTTGAAAATGAATTAGATCTAAAAATCAAGTGTCTTAGATCTGATCGAGGAGGAGAATATACATCAAATGAATTCTTTGAATTTTGTGAACAACATGGCATAAAAATACAGTTTTCTGTAGCAGGCACTCCACAACAAAATGGCGTAGCAGAAAGAATGAATAGAACAATTCAACAAATGGCTAGAGCTATGCTTGATGATTCCGGAACACCTGATATTTTTTGGGGAGAAGCAGCTCACACAGCAGCAAATATTCTTAACAAGGCACATGTTCGAGTAAATAGTGACAAAACTCCATATGAACTTTGGTATGGTAATTCTCCCTCTGTAAAACATTTTAGAGTTTTTGGAAGTAAATGCTTTATCAAAAAAAATGATGAAAAGCTTGGCAAGTTTGAACCTAGATCAGATGAAGGAATACTTCTTGGTTACTCATCTACAAGCAGGGCATACAAATGTGTTGGCAATATGATGCGAGAGTGTTGTCCTTGATGGCAACCCACTAATGGAGATGAAGACATGCGTCTATTGACATGTGTTGTCCTTGATGGCAAACCACCTGATGAAGTTATGCTTGACTTGATGGACTTAGTAAATAATGTAAATCTGATATGAAATGATGTTTGATAGCAATATGATGCTGAGTGTTGTCCTTGAAAGGCAACCCACTTGATAAAGATGATGGCAACTTACTTGATGAAGTTGTGCTTGCTAGAATATGTTCTTGATGAAGAAAATATGATGTATCTACAGTGTGCAATGAAGAAAGGAATTCAGAATGTGCTCAAAGTATGATGGAAAAATTATGTCTCTATGAATACGCGGATATGTCTAAAAAGAACGTGATAAGTCGCGTATGGGAAAAAGCGCTCAAAAAATGCAAATCCAGGGGCCCGTGGTATTGAAGGCTCATGGTATTGATGACTCGTGGTATTGAAGGCTCATGGTATTGATGACTTGTGGTATTGAAGACTCATGGTATTGAAGGCTCATGGTATTGGTTTGACTCGTGGTATTGAAGGCTCATGGTATTGGTTTGGCTTGTGGTATTGAAGGCTCATGGTATTGTTTTGGCCCATGGTATTGAAAAAGATAAACCTATATAAGGAGAAGAAATTCATTGTGCAAATCATGAGTGTGGGTGCAAGATGTCTGAGCTTGAATGAATACTTCTCTCTGAAGTAGATCTGAATGGAAAGGGTTACACTTGAATGATAAATCTGAATGTATGATGCACCAATGATGAAGAAGGGGATCTAGATCTGAATTGCACTTGTGTTTGCTAGATCTGATTATGGAAGGCTTAGATCTGTGATGGGGCGAACATCTAGGCGAACATCTGTCTGAAGTGAAAGGGTATGAAATGCCCGATGCGTCTGCTTTGTGTTTTACGATGTCGATACGTGGTGATGATATCTTGTTGGTGATGTATGTTTGTGCTAAAGTATGAAGAGTCCGGTCTTGAAAATTGATGAACGTGGTCCCGGGTGGTCTTGAGGGTTGTAGCCTTCGGTCGGGAGTCGTAGCTCCCTTCCAGGAGAGGCTGGTAAAAAAGCTCAGGGTGTCGTAGCTCCCTTCTAGGAGAGGATGGTAAACGAGTCAGGGGGTTGGAGCTCCCTTCCAGGAGAGGCTGGTAAACGAGCGCAGGTGGGTGCCTGCGTGCTGGTCAAGTCTGCGCCGGCACATATGTTGTAAGATGTTTTCTCTATAATAAAATATTGAAGGCTGAGCAACTGCAGCGGTGGTTTTCTCCCGACTTGGGTTTCCACCTAAAAATCCTGGTGTTCATGTGTGATGCTTTGTGTCATGATTTATTATGTTCTTACTGCACATGTTTACTGCTTATTGAATATCTGATGAATAAATGAAGGAATGATTTGAGTGATGAATTAATGACATATATAGATATCTGTGTATACGCTAGTTTCGTAAAGGGTATCCGCGTATATACGCATGTCTGGTTCAGGAAAGTAGCGTATGCATTTTTAGAAGCAGAAAAAGTGAAAGTTTTGAATATGCAGTAAATACTGATTCACCCCCCCCCCCCCTCTCAGTATTTTTCCCAACAATTGGTATCGGAGCAAAGGTCCTTCTACAGAAGCTTGATCGCTTGAAGGAGATCCGTCACAATGGGAAGTATACATACAAAAGCCTTGCTGAATTTTGGTGCAAAAGTATGGGCTCTCGCAAAAGAATGTGATGAAGAAAAGGGTACCTTTGTGGATTCTTTAGAAAACAATAATCTTCTTGAAGAAAACATTCAACTCAAAGTAAGCCTAGAAGAAAAGAACATAATCATTGAGACTTTTAAAAATCAGCTTGAAGCAAGAGAAAAACGCATGGAGGATCTAGAATGTGAAGTAGTAAGTCTAAGGAAGGATAATGAGAAATTGAATTCTCTCAATCTCAGATTTTCTAAAAGTTCAGAAACCTTGGATGAGATTATCAAGGTACAACGGTCTCCCTTTATAACAACAGGTCTTGGATATACTGGGGAATCTTCTCAGACATCAGCACCAAATTCTCTAAAAGAAGCCACTACTGGTTCTCTACATTCAGCCACTCAGCAAGGGAACAAAGGATCTTTACAGGTAAAGCAAGATCACCTCAATTCAAGAAAAACTAACAGGGAGATCTTTCAAAATGGCTACAACCAACAGGTAAAGTCTAATAGAAGATTTCATGATCACAGAAATTTCTACTTCAATGGTCAATGTTTCACATGTCACAACTTTGGTCATAAAGCTATTCAATGTGTTGCATATAAAACCATCATGACCAGAGAAGCAAGAAAGATCAGGATGAATGATGAACCAAAGAAGAACACCTATAACAATTTTCTCCTCTCCAAAATGAAGTTGAATGTACTTATTGCAATAACTTTGGTCATGAAGAATCTGAATGCAGGAGCAAGGTCCAGCCAAAAGAGCATGTTCCCTCAAGCTCTAAAGTATGGAAAAAGAAAGAATTACCGGTTGAAAATTGTGGGATAGCGTTATTTGCAGAGGGTGAAGAGAATCAATGGTATATTGATAGCGGGTGTTCAAGACACATGACAGGTGACAAAAGCAAGCTGCATACTTATAATGCTCTAGAGAAGGAAAAAAAAGTTACTTTTGGAAATGATACTCCTGCTGTTATTAAAGGAAAAGGGTCAGTATTTCTAAAAGAAAAGGTGAAGGCTAAAGATGTCATGTATGTGGATGGATTAAGGCATAACCTATTGAGTGTTAGTCAAATGTGTGATCAAGGAGCAGAAGTGGTCTTCAGTTCCAAAGAATGTGTGGTTCGTGATCTTGATACGGGTAAAATCATTATAAAAGGAAAAAGAAATCCAAGCAACCTGTATGTACTCAACGGCATAGAACAATGTTACTTAAGCAAATCTTCAGAAAATTGGCTATGGCATCGAAGACTGGGACATCTGAGTTTCTCTCAAATCAAGAAAGCAAGCAAACTTCAAGCTGTTCGTGATCTTCCCAAGATCAATCTTCGAGAAAGTACCATATGCAAATCTTGTCAATTTGGTAAGCAGACCAGAGTCCGATTTAATGCCAAAGAAGGTTCATCAAGTAAGCCTCTTGAACTCATTCATACTGACATCTGTGGACCTATGAGGAAAAAGTCATTACGTGGGGAAGAATACTATATCCTTTTTATTGATGACTACTCCAGAATGTGTGAGATCGCGTTTATTAAACACAAAGATGAAGCCTTTGAAAAATTTCAGAAGTACAAAGCACTGGTAGAAAATGAATTGGATTCAAAAATCAAGTGTCTTAGATCTGATCGAGGAGGAGAATATTCATCAAATGAATTCTTTGAATTTTGTGAACAACATGGCATTAAAAGACAGTTCTCTGTAGCAGGCACTCCACAACAAAATGGTGTAACAGAAAGAATGAATAGAACAATTGTTGAAATGGACAGAGCTATGCTTGCTGACTCTAATGTTCCTAACATGTTCTGGAGTGAAGCAGCACGTGCAGCAGTTAACATTCTCAACAAGGCTCATGTTCGGGTGAACAGTGATAAAACTCCATATGAACTCTGGTATGGCAAATCTCCCACTGTAAAGCATTTTAAAGTTTTTGGAAGTAGATGCTTTATCAAAAATAATGATGAAAAACTTGGCAAGTTTGACCCTAGATCGGATGAAGGGATACTTCTTGGCTACTCATCTTCAAGCAAAGCATTCACATGTTACAATAAAAGGCTTCAAAAGGTTGTTGAATGTATTGATGTTGTTATTGACGAGTCTCCTGCAGCTCCTAAAGAAGAAAAACAAACAACAGAAGAAGATGATGATGACATATGGCCTTCTACATCAGATGGAAATGATATAGACAGAGAATCAAATGAAGAACCTGAAAATGATTTATCTGAAAAAGCTCCATCCAGATATGTTCAAAAGAATCATCCTGAATCTCAAATTTTGGGAGACAAGGAATCAGGTGTACGAACAAGGAGAACTCTTGCGGGATCTTCTAGTAATTTGGCACTTCTATCAACAATTGAACCACACAATGTCAATGAAGCTAGCAAATATGAATGTTGGAATAATGCCATGGATGAAGAAATTGAGCAAATTGAAAAGAATGACACTTGGGATTTGGTACCAAGACCTCATGATAAAAATGTCATTGGAACTAAATGGATTTTCAAGAACAAGTTAAATGAGAATGGGGATGTTGTAAGAAACAAAGCTAGATTGGTTTGCAAAGGATATACTCAACAAGAAGGTATAGACTTTGAAGAAACTTTTGCTCCTGTAGCTAGACTTGAAGCCATAAGAATGTTTCTTGCTTTTTCAAGTTATCAACAAATCAAAGTTTATCGAATGGATGTTAAATCTGCTTTTCTTAATGGTGATCTAGAAGAAGAAGTATATATAGAACAACCGGAAGGATTCATTTTTGGAAATGATGCAAATCTTGTTTGTAGACTTAAAAAGGCTCTGTATGGACTCAAACAAGCTCCAAGGGCTTGGTATTATCGTCTTGACAAATATCTTCATCAACAAGGATTTTCAAAAGGGTCTGCTGATAGCAACTTATACACAAAAGTTGAAAAGGATAAACTATTGATTGTAGTTGTATATGTTGATGATATCATTTTTGGGAGTAACGAAGAATCTATGAGTCAAAAATTTGCTTCTGTCATGCAGCAAGAATTTGAAATGTCCTTACTTGGGAACTAACATTCTTTCTTGGCTTGCAAGTGCATCAAACTGCAGATGGTATATTCCTATCACAAGAAAAATATCTTAAGCAAATTCTGAAGAAGTATGGCATGGAAGAATGCAAACTTGTAAGTACACCGATGATAACCGGATGCAATCTCAGTTCTCAGGATGATTCTCCCACGGTGAATCAACCAGAATACAGATCGATGATAGGGAGTTTACTTTATCTCACTGGGACTAGACCAGACATTATGCATGTTGTTGGGATTGTTGGACGATTCCAAGCTAATCCAAAAGAGTCTCATCTTCAGGCTGTTAAAAGAATATTCAAATATCTTCAAGGAACTCAAGACTTTGGTCTATGGTATCCAAGGAATGCTGATCTTACTCTTCATGCTTACACTGATGCAGATTGGGCTGGAAGTGTTGATGATCGGAAAAGCACTAGTGGTGGTGCATTCTACATGGGGCCTCGGTTAGTATCTTGGTTCAGCAAGAAGAAAAATTCTATTGCCTTATCAACAGCTGAAGCAGAGTATGTAGCTGCCGCATCTTGTTGCACTCAACTCCTATGGATGATGCAAACCTTGCAAGATTTTCAAATCAAATGTGAAACTCCTATCTCCATTATGTGTGATAATACAAGTACCATCAGTATCTCAAAGAATCCTGTTATGCATTCGAAAACCAAGCACATTCCCATAAAATATCATTTCCTACGTGAACAAGTGCTTGAGCAAAAAGTGAAGTTGGAGTATGTTACCTCCAAAGAACAAGCTGCTGATATCTTTACCAAACCTCTGCCCCGGGAAGTGTTCGAGTATCAAAGACAGAAGCTGGGAGTGGTCTCTGCCAGTCAAAAGAAAAAATCTGCATAATTTTTAGAAGATGGCTTGGGATACGCGGGTTTCCTGAAACACAGTCGCGTATGTACGCGAGTTCCTGCACATAAAACCGCGTATGTTTGGTTGCTGACAATTTTTGGTTGGATCAGCTCTCTTCAGCACAGCTGAAGTGCTGTTTGGTATCTCTGATACTGTTTGGTAGCTCTGGTGGTGTTCCAGTTCTTATAATTCTGTTTCTATTGTTTTGATGAAGATGCCTTGATGATTTGTTGGTGGAAGTTTTCAGGATGCACAATCTAAGGGGGAGCCTTAGTCTTTTGGAAAAAATTCTTGGTTGCACAGATTCAGGGGGAGCATTAGCATTGCTGAGTATAATGCATTATTGGCATTATGATGGTTCTGTTATATGATCTCTCTTGAGGTCTTCTTGGTATTGGTCATGAAAAGTCATATTTGTATTTTTGATGAAAAGGTCATGTTGAGACCCTTGATGTAAAATCTGCAATATTCAATCATGTATGTCAAATTTGTAAACCCACTTGGTTGGGTAGCTGAGTCAATTTTTGTAAACCCACTTGGTTGGGTAGCTGAATTGAATTGTGTAAACCCACTTGGTTGGGTACTTGAGTCTCATATGTAAATCCACTTGGTTGGATATTTGATGTAAATATGAGTCTTTGGTGATAGGAAGAGTCATGTACTTTATTGAAAAATATGTTTGAAGATTCAGCATGAACTAAGGGGGAGCTTGGCCACTTCAGCATATATCAGTTCTACAGAATGTTTCTTCCACATGAGGAGAAAAGGGGGAGAATGTTGGTTTTCATCCGCTGGTTTTACCCTTTGCCCTTGATGTCAAAGGGGGAGAGTGACCAAACACCATCATGGTTGCCATCAAGTCCAAAGGGGGAGATTGTTGGAAATATGATGCAGAGTGTTGTCCTTGATGGCAACCCACTAATGGAGATGAAGACATGCGTCTATTGACATGTGTTGTCCTTGATGGCAAACCACCTGATGAAGTTATGCTTGACTTGATGGACTTAGTAAATAATGTAAATATGATATGAAATGATGTTTGATAGCAATATGATGCTGAGTGTTGTCCTTGAAAGGCAACCCACTTGATAAAGATGATGGCAACTTACTTGATGAAGTTGTGCTTGCTAGAATATGTTCTTGATGAAGAAAATATGATGTATCTACAGTGTGCAATGAAGAAAGGAATTCAGAATGAGCTCAAAGTATGATGGAAAAATTATGTCTCTGTGAATACGCGGATATGTCTAAAAAGAACGTGATAAGTTGCGTATGGGAAAAAGCGCTCAAAAAGTGCAAATCCAGGGGCCCGTGGTATTGAAGGCTCATGGTATTGATGACTCGTGGTATTGAAGGCTCATGGTATTGATGACTCGTGGTATTGAAGACTCATGGTATTGAAGACTCGTGGTATTGAAGGCTCATGGTATTGATGACTCGTGGTATTGAAGACTCGTGGTATTGAAGGCTCATGGTATTGGTTTGGCTCGTGGTATTGAAGGCTCATGGTATTGTTTTGGCCCATGGTATTGAAAAAGATAAACCTATATAAGGGGAAGAAATTCATTGTGCAAATCACAAGTGTGGGTGCAAGATGTCTGAGCTTGAATGAATACTTCTCTTTGAAGTAGATCTGAATGGAAAGGGTTACACTTGAAGATAAATCTGAATGTATGATGCACCGATGATGAAGAAGGGGATCTAGATCTGAAATGCATTTGTATTTGCTAGATCTGATTATGGAAGGCTTAGATCTGTGATGAGGCGAACATCTAGGCGAACATCTGTCTGAAGTGAAAGGGTATGAAATATCTGATCTGTTCTGCTGTGTTTCTCATATCTGATCTGTGTTGATAAGTATCTGTTGGTGATGTATGTTTGTGCTAAAAAGTATGGAAAGGGTCCAGTGTGAAAATTGATGAAACGTGGTCCAAGGTGGTGCTGAGGGTTGTAGCCTTCAGTCAGGGGGTTGTAGCTCCCTTCCAGGTGAGGCTGGTAAACGAGATCGGGGGTCGTAGCTCCCTTCCAGGAGAGGCTGGTAAACGAGTCAGGGGGTTGGAGCTCCCTTCCAGGAGAGGCTGGTAAACGAGCGCAGGTGGGTGCCTGCGTGCTGGTAGAGTCTGCACCAGCACACATGTTGTAAGATGTTTTCTCTATAATAAAATATTGAAGGCTGAGCAACTGCAGCGGTGGTTTTCTCCCGACTTGGGTTTCCACCTAAAAATCCTGGTGTTCATGTGTGATGCTTTGTGTCATGACTTATTCTGTTCTTACTGCACATGTTTACTGCTTATTGAATATCTGATGAATAAATGAAGGAATGATTTGAGTGATGAATTAATGACATATATAGATATTTGTGTATACGCTAGTTTCGTAAAGGGTATCC